>CM045496.1:75684248-76284248 GCA_024704745.1 Rosa lucieae | reverse complement strand
GGCCTTGATGAGGCCACCTAACTAGGTTACTGTTGATTAGCTAAGTCATGAGCTCATCATGAAACTGGTCGAAATACCAAACCAGGCCCTCATTTTGGTGGGAATTATCAAGAAGTGGACTGTGGGAGCAAGCACCTTGGCCTGATATAAAGAGAATTATTAAGTGCGTCGGAGCATAGTTAAAGGTGCTAACTTGTCTGCTACCATATTTGGCTCGAAAATTTTATTCGTAAATTCATTCCTCTATCAACTGGAAATCCATTTTACCTTCTTCTTTTTTTTAACAGAACTAAGTAAGGGTTTTAAACCTCCAAAGCTAGAGTCCTTGTAGCTGCGGGTAGTTCAAGTTTGAGTTCTAGTTATTTTATAAGACATATGAAAACGTTATCTAATTAGTTTTTTATTAGTGAATGACATTACTGTTGCAAGTTATTAGTAGATACGTAGACTTCAATAAACTTAGAATTGATATTACAAATGTCTTGATCAAGTATTTTGTTAGTAGATACGTAGACTTCAATAAGAGTTTAAAATACACCAACAAATATAAAATGTATTTTGTTTCATTTGCACATATAAGCAACTTTGAATTATCTTTAACTTGAATGCACATACTTGGGTTTAGGGACGTAGCCAGGAATTGAAAATGGTTTAGGCTAATTTTACAGGGATGGATTCAAGATATCAAGTTCGGGTTGGCTAGAACAATAAGTTTTTTTTTTCTGCTAAAAGCATATAAATTTTTAAAAAAATGATTGAGTTTATTTTCAGTACCTTGTGATACACATTTTATCGATTAACAATAATTGTACCAACTGTAAATAACTGAAATTAGAGAAATATAGCTCATTTACTATACTTAATCCCATCATGAAAAAGAATAGATAAAGCTAGAAATTTTTTTGATGTTAAAATTAGTAAAAAAGAATAGACCCAGAAAAGAAAAAGAAAATGAAAATTAGTAAAAGAAGAAAGAAAGAAAAGGCAAAAAAAAAAAAAAACCATTCTATTAGTGATCGAACCAAAGACCTAATCTGTGTTAAACCAAACGTTTAACCAACTAATTTTTGAGAAACTCATATAAGTATTGTACATTTCATAATATATAAACATTTTTGGGAGAAAACTAGATTCGGTTGCAGCCCAAGTAATCTTGTATATGGCTACATCTCTGCTTGGGTTGAGCCTTTGAACATAAATTAAACCAAATCTCGAGTTGAAGGTGAATTTTTTTTTTTTTACTTTTTTCGAAAGAGAATGAAAGGATTTCACATTTTCACTCCTATTCTCATGGTGACTCGAACTCATGACCTCGATCTTAGGTAGTGGGTGCATGAAGGTGAATTTGAATTGTCTATTTTTAGTATTTTATTATTTGGATGTGCATTGTTTTGGTTTTTGATTTTTTAACGTTAGGAAATAGGAATTTGATCATGGAAACTAATTAAAATTTATTATTAACAAGAACTACATGCAGCTGCTAATTAGTTAAATTATTTGAATCTTTATTTCCACTAATCGTACATCATATATCAATGAGACAATGCCATTTGATCCAACATTGCTTCTCTCTCATCTTTATTTCATCTTTGATATGTCACTGACAAAGGCTTCAACACTGTTGATAAGATGACCCACCTTTTCTGATTGCTTGTTTGTAAATTTCACTAAGCTCTCTTGCTCTTCTCTCATTTCTTTCCCCTCCTCATTTTCCAAATCCATAAAAATTTTAACAAGCCCACCAATCTCTTCTCTACTCACCAAACCTTCTTCTCCCGAACCCTTCTTCACCCTCCACCCAATTTTCCAATCTTCAACGATCATCTTACTATTAGGTACTTGGTCCCAATATATAGGAAAAGTCAACATCGGAAGACCGGCAAAAACAGCTTCAGAGGTCGAATTCCAGCCACAATGTGACCAAAACCCACCCAAAGAAGAATGGCATAACACTTTTAATTGGTCACACCAAGGCACCACAATCCCCATGTTACCACATTTCTCTTTTAGCTTCGACACTTCCTCACGCGCCACCCAAAAGAACCGGACACCGCTGGCCTGCAACCCGGCGGCGATTTCATCCATTTGAGCTTGAGGAGCTGAATGCAGACTGCCTTGTGACACATACAGAACTGAACCTCTAGGTTGCTTGTCAAGCCAATCAAAATAGTGATCCTCATTGGGCATTGAATGGGATTCCACTTTGAAGCAGGGTATGGTAGGCCCAATATGGTAAACCGGGATCGGAACACTTTGCCTCAAAGCGTCAATCACTTCTGGTTCAAGCTCGTAAACTGAAGGTAACAAAAGGTATTGTGCTTTAGATAGGCATGAAATTGATTCTAAAGCTCTATTCAGGACATTAAGCCCTTTTCCGTAAAAACACGTAGGAAGGTCCGCCACACGTGTAGAAGGAAGCCCCGGGATATAGTCCACCCTCTCTTCTCCACTCTCTACACACACAAAAAAATAAAAAAAACACGGTTAAGATACAATCAATAATGCATGGTAAGTTGCCTTATTGTGGGAGCTTGAGGACAGACCTTTTAGTTTCATCAATTTGGTAGACTAATTTTATTACCAATTGAAACATATGCCTTTTACGTATACAAAGAATCAAGACCATAAAATTGAAACCATACTTGTATTAGAGAATTTAGAGTAAAATTGTTTGTGGTGCATTAAAGAATCAATATAGTAAAAAAGACAAACTTACTCTGTTGTGATGTCAATTTCATATAATAGTAGATCGGTATCTTAATATTTCATAGAACTAGTCTATCACAATATAAAGTCTATAAATCATGTGTCAAATCTTAAATGTGTAATAGAACTTCTCAATATAACTCTATGTGATGGTAGCCATGTTTTATATAGTGATCTGACTTTTGAATATTTCATGAAACTATTCTATCATACGAAATTTCTCTATATTTAAATATATGTAGTTGGATACATAACATAATTTTTCATTATAACTTTATCTGATGATAGGTCCAATTCTTGTACGTAGTCGAAGAAATTAGCTGATAACATTTAATGAAACTAGTTTATCTACATTGGACTTCCTATTGACTTCGTCTTTGTGTAATAGCACGGCCAGTTTCATATTGTGGTAGAATGATCTATGAACATCAATACATCACAAGAAACTAGTTTATCACTCTATATATGAAGTTAGATCAATACTTCCGAATTGAAAACCTGTAAAATTATAACCCTGAAAAAGTTTAAAACGAACCTAAACTGCTACGGACTGTTTTTGTAATTTGCTCTAAGTAAAAATGAAACAAACTTATCAAGTTAGATTTACGTACCGGCCAAATTGACCGGGAAATGCTGGTTCTGAACGAGTAGATCAAAATATTGGAACACCGAATAGACAGAAGCCGACATAGTCCAAAGAGAAGCCACCGGAATATTCCTCACATTCCCGATCTCAACCGACCACACCAAGTACGTATCGGCGATCAAGGCCGTCACCGGCGGCACGAGCCGATCGAGGAGCTCCTCCACCGGCGCTCTGATCTTCTTCAGAACAGTCTCGTAGAAGCTGGGAGAGTCCTTGCCGCGACCGATTTCCGAGGGAATGACCTGGGGAATGGTGACGAATCGCACGTTGTCGGGTTTCGGCCCGGATCCGATGAAGCCGAGCCACTCTTCGGTTAGGATGAAGGAGACGGTCGTGTCGGGGGAGATGGCGGCGATGGAGTGGCAGAGACACATCATGGGGTTGATGTGGCCGCGGCCGGGGAAGGGCAATGCGACCACGTGGCAGCTAGGGGTGGTTGGATGGGGAGTGTGGAGGTCCATTAGGGTTGTTGGGAGTGGGCTGATAGTTCGAGGAGGGAGAAAGAAAGCAGAAGAAGATAAAAGAGGATTGAGCAGAACGAGGAAGACGACGACGAAAGAGACCGGCGGTTAATACAGCGCCAAAAAGAGATTCGATTACGTAGACGTCATTTCTATTTGTTGGGCTATTTGAGCCTACTCTCGCTTGGGTCATTTTGGAACCCATATTCGAGCGTTATCTGTTCATTCTTTGTAATTTGTATCGCCTGCCGTCCAAGGAACCACTCTTTAGATATTTTTACAAGAATATCAATGCAAACAAATAGCCAATTCGAGTATTCTTTAGCTATTTGATTACAATAATTACAATTTCAATTTCATGTGACATATTATACGAAGACCTTTGAATTTACACTATTAATTGTTTCGTTCAGTTCTTTTTCTGATTTGTCTAGTTTCTTTCATATATAATTTTTGTTGTATTCTGAAATTGTTGTAAGAAAATTTGAATTGAAACTTTCCCTCTTGCAAAAGAGGACATATGGGGTGAGCTTCTGGCGAAGTCTTATGGTCCACTGTGATTGTCCCATTCTTTCAAAGGACCACATATAATACAAAAGTTATACAACACAAACAAAATGACATAAGGAAAGGTAAAAGTAGCATCAGTTGAAGGTAACTATTCGAAAATATTGATCCACCACTGAAGGACTAAAGGTTGGAAAATTATTTTAGAAAAGTTGTGTTCTTTATTTTATGGAGGGCGAATTATAATTTAAGATCACATTATTATGAACAAAAATTATCATTACTTCAACAATTAAATTGACTCGAAGAAGACCAAAATCCTTATGCTATGTACGTTAAACTGAATTAAATTATAAAACATTCATAAGTGAAACACGACCTAACAAATTAAATATTCTAAACATCAATCACTTTCATTTAAAAGCTTTTCACCTAGCTTAAATCAAGAATTGAAGAAAATCATGTTGAACAGTGTGCTATATGGACCACAAATGCACATTCAGTACAAGTTCGTATTGAAATGTTGGATCTTAATTTAATTGCATCTGCACATGGATTAGTGAATGATTGTCTTCCAATCAACTTCATCAAAATAATTTAGATCAATATGAACACAATTGTTGGAGCCTCACTTGACTTTGGATGAGTGATCACATTACGTGAGTGATGTTGTGCGAGCATAATTGTAAAGACAATGACACTACTACCTACACAATAAGGTACCACAAAGAGTAAGCAAAAGAAAATGGTTCTTGAGATGGACCACTACTATGAAATCAGTTGATATCAATAATAGTGTCCATGAAATATTCCAATGCTTGACAGTCCACTGAAATAAAGTTGACTCTTGCTCATTTCTCGTGAGTTATGATCGAGATTATACACAAAAATTCCAGTCACAAACTAATTTACCTAGTATATCTGCTACATTACATAACAATGTTGAGTTTTAGAATGTAAACTTATCAATTTGGAGTAAAGAATTACTAAAATATAAGTTTAGGTTGTCTTGTCTTTTAATTATCAAATTTAGAGAAGAAAAAATATATATAAAAGAAAACAAAAGGCAATACACTAACAATATGTCGATTAACAATTTGTCAAATACGTCATTAATCATCACAACGTAATGTATTCGATGTACATAATAATTACTCCTGAATATGTCATAGGAAAGACTATCCAAGAGGGACCTTATAGCATATGATCATGTCTTGATGATAAGTAGACCCCAGAAACAGAAGCTTTAATCAAGTACTTCCAGAAAAAAAAAAAAAAAAAAAAAAAAAAAGAGATATTTTTCATCATTGGTTCTTAATTCCACGTAGTTAGGAGGAAGATATTTTCTGCAAAGGAAAAGTCGACGGGTTGGATGAGATATTTGTTGAGATATTTCATCGATCTATCACGAAACTCTCTTCACAAATCGACCCTGCAATACCAAACCAAACTTTAGTTTCAAATTCCAGAACTTTCGAATCCATGATAGGGAAAGAGATGAGAAAGAGAGAGAGGTGAAGACAAAGAATTGACCTAATGACTTACCTTGAGTCTAGGTCTTTTATCTGCATTGAGCTTGCGGACTTGGTACCTTATCTTCTTGGAGAAGAGTCTAGACTGACGTTTCTCTTTGTACCTCAGAACACTTGCTTCCCTTCTTGTACTTTTCTCTTCTTCCATTACTGGCACCTCTCCCATCTAATCATCATCAGAAGAAATGCACACTAAGCAAAATATTCCATTTCCCAGATACATTTACACAGAACAAGCATACTCAATCTATATATAATTAGAATGTAGTTTTCGGACTCGACACCAACTAATTTTTATAAGGTTTATCATTTTTATTTTTAGTTTGCCATTATGCGCTCTCTTCTTGTGTTTTAAGAGATTAAGATATTGATTTTGGAGAGCAAAAAATAGAAATCTAAATAACAATTGCTTTTGAGAAATGAATTAATATCAAGTTAGTGATCGAGTAACTATCATTGCATTCCTTAAAAGAAAAAGAATTCCGTACCTCAAGTTTTTTGGAAAAGGAAGAAGAGATAGGCACAAGTTTATTGGTGTTATTTGCACTTTCACGCAGAAGTACAAGAATACAACTGGAGAGTGCGAATAGCATTCCTTATTTGAAACCATTAATGGAGAAGGGAAATAAATGCAGGTTATAATACTAAGGGCATTTTGAAATTGGGGAAAATATGAAAGTGAAAAGGTAAAAAAAGTGGAGAATGAAATGAGAAATCAATGGAGTAGTAGTACTAACATAATTGCCGATGCTAGCAGCCTTGGAAGAATGTGATGAACAATCATCAGCCCAAAGAGAACCACGATCAGACCAAGCATCCAATACCTCTTGATAATTCAAGTTCAAATTCAATTGCACCTTCTTCATATCCTCATCATCATCCCAAAACCCAACAGTAGTACTCTCTCTCTTCACAACCTTCTTACAGTAGCTTTCCTCTTCGAAAAAGCACCTCTCAGCTGAATCACCAAACACTTCATTCTCTACCTCTCCATCCCCTTCTTCACCATTAGGAAACTCATCCCAATCCATGAAATCCCAATTAAGTTCCTGACCAGTAAACATGTTGTGACCCTTCGGTAGCTTCTCATCGTCTTCGTCTCCGTCTTCGATCCCCCAAATGCGCTCCAAGTCATCCATGATATCAACCTCTCCATTGACATAACCATCTTTGGTAGTGTCAGAGAAATCCTCGGAAGAATTAGCACTGTCCGGCACCTGCTGCTCCTCCTTCTTTGGGCTTCTTAAGAATGAATGGTACCTCATCTTAGTATCTTATCCCATAGTCTCTTTTTCTTTCTTTGTATGTACTATGTGAGCACCCAAATTTGAATGTAGCATAAGAAAATGGAAAACGTATATAGGGTTCTTTTCGTCCTACGTGTCACCTTATCTTCTCCCCATTGGCTGGTTCATGCCCTCATCAGAAGTTGAAGAGAAGGACCCTACAGAGCCTTTTTACTACTACATGCAATATGCATATGACCAAAAAGACTTTGTTCAAATGTTGCATGAAGCACGTGAACAAAAAGCTTTGATAAGCAAGGATCATCAAAGGGTTTGTTCAGTTGCTCTGTATGTATGTGCATATGTTGACAGCCATAGTGGAGTAGCATATAGTAGCTTCAAGAAAGAAAAGATCTAGAAAATGGCCATGTATGCAGTCCAGATATAATCAGGAAGAGTATAAAGAAGACCCATATTGTTAAAGTTACAGTCTTAGATTTATAATTGGAAAACGCCAGAAGCCCAGTTGTTGGCATTCCCAACTTGTGGGGCGTTGTTGGTAAAGCAAGATATTATCATCCCATGCCTATTGTCTATTGAGGCAGTCTGCTCTGCATTCTATAGAGAAGCCCCATATTTAGTAATGGCAAAACTACTCATTGGGATATTCACATCCCACAACCCTCGACTTCCAACTCTTTACCCTCTCTTTCGTTCTAGAGAGCTAGAGAGGGAAGCCGGAAGCGTGGAGGTTGATAGTAGCCGGCACCCAATTGGGTATTTTTCCAATGCCGACTCATAAAGTACTTACAAGTTAAAACTTATGGAGAACTTTTATTTTTGAAATAGAAGTTGAATTCATTAGATCAACAGTAAAAAGGCTGTAGTCTACCAAAATTTACATAAAAAATCTGGCAAGAAGTTCTGGAGTAACTACCTAAGCTAAAACAAACTATTAAAGATTACTAGGATGCTCACATTTAAGCGAGCCTATAAAAAAATGAAAAAGCATCGCCTCCTACAGAAAAAAAATAATTCAACTAGCTCCACTTGTCAATCACGCAATTGTGGTACAAGCAAGACGCTAGAAACATCATAGAAGACTCGTAGAAGATAATCCAACCTCACATAGATTCAATACCCTAATACATTAGAGCTCAAATTGCCTTAACCTGAGCCCAAGCCCAAATCAAGTCTTGCCTAACAGGAAGACTCCCCTGCCCCCCATCAGCCCAAGCCTGTCGTCATATCCTCCAGTGGCATACTGTTCGACCATAGCTCTGACAGTTGGCTTTTCCTCCCGTGCATCAACATCGACGACCTATTGCCTACGCGGTCAACAGTCCTCAATCCCACAAAGGACCGGCCGGAAAGGAGAATCCCCGCTGCTCTAACCTCGACAGCTCCTCCCGCACCTCGCCAATACGGAATCTCCCGCACCTCGCCAATACGGAGCTGTGCAGCGTCGATACCCAGACACCTACACTTGTTTCACTTCCCAATCTGGCAATCCCACCAGCCCGAGATCTGATCAACACAACAATCGTTGTACAGACCCAACCACGAAAGCCAACTCCTTCTCCCTATAAAACCGTGATCTAACAAAGGCCAGAGGCCTACTCAACTCGATGTGGAGAGAGACTGTCGGTCCTAATTCTGTCGCCGTCGCTATACTCGAACTCTAGGGTTCACTAATTTAGCAATAGAACTTATTAAAATCAGAGCAACTCAAAATTAAGTTTGTAACGTCTGCATGTATATAAATAACTGTAAAATTGAAAATGAGGGTTATGAAGAACTTGTCATTGGTCTAGAATGGTCTAAAACTCTAAATGAGTAAATACTAGAATGGGTTGTTATTGAACATGCACTGACTAGTGGGACAGATGCCTAGATCTATAGCCATTCAGGCATAGTCTTTATTATCTCTGTCAGTTTTTTAGATATATTTTATTGAATTTCTTGTCTCTATTGTTAAATAAAGAAATCAAGAAACATAACTGCGGTTTTTAAATGCGGTGCGTAGAGACAAACCAATACTTGAACTTAGAAAATAATACTTACAATATTCAAATTAAATGTTTGGTTGGAGACTAATAGCTATTCAGACATATAATTCTCACCGTTTTCACTTCTCTGGGAGGTATTTTTCAAATATCTGTATGTATGCCTAGGCTGCGTAGGCCGGAACCTAAGCATAGATCAAGAGACATTTTGTCTCTATTTTGAAAAAATAATTCGATCAAGAAACATAACTGCGGTTTTTTTTTTTTTTTTTTTTTAAAGGATCAAAGATTTCACTTCTGCGTACCCCCATGGTGACACCAACCCAGGATCTTGATCTTAGGTAGTGGGTGCTTTAACCATTGAGTTAACACCACTTACGGTTTTTAAATGTGGTGCACATAGACAGAACAATACTAAAACTTAAGAAATAATACTCACAATATTCAAGTCAAACGTTTCGTGAGAGACTAATAGCTATTTAAAAATAGAGTTTTTGTGTCAATTTACCCCATTTTTAGAGATTCTTTTCTTACTTACCTCATTAAGTTTTTTTAATTCTTTCTTACTCAAAACACTCTAAGGAGGTCTTCCCTAATACCCCATTAAGATTTTTATTTTTGTTTTAATACCATTTTACCCTCACCCCTTGTTACTTAGAGAGAGAAATAAAAAATGGAAAAGAGAGGAACCATAGGAGACTTCACCGGAGCCCCGTCACCGGCCACCGGTCCCCCAATTCCGGCCAAATTTCGCCGGAATCCGATCACCGGCACCCCTCCCACCAGAAAGATTTGCTGTCCCAATAGACGTCTATTGTCCCAATAGTCTATTGCCCCCTAATAGACGTCTATTGGGGGGCAATTAATAGACGTCTATCAGCCATGTATTGCCCCCTAATAGACGTGTATTGCCCCCCAATAGACGTGTATTGCCCCCCAATAGACGTCTATTGCCCTCTAATAGAACTTTCGGTTGCCATAATATGAACTAATCTCCTAAAATTTAGATAATAAAACTTTGTTTAAAGAAAAAAACAAAAAGATTATATCAATTTAAAAACGTCTATTGCCCCCCAAAAGACATTCAAAACATTTTGTTTCTTTCCTTCTGTAATCTGTCCCATTACTTAAAAAAAAAAAAAAAAGGGCAGCCAAAAAATGATCTGGGCACCCACCGGTACTGTGAGAGATCCAGCTGCTCTCCATTCTCTTCTTCCTTCTTCGCCTGTTGTAGACTTGCACTGTGAGAAACCTAGCTCAACGGTGCTATTTGATTTCCAGATGGGGGGAGCTCGAGAGACACACAGGCAGGCACACTAGAATCGAAGTTTAGGCTGCAGCACGAACTTGCCGCCGGTGATGGATAGAGCGACCTCCAAGCTTGCTGCATGAACTGGAACTCCAACCTAGCTGCACGAGAACGTACGTCGATCATGGTGGCGCTGGGCAACTACTCGACGGCGAGTGTCATAACGATAACAGCGATGATGGCGAGGCTACGGAGGCTCGGATCGTCGATCAATTGAACGGCGACGAGAACGTCGAAGTGGCTGGAGCTTCGATCGGAGCTTCTTTGTCGTCTTCGAGCTTGGAGTATATCTCCAGCGAGGCAATTGCAGATAGAGAAACCGAAGGTGGAGATCGGGGAGGGGAGAGAGAGAGGAGAGAGAGAGGGGTTGCTGGCAGCATGGAGAGAGAGGAGAGAGGACAGAGTGGCATCATGTAGTTTTTTAATTAGGAGAAGGGCAAAGTTGTCATTTCTCTTTACATTGGGTTAGTGAGAATAAAAATATGTTGCTGAGGTAAGTGGGATAACTTTGGATTATTTTGGGGCTTTTGGTCAAAGACCCTTAAAAATAAATCTCATCGTTTTCACTTCTCTTGGAGGTATTTTATCAAATATCGTGTCCAGTGATGGATCTATGCCTATACTGCATAGGTTGCAGCCCAACACAGAATTCTGGTAAAAAATGAATACCTATAGAGTTAATATAGTAATAGTCTGACTAGAGAAGAAAAATCATTCAATGTCTCTTTTGTTTAAGAATATTGAAAGCAAAGAGAGAATTGAGAGAATAATTGTGTTTTTTTTTATTGATAATAGGAGCCTCTAATTAAAATTAGAATACATCTAATTAAAATACATAATCTTGAACTACAAGGAATCATATTCTAATTAAAATTAGAATACCTCTAATTAAAATTAGAAATCTAGAACATTCTCTACTATTACAACAATAGAAAGTATAGAAAATTACATACAAGTGTCAGTTTGAAACTTAAATTAGCTATAAGGCCACCAAAGTTTTATTGTACACATAAGGCCACTTGTATGTTTAAATTATTTACACTCTGACAATTTTACCCTTTGTGGAATCTTTTTCCTCCGGCCAAAACAAAAAGAAACTCACACACACTCTCTCTCTCTCTCTCTCTCTCTCTCTCTCTCTTCTCTCTCTCTCTCTTTTTTCCCCGATCTCTCTTCTTCTTCTCTTCCCTCTGCAATCACCGGAAACCCAATTGCATCGACCCCTTACATCGATCACAGATCTCTCTCTCCCTCCTCCCTAATTTCAACGAAGCCCACTCCAATTTCAATGAGAAAGCTCTCCTTCTATTTCTCTGCTGCTCCAATTCGAGCACCACGGCCTTCACGTCTTGGTCTCAGCCTCCGATCCCGGCGACCACCAGCATGGTGCTACCAGACCTTGCACCGCCGTCATCACCTATTATAGATCGAACGAAAACAAGAGAGGAACAGGCAGATCGGGAAGTCGTCGGCGGCAGTCTGATTTCTGGTTGATAATCTTGATCGGAGAGGTGATAGGAGAATCGCGACGATGATGAAGGTGCATGGCGAGGACAGGCGAGGCGAGGTAGCCCAAGCATCGACGACATCGTTTAGGGCTCAGTTTGGTATTGACTTGAGCTGCTGGAACTGCCTCCTAAGCCGCTCAGGGTTCATCGTCTAGTAGAGCGCGATGGTCACCGACGCCGGACTGAAATCTAGACCTCACCGGCGGCGTGGAGGCTCGAAGCGAGGCAGAGGTAATTCATTTGCTCGGCTTGCTCCTAGATTGCTTCGCACCGTGTTTTGGGGATGATTCGTAGTCGTCGAGGTCGATCTGGCATTCAATTTCGTCTATGAGGTGAAGGTTTGGATTGGGCTTTCGAATTGAGTGCACTTTCTTTCAAGAGTATGATTTGAATCATGGCAGATGGGTTAAATGATGCAGAGAGAATGATGCTGTAGTGTAGCTTTTGGTAATTCCTATGAATTTTATGGCTTACTCTAGTGAATGATGCTCATGAATACAAGTTATGTGATGGATTATGATATGTGCAATACATTCAAATTGAGCAGTGCATGGCTTCAACATTGTATATTTATAGTTGTTTTGATTTTTCGTTGTGGCTTTTGTGTTAGTTGGTAATAGCTTTTTAGTCGATAGTGATGACAGTAGTTTTGTTAGGGCTATGGTAATAGTTTTTGGTTCTGGTTAAGTAGTTTTTGGTGAGAGTAGCTTTTGATGTTTGGTGAAAGCACTTTGCTGTTGGTGAGAGTAGTTTTCTAGCGTTGTGAGTGTAGCATTTATTGCTGTGAGAGTAGTTTTCGTATTGGTGACGTAGGTTTTTGTTGGTGGGTAGGGGTGTTTGGCCTAAAGATTGATCGAGTTGAGTTGCCATGCACTCCTATTTTGAACGCGACTGAAGAATCTCACTTGTCAGCATTACAAGGCTCAGACAAGACTACACCGATTATACGTTGAAAATTAGGAAAAAAAAAACACATTCTAGTTAGTTACACTAGAGTAATGTGAACATATATATGTAAACCTACTTAGCTAGTTAGGGGACATACACATTTGTCTCTACTATGAACTTTCATCTTGGTGATATATTATTCTACAAGAAAGTACATATAATGAGTGTCATATATATCTCACTTCATAATGTCTTAAAGCTTCAAAGGCACAACGATGGTCTAATGTGAAAACATACCATATGTAACGCAAAGGTTGGATTCTTGACTCGCTCTACCCCTAGCCTAGAGGTGACCACATTCTTAAGGCTGTAAATAGGCTCGATACAGCTCGTGTTCGACTAGTATTCGGCTCAATTTTTGCTCATTCGGCTCGTGTTGGTAAGATAAATGAGCCGAGTATGTGCCCAATATTAGGCTCGACAAAAAAACGAGCCAAGCTTGAACAAGGATATATTCGGCTCGTCTAACTCATGAGTAGCTCAAGTTTGTGAAAGTTCAACGTTTGTTAAAACTCGACTCATGAAAATTTAAAGTATAAATAAAAATTTAATTTTTCTAATCTCAAATCTTTAATTCTTTTTATTACATTCCTTTTCAATTAGAAGAGATTATGAGATTTTAAGTAAAATATATTACAATAAAGTCAAAACTCAAAAGGGATTTGTATGATGGTTAGACATCAAATTTTGGATTATTATTTTAAATTTTCTTTCTTTCTTTTTAAATTTTTAAATTTAAAGTCAAATGAACCCAGCTGAGCCTATTTAAGCTCAATCTTGTCCACTAAATCGAGCCGAGCTGAGCTTGAGCATGGAAAAAAAAAAATTCAAGTTTTAGCCCGACTCGAGCTCTATAAAAAACAAATGAGCCAAACATAATCACTTTGGTATTCGCTCCGGTTTGGCTCATTTACACCCTCTACTCATTCTTGACATTGAGGGGAGGTACATATATTCTACTAACACAGTGAATAGTAATTGTTACGAAATGAGGTAATAATATCTATCAAATTTATAAGTCGGTTTTGTATAGAGAAATTCTGTTAGTAGGTTTAACGTATACAACATGTTCTCAGATAATATTATCGTGATAGAGATATTGCATACAACTTCTTGTAGTTGGGTATTTTTCTTTTTCCTCTACTCATAGGATAACTCGCAGGAAAAATTTTATGGGTCCAATGCAAACGGGTAAACGAAAATGAAAGAAAAATTGAAATGAAAATACTAGTCAAAGAGGGACTACTTTACAAGCTGACGTCTATAGTAAGAAAAAGGCTTTGTAAACCCTACTTTACTCCATCTCCCACATGCAGGGGTTGACCCAGAATTCCAGATCATCATCCCCTTTCTCTTTTTCTCACACGCACAAAAATTGAAACACATGCCTTGTTCTTGCACATGCGGATCGCACACAGAGATTAAAAGAAACTAGTATTGAAATTAACGATGATGGATTGACAAAGCTCGATCGATTCGAAATCATAAGCAAAATGTTCAAGTCCATAGAGACTCTCTCTTAAGAGGGTCTTGGATTACATTGCTGGAAGAAGCAAAGCTGCTGAGGTACTGTGGAATGCTGTTGAAGTCGTGACTATTGGACAAGAGAAGGGATTTCTGATCGTGATCTTGATATTGGTGATGATCTAGCATCTGCGATGCGGGTAAGGTCGCTGCAACTGGCTCTTGTTGCATCTGGATGCAGAGTATTTCAGCCTGAGCCACCGCGAGCTGCATTTGCAGATTCGAAACTTGATTCTGCAGGAAAGATATAGCACCAACACAGCCGTAAACCGGGTCTCTCACTCTTGCATTTGCTTCATACACCAAGCTGCTCACAGCATCTCCTCTCTGATGAAGCGGAAGCTCCTGTACATCGCAGAACAATTAGCACATAAAACCTAGCTAGTTTACACAACTTCAGTCTCACTAAACTGGTCACATGACTGTCATGTAACAATGCGAGAGAAAAGTTATATGCAACGGTTGTATGTTAGTTTTCGGAAATGACAGAGAAATAGAAACCTGCAACATTTTGCTGACATTGCTAGCACCAAAGACCTTGTGAACAATGGCAAACTTATGAGGGTCATCGGAAGGAAAGTAAGGAGCAAAGATGCAGTCCTTGGCGCAGCGGCGCCTCAACAACTTGCACGAAGCACATGGTGAAGTTCCTCCCATTTCACCCTAAGAACAATCCAAATTTCTCTCTTGAAGTAGAAGTATATGTGATAAAGGAACAAAGTTAGAGCTAGTGGAGAACTATAACAGAAGGAAACTAGCTTAGTGCATGTGTGTGTTGAAGGGGGAGGAGCTGAGATTGCATATTTATATTAGTCCAAGGGTGGTGGTCTAGGGTAGAATGGTTCCACATGCTTTACCAATAAAATATGGTACTAACGTAATTAACAATTATAATCCAATTCATAGACTTAAAGCCTGGGAATCTGGATAATACCAAAAGAGACAAATTAAGTGTTTTCATATATGAAAGTTCCCGTTCTAGCCATAACTTCCTTGGATTAATGTGATTAGGAAGGGCAGTTCTGTCACTTACCTCTGCAGCATTGCAGAATAGATCCTTCTCTGGTTGACCACCGCCTAGGCGCGTGAAGGGTATGAACCAGCAATAGGTTGGAAATGCCATGCAGTTGTGTGGATTTCACGTTCTAATTTGACCCTTCTATTTCCATTCTGCTTCTTCTGCATTTTCATGTCTTGGTATGAGCAAAACGAGTAGGGAGAGAGAAGAAAAAAGAAAGTGATTATTGAAATTGCACACAAATGAATATTAAACCCTAGATAATGTGGAAGCCATTAATGGGAGAGAGAGAGAGAGAGAGGGTGATTAGGGTAAAGTAATGCACACAAATGAAAGTGTTGTGAAACCCTAGCCCGGACCAAGACACCGAGAGAGATGGTCGACTCAACGTGAATGTTTGTTGGGCGGACATTCACATGGAGAAACATTACATTTGTGACATTAATCTTTCTCTCTCACTCTATCTCACACACCCCAAAAACCAAATTTTAACTTTGATACATCTAGGAAGTGTATACTAATTATATATGGCCCTGTTTCTAATTTTCATGCGGTCCTATAATTAGTCTTGACCAACAACAATTCTTTGATATCAATTTCTTAAACCTTGATGTTACGGATCTCATATATGACGTCTAAATTAAACATAAAAATTTTGACAAACATTATGTTTTTACATGTATCATCTACAGCTTTTTGTATATAGATCTTAACCCTTAATTCAAGAGGATATCATGTATAACTTTGAATTAAACATATGCAATTTGACCATTTCCAAAAAAAAAAAAACATATACATTTGACAGACATTAAGTATGATTGTGTTGTATTATGTAAAGCTTCCAGTATACACATACAGGTCCTTAATACTTTAATTTTTTCTTTTTCCTCTTGTATAACTTGGTTTTTAATACTTCTACGTTCTTAATCATCTATCAGTCATACAAATCCACACATATGGAAATCAAAGAAACAAGTCTATTGCTCTATATATAGATATAGCTATCCTAGCTGCAGATATAGTTATCCTAGCTGCAAAGACATGCATAGAAGAGACATTGCTGTGAGCCAAAGCAATACTTAGATATTTTTGAGAAATTGTCTGTACCAGTTTATTATAATCACACCTACACATGCAGAGACAGTTAATCAACTATAAAATTTGAGAAGATAACAGAGGAACAGGTCAAATAAGGCAGAGAAGTGCTTGAATCAAAGGTTAGGACTCACACCTCTGTTTTCTTCTATCAAATTCAAATCTCAGTTCCTGAAATACTTAAACGAAAAAGGGAATAATAATACATGCATGTACAACATTGCATGACTGCGAACCATCCAGTATTAACACGTCACAACCAGTACTGTAATATATTTCAATTAATTTTAAATATCCTTCATCACATGTATACATTATATTAGTACAATTAGCATATATGATAACACGACTCACACCAGGAAATTAATGTGACCCAATTAATGAGATCCGACATGAAGCAAAGGGTTAAGAATTTATTAAACAGGAAACCCGTTTCGAGAGAGATTGAAACTAAAACAATTAGGAAGTGTGGAACCCTAAGATCTATTCTCACTCTCTTGCATTTAATGTTCTCCACATGATTCCAAGCTTCTAATCTTTTGTTCCGAGGAAAACAGCACTCTTTCCTAGTTGTCATGGCATACGTATCTCTCTTTTATTTAACTACATAGTTTATCTTACTGCAGAACTCTTGACTCATTACATGTAAGTAAGTCGTTATTCTTTACAAGCCAATCACAAGTTTTAACACATATTCAACAACAAGAAATCAGTCATTAATACAAAAAAAGACGGATGAAGTTGTGATCTACTTGCAAAGAATAGCTGTTTGAATATAAGTAGTGAAGCATTTTTTTCCCTATCTTTGATTATAAACCAAGTCTGTGGTTTTAATTAGACTCTTAGTTAGACATGTAGCAAGGAAAATGGGGTCATAGAAGTTGAATTTGTTTTAGTGCATTACCTCAGAAAACGCGTGTTCCTATATAGTTTCAGTTTTCAGTTTCAAGTTTCAAACCCCTAAGCTCTAGGAAGAAGAAAAACTTCTAAGCTCTAGACGGTGAGATCCATGTAAACTTTTTGTTTTTACTGCATATTATAACCAAATGAATAAAGTAGAGGAAAAACAGACATCTTTCACCAATTTAGAGAAAATATAAAACATGCAGCCTCCGATGCAAACATTGAATGCACTTGCTTGGTGATATGGAAGATTCGATTCTTGAGATATGGATCATATGTATGGTTTTCTTAATTTTTCGAATCCAAATTCTAAAATGGAGAATAATAATAGGGAAAATTCTACTGTACTTGTGGGTATCTCATACCCACATTTACAAAAAGTGACAACAAATTTGTTGTCAAGGTGGTAATGTTAAGTCCTATTTTGTGTAATCTTAGTTCTAATAATGGTAATTACACCTCTTACGACATTGTTACAAGTTTTTGAACAAATTCATTGTCAATGTTGTAATTTTTGTTATAATCTTAGTTCTAATAATGACAATTATACCTCTTATGATATTGTTACAAGTTTTTGAATAAATTCGTTGTCAATGAAAATTTAAGAAGTGGGGAAGTTCAAATGGCTACTGACCTGAAATTTCAATTTGCTTGAACAGAGTGGTGTTGGATTTCCAATGCCAGCCATGAAAAATATTGGGGGTAAACGAAAGCGGTGGGTGAAAGCGGCAGGGCCACCCTAATAATTTGTTGCTGTATAGCTGTTAGCTGCTGCCTGCATATTTAAGATTCTAATTAAGTAATTAGTCTCCAAAAGACCAGGCCCAACATAAAATATACAAGCGCAGAAAAGATATAGACTAGAATATAAAAACAGAGAAATCAAAAGAGCAACAGCTAAGTATGAGAGCACCTTCTTTTTGTCCTTGGGCCCTAAGAAGTGAGCAAGCTGAATGCCATTTGTCCCTGTGCCTGCTGCAAGACTGGTATTTGGCTGCAGGGTTCATAGGATTAGTCATATATTTCTTCCTTTTATCGGTTATATACAACTTCGTATCTATTTCCTTCATCGAGTGACTTGATTGTTGAGTTCATATAGAAGATAAAAAACACTAGAGTTATTACTTTTTAATAGTACAACAAGCCACAGTTCCACCCAATAGTCCAAAATACAATATACAATCACTCTATAACAGTTGATCCAAACCCTGCTCTAATGTACAGGACTTGGTACACAAACCAAATACAACTATAGTCTTCCTCTGCTGAGTATGGAATTTCAAGGTTCCTTTCTAAGATGAGCACAAGGGGTGTTAGCAACGTCTATGATTTGACTACGCTGCTAGCCATCAACCAGTCAACTCCACCCTAATAAGCTTCTGCTTTCATTCAATTTTCGCTGATTCCGCTTTTTGATCCCATTTCTGAACAAAGTGCTCGCTACACATGTTGTCTTCTTGAGAACTGGAGAGCACACCATACTCTTCTGTTTTAGTCTCTTTTTCAAGTAGTCTGCCGTTTGCGTTTGAACTGAGATCAGCAATAATTATATGTTAACATCGGCAATAATTATATGTGAACACAAATCCTTATCGCCAAAGATGAATCACAAAGAGTAACCTAATAGGCAAACCACAAAGGAAAAGCACACTATCTGGATTGTCTAATATCAAGAATCACAAGTCAATATCCCGATCTTATTATTTGAACAATTATAGTATCTAACAGTCCTGCAACCTAAATCATCGGGACATAAATTGCGTCCCCTTGCCTACACCGTATGTCAAGAGAGGGAACTGAACTCGGTAAGGTTTCTTGGATGTGATGTAGTGCCATTTGATACGGAGTATTGTAGACCACACACTAAATAATCAATGAATTGATTCTTAAGAGTTAAGATGTCTTATCTTATGGTCGAGAATTGATTAAGCTATCTATTTACAGATATTTCTGAACTGCAGCTTACACTACCTATCAATTCATTTATAGCTACTACTTTGTGGTGAAAACTTGAGGTTCTTTTCCCCTGAATACAAACCCTCTCCTTTTTGGACCGAAACATTAGCCCCGTATCATGATTAGATTAAATTGCGGTCAAGGCAGGCAATTCAGCATTATTAACCGGAACAACCACTTTAGATACTTGATATACTTATCAACTCCTTAGATTGACTCCAAGACTCTGACATATATACCAAACTTGATATAATTTAACACAACTATTCGAGATATTATCCAATTAACAAGACATACCTGAGTGGGAAGAAGCAGATGCCATGGCACATTCCTTGAGTTTCTTTATCTTTTGAATAACTTGTTCAGTTTCAAAGACGTCATCTGTTTTGGGGTCTTCAGTAGATATCCTCTCAATGCAAACTCCATCTGGTGTAGGCTGTTCAGCAGACTTCCCCTCAAGGGATAACAATGCATTTTCACAAGCCTGTAACAGCACAGGAAAAGCTTAGAAGCCAAGACACAGACATCAAAGTCTTGTGATATTCTAATTACAAGATTGAAGACCAATGTTTCACATGGACAAAGTAACCAAACACGCACAGTTGCTACTTATTTGATATGAAAATGAACATTTCATAGTTAGAATATCTTCTCCGGCTCATCTAATAGACAATAAGGCTTCTTATATAGCAAAAATACCCTTGATTGTTTGTAACAGCTCATTCTAGACGCTGGTGGAAAAAGCAATAAACACAAATCATAACATAGTTCAAATGAGGTTATGCTGAAGTAAAACATTATCAACAAGTTTAATTGCTCCAAATTCCTTCCTGAGTCATTCAAGATAATGAACCTGTATCTCCAACTACTACTATCTGGATCCAATCAAGCAATTGGTTATAGAAAACAACCAAGTGAGAGTGACCGATAGTGATGATGATCGATCATAGTCTATGCGTACACATTTCGAAATAAAAAATAACTCTACTTTCTTTTCTGCTTCAGTTCAGCACAAATTTGAGGATACTAATAAGTTAGCAATGGACAGTGAGAGGATGATCACACAGACCTTTGCCGCAATTGAATAGAAACCATTGTCCAGTGACTGGTGAGCAAAGTTCTGCCATTCCAGATATGGCACCTCCAGCCATTGGTGAGTTCTAGACTTGAGATCTCGCAAAAGCAAAGCCTCATATCTCAAAGCCAAGCAACTCTGCAAACACAAACCGATCCACAAGCATACCTAATCAGATCTAAACAGTAAATTCGAAGAATTTAATCCGGTAAATTCAATTTTTGACCGCAACAGAAGAATAATAAACGGTGAAAGCAACGAAATTGGGAGAATTTGAGAGGACGTACCTCAACATCGCCGACGAGCGCGAAAGTGCGAACGAGAAATTCGAGAACCAGAAGCTTCTCCTCGACGTTTTTCTCAGAAATTTCTTTCAGAACGGAGAGGGATTCAGACCTCATGAACTGCCTCAAGCCGGATTGGACTTCCACCGACGACTTCACGTCCTTGGAAACCAAAATTAATTCCAGAACGCGAAGAGTCTCATCGCCGAATCTGCAATAAGAGGCTTAAATTATACACAGAGAGAGAGAGATGGCAGATTGGAGAAGATGGTGAAAGATCAGACCTTCTGTTCAAAACGAGTGAACGAAACGGCTCTGACATTTTGGCGGGAGATTAGGATGAGGGTTCACTTTTTCTGTTTCTTTTTTGTGTTCTGGGGTTTATATATGGACTGCAGACCCCAACTTGGTGGTAACTTGATTTGGAAACATTTGTTGATTCAATTACTAAATCGACTGAAAAAAAAAAAAAAAAAGTTCTATTTTCACCCCAACACTATTCGTTTGGTTTTAAGTTTGATATGAACCGTAATGAATCAGGGCTGCACACGGATTTTGGATCGGTTTTGACTCTAAACCGTCTCTATACTAAAGTTTTAAGCATTTTGGACAACCGGTCATTAAAAAAAAACAAAGCTTAACCCGAAAAACCTAAATCACAACTAATTTTGACTTAAATAAGCCTAATAGCAAAATTGTTAAGGGACAGTTTTAAGGCACTGTGAGAGACAAATGTATTTTAACTACATGTATTTAATATAAAAACAGAAATTATAGCAACTTAAAACTGTGTAGTTATTTTTAGCAATCAGATTCACTTGTCTCTCACGATCTCTTAATGACACGTTTACTTATTTGGAATGGAAAATAATCATGAATCGGAGACAAATGGAATGGGAGAAGAAAGGAATCGATATTGATATTTAGATTATAAAACCTGAACTAACTAATAAATTCCTAAGTATTCAAGAATCGATTCCTGATAAAGATGTGAGATCTACATCCATTCCGATTCCTTTATGTGTTAGTAAACGCATGAATTTTTTTACCCGGAATCATTCCGATTCCTTTATGTGTTAGTAAACGCATGAATGTTTTTATCCCGTAATCATTTTCTCACATTCCAAATAAATAAACGTGCCCTAAAAACTATCTATTAGGTGAGCATGCCTTACCCTAATATATCAGCTTCCATGAGAGGAATGGCATCAGCACAAAAGAGTTAAAGAATCTACCGTCAGACTCATAATCATGATTAATGTTTTGCTAATAAATCAACCAATAAATTACACGACCTGTCTTTTTTGTTCTCTAATGCACTCCAACTTTAGAGTTGTTCGAGTGTGTGGTCTCTACCAGCCTTAATTGAACGAATTAAGGTGCCGTCTCATGTGAGGCCTTTTGTTTTTGCAAACTAACTTCCTGGTGACCTGGTCATTGGGTTTTTAAAAAAAAAAAAAAAAAAAATTAGTTGTTTAAGGCCCAATTTTTTAGCTCACTCTCACCGAAAACCAAAAATAAGCAAAAAAAAAAAAAAAAAAAAAAAACCGAACTGGTCTGTGTTACGGTTATAGTCGTCGCCGTCGTCGCGCCAAAGTAGTGAGATAAGTTATGGCCGGAAGAGAGCCTCGGCATCTCCACCGCCTTCCCCAAATCGTCAACACGACGGCCCTCGAGGACCGCATCGATCTCCAGCAACGCGAGATCCAGTCCCTCCTCGGGGAGAATCAACGCCTCGCGGCCACCCACGTGGCGCTCAAGCAGGACCTAACCGCCGCTCAGAGCGACCTCCGCAACCTGAAGGCCGTCGCCGGCCAAATCAAATCCGAGAGGAACGCCGAAGTCCGCGAGGTCTACGACAGGTCGTTGAAGCTGGACGACGAGCTCCGCGACCTGGACGCCATGAACGCCGAGTTGACTCTGGTCCGGAACGACATCGAGGACTTGAGCACGTCGCGGATGGAGCTCGCGAACGAGTTGAAGACGATCCAAGGAGAGATTGAGAGGGCTCGGTCCGACGAGTCGAAGCAAATCGAAGCCATTAGAGACGAAATTGAGACCTTGAAGCTGGAGATTGAGAAAGGAAGGTAAAAAAAATCGAATCCTTTTTCGAATTCGTGAGAGAATTATGAAATTGCTGAGATTTTGATATGAACATTTGAATCTTTTGACATGTAGTACTGCGGTTGAGATTGAGAAGAAAACACGAGCTAGTAACTTTGAGCATCGTCAAGCTATGGAGAATTATATGGCTAAGTTGGCTCTCGAAATCGAAAAGCTTCATGGGGAGTTGGCAAATGCAGAGAAGAGAGCAAGGGCTGCAGTAGCAGCAGCAAATCCAGGTGATTGTTTGCCTTCAACTTGAGTGTTCTTTTCCATTGAGCTGTCATTGTTTTCGAGATTGCCTTTGCACGTTGTAGAGAATGTATTTGATACAGTATTTGAATTCCATCATCTGTGAAATAGTAAAATTCACGTGGGGATAATGTAGATGTCTTAATCCTCTAGATTTAGATATCCCAATGCTGCAACATGTGAGTTTATGATAAGCTTCAGGTTGTTGTTTGGTTGCAGGTTCTGGGTACCCTATGGCTTATGGCAATGCCGAAATGCTATATGGAGGAAATGCATACCCTGATCCCTATGCCATGCATCAGGTATGTGTATGACCTTCGCATCTTGATGTTTTCCTTAAACCATTCTTATTGCAATGTCTGTTACGGCTCATTAAGGTTGAAATTTTAGGAAAATCTGAGACTATAACCAGAATGCAAACGATCTCTGTAATTGTGGGTATTAGTACAAAGTACATATGATAACATGGAGGTCGGGGTGAAAAGTTGTCCTGCATCATTGTTTTCACCAGATGGATAGCGAGTCCATTGGATTTGTTTCCAATTTGATTAATCAACTGTCAGGAAACACAAGTGTCTCGTTTGATCATGATGACTAGGATCATTTGTATCTTAAGATCTCCATAGACTAGCAAGAATGAACTGCTTTGAGGTGAAGCATGGTCATCTAAAGATAAAAAACAGAGATTGAAGCTGTTAAATCTTGAAGGTTAAAAGATAAAAAGGAAAGCTTTGGCTCTCTTACTTGGAAACATTGCCCAAAATTACTGTAAGGTGCTATAAAAAAAAAAAACATTTTCACTCGCAGTTGCATTTTCACATATAACTGTAATGTGCAATTTAGATGATCCACTGTACTTAAAAATCTAGCATTGTATTGTTGTATATCCTGCCATGTAATCTAATATTATTAAAGTATCATACCCATTTTTCTGTTCCTCAACCTTGAAGCAATATATTCGTCTGTACTTCAGGGTCAGGGCAGTGCTGATGGTACCCCTCAATATGGTTCTGCTCAAATGCCACATAGTTCCTATGATATTCAACAAACACATGTACATAGATAATAGTTCGATCAGGTACTTAGAGGACCAGAAACCAGACACAGTCTTCGTATTTCTTCGAAATGTAATTTCAACATTTTCAACAAGTTTTTGCTGATAATACAAGAGTTGAGTTTTTGCCCAGGCACTTGTTTTGTTTCCCTTTTAGCTTTATATGTTTATGTTTCTCATCCTACTTTTCCTGAGTTCTGATGGAAGTGAGTAAAGTGACCGTGACCAAACACACAAGACCTTCAACCAATGTGAGGAATTAGATTTGGTGGCCTTTGATCGTGGCGTTATAAACTCAAGTCTATTCTTACTGGTTTTTTAGTTGAAACTTGACGGAGGCAGTCGGGGGGTTGATTGAGAATATTAGTTAGCACCTACTTAGCACAGAAATGGATGTAAATTGACCCATACTTTTTCTTGGTTTTAGATTTGCTAACTGAGAGGACTATATGATTTTAAATGATTTGTTCATATGAAATAATCACCACATTATGAAGTGTCCGTATACCGAATTGGTCCCAAACCTTCTCTTCACAAAAAATCAAGGATTCAGCTAAAAATCAAGGATTCAGGTGGTGGGGCATCAATAGTCCATGTCCTTTGAACAAATGAGAGAAAAATATAGACAAAGAACAGAAAAGCCGTGCCCCAAACAAACAATTAAGCTGGATTCAAATTTGTTTCAAATATACATTCAAATGACCATAAAAAGTGAAAACTGGCTTAACGTTTTTTCTGTGAAGCCGAACCTAACCTAAAAGAACATGTCTTCTTCATAGTCATAAAGCCAAAGTCTCAAACAAGCAATACTTGTAGACCAGCAATGTTGATAGCCATGAAGAGATCCTTTGTCATCCAAAATAAGACTGACGAACGTCTACTGCTTGGGAGCGGATCCACAATAGCATCCATTTATGTGCATTAACCAGAATCTACAACTTTATTCCCCATAATTTACCCTATAAGCCGATGTTCTATCATATTCCATGCACGATGGATAGCAATATAAGCAACTTTTTTTTAACCAAAACCAACAAAGAGTTGCCAACCCAAAAGTATACCACCTAAAATCAAATAACGAAAAACACAGGAATTCTAACTTCAAATCTATAATTTCAAACATGTCGGAGTCTTTTTATTCAGAGGTACATCACAACTAATAACAATGATGCATTACAACAAAATATCCGTGCATAAACATCATAATCATGATCATGCATTTCATGTGTGCATCTGAGCAATATATATGAAATGATCAGATGCAATCAAACATCCAGCGCAGAGAGGCTGGATAATCTCCAAAAAAGTGTGAAATAATAGTTATGAAAGAGCAGCACTCACCTGAAAAATAGACCTACCTTAGCAGCAAGCAATTTGGAGATTATCCACTTGTCTCTAAAAAAACATTCACACAACTTAATCAATCCAAAGCGCCTATAATTTAAACCCTTCCAGGTATGGGTAGGTAAATTAAAGGAGGACAGAGGTATTGCCCAGGGTTATTGAACAACCTACCTCTTAGTCTCCAGTTTAAGATCCCTCCAAAACGAATACAAAAATCCTCAGACAACAATTCTCATTACATAAAATGTGCTTGATCTGAAAATTCTCTCAATATGGACGTGAACGGTTTCCACCATGCTGATGTCTGTCAGGTCCACCATCTCGATAATTGTCCCTGCGCCCACCGCCCCCATAACCACCTCTACCACCACTGTTATCAAAAACAAATTAGTCAGTACACAGTTAAGAACATAATAGCATTGTCCCACAGGAAATAAGCTATAACAATGATATCACTCCCAAAAATAAAAAGCATAGTGGCTAAGCAAACCGCAAGAAAATAATTAGAAAGCACAATGCAATAAAAAGAAGCAAAATAAAAAATATCACCAAGGAAAATACAAAAGTGCTCTAATTCCCCTACTGCGACCGGACCAGTTGAAAGAAAAAAACACACAAAGATTACGCAGTTCATTTGAACTTCATAAATACAGTTGATAGGTAGATACCCATTGTCGTAAGCCCTAGGTGCCGACCTCTCCGCCATCGCAACACTGATCTTATAGCCCCTTATGTCATGACCTGTGAGCACATCACATAGTGAGTATACAGAAACTATATAAAGCATTACTTGATGCACAATGTGAACAGGACATTACCGTTGTAAAAACTGCCAGCTGAATGTGCAGCATTTGGATCTTCATAGGCTAAACATGCATCACCTTTGTTCTTTCCCGATTCATCTGTGTAAATTTTGATGTTATATGGCCACTGATCCTTGTACCCACGTTTCTGCTTGATTCTCCCAACCTAGAAAAATAACTTTGCATGAGCTAACCAATCAAAGCGTAACCAACTATTTGAAGAAAGAAAAAAGATTTCACTAGTCACTACACTCAAGTCTTTCACACAATGTCAAATAGTAAAGTTTGTGACAAATTTATCATCCACTAATTGAAAGTAATAACTAGAGCTGTACTTATGATACTGAAACAAAATAAAATGACCAAACCGAATGCAAATGCTGAAGCCGGAAGGAGGTAATATAATTAAAAATCAAGGACATATACCACATAGGTAACAAAAAAATCTAAATTCAAAACTTTAAATCTGTAGGGTTCCTAAAGTTCGGGAGAAGATATGGATTTACTTGTCCAATGCCTCCAAAAAGAGCTTGCAGTTCATCGACCGTGACATCAGGTGGCAGATTTGAAATGTAGATTCTAGCATTGTCACAAGTATCATCACAGTTCTCATCACATTGCTTCACCTTAGCAGGGGCCTCTGTAGGAGCACTTCCATAACCACCTCGACCACCACCACCATATCCACCATCGTATTTAGCAGGAGGGCCACCTCGGCCGCCACTCCTTGCATCACCCGGACCATCACCACCATAACCACCTGCAGGACCATCACCACCATAACCACCTGCAGGACCACCATAGGATGGGGGATATGAAGCAGGCCCACCAGTATAGCTTGTAGGAGGAGGGACTGCATCAGTTCCATAATTAGCATTGTACGATGGTGGGTAACTGCCACCTGCACCATAAGATGGAGGAGCAGCTGCAGGAGCCTGACCGTACCCACCATCATCTCTTCCTTGGTTACCACCATAAGAACCACCTCTACTCCCACCTCCTCCACCTCTACTATCAAAACCACCCCCTCTGCCTCCATCATAATTGCTACCTTTACCTCCTTCATAGTTGCCACTTCGACCCCCATCATAATTACCACTTCTGCCACCACGGTTATCACCATATCCCCCACCACTTCCACCTCTATTATAACCACCTCCACCACCACGGTCTGCCCCACCGCCACCAGCACCCGCAGGAGAGGGCGTACCACACTTGTTACACTCAGTTCTTCTCGCAAAGTTCACATTCCCACAGCTATATGCAAGTATTACCAATTTCAATATCATAAATTCAGATGCAAAAGTAAATGCCAATTAAAATCTAAAGCCTTCTACATTACAACTACAACGCACTCAAATTAAGCAAGCAGAGATGGATAAAAAAGCTGAAAATAAATGGATCAGAAGACCAGATAAAGATATATAGAGAAAGGACTTACCCTGGATTAGGGCAAGGCCAATCACCATCCCTTCCACTGCCACCACGGCCACCTCTGCCGCCGCCACCACCACCTCCGCGGCCGCCACCACGGTCGCCTTGATATCCTCCACCTAAAACAAATCCAAACAGCTCAATTAAATCAAATCAATAGAAAAAAAAACTACAAAAAAAAAAAAAAAAAAAAACCCTAATAGGACCTAAGAAATCGAATTCCTCATACATACCTCGACCGCCACCGCCACCATAACCTCCTCCACCTCGACCACCACGGCCTCCACCACCGTAACCACCGCTATCGCCGCCTTTACCTCCATATCCACCACCTCCTCCTCCGTAGCCTCCACCGCCACCGCCTCCTCCATAACCTCCGGAACCGCCTCCATACCCTCCGGAGCCACCGTAGCCACCACCGCCGCTAGATCCATACGGCGGAGCGGCACCACCACCGCCCTCCTGACCATACATCCCAGCCATGATCTAGGTTTTCAGAGAACGAGAGAAACAGAGCGATTAGGGTAACGACTCAGAATGAGATATATCCGCGTAAGAACTTTGAGATTTATATAGTGAAGTCGTGATGAGATTTTTGTCTTGCCGACTTTGACTAGAATTACACGTGTTCATCTATTTTTGGGCTTCGTACTTTGGGCCTCCGACCCATTGAAATTTTTAGAAATTTTTATGTATTTAGTGTTCAATAGTTCATGTATATTTATTTAGAGCGGAAAAATGTATGAATCAAGAATAAATTTTTGAAAATATAGAGATCACATTACTCACTCCCACCATATATTATAATTCCTTAATAGTTAAATTCCAATTTTATTTGTGTTCAATAAATACATAAAAAATTTACGAATCGCAATCATTCTACATTAACTTGCCATAAATTCAAGAATTGTGTTTTCTTGAACACTCAGAAAGCCACAGGCATTAAAGTTCAAAATCAAGAAAGCACAGATTTTTTTTTTTTTTCCAAAGCCAAAGAACTTTTCAGGGGTGTAAGACCCTATACAAAAGTTGTGGAAGAGCCTCAAAGTCATTTCTTAATTTCCCACATCCTACTTTTGTACAAAAAATTTCATAGAACAAGAACTTCAACAAATAATTAAACCTCTTACAAAGTTACATCAACAAACACTTGCAACAACACAGATCATTACAGCATCAAAAAATTTCCTTGGACACCTATTTTCTACAAAATTTTCCTCGGAATGTATATCTAGGTAAATCGTGGTAAAAGTAATAAAATGGCTGTCACTAGCAAGGTAATCCATTGGGAAACAGAGGCCGGATGAAGGGTATCTGAAAGGGAAGTGTTCAGTTGAACCAAAAACCTGCAGTTATCCACTGATGGATTAACAGTTGTGATCAAACCAAGGCCACCAAAGTCGCAGCTGTCTGCACTCTGATTACGCTGCTGATAGTAGCTATTAAACGCATAAGAGATATTCCCAGGCCAACTGATGTTGGAACAAGATCCACCAGGAGACAGTGCACTACAATCAGCAAGGGAACATGCATTTAATGCACTCGCAGTTGCGTTAGATAAGTCCCTGTTATTGTTCACCACACACCACTTGGAAGGAAGGTACTCAACATTCTGTGCATTCACAAGGCTGTTTGAACCTTGGGTAAAATCAAAACGGTACTTGGCTTGACCATCAAAAGTGAAAACGCCCCAATGTCTCTCAAAATTTCCAGTGCTTATGCTTCTTTGATCTTCATCTAAGAGGCTAAAAATGTATGTTTCAACTGGAGGATCTCGAGGTCTAAGTGGGGTCCCCAATTTGCTACGAAGGCGGTTCATCAGGCCTTTCATGAAGGTCTCTGCAGCATATGAAGTAGCATTTGGTCCTCCATCTGTAGGCCAACCAATCTGTGACACAACAATTTCAATCTTAGGAAACCCTACTGTTGACAATGCATTAACCAAGATGTCATAGTTCAAGTCAAAGCTGTTTTTGTACATTCTGCGACTGTCATTATGAGCTTTGGTGTATATTTTGAAGAGAGTAAAGTCAAGGGAAATGTTCTTGTTCTGTTGGAAAGCTAGGAACGGGGAAATGGTTGCAAAAAATGGTGAGTTGTGCTTGCTGAGAAACGTCAGCAGTTGAATCACAGTCCTGTTGACATCGGCTCGGAAATGTCCTTTTGAAGGAAGGCTAGTCTCTGACAAATAGGAATCAAAACTGCAGGGAACCACTACTTTCACCTTGCTGTCCAAGTTTGCTTGGGTCAAAGCTGTTTGGATATTGATTGCTGCTCCAAGCACAAAGGGGTGAAATTGCTCACCATAGCTCCGGAGAAATGGTTCATCTCCCACAGCAACATACCTGGAATCATTCGAGTTAGCCACCAATAAATACAAAAGGAAACAGCAATCTCATGGACAAGCAACGTCCCTTGTATCTGGATCAAATTAACTTAACAAGTAGTATGTGGTTACTTTATGAGGCTGTTGAGTAGGCGACCTATGAAACTCCTGCTACAAACATTGATTTTCTAACTCTTCTTGCATTGCTAACTAGCCCTAGCAAGGACTCAGACTCAGCATCTACCATATTGTGATGACTTCCTTCTTCTGTAAACAACAGACGAATCCTAATGCAAAGAAGCCAGTTTTTTCTTGTACAACTACTTCCTTGCACTAAGACACTGACACAATGAAGGAGGCAACATGCTCCTCTTTATAATCTATGACACAAAGGAGAGTATATTGTTTCTCATTTCTTATAAAGTATGCTGCTTTCTGAGACGAAAATACAAAACATTTGTTTACTTCCAAGAAATCAAGCAACCATGAAAGTAAAGAGTTCAATTTTTGAGCCACCAGCCAGCGTCAAAACACCAATACCAACACCTAGCATTTTCATGCTTCAATCACAAAAAAACACTCTAAAATCATCTCCAAATGCTCTATGCAAGTTCATATGATTCCAAAGACAATCCATGACACAATGTTCTACGTATCCACTCTGAAAAGCATCAAGAAAACTACAATGTTCTAAGCATCACCGTCTCCAGTTAGTCATGTATTTTTGCATTTTAAAGTTAACTAAGAGCCATGAAACTTCGAGAAATAAATCGAATTCTTTAACATCTTATATTTCCTAAAAACTGCAGCACAAACCCACCCTGTCACTTCAATCTAAGCAAGTAAAGGCAGCAACAAGATTGATCCTTTCGAATAATGACACTCGGTATCACTTCAACAATCACAGTGACACATACATAAATGCACTGAATCTTATTAGTAAGAATCAATCCCATTCCACCCAATCAAAATACATCATCCAATCAAACACAAACCCATTAAGGAAACTTTATGAAAAGCGATCATACTCGATTTTGACGCGGCTGTCACCACTAGAAACATAGCGAGTGACATTGTCATGGACCCAACTCTGTGCAGCCTTCTTGGACGAGTTCAAGCTTCTAAGCAACCCATTAGGAATCCCAACAGTGACGCCCAGATTGGACCCAGAAAGCGCTTCAAGAACAAGTGGGTCTGCGTCGAACAGCTTCACTCTGGTAATGTTGTTTGATTTCAAGAGCTCGACGACCTTGGCCGGCGGCAATGGGTGCGAGGCCGTCGTGCCCCAATTCACGCCCACGGCTAGGGACCTGTAAGCCATTGTGGCCAAGAGGAAAATGAAGAGGGAGTGATTCGGTGGCATTGTTTTGGGTTTTGGAGAATGGGCGTTAGAGCAGTGGAGCAGCAGAGGAATAAATGAGGGAGAATTTTGGTGAGGGATTTTCGGAGTTTTGCTGTCTGTTGTTTGTTCAAATTGGGGAGCCAGCGAGGTTGAAGCGACCGGTAGGCGGCGCGGTGAGCAGCTGAGAGCACTAACTCGGCTTCCAATGTCTTCACTGTTTCGGGTCGGGTCATATTTTGTTTTCCACAGCTACACGGCCCAACTCATTTTTTGTTTTGGGTTAAACCCCTTTATTAGAAACTCAATCAAGTTGGGAGCCTCATTCTCACACCTATATTATTAATAATAATAATTTTGTCGAATCACGGGAGGAGGGGAAGACGTAATACCTAAATCTTGAGTGTTAATAAAAACATTACAGTTATCCTCGTAGGCCCATCTCTGCTTAAAAGTTAGAAATAAGAGTTTAAAATTTCTTTGGATGCTTTGCAATTTAAGTGATATTTTGTCAACATTTTATTAAAATTTAATGAAAAATCGTGAAATTTTGAACCTTGCCTACACGGGGACTTAAAGTTTTAAAAGACAAAACAAGAGAAAAAATATCGAAGAATAGAGGAAAACCCTAAGAGAGAAATCCTCCTCGTCCGGCTGCGCCTCAATGCTTGCGGTGGCCTCTAGCCTTGATGGCGTGTGACAAGTGTGGCCGGACGAGACTCGTGCATAGGGGTGACTCAATGTTTGAGCGGTGGGTTCAAAGACAGTGGAAGAAACCAGGAAGAGGTTGGTGGAATGAAGGTTTAGGGATCATAATCAGATCGGATCCGATCTGGGTTGGGGAATGGTGAGCGGCGTTTGATAGGAGCATTTTAATGCGACGTTTTAACTGTTATTTTCCTATATTTCATGCGTTATTTCCTTAAAGAATCCCTGTTTAGGAAAGTTTCCATTCTTCGAATGGGAAAGTTCCTAGTTGTAGAAAGTTTCCTGTTTTGCAGTTTCTATTTTTCATTTTTAGAAAGTTTCCCATTTTAGTTTAGGAAAGTTTCCCTTTTTAGAAAGTTTCTATTTTTGGTAACAATTTCTATTTTCAGGTCCTAGGAATAAATGAGCTGAAATGAAGCTTTCCTGTTTCAACCAGGAAACCTGTCCAGAAAAGGAAATCCAGCCAAAACAAGACTCTTAAGCCAACCAAGAATGGAAACCGAAATAATGAAGTGTCATGGCATGAGATAAGCTTCTTGAAGACTCTAGAAGATGACATGGCAAGAAGGTGACGCAAGAAGCCCAAGAATTATCAAGAGACTTGGATTTTCGGCAAAAATGGAGGAAGGCCCATGTGAGCTAGGGTTTTGTGACGTCAAAGAGTCAAAGTTGGAAGGAAATCCTATTGTTGCCGTTCAAAGAGAGAGAGAGTAGCGTGAAAGCTAAGAGGAAATCAAGGAATCAACGTGAAAGTTAAAGATGATTGATTGAGCATTTCAAGGGGAGATTTTCTTGGGAGATTTTTAAGGAAGAGTTTTTTTTTTTTTTAAAAAGGAAAATACATTTTCCTTGGGGAATAAATTTGCCGTGAAATCCAAGAGGAAAAGAAGGAAAGCTACGTGGAAATTGTGATGGAAAATAAAAGACCAAGCCATGAGATTTTCTAGGGAGACTTTTAAGGAAGGAAAATATTCCTGGAGAGTTAATTTTGTGTGATGCCAACATGAAAATCAGAAATAATCAAGGGGATGATGCAAAGAGAGATTCAAGGGAGATTTTTATGGAAGGAAAATATGTGTGCACCAAGGAAAAGCTCAAAAGGCGTCTAGATTCATCCCTAAATTCCCTAAAGGAATGTTGGCTGAAATTCATGAAGAAAATCAGAATAATTTCAAGGAAATTTGGCAATTAAATATTGGGAGAGGATCCTCTCCTGAGCCACTTAGTGACCTGAGCTACCTGAGCTCTCTCTCAGATCATGACACGTGGCCAACTTAACATCTGATGGCTCATAATAAATTTAGGTTTTCTATCTCCAATTTTTTTTGAGTTTTATGTTGCCGCGCGCGCAGCCCGCGCTCTTGGTTTCGTTTCCCTGCTCTCTTCCTTTTGTTCTTGGTTGCTTCTGCTATGAAACAAAAAAAACACAAGTCTTCAGTCTTTAAATTCAATGGCTATGTGCAGGGAGATCTAATCAAAAGTTCAAAACTTTAGCTTTGTGTCTTCTCACTTTCTCCTGCATTCCATTGCCAGAGGTAAGCGTAATACTCCATTATTTTGGGTTTTTTTTTTTTTTTTTTTCTCAAAGTTCTCTCTTCATATTGTGTGTCTTAGAGTGTAGGAATCTTGTATTTGATATTGACCAAGTAGGATTCAGTGCAAATAAATATTGATATCAAACCATAAGAACGCATCAAGGCAATGTAATTTTTGTATCTACAGTACTTTTTTTTTTTTGGGTCTGATTATTGATCTATAGCTGCATGGGTTTGTTGTATCGGTTGTCCTTTTTTAGTTTAGTAAGTGTCAATTGTAGATTGTTATAATTACTATATAAGAAAGTGGTTGCAGATGGATAATTCATTGGGTGCTACAGACATTGATATTGAGAATTCTGATTTGGAGTTGGATTGGAAACCTAGAAAAGGAATGGAGTTTGATTCTGAACAAGCAGCTTATGACTTCTACAATAGATATGGAGGAAAAAAGGGGTTTAGTATTAGAAGGGAGACTCATGGTAAGAATAAAAGAACAAAAGAACTCACTTCAAGATTATTTGTTTGCTGTAAGGAAGGTTTTCGATCCAAAGATAAAAGGGATTACATGATCAGAAAACCCAGAGCAGAGACAAGAACAGGTTGCGGTGCTCAACTTTGTATTAAATTGAATAGGAGGAACAATAAGTTCTTTGTTACCCATTTTGTTGAAGAGCACAATCATCCTCTTGTGGGGAAAGAATGTTCCCACATGCTACCTTCGCAACGGAAAGTACAAGACTCTCAAGGCATTGACATAGACTTAGCACACGATTCTGGAATTGGTGTGACTTCTTTATATGAATTGATGGGTAAGCAAGCAGGTGGAAGAGATGCTGTTGGGTATACAAAACAGGACGTAAAAAACTACCTTCGATCAAGGAGACAGAAGCTTGGAGTATGGAGAAGCTGGATATATTATGAAATATTTTTCAGATCAAACATTGGAAAACCCTTCATTCTACCATGCTATGCAATTAGATAGTGAGGAGCAAATAACAAACTTATTTTGGGCAGATGCTAAAATGATCATTGATTATGGCCAATTTGGGGATGTTGTTAGTTTTGATACAACATACAAGGTTAACAAATCTAATCGACCTCTTACTGTGTTTGTAGGATTCAATCATCACCGCGAGACTATTATATTTGGGGTGGCTCTAATGTATGATGAAACAGCCGATTCATTTATATGGTTGTTTGAGACATTTTTGAGGGCAATGTCTGGAAAGGCTCCAAAAACAATATTTACAGATCAAGATGCTGCAATGGCAAAGGCTCTTCGACATGTTATGCCTGATGCATATCATAGGCTTTGCAAATGGCATATGATGCAAAATGCCATCAAGCATGGACATAGTTTTTTGACAGAAGAAGGTGGGATCACAAGTGTTTTGTCAAGGTTCATGGAAAATATTGAGGAGGAAGATGAGTTTATATCTGCTTGGGATGCTATGCTTGATAAATATGGTGCTCGTGACAATACTTGGTTAAGTAGCATATATGATTTAAGAGAAAAATGGGGCTTTCCGTATGTTAAGCGAGCATGGTCAGCTGGAATAAGAAGCACTCAACTGAGTGAAAGTTTTAACTCGGCCTTGAAAAAATATTTAGACTCTGACCATAATTTGTCAGAGTTTTTTATACACTTTGAGAGGATGTTTGCTGATAAAAGGTATAAGGAGTTAGAAGCAGAATATGATATGTGCTTCAGGTTGCCTATTCTGAAAATGCATGTGAAAATGCTATATGAAGCAAGAAGAGTTTACACTAAGCTGATATTTGAAGATTTTCAGGATCAATTTGAATTATCCCTTGAAGCTTCTATAACAAATTGTGTTGATATTGATGGTGGAAAGATATATACAGTTATTAGAGATGGTTACTCTAGAGAACGCCAAGTGAAAAGAGATAGTGATGATATAGTCTCTTGTAGTTGCAGATTGTTTGAGATGAAAGGGGTTGTATGTAGGCACATTATCAAGGTCCTTAGAGAAGTGATGCAAATCAAAGAAATTCCTGAGCATTATATCTTAAAAAGATGGACCAAAAAAGCTAGAGCTGAAAGTGTTCAAGACATGCATGGGCGTGAAATTCAACCAGACCCTAAGTTGCAGCAAGCCTCTTGGTACAGATCCTTATGTTCCACCTACATTAGGATATCAAACAGGGCTTCTGAAAATGAAAAGGCATACAAATTAGCAATGATACATGCAGAGAAATTAGCAAAAGAAATTGAAGACTTGCTACGGTCTGAAATGAATGCTAATAGGGATGAGAATGAACATACAACTCAATCTACTCCTATTGAACAACTCAATGGTAATGTGGTGAATGCAAAGGGACTGAAGAAAAAGGAATCTTCTAGAGGAAGAAAACCGCGAATCAAGAGTCAATTGGAGATGAGCATGGAAAAAAATAAAAGACAGAAACAATCTAGTAAAAAAGCTATTGAGGTATTCTTGTTTCTATAAAACTAATCTCTTATTAGTTTGTTTAAATTTACTTACAGATATCATTCTTGAATTTTTATAATTCAGGTAACTCCTGATGCAATGAATAATGTATACAAGGTGACTATTGATCCACTATGTGATGAAGAGAATATTGCTACTGATCTAGCAAGTAATGCAGACCAATTTCTGGAACAAGATATATCTGCATCTTCACTTAGATTTCTTGCTTGTAGTCAGGTATATCAATATTTATTTAGTTGGTCTTAAGAGTTGTGGTATTAGATTTCAATATCACTAACCATTATGTGTTTCACTATATATATCCTAGGAGTTTGATTTAAACAACGATACCCAATGAAATGCAATTTTTCATGGCCTCTGGATATGAAAGGTTTGTCTTCATATATTGTTCTGTCATGTATTGGTCTTTCATATATTGTCTCTGTAATTTATAAGAAATTGGTTTGTTTTTAGCAGGTTCTGCATCATTCTGTTTTGTTTTTGTAAGAGAAGAGTTGCAGGCTTTTGTTTTGTTTTTATAAGAAATGGTAAGGGCAATTGTGCAGTGCAGGCTTCTGTACAGTTTTTGTAAAGATTGGAGAAGGAAATTGTGCAGTGCAGGCTTCATGGAGAAGGCAATTGTGCAGTGCAAGCTTCTGTATAGTTTTTCTAGGAAATGGAGAAGGCAATTCTGCAGCTTCTGTATAGTTTTTGTAGGAAATGGAGAAGACAATTCTGCAGCTTACTGTTGTTTTTGTTTAAGAGAGGGCAAATGTGCAGCTTACTGTTTTGTTTCTTTAAGAGAGGGCAAATGTGCAGCCTTGTACTTGCTGACTTCCAAACTGGAACCAATTTCTGGGTTACATATGTAGAATACCAATTTCTGGGTTCCAAACTGGTTTATGTCTGATTTGGCACTCTTTTCATTGCTTTAGTTCATATTGAAGACTTGCTTACTAGGGTATGTACTCGTTAAGTAGAACCATCTACTATCTTCTTAAAAAAGAGTGAAGGTGCTCCATCATCGATTCATGTAAGAACTTACATGAAAGTGAGCATAGCTGTTCTGAACAAATTAGAAAATTGGGGGACATTCAAATGGAGTTGATTTCTTACTTATTCCTTTTCATCTTTAAGCTATATGATTTACATTTCCAACGTGTACAATGTACAAAAACAAGAACATTCAGAGACTTGCATGTTTGGACTTTGAAAATGTATGATACTAGTTTTACACCAACTTCTGAACTTCATTGCTTAGTGCCGGCTACTGTTAACAGGGTATGGATCAATCCAACACTCATCGTTCTTCGTAGCACGCTCCCATTTTCTTCTGAAGATCTTCATTTCATTGTAGGATTCCCTCCTTAACGCCTATCACATTATGTTAAAACAGTAGCCTGAGATTCATTCACGTTTCAAGACTTACATCAACTCTATGGTCCTTTGCAATAGACTGAGGTAATTTCTGCAATACCAATACATCAAAGTGTCAGTCTCAGATAAAAGTTACAGCTGAATACAAAGCTAGGCTAACAATTTTCACCTCATTTTCGTCCGGACCTCCCAAAGTTAGATGAAACAAATTTCTACCCGGTACAAGGAGGAGCTTTACTGTGTTCATCGCAACCAGTTGCATCAACCACCTTAGCTACTCCAACCACCTTAGGTACTCCAAAATTCGCTACTCTGGCTCCAAAAGTCCAAACAACTCAATCATTGAACAAATCAATCTAAAATGCAGATCCCCAAATTCGAGGGGTGAAAAACAAGCCCAGATAATTCAGTATTAATTGAAAATTGCAATGGGTCATTCATACCCAGTACCCAGGTATTAGTTGATGAAATTTTACAGGGAAGAAACCCATCATTTTGAACACCTAGCTCCAGAAATTGAACCCATCAATTGAATCCCAAGCAATTTCGTCCCATCAATTCAATCGCAACCAATCCCAGAAGGAAATTAGCAACCACCAAAACTCATAAGAACGAGTCAAAAAACTTAACAGAGAGAGAGAGAGTACCTGCGAATCTGGGTTTTGGATAATAGAGAGAGTATAATCTGCGAATCGGATGCGAACATGACATTAAGGAATCGAAGAGTTGGGAGCATCAGTAAGGATGAGGTTATGGTTTCGCCAATGCTTCTGATGGCAGTGGTTCTATGGGTTAGAGAGAGAGAAGAGTTGGGAGAGTCAATGTGGCACTATGTAAACCGTTAGATGAGTCTGGACACGTGTCGTCATCTCGTAGAGAGCTCAGGTAGCTCAGGTCACTAAGTGGCTCAGGAGAGGATCCTCTTCCTTAAATATTAGGGGGGTATTTTAGAGAATTTTGATTTGTTGGAACACATCACAAGGCTTACTTGGCATTCTAGGCATTCTATGGTTGGTTGGAACACATCACAAAGCTTACTTGGCGAATTCTCATTGGTGGAAGGTATGTGGAAATTTCTGATTGCTTTGTGAACCCTAGCCGTGCTCCTATATATATCTCCTATTCTTGACGTTGAAAAAGGTTCCACACTCCATAATTTTCAGAAATCATTCTCCCATAACGTCCTCCTCTCTCCACTCTCTAGTCATTTTTGGAGTTTCAAGCAAGGCAAGGAAGAAGGAAGAAGAAGCCGTGAGAAACCCTCCACCATCCACCTTGGAGCCGTGAAGCTTGAAGATTTGCTTTCAAAGTTCAAGTTCAATGTTCAAGTCCTTCATTCCCATCTCCATTCACGGTGTAATTCAACATTGGCCCTTGTAATCTTTTGATTTTCCTTGCTTGAATTCGTTGATTATGTTCTAGTTAACCTTAACGTTTGAATAAAGTTTTAATTCCAGATTTTTATGATTGAATAAATTTCAGATTCTTATTATTGTGATTCTTAAGTTGCTTATGTGAGAATGTTTAATTAAATTTGTTTGATTGAAATCTTTTATGTGTTAATTTTGTGTGGTTCGAAACATATATGATTGATATATAATTGTTGCTAGATTTAAGAACATGAATCAACTTTTTGTTTTGTGTAACTTGAATCGAAAGGTAGCAAAGATTTTGGGCAAAAACCGAATTTAATTGAAGAGGATTGCAATTAGGTGGACTTTTTCATACTAAGTTGCACACTTGAGTTGATAGCCTTTCTATGTGTTTCATGCGTTAAACGTGTTATGATTGTCTAGCTTTCTAGAGCTTGAATGCATGTTTGATAGGATTAGCCTTTGTGCTTTCACTTAGGTTAATTAGCATTGAAAAGTAAAATATGGGAAATCGTTTGCTTTCTAACGTTTCACATGATCAACTCCTTTCTCATGACTTAAGATGAACAATAATAGGGTTGAGTCGAATTTGATTATGAATTTGGTTTTGATCTTTGTTTCATATGTTCCATTCTTGTATAAGTGTTTGTATAGTTTTATTTATTTCGTTCCTTTTAATTTTCGAAACCATAAATCCAAAAATCCCCCTTAATTTGTAAATATGTTTATACTTTGTCTTATTTTTGTAAATAATATACTTTGTGTCTTTATTAATTGTTTAATTGTCCTACATTGACAGGTGTACCCTCAATCCCTGGATTGCATCGATCCCTACTTGCTTATGCTACTAATGATATTTTTAGGGTTAAATTATGCGCTTGCTTTTAGCGCATCAATTTTTGGCGCCGTTGCCGGGGATCGAACCCGGGTCACCCGCGTGACAGGCGGGAATACTTACCACTATAGTTGGTCATCGTCAGTTGGCGATGAGGTGGGGGTGGTGTGAGGGAGAAGCAAGGCTAGCTGCACCAGGTTTGGAGGGTCGCAGGTCGGTGGGATCCTCTTGGTTGGGTTGATTGGTGATCTTGGGCCACATCTTTGGGCCATTGTTGGGTTGCCTCTAATTTTCATTTTTGTGTTTTATTTTATTTATGTTTAGGTTTCTTTTTATTTTTAGTTTTGTTTACAATAAGTCTCTATCAAGTAATTATAGGGAGAGTCGGGCTAAATGCGTGTGTGTGCACTCAAAGTGCCTAGTCTTTCTTGGGAAGGAGGCGATTCATTATCAAAGGGATGCTACCTCCTACTGATAGGATGAAACGAAATGTTGACAGAGGTTGTACGTTATGGTCACCAACATTATGGGAAAATAGGTTTAATTGTTTTATGGCTTTGTATGAGCTTTATCTTTCTGGTATGTCACCATTGTGAAGCAAGTGGAGTTGTCCATATGTCTGGTATGTCAACCCTTACTAGTTGGTACATGTGTAAATACATAAGATTAGTGGAGGCTCATGTTATTATTCGAGATGTTCTCTCGTTACTAATTGTTTGGGGTTTAGGCTTTACGTCCCCCCTTTCTTCCAATTGTATTCAGCAGTTTCATTTATGAATACTTAAGGACAGCTACACCAAGTCTTTATTTCAAAAAAAAGACAAAACTAAACCACTATAAACTTTAAATTAATGCATTTATCGACAAATAGAATGTGATATCTAGAAACATGAGCGAACCTTGGATACAGAAAGACGACTATGGCCCTGTGGAGAAGATAGCTGCCGGAACTTGCAGCGGTGGTGGTGTTGCTCAGAGCTGTTTCCTGGGCTTGGAGTTGGGCCTGGGGTTTTGGGTCTGATTCTGAACTTGGGCTAGTTCATGGACTATCAAGGAGGGTACCTTGCCACCCTCATTTGTTACTTAGTGACTTAGGCAGGCCCGACCCAAGAGTAGACCTACTTGGGCATGTTTAGGGCTTCTTATGGTCTTCAAGTGCCAATCTAATCGGATCATGACTTTTTCGAGAGTTGGTAATTATCTTAGATGTGATTGGTGTATTTCAATCGGCTTATGGATAAGGAGGTGCTCCTATTTGTTGGCCAGGAAGTGGCTTTCTGTTGGTACCACAATTGTGTGATTGGCTAATGGGAGGCTAGTGAATGATTTTGCCCTAGAAAACATGGAGTTTCTTTGTTTATAAGTTTGCTAATTTTAGCCAGCTTATCATTGACTTGTAATGAGTTTGCTCAACTTAGATTAGGATTTCCTGATTTTCTTGCTAGTTATCTTTTTATAAAGCTAAACTCTAGCCATTGGCTGAATGCCGGCTATTGATTCTAATGATATCAATTTCTATTAAAAAAAAAAAAAGAGCGAACATACAATTTCAGTTTCTAACCAAATAGCTTTACAAGTTGAATTAGAGTATGAAGGTGAGCAACATCTCAATAGCTTTATAATTAGTTAACGACAACTGAAATAGAATCAGACTTCCTCATTAATACGTAGTCTTCCTCCACAAAAGCTCTGCATGTGTCAAAGCATTTTTTTTCTTGGTCTTTGACCCAAAGCACCAAAATTGTCTCACTTACCCCACCAACAAATTTTTATTCCCACTTACCCTGTTTTAAGCAAAATAACAATTTTACTCTCAACCAAATTGTTTATCCTCTCTCTCTCTCTCTCTCTCTCTCTCTCTCTCTCTCTCTCTCTCTCTCTCTCTCTCTCTCTCTCTCTCGTCCTATCAAGGCCGACTGAGCAGGGGTACTTGCCAAAGGCTTCTATGATTTCCACCTAAAATCGACGTGTACGATTCCCAGATCTGTGTCAAATATTGCAAGCCGCTGCGTGCATCAATGCCAGAAATTGATTTTTGCAGCCATCGCATAAGACCTTCATCATCAAGAAGAAGCTGGGGAAGAAGATAAGGCAGAACAGGCCCATCCCTCACTAGATCCACATTAGGAGCCTCTACTTTCTACTCATAGTTTTTACAGCTTCATAATTTTCATCCTCTTATTGGTAGCTCCTTTTTTGCTGGTTAGTGTAGGAGATTTCCCTTTCCGAAGGGAGATCGAATCATGTAAAGCTTTGGTTGAAATATGAACTTGGATGAATAATGCAAAGCTTTGGTTGGTATCTGGGTATGTTGAAAGCTTTGGGTTAGTGACTTTTGATTAAAAAAAAGTCATGTTCTCACGTTTTAAATTCATTAAAAGCTTTTATTGGCTCTCTGGGCATGTTGCAAAGTCAAAATCTTATCCAACAAAGGACATACCGGAAAAGAAGTGAAATTGAACAGTCATGGCTAGCATGACCTTTTTTTCTCTTTCTTTTTTTGTGATACTATTTTTTTTTAGTGTGGGATTGTGGAATAAGTCTTTTTGCACTCTTTTTTTTTTCCGACAAATTTTGATTGAGCTTTGTACTAAGTAGATCAATATATAGGTGAATAGATAATGTTGTTTAGATATGCAAACATGCTGCCAAAATATTGAATTCTAAATTTGAAGTTGTTTATTGCCCCTAAAGATGTCTATTGGGCGGCAATAGACGTTTATTGGAAGGTAATAAATGTTTTGAATTGATGTAATCTCCTCGTTTTTTTTCCTTAATCAAAGTTTTATTTGTCTAATTTTAGAGATATTAGTTCTCATTCCGGTTACCGAAAGGTATATTGGGGTGCAATACAGGTCTATTGGAGGACAATACATGTCTAATGAGGGTATAATAAACCTCTCCGGCCCTGTATGAGATCTTCGACAACCTTTTTGGGGACTTCCGACGATGTTTCATAAACCTCTATTACCCCCTAATAAAGGTCTATTGGGGGGCAATAAACTTTTCCAGCAACCTATGAGATCTCCGACGACATTTTTGGGGACATCCGGCGAGGTTTTTAGATAAGTCCGCTAGGTGGCGGCAGGTGACGGGACTCCGGCGAAATCTCCTATGGTCTCTCTCTCTCTCTATGTAACAAAGGGATGAGGGTAAAATAGTCTAAAAAAAAACAAATATAATTGGGTATTAGGGAAGACCTTATTAGAGTCTTCATGGGTAAGGGGGAATTAAAATAACTTAATAGGGTAAGTAGGAAAAAAAATCCCTAGAATTAGGATAAATGGACAAAAACTCTTCTTTTATTTTTTTATGAGAAATTATAAAAGAAAAGATAATGGAAAAAAATGGTTATTACATAGAGAAGATAGTGGGAGAGAAAAATGAGATGTGAGATCTTTTAAAAAATACTAGTCTTACCACATATGCTATGCATATGTAAAACAGTTTTTTTTTTTAATTTTCTTTTTGTAATATTTATGACTTGGTAATTATTGAAGTTAGAGAAATATAGGGAGTTATTTGCAGATGAGGGCAATGAGAAGTTATCTGCATAAGGGTAGTGAGAAGTTATCCAAGTACAAAATGGATTAGTGGGAACATATTTTTTTTCTTTTAACTGTTTATCAGTTTTTTGTTATTTACTGTAATACCCTTCAAATATTAGAAATTAATTAAAAATAATATATGATATGAGGTTCTTCGTGTCTTTTCACGTCCACTTTGGCTAACAAGTGGTTCTCTTATAATAGTATTGTTTTAGGGAATCAGAAATTGAGAGATAATTGCTGTGTATTCTCATTGATAATATGGGCCTCTTTATATAGAGGATTACAATGCATAGAGTTAGAATCATACAAGGAAAGATAATCTCTAGATTCTTCTAATTAAACCCTATTATCACTAGGTCAAGTAACCTAGAGTTTGGGCCAAACACAAATAGAGATATCCTTAAACACTCCCCCTTGTGTTGTCCAAACGCGGTGTTTCTCTCGTTGTCTGGTTAAAAACCTTGCCGAGTAACAAAAACCCAGTGGGACAAAAATAACCTCGGTCGAAGGGGAAAAAGAGCACAACACACCCTTCACGTTTCGAGGTGAACATGTAGACATCTCCCCCTGAAGTCTGCGTCTCCCCCTGATGACTACGATTATGGGAGTTCAGATAATTTCCGCAAGTCAATTCTTGCCACATGTTTCTCGAACGTGGATTTGGACAATGACTTAGTAAACAAGTCTGCCTCACTATCCTCAGATCGAACCTTGTTCACTTTGATCTCGAGGAGAGTCTGTTGTTGCTGATTATGCTTGGTGTTATCGCTTTTGATGTAGCCTTGCCTCATTTATTGAAAACAAGCAGCATTATCCTAAATGCTTGTAGGCTCATCTGTGGTAGACTTCAGACCACAATTGTTCGAACATGCGTAATTATGAATCCAATCCATATTCATTCACGAACCACTTCATGAAGAGCAATGATCTCTGCATTGTTCAAAGATATAGCGATTAGGGTCTATTCTGTAGACCTCCAAGATGTCACGGTCTTTTCCCATGGTGAACACTTGACCGGATTGGGAATGACCATTGTGTGGGTCAGAGAGATACCCAACATCAGCAAAACCTTCCATAACACATGTAGTTTTGGGATGGGGATAGTGGACGTAGGCCAGTGTTGGCGGCGTACCTGGTGTGTGATAGGTCCGAATCCATCATCTCTTTGTAGGGATAGAACAAGCCCATATCAATCATCCATCTCAAATGTCGAAAGATATATTTTACACCAATCCAATGGCATCGCGTTGGCGCAGAGCTATATCTAGCTAACAAGTTCACAACATATGAGATGTCCGATCTTGTGCATTGGGATAAGTACAATAATGCCCCTATTGTACTAAGTAAGGTACTTCTGCCTCTAGCACATCTTCGTCATCATCCTTTAGACGAATAGGATCATTTTCAGGATCACGACTACGAACGATTATGGGGGTGCTTGAAGGCTTGACCTTGTCAAAATGCCTAAGCATCTATCGACACGATGCTCAAGTTCCAAACCGAGACATAATCGTGTTCTCCCAAAATCCTTCATCTCAAACTCGGATTTCAAGTGTTCAGCGATTTCCCTTAACTCTTTAAGGGCTTCTAATGAAGATCATGTCCAACATGAACCGCGATAGAATCCGAAACTTGTTATAGAAACGCGTGGGCATATCCCTTCCCAATCAAGTAGTCACTTTAGTGAGCGTTTCAACCTTATTGTAAACGCGCTCCGTGGTCTAGAACCTCTTGACTTGGGTAAATGAAGTTCGCCATGAACCTTCATGTATATTCCGTATCTAGATCCCTATAGAGATACGTAGTAACCACATTTGTAAGCTGCATGTTCAGTTATTCGGAAACTACCAAACTGACAGGGTAGTGGAGTGCAATGACACCCATTACGAGAGAATATGTCTTATCGTAGTAGATTCCAGAGCGTTTTGTGAGAAGCCTTGCGCCATAAGGCGAGATTACCATCTCTTTTTCTCACTACGCTTTCTAACGAAGACCCCATTAGTCAACAGGTTTTATGTTAGGAGGTGTTGGCATCGCTAGCTCGAAAACCTTCCTCTTCGTTAGAGAATCCATCTTAACCTGGATCGCATCTTTCCATTTAGGCCAAAAACTCTCTGCATTGGCATTCATTCATCAACGGAGCGTGGTTCGATATCATCTGACTCAACAAACTTATGCGCAACGAAATGCGCAACTACATCATCAATTATGATGGAGTTTCTATCCCACGTCTCATGTATACTAGTGTAAGTTTCATAGAGCTCTATATTCTCAGGAATAGGTTCTGACGTTGAGGCATCCCCCAACGATAACTATAACCCGGAAGATACTCATGAGACGGATTTTTTAGTGTCGATGATCGAGGATTGGTTTGTGCCAATGTATCCTTCGAACCCACGGGCCTCCCATGCATCCTAGCTGGGGCCATGGCTTGTAATACCAGAGTGCCACTCTCTTTGGCATTGGCGCCATGCCTACCTCCTTGTAGGGTGGCGCTACGTCCTCTCGTAGGGACGTCCTTCCTTGCAGGCATGTTTGCAGCATATTTGTGTGATCTCGTCACTGTAATAGGGATCGAGATGAGACATAGTGGGGACAGACCATGACAATTCATGTCGTTCCTGTTGAACATCTGTGTTCTTATCTCCCCCGAACGACGGGAAGACTGTCTCATCAAAGTGACAACCCGCAAATCTAGCGGTAAAGAGATTGCCTTGCAAGGGCATTCAGTGGCAGACGATTGTTGGAGTCTCAAATCCAGTGTAGTTGCCCATTCGTCTATAAGGACCCATCATAGAGCCCTGTAGTGGCGCAATCGGCACATAAATGGCTCACTCAAATGTGCGTAAGTACAAAATACGTCTACCCAGTCACTAGCTGTAACGCATAGGTACATTGAGTGGCTGTAGGTCGTAGACGAATTAGCATAGTTGCATGCGATATTGCATCACCCCAAGCGGATGTAAGAAGATTGGTGCACATTACCAATGTTCGGACGACCATCGTAGTCGTTTCTGCTAGACCAATTGGGTGTGTACATGGGAATGTGATGTCCAACATCAAGCCCATTGCAATATCCATCGAAAGTCTTTCAATGTAAACTCTCTAGCATAGTCAAATCCAATTGACTGAATAGGATGATCTGGGGAGTGAGCCCGTTGTCATATGATATGTGCTAGGAGTATAGCGTAAGGAGCATTTATAGGTGGACAATGGCACAACACGTGACCAGCATGTTTGCGTGTCAACCAATATCATGAAATATTTTAGCGTCCGCAAGTTGGTTGAATCAATCCACAAAATCTCTACGGATTCTTTGTAAGAACAGAATGAGTAATGTCATATCCTTTACATAGGACGGTCTCAGTCCTAATTTCCCTAAGGAAAAGGGCTTTGTAAAACGAGCGAGGGACCTTAGAAGCAATCATTGAGTATTTTGGTTAGGCCTGGGTGTCTAAAACGCTATTTGAAGCAAGTTGGTGATTACAGCATCACCTGAGGCGCCATCACCATGATGGACGCCATCCATGGCGTCATGGATAGGGATTGCGCTAGCCCTAGGTTGGTGGTGGACGGAGGCAGTGCCCTAGGCAGCAGCGTCGGTCACACGTAGTCTAGGAATCAACTTTTGATTCATGCTTCATTTCGCTCAAGAGAAAGGATGTCCATGTGAAGTCTTTGTAGACGGATCATCATAACATGACTAGGATGATCTATCCTGTCGTGACAAAGCCAATATGTGTCTAAATCCAAGAGATCTTCTCTTATAACTTTTATTGGATTAATAGCTCGAATAGTGACATAGAGTCCACTAGAGAGACACATAAACTTCTCTAAGATGCATCTTTGTTCACAATCATTAAAGGTATTGCAAAGGAACTCATTTCCATTCTCTGCATGCATTTTCGCATGGAATTCGTTGACTATTCATAGGGTACGATTTGCCCTAAGAGCGTAGAGAGTTTCTGTGATAGCTGTAATCAAGGTGCCATTTGGCAAGTGGAACTTGGGCTATTCCATGTCCTTGAATTTATATTGATGGCCCAGCCATCGTAGTCACAAAGTAATATGCTCAGAATCAAATTTGAGTCATAATGAAAAGAACTCGAAATTTTGTTCATAAGCCAACAAAGTATATCATTGACTCTTAACCATTAGGAGAATCTAATCCAAATGCTAGCTAATGCAAAACAATGGTAGTCGTCTAACTTCTTTCGGTAATTCCAAAATAAATGTGACCAGGTGAGTAGAGAGATGTCGGTGGAGCAAGGCTCGCTTAAGTACCACTAATCTCAGAACCTTCCTAGACATCACACTTACTTTGGGTGAGCCTACTTTGAAGAAAGACTAAACCATTGGCATTTACTACAAAGTATATGGCAATTACCTATTACATATCTTGGAAAAATAAAGACTTAAACAGAATTGGAGATCTATTGATCCCAGCCAGATTTGTAGTCTTCAACCCTTCACTCTAGATCATCTTCTTGATTTTCTTGTTCCACATAGTGAGCTTCTCTTGCTTCACAATATGCTTTGTAGGCAGTGACAAGTTCTTCACGAGCTCTACAAATGTGTGCCCAATGCTCAGACACTCCACATCGAGAACATACATCTCTTTGCTCGAACTCCATTGATTGAGGTGCTTTGAAAGCGTCATTTAGATGGCTCTTAGTGTTGGTGGCGCCACCAACATGGCCAGAGGCATTGCCTCCCTCTCTCTTTCCACATTTACCTCTTCGATTCCTTGTTCGCCTATTTGGCGGTTACCTTCCTAAGTAGAGCGATTATATGGATCATAATGTCCAGAAGTATACCTAAGACTAGGGTTTCGCTCTTAGCGCCCTCTCTTAGAGGTGCGACTATAATTGGATTCCGAAATATGTTCTGTTTCCACGGATCTTTAATTATAGTTCTTCACAAGGATATTGTCATGCTTTTCAGCGACATTCATAGCTCCAATGAGCTCATGAAACCTTGTGATCCGTCTTGCATTTACATCGATTCGATAGTTCTTAGCAACCATCAATGTAGAGACGGGGAAAGTAGAGAGAGTCTTCTCAATCAACATCGCATCTGTGATCTCTTTACCACATAATTCCATTAAGGATTTAATGCGAAGTACTTCCGAGTTATAGTCAAGAACTGACTTGAAATCACAGAAGCGGAGGCTATGCCATCTCACTTCTAGGTCAGGAAGCAAGGAGTCACGGACGTTGCCAAATCTTTCTTCGACTGAGACCCACAGCCTTCTGGGGTCTTCTTCATTCATATACTCATACTGGAGCGAATCATCCATATGACGAGTCATTAGGATGATGGCTTTCGCCTTATTTGCCTCTAAGGCTGCTCTATTTGCTTCCAAAGCTTGAGCTTGCTCAACAGCTATCACGTCCTGACTAGGCTCGAGAATCATATCCAAGATTCCTACAGCCTTGAGATGCTGGCGGATATCATGAACCCACCTATGATATCCAAAGCCAGTTGTTCCCAATGGAGCAAAGTCCAATTTGTTCAGGTTACTCATCCTGAAAGAGAACAAGAAATTAGGGTTAGTTTCGGAGCGAAGTAGGCCACCACGAAAACATATGAAATTTCTAAGCGTAATCGCTTCCAAGAAATTAGGAATTTCCGAGCGTAGTCGCTTCCAAGAAATTCGATTCCAAGAGATATTGGATTAGATTGAAACAATGATGTAAGTGGTCGATCATAAATTCTCTACAAACTCTAAGTTTGGAGATCTCAACAAGCTCTAAGCTTGGAGTGAGCACGAACCCCCACAGTTCGGCTTAATTTGGTCTCCCCTATAATGAAGAAAGGGGGGTAGAAGAAGGGAGGTTGCAAGTCCCCGAAAAAGAAGAGAAATTGAATTAAAAAACTCTAAAAAAACGGGAACGTTTAATAAAAAATACCTCGAAATAGGGCACCAGAAAATTTAACCGGAAAATGTCGCCGGAAAATAGTTGACCGGGAGTTGACTGAGAGTTGACCGGAGGGTTGACCGGGGGAGCTGACGTGGCAGTGCTGACGTGAATCAAGCTCTGGGCTGATGTGATTTGGGCATATGCTTCTTCCTTTTTCTTTTCTTTTTCTGCGTGGGCCGCGTCCCCTTATTATTATTTTTTTTCTTCTTCTTCTCTCTCTTTTTTCTTCTCCTTCTTCTTCTGCCCAGCACGTGGGCTTCTCCTTTTTTTTTTTTTTTTTTCCTTCTTTCTCTTTTTTTTTTTTTTTTTTTTTTCCTTCTGGTGGGTTCCTCCTCCTTTCTCTCTCTCTTTTTTCTTTGCTGCCTTTGAGCGTCCGTTTTTTTTCTTTTCTTTTTCTTTCTGCCTTCTAGTGTCTTGAGTCTTCAAGTCTTTTTTTTTCTTTGACAACAGTGCAACTGCTTTAGTGTGGGGGAAGCACAAGCGAGACCGGTAACTGGGCTCCTGAGATTGAAGGCTACGATATTAGAGATATTAGGGTTTCAGGGTTAGGGCTTCGTGCTGATAACATGTTTTAGGGAATCAGAAATTGAGAGATAATTGCTGTGTATTCTCATTGATAATAGGGGCCCCTCTTTATATAGAAGATTACAATGCATAGAGTTAGAATCATACAAGGAAAGATAATCTCTAGATTCTTCTAATTAAACCCTATTACCACTAGGTCAAGTAACCTAGAGTTTGGGCCAAACACAAATAGAGATATCCTTAAGCAAGTATAGATATATATATATATATATATTGTAATTGTCATTATTGCTCTTGTGATATAATTAGTTCTCAAAGTCTTTTAATCTTAGCTGTTAGCATTTGTCGTGACTAGCATTTGTTTAACAACTAAAAAATTATTCCTACACAATCCTAACCTTAAGCATTTGTCTTGACTAGCTTGAAAATCCACCTCTACCAAGGACTCTGACCACCCCTTCTTCGGATCACCCTGACCAAGTTAATAACTCATACTAGTTAGCACTTGCTGTTCTTATTTTAACCAGTTGAATCTTTACTCAAAGTTACAACAATATTGTTTGATACAATTCATTGTCTTCATCTATTTCAATTGCATATAATTTTATGTGAACTGAATTTTTAATTGCTTGCAATAAATATCTCATATAGAAAATGTAGGAATGGTGAACCAAAATATATTTATGATCTTAAAACGTAATATAAGAGGACGAAAAATAGACATAATCGAGTACATAAGTTATAGGTTGTTATCACATGCAAATCAAGATAAACCAATCTCATATTTACTTCATTTCAATTCAAGATCTCCTCACAAACTTTGTGACACAACATTTTTTTTTCTTTTTTAAATAAATAGAGGATTAGGTGATATTAGCTCCTTTGTGATAGCCGATTTGGGGCGTCAAGCACCCACCCGCAATCTCGAAAGAAAGGGGGCCATCACAAATGGGAACCTACCGCCCATCCCTCTATTTAACTTTATTAATAAAATAAAAAAGGAAAGAATACAAAAAGAGGAAGGGGGACCAAACCAAAAACCTTCCCCAACAAAAGTAATTTCTAGACAACCACCACAGGTGGTCGAGTTGGTAAGAGCCTCCAGGTGTGGAACCCCCACACCCGGGTTCGAATCCCGCCGACGCTTATTGGAGTTAAATCCCAATATATTCTTGGTGGCCAGGGGGGAGGAAGCGTTCTGACAAGATCCCCCGAGCACGGATTAGTCTCTGGGCCTAGGAAGCTTTTGAGGACACCGTGTGATTGACAAATCAAAAAAAAAAAAAAAAGTAATTTCTAGACAGTCCCTTAACACCAAGAGAACATAAAGAGAAAAGAGGGCGTTAATCTGCACATTCATAAAAACATGCAGCAACAACGTAGATAATTGTAGTTGATCCCTCAACTTGAAGTTGCAATTGTCAACTAACCATAGCAGCGCAGCACATTGAACTCCCACATTACAAATCCCAATCATACCAAGGTGCCCAGCCTTGATAACCGACATATTAAGATTGTCTATAGAAAGGGAAACCCAAAGCATCCATACGCAAGTAAGGACAAACCTCAGGTGGAGGAGTGACATGCCAAGTCAGAGAGGAAGAAACCAGCCCCAGATTAGCAAATCTATCTGCAATTGAATTTCCCTCTCAAAGAACATGTGAGCAGGTGAAAGAGATTTGTCGAATACGAATCAAACAATTGTACCAAGCAACCTGTAATGGCCAAGGAAGAATAAACGAGGAAGAAGAGAGACATTGGAGTACAGCTGTAGAATCACTCTCTAACCAGAGGTGATGCCAACCATAATGAAAAGCAAACTCAGCGCCAATAATAACAGCCATAAGTTCAGAGAAGAAGCCGTTTGCTGCCCCAAACCTTGACAATAACCACCAATAAAATTACCAAAACCATCTCTAAAGACTCCACCACAAGCTGCAGGCCCGGAGTTGCCCTTGGCCAAGCCATCAGTATTGAGTTTAAGCCAAGGAAGGAGAAGAGGATGCCACAACACAATCCGAGGTGCAGTTTGACAATTGACAACTGGAATCACACCCAAACTAGAGAGAACTTTTGAATCCAGAACACCATTGACAAAACCAGGTATGTGCGGGGCTATAAACCGAATCCAAGCCTTAAGAGAACGAAAAACCCGCATAAGAGAAGGTTGCTTACCGTGCAACTTTGTGACACAACATAAATGCCATAAATTTCATGCAGTTTTTTGCTGCCTAGGATACCTCACCACACTGAAATTGACAGCCCTTTTTCTACAAACCCTTGCCAAAATTTCACTTAAAAAAAAAAAAAAACAAAAAACAAAAAATCATTTACTGTGGCCATATCTTATTCAGATAGAAACATAAAGCATAAGAAAAAAAGTCCTTTACCCATTGTATATCCACTTTCTGTGTTAATAGTGCTCTGAAAAATTAGAAGCCGCCCTTGGTAGTATTATAGTGACACCACCGGCTGGTAATTATATCATTATCCATAAAAACCAAGTTGGAGACCTACCCAGGCCTGCAGTGATCGAGCAATCCAATGCAACTAAACTCACCATGGGAATCAAATCTAGTGATTTAGAGATAAGTAGTCGGCTTCTTGAATTAAAGGAATCAGAATCAACAATGTTGCTAGCTCTATATATACACTCTAATTCATCACTCTTAAACCACAAGTACAAGCACGAGTACAACCCTCAAGTTTGAAGCAAAACAGTCTTGCCTTTTCACTTAGAGAAACAAGAGGAACATGGCCAAGTCCAGCAACAAAATGGCAATAGCTCTTAACCTGATTCTGTGGGTATCTCTCATGATTTCCATCTCTGAGGGTAGACATATTGGAGTGGATGGTTTTGACGCAGATTGCAATTCCGTTTACGGTGCAGAGTTTGGTGATTCCTGCAATAGTGTCATTGAAAAGTTTGGAATAAGTAGTTTAGACTTCTTCCTTGGCATCAATCCTAATTGCAACTGCGACGCCTTCTTCGAAGGGCAATGGCTTTGTGTTGATGGCAATCCAAATGAATGATCGATCTAACGCGCGCGTTCATCATTCTCAGTTGAGCAAAAATATTCAGTTGTATGAATAAAGAGGATGAGCCAGCTCTGATTTCGCCTCCTCTGCGGCTCTGCGTATTATAATTAATTGTTTCCTGATCTGGTTATTTCTTAGATGGTTTAATTGTCAATGGAATATGTTCTATACGATACTGTGGCAACTGTTACCTTTGTGTCTTTTCAACGAATAAAATTTAGATGATTTAACGTTGACATTTTGCTCCTGTATATGCTCTTATTAATTATAGGGAGCTGAACTCTCTTTGTGTCCTTTTACCAAATCACCCCTCTACTTATCCTCTCTCTTCCATGGACTTGAACGAAAACTAAAACTCTCTCTCTCTCTGATCCAAATCTCAGACCCATTGTTGTTCTTGCTGATTAGAGCAGCGGACACAAACCAGATAGCTGCCGGTATAGGCGGCGAGGAGGAGCCTCTGGCGCAGAGTGTAGAGGCGATGTCATGTGTTATAATATTTTGATTGATGGGTTTTTTCGGAAAGGCGAATATGTGGAGGCTAAGGAGGTTTATGAGTGGTTGGTGATGGACTCGAAGGCTTATCCGAATGTTGTTAGTTATAATGTTATGATTAGTGGTTTGTGCAAATGCGGGAGGTTTGGTGAGAGTTTGGAGATATGGAATAGGATGAAGAGGAATGAAAGAGGATGTGAAATGTTTACTTGTAGTTCTTTGATTCATGGGTTGTGTAAAGCGGGGAATGTGGATGAGGCGGAGTGTGGAGGTGTCGAAGACAACATGGGAGGTGGCGGCAGTTGTGGAGGAGAAAGAGGCGCTGGGTGTCGAAAGAGAAAGCTTGGGAGGGTGTAGCGAAGGGGTCTCAATTATATAATCCCGATTGATGTTCGATTATGTGTTATCCATCTAGGTTCCAGTCTGATATGAAAGATATAATCTCTAATTTCAATTCTAATATAAACAAATCATTGAATCAGTATATTGGTTTATACCATCTTATTTGACCGCTTCAGGTTCACCAAAGATAATGGAAGAAGGGGACAGAGAGAGAGGATCAAACGTACACAAAGAGGGAGAAAGACTGGGAGGACATATCAGTTTTTTTTTCTTTTTTCGATAGAGAGATTAAGGGTAATTTGGGGATGCAAATAAGAGCAAGAGATAAAATATAATAAAAAAATTAAAATGTAAAAAGGGGAGTGAAATTTCACTCCCCTTATTTATTATAAACATATATATATATGTTTTTTGAGTAAATGAATATTTCATTGATAATCGTAGGCCAAAACGTCACTTACAAATTTCCCAGAAAACGAGAATCATGCACCATTCGCTTAAGACATTGAAGCTCACTTAAAATAAGGAGCCTAACAAACTACAACATATCCTACAAAGAGATAATTTTGTGTGAAAACTTTTGTTGCCAATGCGCTCAATTGCGGTGCTCCAAAAGCTTCCATTATCAAGATGTAAAAGAAACATCATAATTTGCAGGCTAAAAACCATCTAAGCGCAGTTATGTGGAATAAACCACCGGGATCCCAAATACGAAACCCTAGAGCACCAGAGGCCATCAGTTGGGTCCAAACCTGGGAAAAAAATCCCATATCCTTCCCTATTGTTTTGGACACCCAAAACACTCCAAACAGTGCGGACCCCCAGACTAATTTGGGCACCCAGTCAGTTTTGGGCTTCCAATTCGAATTGGGCACCCTTCCATGAGGGAGAAGCCCCCCATTCTCAACCACCTCAATCTCAGCTTTCATCAAGACCACCGCCGCTCCCTTTAAACTGTCTGCAGCCATCGTCGTTGTCGTCGAGGCCTCACCCATCTTGCCACCATCAGATCGGAATTCGATCTTTGTAGATTGAAACTTCAGAGTTGCTATGCTTTGGGCTTGGGAACCCCTCTGTTGCCCTGATCGATTCATCAGCGCTGCTCCTCCAGCAAACCGAACTGTCGTCATCAGCCACCATACAAGGTCGGTGGCCACTGCCTTTATAATTGCAAGCACCGTCTGCTTGGCCTTCAAGTCACTCCATGCAATTCCGGCCAGATCTCCTTGCCTGGACCTCCATTGCGATGGTTGCACATCACTTGCCTTGAGCCGCGCTCTATTTGGTCAAATTCGACTAGAATCACGACTGAAAACCTCTCTGGTTAACGTTCTCCAATGTGAGATTCCGACAGTGGCAAAACCATCCTTCTTCCCAGCAGTTGGTTGGGACCTTGTCAAAAGAGACTGAATTTGAGTCACCGCAAGGAGGCAGCGAGAGGCGGAAAAGATTCCGCTTGGTGGTGACGCCGACCGATGTTGCTTAGATCCCCAACCATGGCGGCTAGGGTTCACTAGAATTCAGAGAAGACTGCATCACATGTTAAGGAGATGCAACTTCAATAGTTATTAGATCAACATTATAAACATATATGAAAATTAAACTGCAAGAATATAGGGTTGATGAGATATATACCATTATTTTCCCTGTCAGATATATATTTTCTAATGAAAAAGTGCATTTTCGATCTAGGATGTGCTGGATTTTCTTTTTGTTTGTTTTTTTTTTCCCTCTTGGCATAGGGAACAAAACAAAAGCAAATAGGAAAACAATGGCTCAGCCCCTCCCAGACAGAGGAGGAGATAAACCATCGTACAACAAAATGTGGGAAAGAGAGGAAGGGGGCTGTTGAATCCAAGTAGCCGGACACATCCTTTTTCGAGCTAAAGAGGCAACCATGCATATCAGCCTTGTTTTTTTTTTTTTTTTTTTTAAAGAAGGATTTTTTTTTTCATTACTAATCACGATTCAAATCATACATGAAGGCACCCAATATTAAATTTGGAGCATTTACAAACCAATCATAATGGACATTGGATTCAAAACTGTAACTACTAATCTATGAGCTACGTGTTTGCTTGTTTAGGAGCAAACCTAATTCTAAAATCTTCACTCGAACTCAGTAAGCCTTTGACATCTGCAATCAAAGCACTCAAGGAGGGATAGATCAATATGCCCGGTATTGAAAACCTGCACTGCTATTAGGCAGTTACTTTCCACTATTGCCTTCGTTACTTGCATAGCATGTAGTCGCTCCAAACCCTTCTTTAAAGCTAGTAGCTCAGAGTTTAAAGAAGAGCTTACAAAGTTCACCCTATGAGAGAAGGTAGCAAGGAACTACCCTTAATCATTTTGAAGAACCCCACCTTTGCCTCAATATTGAATACTTGGCAGGAAAGCCCCACCCATGTTCAGTTATAGCATATCTTTTTTAGGAGCTAGTGATGTAGAACGAGAATAGGCCGAATTTAGTCGGAAAACCATAAAAGCAAAGAAGCGGCATAGAATCAAGAAGAGTGATTGGAAAACAGGTAACTCACACGTAATGAGGTTACAAGCCACTAGAATATTGAAGAAGATTTGGTTTTGATTTTTCGGGTTTCTCATACGAAAAGTCAGGTCTTAATTATGAATCAGATTGGATCAACTTTGGCCATCCGGCTGCATGATACCTTTCCAGAATGGGAATGATGAGATCTTTAAGACTCACTTTAGTGAACCCGATCAGATTTAGGCCAAAATATATTGTCTTAACTATCCGATTTGTGATTTAATATTTTTAGGCTAGTTCAACATTAGTTTTAGGATTCTTTTATTTTTAGGTTTTTAGTTTCCTTTTTTGTTTTGATTATTTAGGATTCGCTGTTAGACTATGATTATGATTGTAGTTACGACTTGGATGCCTATATAAATACCATCATGCTTTGTATTAGAATCAGTTGAACATATCAAATTTAATAAAATCTAGAGATTTTTCTCTATTTCTCTAGTGGACTCCAGAACTATGTCTTTTAGGGTTTATCGCTTGTAAACCCAGCCTAACGCAGCCGGAAGTAACCTGGGTTTACAATCGATAAACCCTAAAAAGATAAATCTGGAGTCCAGCAAAGAATTTGAGAAAAATCTCTCATTTTATTTCCTTTAGGGAGGATAAGAACTAGTTGCAAAGACCGCTAACGAAGAGCTCATATCATCTAATTCCTTATTTGCTTCAACTGAAGAAAAAAAATTATTCGGTTCTTGAATCAAAGAATCAAATAACAATGTTTCTCCGAGTTCCATAACTACACTAGTTCATAGCATCCTCTTTAAACCACAAGTAGAAGCACAAGCACAAACCCTCTGTTTCAAACTAAATAGTCTTTGGTTATTCACTTTGAGAATGCAAGAAGAACATGGCCAAGTCTAGCAACAAAATGGCAATAGATCTTAACCTGATTCAAGTGGTGTCTCTTATGATTTGATTTCTATCTCTGAGGGTAAACAAATTGGAGTGGATGGTTTTGACACAGATTAGGATTCTGTTTACGGTGCAGAGTTTGGTGATTCTTGCAACAATGTCGCTGAGAAGTTTGGAATGATGGAGTAGTTTATACTTCTTCCTTTCTATCAACCCACTTACTATATGTAATTACAATATTCTTGTATATGTTATATTCTCTTTCATATTATTTGACTAATATATTGTCATTCATATGCAGCTTCTTTACTTTGGTTTCTAGCTCTTTTAGTCCAAACGAAAGATTGAGCATGCATGTGATATAGATCAAAAACAAGATGAACATATGCAATTACACAAAAACTTGTAATTTCATTGCTTGACAAGATCGATATACATGGCAATTACCCTAAGACCTCATTTGGTTCGCTAAAAGAAAAGTAATTCCTTTCTCTTATTTATGGTGTTGGTATATGTACCTCCCGGGCACAAGTTTCGGAAGCACAAAGCTCATCTAGCCACCAAAGAATAGCAAAGTACCTTTGAGCAAGGTTCCCGATACCCCTACAGTCGGTATCGGGAACTCAATCATCCCACATTGGGCGCAAAGAAACTGCATCTCCCCAAATCCTCTACAAATGGATCATCTCCAATACCCTGAAGAAGTAACTGTTTACTGTCGCTTTCCATATATTATCTTTATCTAATAACAATACTAACTTAGGCATCGGAGTATCGAAGACCGGCACACTCGGTCTTCCCTATGACCTCTGTTTGTTTTACAGATAAATGAGATCGATAGCAATAGTGTGACGTCCCGAACCCGAATTCACCGGTTTACTAGTCACTTGGACGGTGAAGACGGTGAACGATCTTTACTTTCACTTTTACTATCGTTTTAGTGCTTTTAGTGGCCCTAAAAGTTAGCTTTTTGTTCGGGTCAAAATTTGAGAAAATATTCTTCATGAAAGTTGTAGAGGACGTTAAACCGAGCCCGTGCATATGTGGTACGTAAAAATCGGAGTTTGTATGCCAAAGTTATGGCCAAAATACTAAAGTTACTGTTTATGATAAGTTTCTATAAATAGCCGAGTTACTGTGGTAAGTTTCCATTTTCGGAAACTTACCGAGCTCTCTCTCTCTTCTCTCTCCCCGATTCTGTCATCCTCTCCGACCTCTTCACCTTCTTCCGGCCATAACTTCTTCATCCGACGACTGATTTTGACGTATAAGATGTCGTTGGAAAGCTCTCTTCCCTCTCTTCATTTCTATGGTGGTTTGGTGATTAATTCTGGACAGTGGAGGGTGCAGCAACGAGAAGAAGAGGACGGTCACTGTAGCAGATCGGGATTTCCATCGATTTCCGGCGATTCCGGCATTCTCCGGCCACCAAACTGGCGTCGAAGGTTCGGTTTTTGTCAAGGATCATTTCGCCCCTGTCCTTGAGCCACGATTTGCAGTGTGGAGGTCGAATCGATGATTTCAAATTCTAGGGTTAGGTTTTTCTGGAAAAATTTCACCGGCCAAATTGGAGCCCTTCAAGGTAAAATTGGAACTTGTTGTAGTTATGAAAAATGTTGGGTCTGTTGTGTAGGTGGTGCTGCCAAAATTTGGTGGCCATCGGAGGTGTGTAGGGCAGTGTTTTAATTTCATTTTTTAGCCCATTAAATTGTAGAAATGTTGTAGAGCTTGTATGTGAAGTTTGGTGAATTTTGGACGAATTTGGAATTGTTTGTGATTTTCTGAAATTTGGAGTTTTGTGATTGAATTGTGGGAAATCCGGCCGTCGGATTTCTCTCGTTTTCGTTGTAGAATATGTAAATCGAGGAATTGGTGTTAATGGTGAAGTTTGGATTAAATTGGAGAAGAAATGAAAATGTTGATTTATGAGAATAGGACATGGGAATCGTATTTAAATTCTGGATTGTTATTCACGAATTATAATTGTATACAGGCGACGTGCTGAGTTACTGCTCGACGTAGGAAAACGGTAGCGTGGTCGCCTAAATAATACTGTGAGTGGACATTTATTTTAAATTAAATGTGCATGCAGTATATTATTTTCCGATTGAGGTTTAATTTATTATTTGAATTATTGAGTTTTATGGTTTATTGAGCGTTGATTTATCGAGATTTATTTATGAATTACGAGATTAGTATTGAAATTCCTTCCCGAGGGCTTTTAGTAGATTCTTGAGATAGTTATTCATGAGTTATTGAGTTGAGAAATGATTTTCGGGAAGTGATTGATTCAGAAAATATTATGAGAATGATTGATTTCGAATATCAGTATATATGATGATATTCGAGTACGAAAGATTTAGCAAATATTTGAGCCCTGCACTTATCAGCCTTGAAGTTAGATTGAGATTTCTTTCCGAAAGCATTTATTGATTTACAGAGTATTTGATTTATGCTTTCGAGGATTTATTGAGATATTGAGATTTGAGTTAATGAGATAATCCTGAGTTATGCTTTCGGTGAATTTTTAATGATTTATTGAAGTAATATCGAGTTTCTTTCCGAAAGCAAGTAATTGAAAGAGGTTATTTTCAGTTTCTTGAGGAGGCTATTCAGTTTATTGAGGAGGCTATCAGTCAGCGCATGCGTGCATTACCTAGTTGGCAGTCCCTTCTAGGTGATAGTCTGGTTGGCAGTCCCTTCCAGACTACATCCCGGTTGGCAGTCCCTTCCGATGTGTCACCTGGTTGGCAGTCTCTTCCAGATGACATGAGGTAGTTAGTAGGCAGTTCCTTATAACTACATGTGTCTAGTTGGCAGTCCCTTCTACCCACCGCCTCCAATTCTGGTTGGCAGTCCATTCCAGACTACATCCCGGTTGGCAGTCCATTCCGATGTGTCACCTGGTTGGCAGTCCCTTCTACCCACAGCCTCCTATTCCAGTTGGCAGTCCCTTCCGATGTGTCATCTGGGTGGCAGTCCCTCCTAGATGGCATGAGATTACTAAACAGCAGTCTTTCTAGTCATTAAACGAGCCTCTGGAAAAGGATGTTTTTATAAGGATTGAGGATGAGATTTTAAGAGATTGCAAGATGTTCTATTTTTTTTACGTGATTAAGATTGCAGTAAAGATGATGATTAAAAGTATTTCCAATATTGTTACTGCATGAGAGATTTTAGAGAATAACTTGGGAAAGCATTAAGTTTTACTTATACATTCGAAAGTACTTATTTTTCGTCCACTCACTCTAACAGTTTTTAAATGTTTTCCCTTGGGCCCTTCGGTTTTAAATGCCCAGTTTGCAGGCCAGTTTAGCTTGAGGTCGAGCGTACTTGGGGTTGAGGCATAACTGTCATAGCTTCCGCATTATAAAAGTATTGGTCGTTTATCTTGTATTCTACCTTCTTGTACGCCTAAGAAATAGATTGCTCTGATAACTCTTGAGGTTAATATTCTTAAGTTCAGAATTGTTTGTGAAATGGGAGATGTTGTGATATAGGGAGTAGGGTGGCTCCAGGTGAATAAGGATGGATGATTTAGAAGTGTAAATGTTTTTCTACAGGTTTTGGGTTGTCCATTTTTAGGGGAAGTTCTGTCAAATTTTTGGTAGAATTTCTTCTAAGGTGGGCCTTGCAAGGCCTCTTCGGATTTCAGGGTGAAATCCGGGGCGAGTCCTGTCAAATAGTGATAGAGCAAGACACCCCGTGATTCCGCTGGACTAGACCACCATCTATACAGCTGAAGCATTTGGCACTCAAGATTTCCAAACGTGACCTCCTGGAATTGGGTGCACAGGTAGAGGTCAAGCGACTAGCAGCCGCAGAAGCCCGCAGACAAGAGGAAAACATGGCCAACCAGAACCGCATTTTTTACGATGCACTTCACTGAAGAATCGCAAATAACGAAGCACTAGACAGAGCCTATCAACAAGAAACACCAATGCCTACCATCGGTGGTATCAACACACTTGGGGCCTTCCTAACCACAGACTCGAGTACTGGACTTGTTGGCACTTTCATCCTAACCTCGACAACTGACACTTCTGGAACCTTCGCTAGCCCAACACTAAGGACCGACGCCACTACCCCCCCGACCTCAATACAAGGTTATTAATCCAGATGAGCGAAACTATCTCCGCCTTACAGGCACGGATTGAAAATGGAGAGGATAGATCCCGATGGCAACTGATAATGACGGGATTTCAAGGAAAATGGGACCATTCACACCTCGGATATAGGGAGAAAAACGCCCACAAAAAGTGAAGCCTTTCAAAATTGAGAAATACAACGGCACTCAAGACCTATACTATCACCTCGAGCTATTCTAGTCCCTGCTGCATGGAACACAATACACTAATGTTATGGCTTGACACGCGTTCGAGGAAACATTAACAGACGAAGCCTTGCGCTGGTTCCTCAACCTACCCACAAATTCCATTGATAGCTTCCAGGAACCCGAGGACGAGTTTCTCATGGGTTTCATCTTGTGCGGCAGTGGCTACTGCATAACACTTGACCTATTCAGATTCAAACAAAGGCCCAACGAGCGCCTAAGAGACTTTGTTAGAAAGTGGCAGAAACAGGCAACCTAGTGTCGCTCTCTCGACCTAACCTTGGTAGCATCAACATTTAAGCAAGCACTTCAACAAGGATACTTCATGCTCCAAATCAATGCCAACCTTCCCGCCACATATGATGACTTACTCGATGCCGCTACTGCTTATGCCTAGGTTGAGTATGATACTTTCAATCACGATACAAACACTAGTACCAACCTTGTTGCTGTACCTCAGCTCACTAACCATGGCGGGAATACCGTTAATAGGAACAGAGAGGGCAATAGGGACAAGCCCACCTAACATAATGAAAGAACACCACTAGAAAAGCCCACTTCTAGCAACGATAAGAGGGACAAACAATATGGAAAAAGCCCCTAGAAGCCCAAGCACAACTTATCAAACAGCTGATATCGCAATGCGCCATACAACAACCGATACAGGGAGACCCCAAAGTATGATGCACCCAGATAAGAGATCTACACCACCCTCACCACCTCCTATGAAGACAACTGGAACAACAACAGGGATAACATCTCGCGCCCACCAAAGGGCAGACCTGGACAGGAGAAGCCCCGAGACGACGGTAAGTATTGCACCTACCATGAGGAAGCAGGCCATCTTACTAATATCTGTTGGGCACTAAAGAATGCTATCGAGCACCTTATCCAAAAAGGTAAACTCCAGTAGTATTGCACCCCCGTCATAGGAGCCAACACCATCGAAGTTTATGGACAAATATTAACTATACACGACGGTGCACCTTGTGTCGAGACCCTTCACCTACCTAAACGCTAATGCCCTTGGGGGCAAGAAATACTGGGACTTAGTTACGGATGTAATACTCCCCAAGTGGATTGGGATTCGATCACTTTTAACAGCCAAGAGGACGCCATAAGGAAACAACACAACGACCCCTTCTTGATCATTATGGTTATCGACCACTATCGATGCCATATGGTCTTGGTCGACAGTGGCGCTGCGGTTAGCGTAATGTTCAGTAGTTGCTACAAAGGTTTGAGGCAAGCGAGACAATAAACTCACCCAGGATCACAAGTTTTTAATTAGCTTTGCAGGAGAAATCACACAACCCCTAGGGTTGGACAACTTACGCATCACACTTGGCGGAGGTAGCACTATCACCACAATGACAACACACTTCATCGTCGTCGACTGCCCCTCATCCTACAACGTTATTCTGGGGCGAGACGCCATTTGGGGACTTTAATGCTTTGTGGAGGGCCACATGCTGATGATGAAGATACCTATTCCCGGGGGTATCCTCACAGTCAAAGGTGACCAAGAGATAGCGAGACAATGCAACTCCCTTACCGTCACGAGAGCGCGCCGCAGACATGAGATACTCCTGGCCACAGACATCCCCTCCCCATCTTACAAGCCTGAAGATCCAAGGGAGGACCCCGAGACCCAGGAAGATAATGATACTAGCAGCAAAAAGAAAGAAGACAAAAGAAGGCTTAAACACCCAAGGCTAGACGCCTTGGAAGACTTGATATCGGTCTCCATATCTAACACACTACCAGAAAGGAAGGTCAAAATAGGTTCCAAAACAGATCTACATTTTTAAGCAACGTTGACCGTGTTCCTCAAATCTAGACAGAAAGTATTTGCATGGTCGTACATCAATATGCCAAGCATATCGCCAGACCTACTCATTCACAATCTCGCCAGACGCCCTACCTGTCAGACAGAAGTGAAGGGCTTTCACAGAAGAAAAGTATAAAGCCATCCAAGTAGAAGTCAAGAAGTTCCAATTTATCAGCTTCGTCAAGCCGTCAAGGAGGTATCCTACCAGACATGGCTTTCCAATGTCGTAATGGTAAAGAAATCTAATGGAAAATGGCGCATGTGCGTTGATTACACCAAACTGAATAAGGCCTGCCCCAAAGACAGTTTTTCTCTACCACGAATTGACCAACTCGTTGATTCCACGGCTAGGCACAAGCTTATAAGTTTCATGGATGCCTTCTCGGGATACAACCAAATTGCCATGGAACCCTTCGATCAAGAGCACACGTCATTTACCATTGACAAGGGTCTGTACTGTTACAAGGTAATGCCATTTAGACTGAAAAATGCTGGAGCAACGTATCAGAAGTTAGTCAACACCATGTTCATAGAGCATATCGGGAAAATAATGGAGGTATACATCTATGACATGCTAGTAAAGAGTGTCACCATCAAGGTCGCATTTAGAAACTGGGCATCGTCTTCGATGTCTTACTCCAGTATGGTATGAGACTCAACCCTGATAAATGCATATTTGGCGTCCTCAAAGGTAAATTCTTGGGCTTCGTGGTTAGCGAAAGAGGTATCGAACCAAACCCAGAGAAAGTCCAACCCATCCTCTATATGGCACTACCAAAAATAAGAAACGAAGTCTAATCCCTCACAGGTAAGGTTGTAGTTCTAGCCAGGTTCATATCTCGCTTAACCAACAAATGCGCACCATTTTTCAAGCTCCTTAAGACCCATCGCACTGAATATATCAATTGGAGACCATAGCATGACAAACCATTCAAGGGAATCCGAGACTACCTAGCGTTTGTACCCACCCTCTCTAAACCCATCTTAGAGGAGATCTTGTACATATACCTCACAGTATCGGTCACAGCAGTCAGCGCTGCCCTAGTCAGGCGAGAGAGCACCGACGAGCTACCAATATATTACATAGGCAAAGGTTTCAATGACGTATAATCCAGGTACTCCAACATTGAAAATTTTCCCTTGTACTCTTCAACGCTGCCGAGAGATTAAGGCAATATATTTAGGAACATACAATCTATGTACTGACCAACCAGCCCTTAAAGCAAGTTCTTCAGAAGCCAGAATCCTAGGGAAGGCTGGTAAAATGGTCTATAGAGTTAGGCGAGTTCGATATCCACTACGTGCCACGCGCTGCCATCAAGGGGCAAGCCACTGCAAATTTCATAGTAGAGTTCATACCCTTGAAAGAGAGCGAGCCTCAAAGCGAGACAGATCTGAAACCCACCCCCACCCCAATATGGATGCTTCATGTCGATGGCTACTCTAATAGCAAACTCAGTTGGGCATGAGTGATTCTCACTGACTTGGAAGAGCATACATATGAGTACGCACTGAAGTTCAAGTTTAAAGCTTCCAATAACACAGCCGAGTATGGAGCATTACTAGCTGGCATCTAAACTGGCAAAAGAACTCAGGGTCAACAACTTGAAAATCTTCAGCGACTCACAACTCGTCATAAACCAAGTCAATGGCAATTTTTAGGCCAAGGAACCTCATTTATCCCATTACTAATCCCTCATAATAGCCTTACTTAAGCAATGTCCCACCTCCCACACAATTGCCCTGATCCCACTAGCACAAAATACCAAAGCAGATGAAATCACCAGGCTGGCAACATCCCTACCCGGAACAGATATCGGAGGCCTTAAGGTAAAAGTCCTGGACAAACCAAGTATCGATAGACCTTCCTTGAAAATATTCACCACAGAAAGCCAAAGACCATTTTTATGGATGGACCCGTTCATTGAATATCTCTCAAAAGGCATTGAGCCGCAAACAAGACTTCGCAGAAGAGTGACACTGTACATAATTCGTGAAGGAAAACTATACAGGAAAGGCAAGTCATTCCCCTATTAAAATGCATCTCCCTTGAGGAAGGACAGCGAGTACTACTATCGCTGCACGACAGAGTCTGTGACAACCATGCAGGAGCCAGAAACTTGGCATTCAAAGCACTTCGTAAAGGGTATTACTGGCCTACAATCGAACACGATGCAAAGCGTATCACCAGCGCTTGCCTTAAGTGCCACCAGTTCGCCAACTCTACAATCGCACCATCAGTGCCACTCTCCATCATTATTGCTCCTTGGGCATACTGCCAGTGGGGACTGGACTTCATTGGTAAGTTTGCCACAGCGCCAGGACAACTAAAATTTGCCATTGTCGCTTTGACAATGACACACTCAGGGTGTTCGTAGGCCAATATGGCACAAAGATTCGATACGCGTCACCAGCCCACCCCCAAACAAATGGACAAGTGAAAGTAGTCAACAAGATCATTAAGCAAAATCTAAAGAAAAGACTCGAGGACGCTAAGGGCGTTTGGGCAGAAAAGTTACTAGAAGTTCTCTGGACCATCATGACAACCCCAACCGACGCTAAGGGCTTGCTGGGAGGGACCCTATGAGATTGTCAAAGCTGTTGGGCCAGCCACTTTCTACTTAAGGAGAGGCGATGGCAACATACTGCCACACCGATGGAATGCCCAGCACCTCCATTACTACCCTAAGTGAGGATGAGTGCACCCAAGCTACAAAATCACCTCTCGCTACCTAAGGATACCACAACATCCACCATATCACCATCAAGGTTTTTAACTATTCAATGTATTTTGTACCTGCCTTTGGAGTAGCATTCAATGAAACTCCTTGATCATCACTACATACTATGAATCTCATCTGTACTTATATCCTACGATCGCTAACTAGCAATCGCCACAACAACTGCTCACAAACCCAGCATCGCCTATCGCAATCAAGCCACAACGTGGCCCAAGTACAAATTGACATACGCCAAGGGTATTGGCATGCTATATAGCAATCCTAACTCGCTGCCCATGCGTCCCCAACAATACAAAATGAATATCGCTAATGGCTGGTTCTGTTGATATAGCTAATTTTATTCCTCGCAAACCATTGTGTCGTCTATCGTGATCAATTACTAAATCTTAACAACATATCGCCAGCGCTGCCGATTAAAGGCTAATCAACGATTACTAAATATCAACGATAACGCGAATTAATGATCAACGATAATGATTCACGATTAAATGTAAAGGCAAATAATGTAAACGATCGACCAATGTCAACATCCCAAAGAGAACGCGACACTCACTAATCACGTCCGATACGGTACCGTCAATATTGATGCTTCCAAATCTGTTCTCGCCAAATGCACAACAATCACCAATGATACTGAAAATGAGGTTAGCAACGCCAACATCCCAAATGTGTATATCGCAATTGTCACTTCAAAGCTTGTCGATACACTACTACAAAAAGTGCATCACACAACACCAATCACACAACGGAACAGAAATCATCTGTTCTGTGTTTAAGTAAACTCTATTGCACAACGGTATTAGTAATGTTATGTTGTGTGACTGTCAACAAAGTGATAATTTTTTTATCAGAATTACATTGCACAACAGAATTAAGTATTGTTCGTTGTCTGAGTCTTAAAAAATTTAGTGGCACATTTTCCTCCACTCTGGAGTCTTGGTTGCCTCTTGAAACACTGAAATTTGGGCTACTAGGTACAACGGTTTCACTATTTCCGTTGTATGATTGAAAAACTGAGCACCAAATTTTGAGGAAGCTTGCTTGAATGTCTTCTACTAGATACACCTAGTGCAAGCTGTAGAAATTGTACAACAGATTTAAGCTTTTCTGTTGTGTGAACTTAGAACTGGGCGGCAACATTTTGAGCCAAAATGCTATAGGCGCCTTGTTTCCCTCCATGTTTCCACATTTTGATTTTATGTCGTGCACTCCTACGACAGTGTTCTACGATTCTGTTGTGGGATCAACTTGAGAATTCAATAAAGTTTAATGCGTCCCCTAGACCTAGCCATATCTTGTGCGAAAGGGAAAAATAGAAAACAAAACCTCTCGAACCTCTCGACCTTTTCTCACTCCTTCTCCGCCTTTCTTCCCCGATATACCGACCCAAAACCTCTGGACCCTCTCACTCCTCCTCCGCATTTCTTCCTCGATATACCGACCCAAATCCCCATATCTTCTCCTCTTTCCTCTCAAATCCCCAAATCTCCTCTCACCATCCCCATCCTCTCTCTCAAACCCTAAAGCGGCCGACAAAGGTTTGTTTACGGAAATTGAAAGATTCTGTGTTCTGGTACAAAGGGTTATGGGTTTGTTATTAGGTTTGTCATTGGGTTTCTCAGAAATTAGGGGTTGGGGGTTGTCTCATCCTCTCTGCATCTGCTTAGATTGGGGGTTGGGAGTTGTCTTGACTTGAGATTTATAATCCAAACAAGCTATTGAAGGAAGGAAAGCTCTGGGCTCTCTCCGACGCCACAATCGAAACCCTAAGAAGCCGAGGATGGTGCTTCGGAGGCGGCTTTGAGCAACTCTAAGTGTTGATCCTGATCCACTGGGCATTCGCCGATGAAACCCGCACGGTGGTGAAGTCAATGAAATCAGAGCTCCTCAACATGGATCTTAAATCCGTCGGAGCCAAGTCGTTACCCAACCCGGCCACTCTTCGCAAGTCATCTCATCTTCTCGGTCCCAAAGTCCTTCAGGCAAATACACCTTCATCTGAATTTTTTTACTTATGCCTTTCAGCATAAATGTTTTGCTTAGAAATTTATGATTTTTTGTTAGTTTTGATAAGATAACTTGGGTTACAGACATTATGAGTAGCAATTAATGTTGACGATTTTGCGAGAAATTCTAGTCGGCGGCTTTTAAAACTTGGTCAAAGTGATGGACATGGTGAGGTTCTAGCTATAGAGTACTCGCATATCCCTTCGTTCTCAGACGACGTCATTTCGGGCACTAAGGTAGTGTGTGTGGATTCATGCTTGGGCTTGATTTTTAAGTATAGGCAAAACACTCAGGGCACTGTTTGATTCAATTCATATGGATTTCGCTTGTAGCATGATGATGCAGTAAAATTGTAAGAATTAAGAAGGGTTAATAGTTAGGATGATACCAGCGTAAGTTGGTGCGGTTGAGAATTTTATTATGAAATTTTGAAACTATATGTTTATGGATCGAGTACCATTATTTGCTACAGATAACAGCTTTTTCGTACATATATATGGAGAAACTTGCAATTATACTTCCTCATTTCCTATATACTATGTTTGTTGGATATTGCTGCTGATGTAAACCTCGATATGCTTTTGAGGATATGTTTTTAGTGTCTAAACCCTAAACCCAGTTTCTTAAGTTATTTAGGTAAAGTAAACTGTGGGCATATATGAAGCAGTCTGTATCTTAAGTCATTTCTTAACATTTGTTTATGTGTCACTAGAGTTGGAGAGCTGGAGGTCTGCTCTAACTAGAGTTGCCGGATCTATCTGGCTGGAATTCGAGCAAATATGAGTGATTGATCTTAATTCAAACTCTCAATTAATTTTAGACCCTATAGTCTTAGTATGTCTGGCTTTTTTTTTTTTTTTTTTTTTTTTCCTTTTCTTTACTTCAGTGCAAATCTTACAATTTTGGCCCGAAGCTATTGTCATAGTGTTGAAGTTGTGATATACTTTGTTAACATGAAAGCCACCTATTTCTTTACTTTCAGTGGATTCATACTGATCTTAAAATGAATTTCAAAAGTTTTGAATCAACTAAGCTTTAGGAAAACCAATTTTTGTATATTGTGTGCTAACTTATGAATCCCTAGCCTTCTCTTAATTGGATTGTAATTTTTTTGGTTTAGTCTTAGTATAAGTTTTTGTAGTAGTATAAATTGCTCGACCAAAGTTCTTGTTTTATATTTGGTTCTCTTTGTGTTCTTGTTTCTCGTTGGGTTCTTGGGTTTCTTGAGGTTATTCAGATTTTTTATATGCTGGGAGTTGTTATCTAGGTGAGTTGTGATTGGATATGGATTCCCTTATGTCAATTATGGTGTTCTAGTTTTTGGTAAATATTGTCTACAAACTGAAGGATGACACAAAGACTTTATGTTTCAAGGAGTACACAAATAATTAGGGTGTACTATATTAAGTTGGTTAGAAATCTGAAAAAAAGTTTTAAATATTTCAAGTATAGGCAACAGTTTGGTACTATATGCTTATATTTTATCTGTTTCTGACTGAATAGGATACGCAGAAATCAAATTTTGGGTCATCAGATTCCCTTGATAGCTTATTTGGCGACGAAGATGCAAGCAGTGCTCTGCAAGTTTCTAGTATTATTCAACCTACCTGGTAATCAGTGAGATTTTTTGTTATGGCCCTAACTGGTTTACTATGCCTTTTCTTTTTTTATAGGTACCGCCGCCATTTTCTGCCTTCATTCATCTATGTAAACACTGCATGCATCATACAGATGATGGTTCTGGTGCTTGTTTTGAATCAGAACGGACTGAGCTGGGGAAAAGACTCTCCCACTTAGATTCGATTCCGGTATGTTGGTCAATAATGTTTCGTCTTTCCTGATCAAGAGATAATAGAAGTGTGGCACCTTAATGTGCCTTGCGTATGTGTATAGACTGGAGTGTATGTATGCATGGGAGGGAAATAGTTTATATGTGCTTTTGATGGAGAAAAGAGTAGGACACTAGGATGGTTCCAGAAACTGTTTTTGGTTTGGTTTTACGCAGAGTAAAACCATATGCACGTTTATTCTTTAATTTAATCAAACTAAATTGTAGTGAAATGCTCCAAGTCTGTCATTGCACAAGAAATTGGTACATGTAACATGATGGTCATCCATGAAGCACCCCTCTGCCCTTTCCCCGATCATTGGCGTTGCTTTAAGTCTCAAATGTTTTGGTTTTTGTTTACTCTATCATCTAACTTACCTAGAGGGAGGGGAGCAGGAGGTGGTACCTGTTAAGTCAGAAGGCATATGAGTCTGTGCAGGTGTGGGGGGTGGTTGTGATATTAGTTTGTAAATTCTAATTGTTCTTTTTCCATTGTAAATGAGCATCATCTACTTCTTGCGTACACAGTTGATAAGTGTATATGTTATGATTGGGCACACCATTCACTTGCTACATTATAGGTGTATCTGTTACTTCCTTGATTCCGTGCTCCCTCAGTGTGTAATGCATGATTTAGTAATCTTCATTGACCTTGTTGCCAAAAAAAGGAAAAAGTATAAAGCTTTCTCTATATAAACTGGATGTATATGTACTCATTGGTTCACCTTCTTTGCGGCACACTCTCAGGGTGAATGGGGAGATACCTGACATGAATGATGCAACTCAAGACCATAAGAGGCTTTCAGAAAGGTAGTAGTTCATTGAACCTTTCTTGTAATCAGCTTATACTACATCATGAATTAGTTATTGTAGTTTGATCCTAGCTTTGCTATTCTGCTTTGGGTACTTTAATTGGGTGAACAATGCAAATCAGCTCTTACCAAGCAGCTGGCCTAATACTTGGGTTCATACTGGCTGATAGTATAGCAGAAAAATAACCATAAATTTTGAATATACTAGGTTATAATGTATATAATGATAGTATAGCATGAATGTTTTCTTGTATTAGATTATGTTCTTCGTTTTGTTGACTGTGGTATCCTTTATTATGGTTATTATATATGTTGGGTTTTGATGCTCATTTGCAAATAAGCTGCAAAGGTTTTAATTGGGTTTTTATTAGTATTAATGAGCTTTGAAATGGGCATGTCTTAAAGCTTTAAGCTTTGTTTTGGAATTAGTTGATCTTTGGTAATGATGTTTCGAAACTATACTTGGTTTTAGCCAAGTTTAGAACTTGTTTAGGTAGATTGATTTTTAGTATAATGACTGAGCTGAACCAAAGTTGAGTTCTTTCCTCACCAGTTTGGATTGGGAATGTCTTAATTTGTTCATGATTAGTGTGAAGTACTGAGCTTTCTTGCTGGATTTAGTCGATCGTGAATACGTTATTGATGTTACTAAACTATACTAAGTATCTGCTAGGTTTGGAACTTAATGATGAGCTTTCTTGCTGGATTTAGTTGATCATGAATACGTTATTGATGTTACTAAACTATACTAAGTATCTGCTGGGTTTGGAACTTAATGATGAGCTGAACCAAAAATTAGAGTTCTCTATTCTCTGTGAGCTAATTAATAGTATTCACCTTTTTTCTGCAGGTTGAGACTGAAGTGTAAAAGTTGGAGCAGCTCAAGTCAAGTACGCTCAAAGAGATCATTCTGAAAAAGAAGTTGAAACTGGAGGACAAGCTGCTGAATACTCCACCCGACACATTAGGTGTTGCTGTCTTGGCACTACACTATGCAAGTATGAGAGAACTTTAGTGGCAAAATTTCTCTCAATCACATTTGATTGTATCAGCTTTTGCTATCTTTCAATATGTAATTAGCTAGAATGCAGTAGCCATTAAACTAGCTAGAATGCCGTTTGTGCGGTATGGATACATGAATGTATATATGATTGACAAATGCTAGCTCCTTTGGTACATTAGATGTTTGAATTAGAATATTTCAATGCCTAAATCTTATATTGAGCATTATTTTTGTGCAAATATTTCAGGTAAAGAACTGATAATGATCAAACAACAGTGAATTGTATTACGTTGTATGAATATTCATATGTCGTTAATCACACAACAAATCACTTATAATCACACAACGGTCCTTATAAAATTTTGTTGTCCCATTAGTACTCACACAACAGAAAGAATAGATATCAGTTGTCTAATCTTAACTCACATAACGGTATAGAAATAAGATGTTGTATGATTTGTGAAGAATTCAACACTGAGCCTCACACATGTAACAGTTACTTTATGATACCTGTTGTGTGAAGGAACAACCAACAACAGTCACAATATTTTTCTGTTGTATGATAAGTTAACCAACAACAGTATGTACTGACTTCTGTTGTCTGAGTGTTATTTTTCTGTTGTGTGAGAAGTTAACCAACAACAGCGTGTACTTACTTCTGTTGTCTGATCACCATCGAAAATGCGCTGCATCCAATTTCTGGCATTGACATGCGCAGAATTGGTGCAACGGTTATAACCAATGCGTTGTGTCTATGATATTCACATAACGGCGTTCCACCGTTGTGTGAGTGTTCTCATCACACAACATCGAGATAGACGACAGACATGGTCCACATCACACAACAGATTTCCACCGTTGTGTGATGCAAATTTTTGTAGTAGTGATACCACAAAACATGCTATCGCCAAGTCAAAAATCGCTAAGCTAAACACGCAATCACCAGCAAGCTAACAAAACACAAGGTTCGCAAGGAATACACTAATCGCCAAGTCAAACGCTAAATGAAAAATGCAAACAGTCAATACTTGATAACAAAAGATACTGAAAATCAAAGATTTCATTTGCTACAAAGGCTTTGCGGCCAAAAGTAATACACCAAAGTCCTTTTGTTACAAAATACGATACACAAGTCTATCATAGATTAGGAAATATCTTTCCTCCGACAGGCCTTATTCTTTGGAATTTGAGGAGACCAGGAAGAAGATCACTGCCACCGGCGCTGAAGGTGCTTGCTTGACTGGTTGGTCTAATTCTGGTGGGAAAGATTGGGGGACAGACTCACTCTCTGCCCCATCACTGCCCGATCTCCATCATTGTACCCACACCACACCACCAACGATCGATGCCCTTGGGTTTCTTACTTGAACGGAGGTTCGGTTCCCTAAGAGCACCAATTGATCAACCCCTCAAGTGATGGAGGGGCTGAGCCTACTTGAGATTAGGCTATAAAGCCTATAACGCATGCATGAGATTAAGCTATAAAGCCCAGAAATTTGAATGTGAAAACTAATGGTTGGAAGGAGTGATTTCACAAGCGGAAGCAAAATGCAGAACAAAGAAAAAGCCATGTTGCGGGTTTGCTCGACACCAAACTCACCTCACCTATTTATAAGGAAGAAACGGTTACCAAAACCGCCTCAGAACACCCAAAGGTCACACCACTTTAATGACCTGCCATAATGACAACATTGAAAATAGACAAGACAATTAATGCATTCAACACATGGGGGACTATCGCCTATCAAGATAGCCACTCCTAACAAATGACTTTCTGTATTTCCAAGAAGGTCAAAATCCAAAATTGGCCAAACGACCAATATCCTAAAAAAATCCAAAGTATTTACAAGTCAGCAAGCTTATCGCCAACCAAAACAAACAATGAAAATAAACTAAGTCTCGCCCTCTGCACTACGTGCTTACTCGCTTGCCTCATCTTGCCCCTAAATGCTCTCGCCTTCTGGTGTCATCCCAAGATCTACCACCTACGCTTCACTATGCTCGTCGACATGAACATCCCCAGGCTCTCGACTCCTGCCTTGGCTCGCGCTACGCCCTAGAGCAACTGGTGGTTCCCGGATCACGATTCCCCTACCATGGCCACCACTTCCGACACTAGCTTGCAACCTAGCCGCCTTTTTCGCCTGCATGTCATGAACCAACCATCTTGGTCAATTCAACCCCTAGCGATATCTTCACGAATCGAATGCAAAGCTCCATCTTCTCTTAGTAGTTAGGCGACAACAAGTACTCATCGACGGCACGAAATGTACCATCCCTTTTGGCCTTCTTGAGTTTGTCTTCAAGGGTCTCTGCTTGAACACGAAGATGGAGGCAGTCCTAGGAAAAAGAACTAGCCCGAGAACTCTCTTCATCAACCAACCTCCCTAATCATTCCATCTTTGCATCCTTCTCACCAACTTGGCTCTCGAATCACCCAAATGATCAACCTCCCCTTGCAATTGTCAGAGTTGCCTCTCCAACTCGATCACGCTATTAGGATAAGGGGCCAAACTCTGCAAGGTAGCCTCGCGAAGCTCCAACATGGCATCCCAATCTTGGACTTGCCCCTCCAACACTTGCAGGCATTCCTCAACAATGCGCAATTGCACCCTAACCATATCTAGGGCTTTTAACCCCACCTCAGCTCGCTGCTATTTCCAAGTGAGATCCAGGTTCGAATCCTGCAAAGAGGTAATAGCTTTCTGAACCTCCTACCATCGAGTCTCCTCCATCGCCAGTGATTGCTTCAGCTCCATCCTCCTCGCAATGCCCTCATCAATCACTCGCCTCATTTCCTCATGATCAGTCTTGCCGCGATCCAACAAACCATGAAGCTCTTGAGCCCTCTGCCTTTCATTCTCCAGCTCACCTCGAAGCCGAGTGATCTCTCCGTTAAAATGCTCAAGCAACTCAATTGACTCTTGGTAGTTCATATTCACAGTCTGGACATAAAAAAAAAAAAAGCAGTGCACAAAAAACAACAAACAAGAAGAGGAAAATTGAAGACTTACCCGCATCAATCTCTCTCGGGCATCCCGTTACCTTAATCTGGGATCCTCGGTGTTAACCCAGCCTCGATCACGATAATAATTGCGCAAGTCAGCCACCATGTGCAAGATAGCACCATCAGTAATCCCAATCTCGCTAACGGTGTATGACTTGATACACATTTACGTAAGCATACGTATCATTGTCAAGATAGGGAAGTATAATGCCCAAAGTTATCATACCACGGGGATTAGTGGCTAACCCACAATCCTTGAGTAGTCGAAACTAAAGTCACATGCAAATAAAGGAAAGTAAAACAAATAAAAAGGCTAATCTAAGGCACCAAGCCCTAGTAATGCTCGGCTTTGGTTTTCACCAAGCCTAATAAAAACTAAGAGCCTAGTGATGGCTATTTACAATGAGATAGAAATTATCATTCGAAATTGTAATTGGAATTTTATAAAAGACTAAGCCAAAGACTAAATGAACAACAACAATTAAGAATGAAGAAAAATAAAATAGAGAGATTTTGGGTACTAGGGATCACTCTCTAGCAATTTCAATGCAGCAAACATATTTCAAGCAAACAAACATATCTTCATGAGAACCAAACCCCGTACTTAATGCCGGTCAAGGCCACTAAGCTGAATTTCCTTAAGTGTTTTCACATTTTCAGTTAGGACAAATATGAACTCTCTAACTCATGAATTAGTACCTTACCAGGGCTACCAAAACATGAACTAAAGGCATAGAGCTCTAGAAATTATGGATTTAAGCATGCAATAGTTATAACCTAGAATGTAACGATTACTTAGTTCTCTAACTAATGCCGGTTAAGGCCACTAAGTCAATTTCTCTCATTTGGTATCCATTCTTCCGACTAAGGCAAGAATGAACTCTCTAACCCTAATCATTATGCCTTGTTAGGGCCACAACGTCTAGGATTAAAGGCGAAGGGAACAAGAAAATAGAAACTTAGGCAATCATTCATTCTCGATTAAGCAACTACTTGACACACCACACTAATTACATGAAGCTAGTGAACAAAAGAACCACCAATTGTATCACACATCACAAATCTCAACACGTAACAAGAGAGTGGTTAATTCCCTAAAATTCATGCATCAAGAATCAATTGACATAGTAATTAGAGTGCACCCATATGAAAATACATTATTTATCACTTGAAAAATATGTCCATTACATCAAAATTGAGCTAGATTTTAGAAACCCTAGCTCCCAAAAGTAACTACTCACAACCCATATTCATGAACATCAAAATTACAAAATTCAAATAGCAAAGAGTAGAAAAGTGTAGGAGAAAACAAAGATAGTCACAAATAGCTATGAAGCTAGCATGACTAGCCTTGAATAACAATCCCACAAAATACTCAAATCTTAAATCTTGTAGAGATTGAGCTCCTTGATGGATCCTTGAAGGTTTGGCTGAGTAGCCCTCTAAATATCCTAAAGAAAACTAAACAAAATAAGAAGAATGGAAGGGAAGGAGGGACATGGCAGCAGCCCTCCCTAAAGTTTGCTGTGCGGCGCTGTTGATTGTCCTCCGTTCATTGTAAAAGATGATGGTATATATATCAATGCAATTGTGGCCTCGGTGGTTTACCAACGAGATAAGTGGGCTCCTCCAAAAATGGACACGTGTCCATCTTAATTGTATGCAGCCATTCGTGGGGTAAAAGAAAGAAAAGAAAGAAAAATAGTGGGCTTGGGCTATTCACGTGTTTGCTGCCACCTTCTTCTTAATTAAACCAATTCTGCCCTTCTATCTTGTCTAGTTCCATTTTTTCTTTTTTTCTTTCTTTTTCCAAAGTAATTTCTTTTTACACACAATATTATTAGTGAACAGGTACCACTTTTATTGGAGTCCACTATAGTTGATAGGAACTAATTCGTCCTTTTGTCGACACCTCTATTTAACTCCAATTTTGAGTCGTTTTCTCTCATTTTCGCAACTCCGCTTGTTATCTACAAAAATAAATAAAAAATGATTAATTACATATTAATTGACTTAAGGATTAGTTTAATTCTAGTTTTTTGGATTCAATTACATGCATAAAATGCGAGTAATCAATGTGAGCAAGGCCACCATGTTGTCGCAGGTTTTGAAATTGAACTTCAGCGTGTATTCCACTATTAGTTCCCCAGGTCCTGTTAAAATAATTCCAGTGCCGCAGGCCTTGGCACAAGGGGAGCCGTCCACATGGAGGTTCCAGTCTAACTAGTGTTTGGGTGCTGGTTCCTCAGCGGTTATCATTGCTGTGCTGTTCTCCGCCGGCATGGGGTCGGGTTCATCCTAACACTCCGTGAGCTTGACGATGAAATCCGCCACCGCATGGCCCTTCATGGCGGTTCTTGGTTTGTATTCAATATCGAAATCACTAAGCTCGATAACCCACTTGCTGAGGCATCCCGAGTGCTCAGGGTTCTGCATGACTTGCCTCAGCGGTTGGTTTGTCAGGACGTGGATTGTGTGAGCTTGAAAGTACTGGCGGAGGCGTCTGGCGGCAACGATGAGTGCGAGGGTGAGCTGCTTTAGGGGGGTGTACCTAGTCTCGGTGCCGATCATTCCTCTACCAGCATAAAATACTGGGAGTTCATCCTGACCTTCCCTTCTTACGATTGCACAACTAACCGCTGAAGATGATACCGCTAGACATATGTAGAGTACCTCGCCTTGTACATGAATGGACAGAAGTGGGACTGCCACCAAGTACTCTTTTAAGCTTTGGAATGCTGCCTCGCAATCTGGGGTCCAGTCAATTTCGTTCTTGTGGGTTCTCTTCATAGCTTTGAAGAATGGGAGACATCTGTCGGTGAGTCTTGAGATGAACTGAGAAAAGGCGGTTAACTTGCCCTAGAGGCTCTGAATGTGCACTTTCCATTCTGGAGACTTCATGCTGAGGATGGTTTGCACCTTGTCGGGGTTAGCCTCTATGCCCCACTCACTGACGATATAGCACATGAACTTGTAGCGGTACCGCCAAAGAACCACTTCTCAGGGTTGAGGCACATACCATAGGCCAAAAGTATGGTGAATGTGATACGTAGCTTGGCCACATGTCCATTGGCTTTGATTCTTTTAACTAACATATCGTCCACGTAGACCTCTATTATTTTTCCAAGGTGTTCCGCAAACATGGCGTTCATCAACAGCTGGTATGGTGCTCCGGCGTTCTTCAAACCGAAAGGCATGACATTGTAACAGTATAGGCCCTTGTCGGTTGTGAAGGTGGTGTATTCTTGGTTGTCGGGGTACATCGTGATTTGGTTGTATCCTGAGAATGCGTCTATCATACTAAGTAGTTCGTGTCCCGCCGTAGCGTCAACCAGTTGGTCGATGTGGGGTAGCAGGAAGCTATCCTTGGGGCATGCCTTGTTGAGAACCTTGCAGTCTACGCGCATTCGCCATTTTCCGCTAGGTTTCTTGACCATAACCAAGTTGGAAATCCGCTGAGGATAATTGACCTAGAGGATGAATCCAATGCCCTGGAGCTTAGAGATTTCTTCCCCTATAGCACAATATATATCTCTCTTTATCGAAGGCCCTCCACCGTTGTTTGACTGGGTAGAAGGATGGTTTGATGCTCAACTTGTGCGTGATTATTTCAGGGGAGATGCCTGACATATCAGCGTAGGACCAAGCAAAGACGGCGACGTTGTCCCGTAGGAATTGAGTGAGTTCTGCCGCTACTTCTGTGTCTAGTTGAGCGCCGATGCGGACTGTCCGCTCAGGGTAGTCGTCGAAGATGCTGATAACCCTCAAGGATGTTTCTGGGTTGACAGGCTCCTTTCTCACATATTTCTCCTCGTCATCCCTAGGATCCTCAAAAATGTTTGTCGATGGTACGTGGTTTCCCACTGTTAGGATCTCATGGCGGCGTGTTGAACTTGCAACAATGGTTGAATAGCACTCGCATGCTAGCTGTTGACTTCCCTTCTTACAACCCGTCCTGTTGGGTGTAGGAAACTTCATGAGAGGCATGTACCCGGCGATGATGCACTTCAGCTTGTTAAGTGTTGGTCGACCAATGATGGCATTATAAGAGCTAAAATAGTCGACAACAATGAATTTTGTATGTATCTCCGCTGTACATGGGCTGGCACCGATGGCTAGACTCATATAGTCAAACCCTAGCGGCTGTGTGACATCGCTGGAGAAGCTGAGCAGGGCACATGATCCTAGAGTAGCTTTCTATTCCGCTGGAGTTAGTTGTAGCAGCCATTGACAGCGGATCCACTGTCGACGAGGACCCTTCCCACGGACCATTTATCTAGCATGGCGTCAATCAATAATGGATCATCGTGGGGTAGATGCACTCCATGCTCTTCTTCCTCCGAGAAGGTAATAGGTTCCCAGCCAGTCCTTGGGAGTTTAGTGGATCGTTCGTAGCGGATGTTGCAAACCTCCTTGGGGTGGTTAACATGTGCATAACGTTTTCTTGCCCTATGAGACATGTTGATCGGGGCACTACCGTCGATGGTGTTGATGCAGCGCATGGGTTCGATGTTGGCAACCACAGGTGGCAGCTGACGTACCTTGAACTGTTCCAACTTACCATCACGATACAGCGTCTCAATTACCGTTTTGAGAGCGTTGCAGTTGTTGGTGTTGTGACCGCTATCCTCGTGGTATTTACACCACTTACCAGTGTCCCTTGGTTTTCCCACTCTTGGGTATTTTCGTGGGATTTGGTCTTTGCACTGGTTGTATATCTCTTCATACGAGGCTGTGAAGACTGTAAATACTGCATACCGCTAGAAGGACTCAGTCTGTTTATTTTGGTTGTCACCTTGGGATGAGCGGTTACCCTTGTGGTAATGCTGGTCTTTCTGCTGCTTGCTCTAGTAGTTGCCTTGTTGCCACTCTCTCTTCTTGTCGGTTGGTGACGTGGCAGAGGTCATGTTAGTGATCTCCTGATGATTGGGAGGGGGATGAGTAGACTTAGCCGGTGTTGGCGGAGGGGGCGAGGTTTCTTAGTACATGATAAATTCTGCTTGTGCGTGGAGGACGGCCTCGCTCATCACGTGATCATATGAAGCATTTGGGTGGTTGTAGTTGAGGTGATAGAGAAATGGCCCATTCAGCAATCCTTGCTTAAAGGCCGCCAATGCCATTGTTTTGTCAAGATCACAGCACTGGGATGCATCTGCCTGCCACCTGGTTACGAATGCCTTTAATGTCTCCTCTGTGCCTTACTTGACATTAAACAACTGGGTAGTGTTGTGATGTCCAGCGGCCAACAGGATGAACCGGGATAAGAAAGCGTTTGATAGGGCGTGGAATGAATTGATGGATCTCGGTGGGCATTCGAAATACCAACTCATTGCCTCATTATCCAACATTTCGCTGAATAAATGGCAGAGGGTGGCGTCATCAAATCCCTTATTGTTAGTGACTTTCTTGAAGGTGTCCATATGAACGAAAGGGTCAGTCCTGCCGCTGTAATGTGACATTTTTGTGTCTTTGCATGTGCCGGTCTGATGGCCTGTAGTATTCTGGCAGTGAGCGGCCCTGGTCTGAACGCAAAGAGTGGATTTGGAGTTGGCGCCGGGGTGCCTGCTTCTGCTCTAATTATTGAATCTTTTCCAGGATCAAGGCAGTTGTGTCGCCGTCGGGCTTCACTTGGAGGTTCCGCTAGACTCCTTCCCTTCTTGCTACAGGTTGGCTACCTTTGGTTCTAGCCCTGGCCACAGTGTGGTTGGTGTACGGTTATGACTCCGCTTCCTGTTCTAGCATGGGTCGGGGTGGTGGAGGTGGGCCCATTCCTAATAACTCGGGCGGGTTCAGCGGTACCTACATCTGTATGATTGGTACGGGTTCCAATCCGCCGGTATTGGGTCGACTACGCTTGGGGCTCTGCAATTGCTCGCTCTGAGCTGGGTTGGCATTTGCCTCTAGCGCCTTCTTTAACTCGTCGAATTTCTACATCAGCATGGCCACCTACTTTTGAACCTCGGCCTTCTTTCTACCCTCTTATTCACGCTCTCTGTTTACCTTGTGTAGGTCCGCCAATTCCAGCTAGTACATGGCGACGAGGTCCTGACCTGGTGGGCGACTGCTGCCTGGTCTAGTATCCACTGTTGCCTGGGTTGGTGGAATCTGGGGCACCGCTCCTGGGTTGACCGGAGTGTTGAATAATGCTAGGTTAACGTTAACCACTGGGTTGGTGGGATAGGGGTTTGCGGATTCATCCGCATGTTCTTCAGCGTTTCCCCTGCTACAGTTAGTCATGGTGATTGTTGTGGTGGGAAGACCTTTTGTTCAAGGATTCCCACAGACGGCGCCAATGTTAATGTCTGAGATTTGGCGGTAGCCAAGTCTTGGTTAACGCTAGTCCGATGGGTGGACCGCTACTTGGATGCTTTGATGACCTCCACTATCTGTCAAATGAAATACAAAAGGTGTCAGAGGGAGACCGCATTGGGAGGTCTTCTCTTCTCCGATGCCTAAGTTAGTCGATGTATTTGTGTTGATAGAATAACAGTAGATAAGTAGTAAATGCGTAATTAATGAGGAGAGAGGAGAAAACCTTTTATAGGTGAGGAAGAGGCTGACCTCTTCCATGTTTTCGATGTGGGACTGATATGCTTCAGTTCCCAACTTTTGGAGCTTCTGGTGCTATCATGGCGCGGCGGGTGGCGGTGCGTCCGTGGTGATCTGGAGGTGAGCCGGGGCTCAGGCGGTAGCCTGCTTGGCCGTGTTTCCGTAGGTTACACCCTTGGTGGTTATTGGTACTGCTGGCGGTAGGATGAGCGTAGCTCATTATAACTAATTATGCTTGACAAATGCCCATGCAAGTAGAACTAGAGTGAAGAGCAAAACGACGGGATCGATTTTCATACCACATGCAGCTCATACGGTGGCCGGAGTAGCCGGAATTTGCAAAATTCACTGGAGAAAACTCGGAGCTTCCAGTCGTCGTTGCTCCTTCTCCGTTCAATGCATGAGTGATCCAAAAGCATAAGGATGTAAGCGACAGTGAGACAAAGGCTGAGGTGTCCATGAGGAGGCCAGAGGTAGCCTGACGGTGGAGAGCCGGCCGGGTTGAGGTATCGGGTTGAGCTACTTCTTGGGTCATAGAGCACCGAGTAGGGGTCATCATGGGCGGGTTAGGGCCGACCCTACCCTAAAATTTAGGGCTTAGGGTCGGGCTGGGCCAGGCCTAGTCAAAGTCAACAAAATTTAGGGCCGAGTAGGATTGGGCCGGGGCTTAAATATACTAACCCTTGCCCACTGGAAAAGCCCGATCTTCAGAATAGGGCCGACAAGGGCCTTATTTTGTTTAACATAGAAAAATTAATGTATTTTTTTTTCTTCTCAAAATGTGGCTTAATAGTTATATAGGTAATACAAGACTCATTGTTTTTTGTTGATCATATTTAATATATATATATATATATATATATAAACACACATTATATATAGGAATTAACTTATAACATTTATAAATATAAGTTAAGGTGATTATATTCGATTAACTATCCCCCTAATTCTCCCAATATTAATTGTTGTGTAACAAAGAAAACAAAAATTAAAGAAAACAAAGCTTACGAAATCAATTACAAAGAAAGAAATAAATTGCATAGTAAAAAGAGAAACATAATTAAAAAATAGAAAATTGTTAGGGCCTATTCAGGCAGGCTTAAAGAGCCGGGTCGGGCTTAGCCCTATTAGGCTCAAACGGGCCAGGCTTCATCTTCATGGCCCATACCCTACCCTATTTTAGAAAGGCGGGCCGGCCCACCCTAATGCAAGGGCTGGGTCGGGCTTGGGGCGGGCTTAGGGCCAAAGGGCCAAAGGGCCAAATGATGACCCCTAGCACCGAGCTCTCTCTCCCTCTCGAGTATTCTGGGCAATCCTCCATCCTTGATCTGATCAAGGGCTATATATATACCTCAACCTAAATTGTAATCAAGGGCTAGGATGAAGCGGTGGGTAGATCAACGGCTAGGATTGCACCGTAGAAAATCCTATTTCATTAATTAATTTTTCTAAAATTCCACCACTTAGGAAAATCGCTATAAATAGCTTGGGTAACCGGAAAATTCCTTGAAAATTCCCACGAATTCGTCGTGATGTATACTTTATTGTCCAACTCCTAAATCGAGGATTTCACCTTATGAAAATTTTTGAAAATACTCTCGAGCATTCATATGATTATCGAGATCGTTGAATAATTTATCGCACGATCTTCGCTAAGCTTGACACATTTTTCTGGGGCTCACACAGATCCTCAATAATTACTGGCCCATGCACCCTAAAGTTCACGCATCTACAATCGCCAATCTTCGTCAAGTATTACATCTTGAACATAGAGCTAAACTCATTTATGCTAGGGTGATAGGAGCATTTTAGTGTGGTATTTTAATAGTTAATTCCTCACATTTTGCTTAGTTAATTCCTTAACGAATCGATTTTTAACTCAATTTCTATTTTTTTAGGTACATTGGAGTAGATGATGATGAAATGAGCTGTTTGGCCCTAAAATGAGCATTTTGGCCTGACAAAGCGTGTCTTGGAGAAATTGAGCCAATGAGGAAGCGAGTTAGACAAGAAATGAGGGGTGGCAGACTAACCATACGAACTCCAAATGAGTTGAAACTTTCCAGATTCATTCTAGAAAGCCCAAGGATCATTTCTTATGAAGAGTGTCAGAGCTAGTTTTGAGTGGAAGGCCTTCAAACAATCAGTCCAATTTTCTGCAGAAGCAAAACTGGAAAACTGGACCTGTAAGAAGTCCAGCAGCATTTCCGGCCCAACCACATGGAAATAAATTCTGAAATTTTGCCACAGTAATCTACACTCATGGTGGATAATTTCATATGAAGAAGTCGAATGCTCATTCTGAAGTCTTGTTAGAGAAATAATTGAAGGAATAAAGGGGCAGAAACTGACCTAAAACCAGCTCAATATTCACATGTTCATGTTTCCTACCCACATGAAGAGAGCTAATGCTTTTCTTGGATATATTTTTCTACACAATCTCTTTAATAGATCATCATCACTTCCATGTTTTTGCAACCTTCATGCTTGCTTTCATTTCATCATTTCTCTATCTTTTCCATATTTTACAAATCACTTTCATACTCCACTTCATTATTTTCTTCCATCATCATTTCACTCTTCTTTTTCTTCCCATATAAACACCTTCTCCTCTCATTCTACACACACATTCCTCATCCATTCCATCTTCTTTGTCTCTCCATTTCCTTTCCATTTTCCTTTCCATCCTCTAGTTTCAAGTTTCTGCATTTCCAAGCAAAGAGAAGAAGAGAAGAACAAGCCATGAAGCCCCTAGCCGTCATCATCCACCTTGTGCCGTGATAGTGAAGTCTTGCTTTCAAGATTCAAGATCAACGTCTCAAGCTTTTCATCATCCACTCCCTTCATGGTGTAATTCTATCTTTTTCCTTGTAATTTCTTTTGGTTTTTATTTTTTTTTTGGATTTCCAAACTATGAGTGAGTAATTTTCTTGTTGAGAACTAGTATGAAATTCTAGTTATGTGATGGATATTTAGCTTTTGAATCTCTTTTTTCGATTACAAGGTTTTGTGAATGCTTTGTTTGGTTTTGTTTTATAAAATCTTTTATATGTTTATGTCTTAGATTGATCACCTAAAATGAGCATGTAATTGGAGCTAGTTTTTCAGGTGCAGTGCGTTCACGGTCTTAAAACACTCAAGTAGTAAAGCCTACATGTTAGGTGAAATCAAACAAAGAATGCATGCTAGGGACGTTTCTCACTAGTTTTGTACTCTAAAATCAATCTTTCCAAAGAGCTTAATGTTTTTTATGTGTGCTTAATGAGTTAATTTGATAGGGTAGCGTTCTACCCTTGATTGCATATAAGCAAGCTTAGGATGCAGTGCGTTCACGGTTCTAAGTAATTTTGAGAAAAATAAAGCTTTAGCGGCGATCCTAAAGTTCTTGATTGGTTTCATTCATTCATGCCTTAGTAATTGAAGATTAGGTTAAATTGTCTTTCTCTTATCTTAGTTAGTGGTGGATTACGAAGTTCTCAACGTCCATACATCTGATTTGGAATCCCTAAAAATTGAAACATTTTCTTTCTTTTATTTTTGTTTGCGTTTGAAAACTCCAATCCCCCCTTTTTACATTAACTTGTATATATTTCTATTCTTTGTTTTATTTTTGTACATAAAACTTTTACTTTTATATAATTTTTTTCAATTACAGGTGTACCCATCCCCGAACTGAACGATCCCTGCTTATCCTATACTAACAATTGTCTTTTGCAGGGTAATTTTGTGCGCTTAATTCAGGCGTAACATAGGGCAGTGTTGCTTACTAACCTTCCATAGTAACAAAACCGCCATCAGCTGCCTCAACGCAATAGGCTATAGTTGCCCCAAAGAAATATTAAGGAAGGACGGCAAATACTGCATCTCTTGCGATATCGGGAACGACAACCCACACCTTAATTGATACTCGTAAAAGCACACCCATCCCAACTCGGGATGGCTGAAGAATTCCCCATCCCCCAAAGGCCGCAGCAATATATTATTTGGGATACACCAAGCCACCCTCATGTCGCCAATTTGTTCCTCCGTCATACTCGATCCTGGTTGATCAATCGGCATATCCTCAGGCGCCAGCAGCAATCACCCATGTGGCGATTGAGGCACCTCTAACAACTTATATTCCTTAGCACCAGAATCCTTAAGACCCACAATATCCTCAGGAGGCCAAGCTGCACCCAGACCACCGCGAGAGGACTCATCACCACCCCTACCTCTAGAGGATCCCTCACCGCCACCTCCTCCACTGGAACATTGCCCGTGCGCCATACTGCAACTGACACACCTCTAGTCAGTCAAAGGTCACCTACCGTCTTCCCCAACCCACTCCACAACAAAATTTCAAATTCCACAGACGCCGTTGCGGAGCCACAATTCAAACACCCACCAAAACCCAAAAACCCTTAAACCTCACCACAACGACGCCAAGATTCATGCTTCTCCAACCAAAATCAACCCAAGGCAACAGAACTCTTCCCAAACCCACATTCACTCAACTTAGACAACCAAAACAAAACCTAGAAAGTAAATAGAAACCGTGCCTGTTCAAGTAAGTCAATGAAAGCCACCTAAACAAACAACAACCAAATGTGTCGGAGAACCTCCTTCAGAACCCAAAAACCCCAACAAAGGGCAAAGATTCAATCTTGACAGACAGTAAAGGCCCCAACTTTATCCGGTCTCTTTTCTCAGAATTGGGTCAGAACACAGGGAACAGTAGCCATCTCCATCTCTCTCCTCCACTTATATATAGGGTCCGCGAGAGCACAGGAACCGTTGGACGTGCAAGGGCTACATCAGTAGATTTTGCCACGTGTTAGACATCTCTAAGCGCAACAGTGGTCATGCGCCGCTGCCTCAGCTCCCTCACCATTACTCCATTATTACCTGTTACAGAATCCAGTATGCCAAACTTCCTGCACACTAAACACGAATGACAGCTAGACACATGTCACGCCAATAGGCACATAAAACCTTAACCCAAGCACCCGACACTGATACAAAAGCAGGGAAACGATGTTAGGGGGACTAAAAAAAAAAGAACTTCACCCCAGTCAACACTCCTCTTAACTGAGGACTTGGGGGACTAGGGGTAATGGATGTACGGAAGCCACGTGGTAAGAAGACTCACTTTGAACTTCCGATACTTCTACCAAAGGACAAACTCCCCACCCAAGAGAACTCTTGACGGGGGACTTGTTGGTATACATACCTCCCGAGCACAAGTATCAGGAGCATAAAGCTCATCTAGCCACCAAAGAACAGCAAAGTACCTTCGAGCAGGGTTCCCGATACAGCTCCGCTCGATATCGGGAACTCAATCGTTCCACATTGGGTGCAAAGAAACTGCATCTCCCCAAATCCTCTGCAAATGGATCATCTCTAATACCCCGAAGAGGTAACTATATACTATCGCTTTCCATTATAATAGCGATACTAACTTAGACATCGGAGCATTGAAAACCGGCATATCCGGTATTCTCTCTTACCTCTGTTTGTTTTATAGATAAACGAGACCGATAACAATAGTGACAGAGCAAGACATCCCGTGATTCCTCTGGACTAAACCACCATCTATATAGCTGAAACACATGGTAAGAGAAATAAATTTCCGAAGAACTTTCAATTATGAAGTTTGGTAACATAAGAAAAATTATCTGGAAAGTTGTTAAAAAGTTTGTAATTAATGTAATAAAATAATATTTTGTGAGTAATAAATACAAGGAAAAAATTGGGGAAAATGATTCTTTTGGGGTTTGGAATGAACCAATTCCCCCTTATTTTCCTTTGTTTCAAGAAAGTATTTCCTTTCATTTTGCATCCCAAACTTAAGAAATGAATAACTTTCCTTTTCCAATACTTACTTTCCTCGAACCAAACGAGGCTTAAAATTTAAAGTTTAATTTGTATGAAGAATTCTAGAAGGGAGGACAAAGAGAGATCATCAGAGGTACTAGTGTAAAACCTTAAAAGATTCCCTCCAAGTAGGTAGGTGGGACAAAGAACTTACATAAGACGTGGTTAGACCGCAAAGATATGTAAACAATAATTCAAACCACACAAGATAAAAGAAAGAGGAAACCAAATTGGAAATCGTCCATTTCTACATTTATGTACAGGCAGTGTCATCCTTGTAGAAAGGGCAATATAGTCGTCACTGCCCAGAAATGACCGTCACACTCTGGAAAGAGTCAAAGAAGTTGATGTAGAGAATAATTCAAACACCACCAAATATAGAGGGCTAATTTATGTAAAAGTCATCCTCAGTTGTTTGGACTCGATTTTCTTGGAGTACTCCCAGTAGTGGCGGAGCCAATTAAGGACGAGTGGGGGCCACTGCTCGGTTGAGATTTTGACATTTGTCAATTGTGATGAAGTTTTTATATAATTTGCCCCAACCAGAAAAAAAATGTTAACAATAGAGTGATAGACATTGTTTTCTCACAATTCAAAGCCCACAAAACTCAAAAAATGTTAACAATAGACATTGTTTCCTCACAATTCAGAGCCCACAAAACTCTTATTCAATGATTGGACTAAACATTTCAACAGGTCCACAATTCCCACACAACAAGAAAAAGGGGAATACAAAGCTTCTCATGTACTCCATGCAGCATATACAATCAAAGCTCTGCTATGAAAGCCCTCAAAGTCATACATATACAATCAAAGCTCAGCTATCAAAGCCCTCAAAGTCATACACAATGAGCTTATAATTCAACGATTCCAAAGCATAACTCCTCTTTGAGGATAGATATAGATGATTTTAGCAGTATTGTGTCTACTTTGTTGCAAAATATTAATTGTCTTTTGTGTTGAGAAATAACTAGTCTTTTTTTTTATAATGAGAATCATGTTTGTGTAGCATATGCACTGATTGCAAATGCAGTGGTCATTCATCAATGGTCTACTTTAGCGTTTGGTTAATTTTTTTGCCCCGTACGTATATATTCCTCCCTCCGCCACTGCTCCCAAGTTTTCAAATTCTATGTTAAAATTGATATCAATCAACACTAAGGTGCTTGCAATTTCTACACTTGCGTTTACTTGTAAACAAGTATAATCTGCATGTTATATTTACAAACACAAAGATAGTGCTGAAATAAGAAAAATTGTAAATCAAATATCTAAATATTTTTCAATTTGACTCAATTTTTACAAAATAGTATATTATGAGGGACCTACAAGATGAGTGGCCTTGCAAAAGTCCTTAATTACTAGAGAAGCACCGTAAATATTTGTAGCTTTCTCGGTTTGTTTTACTAGCCCTGTGTTGGTCCAAAACAGTCTGTCTATATGTACACAAACTATTCAAAGCGATCTTTATACACAATCCAATTAGACCCTCCAATGAGAACCATGGTAGAGCAGTCTAATCATCTACCTTCCAATTTCATCCTCTTCATTTTCTTTACCTCAACTACTCTGATTTCTGCAACCCCTGTATGCAACAAAATAGATCGAGACTCTCTTTGGTCCTCTTTTAATATGCCATCTTCTCCTTTGAATTGGTCCTCCAATGATTGCTGCAAATGGGAAGGCATCACCTGTGATACAGCTGGCCGAGTTAAACATCTATGCCTTCCATCCAAAGGGCTCAAACTTAAAGGAAGTTTTTTCCCCTCATCATCACTTGGAAATCTCACACATCTCACACTCCTTAATCTCTCTCGCAATTCACTTTATGGTTCACTTGATCAAAATGGATTCTTCTCATCTTTGAGTAGTCTTGAAATCCTAGATTTGAGCTATAACTCTCTTTTTGGAGAACTACCATTTTCTCTACCATCCGGTAATATGCGGAGACTGGATTTTTCCAGCAACCACTTCCACGGTTCAATTCCAACTTCATTCTTCAAACAAGCTTGGAATTTGACCAGTTTTAATGTCAGTAACAACACCATCTCAGGTTCTATTCCATCCTCTATTTGTCTTCATTCAATTCCCTTGATACATCTATTGGACTTTTCCTTCAATAATTTCAATGGTAGTATTTCTGGTGGGTTAGGAAAGTGTTCAAAACTTCAGATTTTTCGTGCTGCTCACAATAACCTCTCAGGAACACTCCCAATTGATATTTATAATGCTACCAAGCTTGAAGAAATTTCATTACCTCAAAATTCACTATATGGAGACATTAGTGAAAGAATTGTCAACCTCGCCACTCTCAAAACCCTCGACCTCAACTCTAATGGATTCAGTGGTATGCTCCCTATAAGTATTGGTAAGCTCTCCAAATTGAAACTCTTGCTCCTTCATTTCAACAATCTAAAAGCTCCTTTGCCCTTAACTTTGATGAATTGCACCAACCTCAAAGAATTGAATCTGGCATACAACAATTTGGAAATAAATATTTCAGCGCTCAACTTCTCCAAACTTAGTCAGCTTACTAAACTAGATCTAGGGAGCAATTACCTCACCGGTATCATTCCAAGAAGCCTTTACTCATGCAAGTCCCTGAAAGCAATTCGGATAAGCTATAGCAAGCTAGAGGGAGAAATACATCCTGATATTCTATCGTTGAAATCATTGTCGTTCTTGACGCTTGGTTATAATAAATTGACCAATATCACAGGGGCAATGAAGATATTGATGTATTGCAAAAGCCTAGTATTCCTTGCCTTTCCAGGTAGCTTTGTAGGTGAGGAAATGCCCGATCTTGGCATGATTGATTTTGATGGATTCCAAAACCTTCGGTTTTTATCTTTTGCTAATTGCAAGCTCACTGGTCATATACCTGCATATTTATCTAAGCTCGAAAAGCTAGAGGTCTTGTACCTCGGAAACAATAGTATCACTGGGTCAATTCCTAGTTGGTTAGGGAATCTTCCAAGGCTCTATTCTATCGGCTTGTCATCCAACCTACTCTCTGGTGAGTTTCCCAAGGAACTTTGTAGACTGCCAATGTTGGTATCGAAAGGAACTACAGCTCAAGTAGAAGGTGATGAACTTGAATTACCTCTCTACTCGGTCCAAGGTGCATCAGTTTTACAATACAAATGGTCTTACTTTCCTCTAGCGATAAGCATAGCCAATAGTACCATTAGTGGAAGCATACCTGTTGAGATTGGTCAATTGCAACTTCTCCATTACTTGGGTCTTAGCAACAATAACTTGTCAGGCAACATTCCAGACCAAATATCGAACCTGAAAAGCTTGGAGCACTTGGATCTCTCCATGAATCATTTGGCCGGAAAAATCCCATTATCATTTACGAGGCTTACTTTCTTGAATTTTTTTAATGTATCATACAATAATTTGGAAGGTTCAATACCAGCAAGCACCCAGCTCCAAAGCTTCAATGCTTCTGCATTTGAGGGGAATACAAATCTTTGCGGTGCTCCGCTTCCAAAGTGCCTACGGATCGAAGACAAGGATGCTCATAGCAGGAACAGCCGAGATGATGTAGGGAATGATGATGAAAGTCAAATTCCGTGGCTTCATATTTTCGTTACTCTTGGGTTCATTGTAGGATTTTGGGGAGTGTTTGGGCCTTTGGTGCTTAAAAAAAACTGGAATTCCTAAACAGTGCTCAAGTTAGGGTATATGTGATGATAATTGCATGCATGGTTAACTTGCGGGGACAACTTAGTAGCTAGACTACTGTATTAATTAATTTCTTTTTATTTGTTCTTTCCGTACTTGTAATCTTCTAGTCTTGTAATAAAATACTGTTTCCAGTTATAATAAAAGCCAAAACATGCAATACAAAAATTACTGAACTGTGGTGCTTTGGGCCTCGTTGTAAGTTTGTAACCAAAAAAAATGTATTGAATTGTTAAAAAAAAAAAAAAAAAGCAAGTATTTTCTGGCATAGAATAGAGGCCGGCCGGCCTCAACGTATAGCTGTTCTCAAAATTTTCTCTATAACATTGATATCTAACACTATCTTATGTAAGTTTTGAAAGCGTACAACCTAATTTCGATTCTTATAAAAAAAAAATACAGAATTAATTGAGGCTATTCAAACAGGCACAGGTCAATTAAATGGCATTTCCGTAGCACTTGGGGTATGGATTTTCATGTGAATTTCCAAAGGAACTTTGTAGAATACCGATATTAGTATCTGAACCCACTGCAGCTCCAGTAAAAGATAAGGATCTTGAATTGCCCATCTAAGCATCTGATCATGGTGCATTGGTCCCAATAAAATTGTCTTACGTCGAGCGATATATGGCCAATAATTAATACTATTAAGGGAAGCATACCTATTGAGATTGGTAATTGCAGCTTGTCCAAGGGTTGAAGCTTGACCACAGTAACTTCTCCGGCATCATTCCAGACCAAATATCTAACATTACAAAGTTGGAGATATTGGATCATTTTTTTAGAGAAATTATACAATGTGTTAACGTATGACATGCATACAATTATCTTAAAGTGGTAAAATGAGTGTTCAAAATAGTAATATTAGTTCTCAAAATGATAACATGAGTCCTAAAGTAGTAAATTTTTTTAGACCATGTGGGCATAAAAATAAATTTTTTTCCCTTTCACACAAAATAAAGTTTTGCACAAGAAAACTAAAACTCATTACATGAGTTTTATGCCAGCAGCTCCCAAGTTAGATGACTTTAGGGTACTAGATGTAACAAGGACACCCCATAGGACACATCAATTTTAGTCAATAGTTTCATAATCCACTGAGGTGGCCAAATCATTCCCGCTTCTTCTCAATCCTCATATCGTTCGTCACGACTGAGACCTGTTTACTTTGGAAATGGTCTGGCCATGCTCCAATCATATTGTACCTTTTTTAAGTGGAGAAAACAAATCCTCAATCATCAAGATTTTAACCTAATTGGACTCCTAACAGGAAAAGTCTTTTAATAAGAGATTTCCCATTAAAGTAAACAACTCCTAAATCAATTTGGATTTTAATGGTGCGACTTAACATGTGGGAAATATCTTTGCACGATAAAGATTAAGAAACAAAAGATACTTTCCTAAACCAAACTTCCTAAAACCTAGGACAGACTCGATGCATATGCTGACCATGAGATGCAATTATCTTTAGGGTTTCTCCAAGACCAGTTTGTAGGCTTCTTCAATATTTTGTATGGATGCATATGCTGACTCATAAGATGCAATTACCTTTAGGGTTTTTCTAAGACCAATTTGTAGGCTTCTTCAATGTTTTGTATGAGAATACCAGCACACCAAGTACAAATTTTGTACCTACAGTTCAGTTACTAACATATAAAGCAACAATGGCTTTGATCTGTCTAACGACAAGATGAGCATGTTCAATATGGTTCTTGTGCTCTGTCTTTTCCTCATCGTATCCTCCGCCGAGAGCAGAATACTCAGCAGTAAGTAACTACAAGACTATAGTTTTAACTTGTAATCGATCGCTAATCGATAATCAAAATTTGGTTCTGCATGATTGAGATTTTATTGAGCGCTTGTTTAAATGGTGCAGATGGGAATGCCAAGCCAGAGTGTGACAGTGTTTATGGGATAAACCCTACAAATCAATGCACTAATATCATGCAGGCGTTCGGTCTGGGTGCTGATGAATTCTTCTCAATCAACCCCGACCTCAATTACAGTGCTATCTTTGTGGGTCAATGGACTTGTGTCAATAGATCAGCATAAATTAAGTTGCAGTGCTGCAGAAGAGTTGGCATGGATGTATGATATAAACAAGAAGAAAAATGAATGCATGAATAAAGCGAACAAATTACTAGCATTAGTATTCTTTAAGTCTCCCACTTTATTTTTGGTTTCTTTTACATTAATTGTTCTCGATTTAGGGGAATAACATTTTTACCTTGATAAGCTGTCAAACCCTAACTCAGGCTAAGAGCATCTGCAAAACCGCGCTCGTTTGGCGGCGCGCGCATCGTCTAGCAGGCCTCCGGGCTCTGTCAGCGTCTGTGTGCGGTTGCCGGACGGGTACTCTAATGGTCGGGCTCGGGAGCAGTGATTTGGATGGTTTGCTCAAAGTTGGGTAGATTGTGCCTCGGCGATGGTTCGATGCGGCATCTCTGTGTTCGTGGCGGTTGCGCATCTCCGTGTGCGTGTTTGGCCTGCTGTGATTCTGGGGTCGCTGACTGTGATGAGGACGGTCGATGGACTGCATCGGTCTGGATTCCTGGTAAACTCAGGGCATGGTGAATCGGATTTTGCTTGGTTTTTAGCCGTTTTGGGGTTCATGGTTGTCGGAGTTGTGGTAGCTGGGCTTTGGGATGCAGCGACGATGTTGGCTGTGGCAGTGATGGGCAGCGGCGTGGGACGAAGATGACGGGGTTGGGCCGGGTTTGGGCCTGTTTGCTCAGGTTTTGGCGAATTTACCCTTGGGCTATTCCCATTTGGGCCTGAATAAATTGGGCTTGGTTGTTTTGGGCTTGCATTATGGGCCTGGTTGTTTTGGGATTGCATTATGTCAGTAAATTAGTTTACTTTCAATCATTTCCTAAGTTTTTTAGGCAGCAATGCACTTTCTGTGCTTCTAGCGGATTTTCTGGAGTAGTACCGAAGGGAGATTCATGCTATTTCGAATGTATTTAATGTCAAATGAGTGCCCTAATTTCTACGTACCACTATGGGTACTAGCACAACTTGCCTACCCCTTATTGGTAGCAGGAGGGTATGTAATGGTTATTCTGGGTTGTGATCAATATATTTGCTTTTTGCCTTGATTCAAAAAAAAAAAATTGTTCACGGTTTAGTGTTATGTTGAGTATGGAATATGGAATTAATAGTATGATTGACAATAGTCATACCGTATGATTTTTCAAACTCATGAGTCATGGGATTGTGGCAAGGGCAATAATATAGGGCCTCAATGAGGCCTAAGATTTGTGGCCACAATACTAGGTGTCATGTCATGTCACCTATACACAATACCTATTTGTCAAATCATGCAATGCAATTCCTTGATTCCCTCTTCGTCAGTCACTTTGACGAAGACACATAATGTGTTTTTCCTTTAACACTCCTTCTTGTGCCAAGTCAAAGATGAAATGGTGCATGAATTGTTGCCTCACTAAAAACCTTACTAAGTAACAATAAAAACCCTGTGGGACAAAAAATACACCTTGGTCAAAGGGAAAAAGCACAACACACCTATTACATTTGAGGATGACATGTGTGTGTTAGACTCCCTCTGACGTCTACACCTCCCCTTGATCCTTACATTAATCAAGGGAGCTTGGAAAGTCTTTGCATTCCTATGTTTTTCACATGTTTCTCAAATATTGCCGCAGGCAATGATTTGATGAACAAATCTGCCACATTCTCCTCAAATCTTACTTGATTCACTTAAATCTTGAGGAGAGCCTGTTGTTGCTGATTGTAGAAAAATTTTGGCGATATGTGTTTTGTATTATCACCCTTGATATAACCTAGCTTCATCTGTTCAATGCAAGCTGCATTATCTTCATAAATGCAAGTAGGCTCTTCAGTGGTAGAACTCAAACCACTAGTCCCTCGAATATGTGTAATGATAGCTCTTAACCATATACACTCACGAACCACCTCATATAGAGTAACGATCTCTGAGTGGTTCGAGGAGGTAGCCACAAGGGTTTGCTTGGTTGATCTCCAAGATATTGTCGTGTTCCCAATGGTAAATACATAACCAGTTTGGGAACGACCTTTATGTGGGTCAGAGAGGTACCTAACATTAGCAAAACCAACCAAAACATCATTTGGGGTTTTAGTGTAGTGAGTGGCACTTTCGTCAACAACATTTCCTTTAAGGATTACAGTTCCATCTGCGGTCCCTCTTGTCTCTCTATAGGAAAGAACAGTCTCAAGTCAATGGTTACTTTTAGGTATCAGAAAATATTTTGATACCATTCCAGTGACGCTCCGTTGACGCTGAGCTAAATCTAGTTAACAAGTTCACTGAGAATGCAATGTCTGGTCGAGTACATTGGGCTAAGTACAATAATACGCCTATTGCACTTAGGTAGAGAATTTCAGCTCCCAACACCTCTTCGTCATCTTCCTTTGCACGAAATGGATCTTTCTTTGCATCCAAACTTCAACCGATCATGAGAGTGCTAGCAAGATGCGCTTTGTCCATGTTAAATCTCCTGAGCATCTTTTGGACATACACAGACTGATGGATTAGTATTCCACAAACTCGGTGTTCTAGTTCAAGGCTTAAACAGAATCTAGTTTTCCCGAGATCCTTCATCTCAAATTTGGATTTCAAGTAGTTTGCGGTTTCTCTTATTTCATCAAGAGTACCTATTATGTTCATATCATCGACATATATAGCTACAATTGCAAATCCGAAACTTGTTTTATTTATGAATACGCAGGGGCATAATTCATCGTTCTTGTATCCCTTCTCAATCTAGTAGTCACTTAGATGGGTATACCACATCCACCCAGATTGTTTCAATCCATAAAGTGAGCGTTTCAACCTAATTGCAAACGCACTCCGTGTTTTAGAGTCACTTGATTTTGGTAATGTAAGGCCATCAAGTACTTTCATAAATATATATATATATATATATCTAAATCTTTGTGGTGCATAGAGATATGTAATAACCACATCCATGAGCTGCATTTCCAGACCTTCGGAAACTACCAAGTTAACTAAGTATCGGAATGTTATAACGTCCATTACGAGAGAGTATGTAGCCAATTCCAGAGCGTTGTGAGAAACCTTGTGCCACAAAGCGAGTCTTGTACCTTAGGATTTCATTCTTCTCATTACTCTTTTTGACAAATACCCATTTATGTCCTACAAGCTTAACACTTGTTGGGGTTAGCACTACTAGACCAAATACCTGTCTCTTTGCTAGATAATCTAATTCTGACTGGATTGTTTCTTTCTATTTAGGCCAATCTGCTCTTTGTTGACATTTTACAATAGAGTCTGGTTCGATATCATTGTGCTCTATGATTTCTTGAGCAACAGTGTATGCAAATACATCATCAATGTGTATGGAAGATCTTTCCATCAACTCATACATTCTCTCATAATCCATTGAGATTTCTTTGTTCTCTGGAATCATTTCAAACATCAGAGCGTCTTCCAGTATTGATTCATGGATATAACTATAGTCAGAGACAATCTCATGAGAGGAATTCTCTACATTGATGATTAATGGATCGATTTGTGCCTTACTTTCCCTCTTCTTCCCTCGAACCAAGTGGCCTCCCCCTCTTCCTTTGGGGAGTCACAGCCTCAACCACACCTCCACTAAGTGTGGTTGCAGTGCCTCTATCTGCGGTGTCGTGCCCCTTGTTAGGGACTTCTAACCTTGCAGGCACATTGCAGCTGGCATATGTGATCTCGTCACTTTTGCGATATCAATAAACGCATTAGGCATGATAGGGTAATCAGGGTGGTGAGCATTTCTTGTGGACAATAATGCGACATGTGACCAGCGTGTCGAAGCATCCACCAAAACCATAAAGTACTTGAATTGTCTGCATTTTGGATGGATAGGTCCACATATATCTCCTTTGTAAGAATGGAATGTTTTGTTTTGTGTCTTTAGTATAGGAAGGTCTCGATCCTTTTTTTTACTAAAGAGCAGGCTTTGCAAAATGAGTGATGTGCCTTTATAATAGTCAATGAGGCATAATGGGAGGGAGGTAGTGCTTCTGGTACTTCAGAAGGCAATGGCTACATTTGAGCAGTACTAGGACCGACACCTTACAGTGTGGCGAATTTTTGTCCCAATTTTATTTTTCACTCAAAAGAAGGGAAACCGACACCTTACAGTGTGGCGAATTTTTGTCCCAATTTTATTTTTCACTCAAAAGAAGGGAAGTCCGTGTGGGTTTTTTAAAATATGGATCATCATGTCACGACTAGGGTGCCCTAGGCGATTATGCCAAAACCTGTATAAGTTCTGAATAGTAGTGAGGTACAGTCCACAAGATTGACTCATTAGTTTCTCTAAAATGCATTTCCTTCGACATTCATTAAAGGTAATATAAAGGTATTCAGTTCCATTCTCGCAGTATGTTTCTACATGATAACCGTTGGCACGAATATCTTTGAAACATAACAAGGTTCGATTAGCTCTTGGTGCATACAGAGTGTCTGTGACTTTAAATGTTATGCCGTTAGGCAGCAAAAATTTGGCAACTTCTTGCCCTTTTATTACTTGTGATGATCCAATCATCGTAGCCACAAAGGAATTATAGGCTATTAATTCAATGAATAATTGCCTATTCCTTAATATGGTGTGGGTAGTCCCACTATCAACTAAGCATTCAAGTTCTCCTCGACTCATTCCTACAAGTAAATAGAAGGTATTATTAATTAATTTGAAAATATATCTCATATTTTTTAGAGTATTTCTATTTAGGTAGAATGATAATCTTTTCATTCTAATAATTTTTTTCTAGATGTATTGCTTTACATCTTTATAGTGCTACCATGTAAATATGTGTAGTAAATAAAGTCGAGTAAATTCAATGCTTCAGAATAAAATTCAAAATTTATTAATAAGTCAACGATAATCAAATCAAGGTCTTGTTCAGAAATCTAATTCAGCAAACAATTATTGAAATAAACTTTAAGACCAAGAAATAGTCTAATTAAAAATGAGGCATTATGCCTTCACAACTGTCTTTGAAAAATAATATAAATAAAGGAGATCAGTCAAATTCTAGTGCATCCATTGATTGGGCAAGTTCCTCGTTGCCATTGAAGTCTGCAATTGTGAGGTTGACGTGGTACGCTAAAAAGCAAGCGCATAATTTAACCCTGCAAAATGTAGTTGTCAGTATAGAATAAGTAGGGATCGTTCTAGCCGGGGATTGAGGGTACACTTGTAATTGCAAAATAATAATAATAATAATAAAAGTAAAAAGTATTATTTACAAAAATAAAACAAAGAATAGAAATATATACAAGTGAACACAAAAGGGGGTTTCAGGATTATTAAATCAAAAATAAAATAAATAAATAAATAAAATGTAAAAACACATATACAAGGGTGGAACGCAAGGAATAAAGATCAAATCCATAGTCATATGAATGAAATCTAATCACAATTCCTGTAGTTGATCTTCTATGTCATGAGAAAGAAGTTGACCATGTGAAACGTTAGAAAGCAAACGATTTCCCATTTTTTACTTTCCTTGAATAATTAATCTAATTGAAAGCACCTAAATCAATCATATTGAACATGCAATCATAGTCTAGAAAGCTAACTACTCAAGAACATATTCAATGCATAAAGAACAAAGAAATGATGTCAACCAAAGTGCACAACCTAGTTATGAATAAGTTCACCTATTTGCAATCCTCCTTAATTGATTTCGACTTTTGTCCAAAGCCTTCACTACTTAATTCTAGCTCCAATTACATGCATATATCCTAAGTTGGCCACCAAAGAACACATACATATAAAAGTTTTCTATAATGTAAAATCAATCAAGCAATCTCACATAAACAACATATAAATCAACATATAAAAATCACAATTTTATTTCAAAACATATAAATAGGCTTTAAACTTTGCCCTTAACGTTTATGTCAACTAGAAATCAAGTTCATATGAAATCAAAACAAAGAAAACCAAAAAGGTTACAAGGAATAAGATAGAATTACACCATGAAGGATGAATGATGGCAAGCTTGAGACATTGGTCTTGGATCTTGAAAGCAAGGCTCCAAAGCTTCACGACACAAAGTGGATGATGGCAGCTAGGAGGCTTCATGGCTTCTTCTTCTCTTCTTCTCTTTGCTTGAAGACGCAGAGACTTGAAACTAGAGGATGGACAGAAAGCTTGACATTATGGAGAGAATTTTCTGAATGAAGAGGTGTGTTGTGGTGTGGTGTTGTTGGTCAAGGATTGCTGCTATTTATAGTGGAATTCTCCTCTCTTGTGATGCAATCATGGCCAATCATCTAGAGGTGATTTCTCCTCCAAATTTCCTTGATCTTCTCTTGACAGAGTCTTGAATTTTCTGATCTCTTTTCCCCTTAATGACTCATGGTATATTGCTTGAATAGTGACCAGATACATCCCTTATTCCTCTCCTTTGAATTGCACTAATTTCTTGCAAGATTTGTGCTCACAATAAACTCCTAAAATCAAGAAAAATAAGAAATTAATTAGAATTATAATCAATAGGAAATAAGATAATTAGGATAAATATTGAAATAAAACTCCCTTTTTATCTCCACGATATAAGAAGAATTTATGTGATTGAAAACTCCTTGATTTCCTCGTTATTTTCACATTATCTCCATCATTTCCCATGCAAAAATCAGATTTAATCTCCCATAATATCTTCAATAATATCTTCAAGCCATGTGGTCTCCTAATGCCTTCAGGTTTCCTAGACTCATCAGGATTCCTGCGTTGACTGGAATTCCTAGTCGGACCAGAAAAACTCCATTTCTTCATGGTAGCTCATTTCCGCTCCATTTATTCCAATGTACCTAGAAAATAAAAATTTTATTTATTTAAGGAAATAACTAAGTGAAATATGAGGAAATAACATTTAAAATGTCGCATTAAAATGCTCCTATCATGACGTCTAGGTCATGGCCTACTTCTTTAGACTCCCTATACCTCTTGTAATTGGCTGCTACTCTGTTGCTTGCTTGGCAGTTCTTGTACCAATGCCCAAGGACTTCACACATATAGCATGATTCATTGCCAACTCTTTCTTGTTTGACTAAAGGGTTGTTAGGTGCCCTGTGTACCTTGTTTCCATGACCACTAGGGCCAACACCACCATTTATGTGCCATACATTGGGAGGGTCCTCCACGGCCCATACCACGACCCCCACATCCCTTGCCACATGGTGCATTGTTTCCACGTGGGTAGGGATCAACATGTCCAACCCCTTTTGCATTGGGTGTCTTTCCACCTTTCACCTTGCCATAATCAGCTTCGAGAATTTTCTTTGTCCCAATGGGCCTGACATTGTTGTTCAAGAACCTCTTTATGCCTCTCAGCCACTTGTAGTAGGTTGATCAGCTTATTGAAGGTTATGATTCTTTTGTTGTCGTACTCTAGCCTATATTGATTCGCTAGTATAAGTGCTGAAGTAGGAAAAGTGGAAAGAGTCTTCTGGATCATATTATCTTTTGTGAGTTCCTTTCCACAGAAATTGTAAAGTGCCTTTAGGAGCAACATGTCCTTGTTAAAGTCATTGACCCTTTTGTAGTCAAGCAAGCGGATTTCATTCCACTGAACGGTCAGTTCTGGGAGCCAAGTGTTATGAATGTTCCCAAAACGTCCCTTAAGGGCATCCCACAGTTCTTTGGGTGTCTTCAACTGAAGGTATTCCCAACGTAGGATAGGATCAATATGCCGCCTCAGAAACATTAAGGCATTTGCTTTCACCTTATTAGGTGGTCCATCGTCTTTCGGGTCGGTAATGGTGGCAGTGTAGTCTTTTGCTACAAAAGCGGTTTCCACATCAGAAACCCAACGATATTATTTAAGTCCTTCTGAGTCCAAAATGTCAAATTCATGTTGAGTTGGATCAGCCATCTACATAAACAAGAGAGAAGATATCAATTACGCAATCATAAAGACATCCACGTGAATTATTTTCCAAAAATATGAATTAGATTTCAAGACTAAGATTCGTCATGGTCACTTTTTTTTTTTCGATGTTCTGTGAAAATGCTTTATCACGGTAAGTATGTATTTATAATGCGCATGAATTTTCATTATCATGGCAAAACGCAATTTATATGTATCATTCTAAATAAAACAATTATAGTATAAAGGCATGCATATGGGTAATTATATAAATGTAAATAAAAATCACAAAACATGCTCAAAGTTTCATAAATAATATATAACAATATATATATATATATATATGGTATGTTCAAAAGAAAGTATAAACAACAGCATAATTAAAACATGCTTAAACATAATTATGTAAAATTCACATGGCATGCTTGAAAATTTACAAGAAAAAAATGTAAACAATAAAATATATAAATCATGCTTAAAGATAATCATATAAAACATAAATAACAAGGCATGCTTAAAAAGATTAATATTATATAACTAAACATACTCAAAAGTTTTAATTATAAACAATTAAATATACCGGAGTATGAAATTAAATAAATAAAAGAGAACATACTTGGTTTCGAGAAAATAAAACAATCCTAGCGCACGCACGTGTTAATGCAGGCGTGCATAGTGATGTTTTTTAGGTTGAGAAAACTGGGCCGCTTCCTCTCTTTTTTCAGCAGTGGGCCTTGTTCTTTTTTTCTTTTTCTTTTCTTTTATTTATTTATTTTTGGTCGGGTCTTTACTTTGGCCAGGTCACCCCCTTTTTTCTTTTTTTCTTTCTTCTTCTTCTTCTTCTGGGCCGCAGGGCCTGTTTCTTTTTTTTCTTTTCCCCTTTTCTTCCCCCCCCCCCTTTTTTTTTCCTTTCTTCTTCCTCCTTCTGGTTTGCAGGTAGGTGGCGCGAGCTGGAGAGAGGCCGCGTAAGGTGCTAAGGCTGCTGGGATCAGGGCCGGCGGGGTTGTGCGTGCGAGGGGAAAGCTGCGCAGGCGCGCGGGCTGGGTTGGATAGAAGGCGGTGTGCTACTGGGTTGTGTAGGTGCGGTGCGCTATGTTGCTCAGGCAACTAGGATGGGCTGTAGGTAGAGGTGAGGCTGGTCTGGACGGGATTTTTGTTTTTATTTTTTTTACGGTGGCAGCAGGAAAAAAAAAATTTCTTCTAGGGTTTGGGTTTTTTTTTCTTTTCAAAGCTAGAGATTTTTCTTTTGGCTATTGGCTCTAAGCGTGCTGATAACATGTAAAAGTAAATGAGAATTGTCTACTCTTTTCATTTCATAGTCCATTTATATAGGGATAGAATTACAACGGAAATATCAATTACAATAATGATACTAAATGTTGATTGAGCTGTAATAGCAATTCCTTGATTTCCTCTTCGTCAGTCACTTTGACAAAAGTACATAATGTGCTTTTTCTTTAACAATTAATATATTTTCTTTCTATTTTTGTGGAATCAATTTTAATTTTTGACTGTTTTTTTATCAAAATTTTTTTAACTTTTGTGGGTTAGAATTGGTAAAAAAATTATTTAACAAAAGGATCAAAAGATTTCACTCCTACCCCCATGGTGACTCGAACGCATGATCTCGATATTAATAGATATACTTATATCATTTTAATTCTACATCGAATATATATATATGTGTGTGTGTGTGTAATTCGTTCAAAAAAAATATTTATATATATTCTATGTAAAATTAAAATGGTATAAGTATACCTATTAATATCGAGGTATATATATCTATATATTCACAAACATATACATACATGCATGCATTCATTTTTTTGGATGAATTTTATATATTTTTTATTTTATAAGAAATTAAGCTAAAATAATTTAGAGTTATTAGATTTTGCTGCAAAGATAAGATTGTCTTTTTACTCAAGAATTACATGACATGATTTGATAAATAGGTGATGTGTGCATGTGATATGACATGACACCTAAAATTGAGACTACAAATTTTAGACCTCATTGAGGCACACATCATTTTCCTTGTGGCAAACAACAGTAATACGTAGAGCATAAGATAATGATTGTATGAGAAAGTATGCTTTTGTACGAGTTGGGTGATCATCACCGTTTTGCGTAGTAAAATGATAGCAAGTTTTTTGAAGTATAAATTTGAATGTTACAATCACTGAGTTCATTACAGCCATATCATTTAATATACAATCAATGAATTCATATATAACAAGTCAATCATTCCGGCATTACTCGAGGCAAGCATGAAAACTATGATTGCATTATGGGATAAAATTCAATCAAAGAAAACTTAGTGGCAAACACATGAGCTGCATGATTGCATTCACGGGGTTAGAAACAAACAACGTTACCTCCTATTAATTGTCTACATACAAGAAGAATTCAATGAATTCATAAGTTACTCCGGCATTCATATCAACCTTAATCAATGAGAATGCTTTTTTTTTTTTTTTTGAGTATTAAGGATAAAGTTGTGTACACGGAGAAAGAAAGAAAGAAGGCAAAATCTTAGTCATACGAATTGGCTTCCCTAAAGTAGAATCAGTGAGATTCAATCAACTAATGTCTAATTTTTACCGTTTATGTTCGCTTTATCAACCAAACTTTAGTAGCGCTAAGAGAATTATTGATTTTGACGTTAGTGAGAATCAAACTTGGATGGTTATAAATGCAGCCAAACCGAGTTATTGAGTTACGGACCCACCAACACCTCGGTGTTTGAAAAATGTATTATTGATTAAACTTGATGCTTTATCACCTTTATGTAATCCATTATTTCTATCGATTGCAAATGACATACATAAAATGATTAAAAAAAAAACAACCATTGTGTTAAAGGAAGAGCATATTATGTGCCTTCGTCAAAGTAACTGACGAAGAGGGAATCAAGGAATTAGTGATTGCCAATCAATTAGCATGAAAGGTAGATCAATCAGTATTTAATATCATAATTGTAAACATTATTTCCGTTGTAATTTCTTCCCTATATAAAGGGACTATGAAATGAAATGAGTAGACCATTCCAATTGTCATTTTACTTCAACACGTTATCAGCACGCTCAGAGCCAATAGCCAATTTCTAGTTAAAAACACCCAAACCCTAGAAGAAAAAAAAAAACTCTCCCATTTTTATTTCTGCCGCAAACAGAAAAAAAAAAAAAACTCGGTTCCCTCCTCGGCCCTCCCTTCCCCACCTGCTCGGCCTACACAGAGCCTCTCAGCGCTCACACAAAAGCCTCTCAGCGCTCACACCGAAGCCTACCCACCTGCAGCCAAGCCAACCCAGCCCCGGCACACATCGATCCCACATCAGACCGGAGCCCACCTTGTTTCCAGTCGCACAGCCCAGCCTCCCACAACCTGCGGCGACCGCAGCCTCTCTGCACCCACCGGCTTCCCGGGTCCTCGCCCAGCGCCTCCAATCCAACCTTGCACCGCCGGACAGCCAGATCGATCATTCAACCTACAGCCCCACATCCGGCAGCAACCGCAGCCCCGCCTGCGTCGTTTCCAGCAGCGATCCGACGATCCGACAATCCGTGCCCAGCACTTGTCTGCAGCAGCCAGCCAGTCCGAGCCTTGCAGCAGTCTCAGCCCCGATCCCTGCGCAGCCATTCTCAAGGAAACAGCAGAGAGAATCAGAAGAAAAAAGAGTAGAAGAAGACGAGAGGAAGAAGACGACCAAAAAAAAAAAAAAAGAAGGGGCCTTTCGGCCCAGAAAAGAAAAAAAAGAAGAAACAAGCCCTGTGGCCCAGAAAAGAAGACAGAAAAAAAAAAGGCCCAAAAAGACCCGGCCCAAAGAACCGGCCCACAAAAAAAAAAAAAAAAGTGAAACAGGCCTTGCAGCCTAAGACAAAAAAAAACAAACAGGCCCTGCAACTCAACAAATCAGCAGGCCCAGCAGAACCCGAAAAAAAAAACATCGCTACGCACGCCTGCATCAACACGCGCGTGCGCTAGGATTATTTTCTCGAAATCAAGTATGTTTTATTTATTTATTTATTTTTTTTAACCAAACATGTGAATTTGATTTATCTTTTCTATTTTTAAGCATGCTTTCTCATTTATGCTTTATATGATTATCTTTAAGCATGATTATATATTTTATTTTTGAGCATGCTATTTTATTGCTTGTTATATATGTGGTATATATTCGTGGAATTTAAAGCATGTGATTTTCATTTATGTATACTATTTTTAAGCATGCTTTATACTTGAATAATTTATGCAATTTTGAGCATGTTTTTATTTTATTTACGCTTTTATAAATTATGCCTACGCATGTTTTATATTATGCTATTGTTTATATTTTATTTTACGCATGATATATTATTACTATTATTATATGCAACATATATTTTGTTGTATGTTTGTGCAATTTGAGCATGTCCATGTAATTTATTTTTATATGCTAGTTTTATTTATTATTAAATATGTTTAGTTTTTTGTAATGCAACATATAAATTCCATTTTGCCATGATAATGAAAATTCATGTGCTTATACACCACTTACTGTGATAAAGTATTTTCACATGCAGCGAACAAAAATGTGACCATTACGAATCTTGGTCTTGAAATCTAATTCATATTGTTTGGAAAATAATACACGTGGATGTCTTTGTGACTGCGTAATTTATATCTTCTCTCTTGTTGCTGTAGATGGCTGATCCAACTCGACCTGAATTTGACATTTTGGACTCAGAAGGACTTGAGTACCACCGTTGGGTTTCCGATGTAGAAACCGCATTTGTGGCAAAGAATACACTGCCACCATCAAAACTACCACTGACCCCAAAGACGATGGACTGTCTGATAAGGTAAAGCAAATGCCTTAATGTTTTAAGGCAACATATTGATCCTAGCCTACGCTGGGAATACCTCCAGTTGAAGACACCCAAAGAATTGTGGGATGCCCTTAAGGGACGTTTTGGGAACATCATGACACTTGCCTGCTCCCAGAATTGACTGTTCAGTGGAATGAAATCCGCTTGCTTGACTACAAAAGGGTCAATGACTTCAACAAAGACATGTTGCGCCTAAAGGCACGTCTAAATTTCTGTGGAAAGGAACTCACAGAAGATGATATGATCCAAAAACTCTTTCCACCTTTCCTACTTCAGCAATTATACTAGCGAACCAGTATAGGCTGGAGTATGATAATAAAGGAATCACAACCTTCAATAAACTGATCAACCTACTGCAAGTGGCTGAGAGGCACAATGAAGTTCTTTTGAGCAACAATGCCAGACCCGTTGGGACAAAGAAAATTCCTGAGGCTAATTATGGCAAAGTCAAAGGTGGTAAGAACCCCAATGAAAAGAGGGTTGGACGTGTTGATCCCTACCCACGTGGCAACAATGCACCACGTGGCAAGGGACGTGGGGGTCCTGGTATGGGCCGTGGAGGTCCCGGTATGGGCCGTGGAGGCCCTCCAAATGTATGGCGCAGAGATGGTGGTGCTGGCCCTAGTGGTCATGGAAACAAGGTGCACAGGGCACCTAAGAACCCTTCAGTCAAACAGGGTAGAGTTGGCAATGAACCATGCTATAGGCGTGGAGTCATGGGGCATTGGTACAAGAACTGTCAAGCAAGCAACAGAGTAGCAGCCAATTACAAGAGGTATAAGGAGTCTCAAGAACAAGAGGCTCACTATATGGAAGAAGGAGGCAATGACCCAGATGTCAACCTCACAATTGCAGACTTCAATGGCAACAAGGAACTTGCTCAGTCAATGGATGCTTCAGATTTTGACTGATCTACTTTATTTATTCTATTTTTCCAAACATAGTTGTGAAGGCATAATGCCTCATTCTTTCTTAATTAGACTATTACGTAGTCTTAAAGTTTATTTCAATAATTATCTGAATTAGATTTCTGAATCAGACCTTGATTTGATTATCGTTGGCTTATTAATAAATTTCGGATTTTATTCTGAAGCATTGAATTTATTCAATTTTTATGTACCACACATATTCACATGGTTCGAAAAAGCACTATAAAGATGTAAAGCAATACATCTAGAGAAAAAATTATTATTATTAGAATGAAAAAAAAACAAAAAATTTCATTCTACTAAAATAGTCATGCTCTAAAGAATATGAGTTATATTTTCCAAAAATTAATAATATATCCCATTTATTTGTAGGAATGAATCGAGGAGAAATCGAGTGCTTAGTTGATAGTGGGACTACCCACACCATATTAAGGAATAGGCAATTATTTATTGAATTAATAGCCTATAATTCCTCTGTGACTACGATGATTGGATCATCACAAGTAATAAAAGGGCGAGGAACTGCCAAATTTTTGCTGCCTAATGGCACAACATTTAAAGTCACAGACGCTCTATATGCACCTAGAGCTAATCGAACCTTGTTAAGTTTCAAAGATATTCGTGCCAACGGTTATCATGTAGAAACACACTGTGAGAATGGAATTGAATACCTTTATATTACCTCTAATGAATGTGGAAGGAAACACATTTTAGAGAAACTTATGAGTCAATCTAGTGGACTGTACCTCACTACGATTCGGGTCATTGAATCATATGTTGTCACCAACAATGAAATGTGGGACACTAACTCATACAGGCTTTGGCATGACCGCCTAGGGCACCCTGGTCGTGACATGATGATCCGCATTTTGAAAAATTCACACGGACATCCCTTCTTTCGAGTGAAAAATAAAATGGGAGAAAAATCTGTCACACTGAAAGGTGTCGGTCCTCGTATTACTCAAATACAGCCATTACATTCTGAAGTACCAGAAACAGTACCTCCATCCCATTATGCCTCATTGACTATTTCAAAGGCACATCACTCGTTTTGCAAAGCCTGCTCTTTAGCAAAAACAGGATCGAGACCTTCCTATGCTAAAGATACAAAAAAAATATTCCATTCTTACAAAGGATACAAGTGTGGCCTATCCATCCAGAATGCGGACCATTCAAGTAACTTTATGGTTCTGGTGGATGCCTCGACACGCTGGTCACATGTCGTTTTATTGTCCACAAGAAATGCTGCATTTGCAAAACTCCTAGCACAGATTATACCCTTAAGGGCTCACCACCCTGATCACCCTATCAAGTCTATAAGGCTTGATAATGCTGGAGAGTTTACATCAAAAGCATTTGATGATTATTGCATATCTATTGGCATCGATGTAGAGCATCCTGTACCCCATGTACATACACAAAATGGTCTCGCAGAAGCCACCATCAAAAGACTACAGATGGTGGCTAGGGCATTGGTTATGCGCACCAACTTACCTATATCTGCATGGGGTTATGCAATATTGCACGCAGCTTTACTCATTCGTTTCAGACCCACTGCTAGCCAACCATTTTCTGCGTACCAGTTGGTAACTGGATATGAGCCTGACATTTTCACACTTACGCATATTTGGTTGTGCCGTATAGGTGCCTATTGCGCCCCCACAGCGCACTAAAATGGGTCCTCAGAGACGATTAAGTATTTATGTTGGATACGAATCTCCAACGATTATCCGCTATTTAGAACCTTTGACAGGCGATCTCTTTACCGCTCGATTTGCGGATTGTCACTTTGATGAGACAGTCTTCCCGTCGTTAGGGGGAGATAGGAAAAAGGATTTTCCAAGGGAACGACAGGAATTGTCGTGGTTTGTTCCCACTATGTCTCATTTTGATCCCCGCACTTCATAATGTGAAAGCGAAGTGAAAAGAATAATCGATCTTCAAAACGTAGCAGATTCGATGCCTGATGCGTTTTCTGATATCGCAAAAGTGACGAGATCACATATACCAGCTGCAAATGTGCCTGCAAGGTTAAGTCCCCAACAAGGGGCACGGTGCTGCGATAGAGGCACTACAACCACACTTAGTGGAGGTATGGTTGAGGCCGTGGCTCCTCAAAGGAAGAGGGGAGGCCACTAGGTTTGATTGACACTCACCCAAGGAAGAAGAGGGCGAGTAAGGCACAAACTGATCCATTAATCATCAATGTAGAGAATCCCTCTCATGAGATTGTCTCTGATTATAGCTATGTCCATGAATCAATACTGGAGGACGCTCCGATGATTGAAATGATTCCAGAGAACAAAGAAATCTCAATGGATTATGAGAGTGCGTATGAGTTGATAGAAAGATCTTCCATACACATTGATGATGTATTTGCATACACTGTTGCTCAGGAAATCATAGAGCATGATGATATCGAACCACGCTCTGTTGCAGAATGTCAACAAAGAGCAGATTGGCCTAAATGGAAAGAAGCAATCCAGGCAGAATTAGATTCTCTGACAAAGAGACAGGTATTTGGTCCGGTAGTGCTAACCCCACCAAGTGTAAAGCCTGTAGGACATAAATGGGTCTTTGTTAGAAAGCGTAATGAGAAGAATGAAGTCCTGAGGTATAAGGCTCGCCTTGTGGCACAAGGTTTCTCCCAACGCCCTGGAATTGACTACGAGGAGACATACTCTCCGTAATGGACGTTATAACGTTCCGCTACTTAGTTAGCCTAGTAGTTTCCGAAGGACTGGAAATGCAGCTCATGGATGTGGTGACTGCATATCTCTATGGGGATCTAGATTCAGAGATATATATGAAAGTGCCTGATGGCCTCACATTACCCAAGTCAAGTGACTCTAAACCACGGAGTGCGTTTGCAATTAGGTTGAAACGCTCACTTTACGGATTGAAACAATCTGGGCGGATGTGGTATACCCGTTTAAGTGACTACTTGATTGGGAAGGGATATAAGAATGATGAACTATGCCCCTGCGTATTCATAAAGAAAACAAGTTCCGGATTTGCAATTGTAGCAGTATATGTCGATGATATGAACATAATAGGTACTCTTGATGAAATAAGAGAAACCGCGAGCTACTTGAAATCCGAATTTGAGTTGAAGGATCTTGGGAAAACTCGATTCCGTCTAGGCCTTGAACTAGAACACCGAGTTTGTGGAATACTAATCCACCAGTCTGCGTATGACCAAAAGATGCTCAGGCGATTTAACATGGACAAAGCGCATCCTGCTAGCACTCCTATGATAGGTCGAAGTTTGGATGCAAAGAAAGATCCATTTCATCCGAAGGAAGATGACGAAGAGGTGTTGGGAGCTGAAATTCCCTACCTAAGTGCAATAGGCGCATTATTGTACTTAGCCCAATGTACTCGACCAGACATTGCATTCTCAGTGAACTTGTTAGCTAGATTTAGCTCAGCACCAACGCAGTGTCACTGGAATGGTATCAAGAATATTTTCAGATACCTAAAAGGAACCATTGACTTGGGACTGTTCTTTCCCTACAGAGAGACAAGAGGGACCGCAGATGGAACTGCAATCCCTGAAGGAAATATTGATGGTGAAAGTGCCACACACTACCCCAAAACGCCAAATGATGTTTTGGTTGGTTTTGCTGATGCTGGGTATCTCTCTGACCCACATAAAGGTCGTTCCCAAACTGGTTATGTATTTACCATTGGGAACACGGCGATATCTTGGAGATCAACCAAGCAAACCCTTGTGGCTACCTCCTCGAACCACTCAGAGATCATCGCCCTACATGAGGCGGTTCGTGAGTGTGTATGGTTAAGAGCTATCATCACACATATTCGAGGGACGAGTGGTTTGAGTTCTACCACTGAAGAGCCTACTTGCATTTATGAAGATAATGCAGCTTGCATCGAACAGATGAAGATAGGATATATCAAGGGTGATAATACAAAACACATATCGCCGAAGTTCTTTTACAATCAGCAACAGCAGGCCCTCCTCAAGATTCAAGTGAATCAAGTAAGGTCTGAGGAGAATGTGGCAGATTTGTTCACCAAATCATTGCCTAAGGCCATATTCGAGAAACATGTGAAAAGCATAGGAATGCGAAGACTTTCCAAGCTCCCTTGATTAATGTAAGCATCAGGGGGAGGTGTAGACGTCAGGGGGAGTCTAACACACACATGTCATTCTCAAATGTAGAATGTGCGTTGTGCTCTTTTCCTTCGACCAAGTTTTATTTTTTTGTCCCACAGGGTTTTTATTGTTACTTGGCAAGGTTTTTAGTGAGGCAACAACTTATGCACCATTGCGTCTTTGACTTGGCACAAGGGGGAGTGTTAAAGGAAGAACATATTATGTGCCTTCGTCAAAGTAACTGACGAAGAGGGAATCAAGGAATTAGTGATTGCCAATCAATTAGCATGAAAGGTAGATCAATCAGTATTTAATATCATAATTGTAAACATTATTTCCGTTGTAATTTCTTCCCTATATAAAGGGACTATGAAATGAAATGAGTAGACCATTCCAATTGTCATTTTACTTCAACACATTGGTGATTATCATATACATTATGATAGATGTTTGAATTCAGGCCTCTCCCTAAAAGTCTCATTCATGTTGATAAGCCATTGTGATCGACTTATCTTCAAATTATGAACTTCATTTTATCCTCCAATAAATCAGGAGATGGCTACGATCACGAACCAAACCGTTAACAGAGCCCCCGGAACCACACGGGCTCCTCCCTAAAACCCCCCTTAGTCAACACAACCGTCCACGTGGTCGTCCATCGACGGTCACAATTCTCCCACCCATCTAGCTAAAACCCCTAAACCCTGTTCTAGCCAATTTGCCATTGTTGCACTGCCTTCTTCTTCTTCTTTTCTCTATTGACTCTCTCTGAAACTCTTTACAATGCCTTTGACTATAACCCCTTCTTCAACATCCATAATCTCCCAAAGACCAAACCTTGGTTTCTTCAAAAACAGGGGCACTGGTCCAGCTTTCATCAAACTCCCAAAGAGCAACAACAATGGCAACGTGGGTAGTGGTGGTTTGGTAATATTCGCCTCAAATGGGGCTAATAATCGACAAGCACTGGAGGTGGTGTTCGAGCCCTTTGAGTAGGTCAAGAAGGAGCTCCTTCTCGTCCCAACTGAGCCTAATGCAGTAATGCTTCTCTTGCTCGCCAGAAATACACAGACGAAGGTGTAGCTGCCATTAATGAACAAATCAAGTGGGTTTGTATGATCAACTTCAAGCATGCAACTTTAATTATAGCCTCTTTCATATCTTCACATCTCTGTGCAAAAACCTTTTTCTTTTAGAAAAAAAAAAAAGATTTAAGGTTTTATTATGGAGCGTTCATGTTTGATCATCTCTATTAAAATTTGCAAATTCCACTACCTTGGACAGATTAGTAATTTTTTAATTTTTATTTTCCAATTTCCTAAGTTATGATATATGTGAATTTTATGCCTCTTTAGTTTTGGAATTGTTAAATAGATATGAATTCATTTGCTTAATACTTCCAATTGGTATATATAGCTCTCACCACATTGCACAGTCATATATGAATCTTTTGTTCTTTGTACCAGTGTGGAATACAATGTCTCTTATGTGCACCATGCCATGTATGCCTACTTTGACAGAGACAATATTCCTCTTAAGGGATTTGCCAAGTAATTCGTTGTACCCCCTCAATTTTTTCCTAATTCAATTGATAGATCTAGATGATGAAATTCATTGGTCAAGTTCATGACAACAAACAGGTTTTTCAAAGAATCAAGTGCAGAAGAAAGGGGGCATGCTGAAAAACTGATGGAATATCAGGTCTATATTTCATACATTATCTTTCGAAATTTCTGTTAAGTTCAAATTGTTCTGCGTTTAGAACTTTGTATTGGCACTGGCTAATTGTTATAGATTTTGATATATAACTATGTTCTCCTGATGACCATATACCAGAACAAACGTGGAGGAAGAGTTAAGCTACAGTCCATGCTAATGCCCCGCTCAGAGTTTGATCATGCTGAGAAGGGTGATGCGTTGCACGGTAAGTTGCTTAATAAAGTTAGATGGGCAATGCAACTTAGTGCTCAACATTTGAGTAATTTAAATTTAATCAATAATCATAGATGTTCATGTTAGTATCTGCCACTTGCTGTGACACTCATTTCTCTCTCTTCTAAAGTTCTTATGTTTGTGATTTTGAATTCAGCAATGGAGCTGGCGCTTGCTTTGGAAAAGCTGAACAATGAGAAACTCCTAAATCTGCACAAAGTGACTTTTTACTGTGATCGTGTTTATATCTTTGGAATCTGTTGCCACTTTTCTTTTTGTTAAGAAAGTGCATATTCACCCCAAACCAGCTGTGGTTTATCAGATGATATTCACAGGATGAGAGACTCAGTGTCAGATACTGTTTTCTTAATGATGTTCTTCATATTTAATTACAGATAGCTAATGAAAACAATGATGTGCATTTAGTGGATTACATTGAAAGTGAATACTTGAATGAACAGCTAAGCAAATTTGAGAAACACTATATATATTTGTAGCTTTCTCGCTTTCTTTTGCGAGCCCAGTGTTGGTCCAAAACAAGTCTGTCTATACATACACAAATTAATCAAAGCAATCTTTACACACAAACCAATTAGACCCTCCAATAAGAACCATGGTCGAGCAGTCTAATCATCTATCTCCCAATTTCATCCTCTTCATTTTCTTTATTGCAACTACTCTGATTTCTGCAACCCCTGCATGCAACAAAATAGAGCGAGACTCTCTTTGGTCCTCTTTTAATATGCCATCTTCTCCTTTGAATTGGTCCTCCAATGATTGCTGCAAATGGGAAGGCATCACCTGTGATACAGCTGGCCGAGTTAAACATCTATGCCTTCCATCCAAAGGGCTCAAATTCAAAGGAAGTTTTTTTCCCTCATCATCACTTGGAAATCTCACACATCTCACACTCCTTAATCTCTCTCGCAATTCACTTTATGGTTCACTGGATCAAACTGGATTCTTCTCATCTTTGAGTCGTCTTGAAATCCTAGGTTTGAGATATAACTTTCTTTTTGGAGGACTACCATTTTCTCTACCATCCGGTAATATGCGGAGACTAGATTTGTCCAGCAACCACTTCCATGGTTCAATTCCATCTTCATTCTTCAAACAAGCTTGGAATTTGACCAATTTTAATGTCAGTAACAACACCTTCTCAGGTTCTATTCCATCCTCTATTTGTCTTCATTCAGTTCCCTTGATACATCTATTGGACTTTTCCTTCAATAATTTCAATGGTAGTATTTCTGGTGGGTTAGGAAAGTGTTCAAAACTTCGGATTTTTCGTGCTGCTCACAATAACCTCTCAGGAATACTCTCAAATGATATTTATAATGCTACCTGTTAAAAATGCTGATTGAGAATAAAATTTGCAGAGAATGATTCTCTATTTTCTCATGTATGTTTAGTAGAATGTGTTACAATTATATACAAAGGAAAAGAAAATTCTAGAGGCTGAGAATCAGCTATACAATCAGCCTATAATTACAACAAGATATGATAATATTAATTGCCTGATTTGTAACCTATCAATTACAATAAAATCCCAACAATTAGTCTCATGTAATCAAGCTAATAAATCAATGATATTCATTGTGACTTTCAACACTCCCCCTCAAGTTGGAGCATGAATGTCTAGAATGCCCAACTTGCGTGAATGTGAATGGAAAAGCGTAGCACCTAGGGGCTTGGTAAATATGTCTGCAACTTGTTGGGTAGATGGCGTATAGGCTGTTGCAATCACTCCCATTTGAATTCTTTCACGAACAACATGACAATCCATTTCAATGTGTTTAGTGCGCTCATGAAATACAGGATTTGCTGCTATATGTAGAGCAGCTTGGTTGTCACAAACCAACCTTGCAGGTTCTGGATGATGTACCTGTAAATCTTGAAGAAGATATTTCAACCAAGTGAGTTCACAAGTAGCAGAGGCCATAGAACGATACTCTGCTTCTGCTGATGAGCGAGATACAACACTTTGTTTCTTGGATTTCCAAGAGATAAGAGAATCACCAAGGAAAACACATAACCAGAAACTGATCTCCTTGTTGTGGGGCAACCACCCCAATCTGCATCACAATAACCTTTTAGCTTTAAAGAACTTTGTGATGGAAATAATAAACCCTGATCTGGTGTGCCTTTTAGATATCTTAAAACTCGTAATGCTGCCTCAAAATGGGGTTTTCTAGGTTGGCATGAATTGACTGAGGATATGAACTGAATATGTGATGTCGGGCCTTGTGACTGTGAGATAAATGAGACGACCAACCAACCTCCTATATCGTGAAGGGTCTTTGACAATCTCTCCATCTGTTGCAGTCAATTTCAAGTTCTGATCCATAGGAAATTTTGCTGGACGTGCACCAAGTAAACCAGCATCATCAAGAAGATCAAGAGTATTTTCTTTGGGAGATAGCAATGCCTTTCTTAGAACGAGCAACTTCCACACAAAGAAAATATTTCAAATTTCCAAGGTCTTTGATGCGAAAGTTATTACTCAGGAAATTTTTGAGATTATGGATGGCAGATTCATCATTCCCTGTAATGATCATGTCGTCAACATAAATCAAAACAACTGTAAATGAACTTTCATGTAACCGAGTGAATAATGAATAATCTGCCCTTGATTGTCGAAACCCTGCATTTTGTAAGGCATGTGCAAATTTTGAAAACCAATTGCGAGATGCCTGTTTCAACCCATATAAAGATTTGTTAAGTCGACACACCAAGTTCTCCCCCTATCGACGTAGGCCTGGAGGTGGGACCATGTAAACTTCTTCAACCAAGTCACCATGAAGGAATGCATTTTGAACATCAAGTTGATGCAACGGCCAATTGCGAACGGAAGCAATAGTTAAGAGGCATCTGACAGTAGTAAGTTTGGCAACAGGAGCAAATGTCTCTTTATAATCTAGTCCTTCCTTCTGAGTATACCCTTTGGCAACTAAACGGGCTTTGTAGCGTTCAATGGAGCCATCAGAGTTGTATTTGATTTTGTACACCCACTTGCAACCAATGGCATTTTTCCCCGAGGGCAAAGAGGTAAGTGTCCAAGTTTTGTTCTATTCAAGAGCCAAAAGTTCTGCTTGCATAGCTTTCCTCCAGTTAGGATCAAGCTCAGCCTGAGAAAAGGTTTTTGGTTCGACAAGACTAGAAATACTAGCAACAAAGGAATGGTGAGATGGAGATAACGTAGCATATGAAATAAAATGGGATAAAGGATAACGAGTACCTGACCCTGAAGAAGATGTTGACCTAGGAGCATCAGAAATAACTTGTGAGCAATGAAAATCACGGAGGAGTACTGATGGTTGACGCTCACGGGTAATACGGCGGGGCACAACTTCAGAATGAGGTAGTGATGGGTCCAAAGGTTCATTTGGAGGAATGGTAGGTGTGGGCTCATTGGGAAAGGAGTCATTTAGAGTGATGGTAGGTGTATTTGTAGGTGGAGTAGGAGGAGTTGTAGTTGAAGGATCTGTGGGTGAAATGATAGTTGGAGGATCTGCAGGTGAAGTAGTGGTAGGAGGATTTGTATGTGGAGGTAGAGTGATGGTAGAAGATGGTTGAGAGACATTAGGTACAGGTAACGGTAACGTTGCATCATGGCATAGGTCGTGTGGCATGGTGGAATAGGGAAACAGATTTTCATGAAAAACAACATCACGACTAGAGAAAATTGTTTTAGATATTAAATCATACAACCGGTAAGCCTTTTGACCCAAAGGATAGCCCACAAAAATACATTTTCTGGCTCGTGAATCAAACTTTTGAGAAGGTTTATGGTTAGTTGCATAACATAAACAACCAAATACACGGAAATATTGGTACTCAGGTGCTTTTTGGTAAAGTACTTCAAAAGGTGAACGTTTTGAAAGAAGTAATGTGGGCAAACGATTAATAATATATGCAGCTGTTTGGACACACTCTCCCCAAAAAGTTAAAGGGAGATGTGCTTGGAAGCGCAAAGCACGGGCAACATTTAGAAGATGACGATGTTTGCGCTCAACAACACCATTTTGTTGGGGTGTTGAGGTGCAAGAATGTTGAAAAAGAATTCCCGAATCATTGAAAAACGAACGCATAGAAATGAACTCAGCACCATTATCAGCACTAATTTGTTTGACATTGCGCTGAAATTGAGTTTTGACAAACGAAATGAAGGTTTTTAACAACCCTTGGGTTTCATATTTAAAATGCATGAGGTGAATCCAAGTGTATCGTGAAAAATCATCAACAATTGTTAAAAAGTAACGAGCACCATTGTGAGAAGGCTCTCGATGTGGACCCCAGATATCACAATGTATTAAATCGAAAGGTGCACTTGTTGAAATAGAACTTAAAGGAAAGAACAACCGAGTTTGTTTAGCCATGGGACACACATCACAATGAGAGTTAAAGTCAAAAGTATACCAGATGTTGATTTTCCAAAATTGGGATGGTGAGGTAGATGGACCAAGACGACGATGCCACAAATCATGGGTAACAGAGACATTATGTGTTACGGGTGGTGGTTGGACCGCGGTGTTTTGGGACAAGTAGTACAAGCATTGTGCTGCTTCCCTATGCCAATCACCTTCTTCGTTGCCAAATCCTGTAAGACACAAAATTGGGTGAAAGAGGATAGTACAATGGAGTTGCCGAGTTAATTTGCTAACAGAAAGTAAATTGACTTGAAAAGATGGTACGCAAGAACATTGTTAATAGGCAAATTTGAATTGAGTTCTATTGACCCAACGAAGTGATACCTATGCTAACCATTGGGTAGGTTGACAAAAGAGATTTTGATGATGATTGTCAAAGAATTTGGGTGATGACACAATGTGGTCGGTTGCACCCACTATCAATAATCCAATCTTGAGATTGTTGTGATAAGGAGCGAGCGGAATGAAAGATGGAAAGAATGTACCATATTCTGTATCTGATTGAGTTGGCTCGACCTCCATGAGATCTTTATAGCTCCACATGTGCAAGGTCACCAGTTCCTCCCAAATAGACTTCAACTTGGAAATAAGGGCACTTCTCGAAAGCTTTGAGTGATTCGCCATGCTGAATAGCTAAGATAATAGAATAACTTTCAAAAGGTGAAATGTCTAGAGCAACCAAGATCAGTGCTCTGATACCATGTTAAAATGCTGATTGAGAATAAAATTGCAGAGAATGATTCTCTATTTTCTCATTTATGTTTTAGTAGAATGTGTTACAATTATATACAAAGGAAAAGAAAATTCTAGAGGCTGAGAATCAGCTATACAATCAGCCTATAATTACAACAAGATAGATAAGATTAATTGCCTGATTTTAACCTATCAAGTACAAAAATCCCAACAATTAGTCTCATGTAATCAAGCTAATAAATCAATGATATTCATCGTGACTTTCAACACTACCAAGCTCGAAGAAATTTCATTACCTCAAAATTCACTATATGGAGACATTAGTGAAAGAATTGTCAACCTCTCCTCTCTCAAAACCTTCGACCTCAACTCTAATGGATTCAGTGGTATGCTAGCTCCCTATAAGTATTGGTAAGCACTTCAAATTGAAACTCTTGCTCCATTATTTCAACAATCTAAAAGAATTGAGTCTGGCACAAAACAATTTGGAAGGAAATATTTCAGCGCTCAACTTCTCCAAACTTAGTCAGCTTACTGAACTAGATCTAGGGGCCGGGGCAATTACCTCACTGGTTTCAATCCCAGAAGCCTTTACTCATGCAAGTCCCTGAAAGCAATTCGGATAAGCTCTAACAAGCTAGAGGGAGAAATACATCCTGATATTCTGTCGTTGAAATCATTGTCGTTCTTGTCGCTTGCTTATAGTAACCAATATTACAGGGGCAATGAAGATATTGATGTATTGCAAAAGCCTAGAATTCCTTGTCTTTCCAGGTAGCTAGCTTTGTAGGTGAGGAAATGCCCGATCTTGGCATGGTTGATTTTGATGGATTCCAAAATCTTCGATTTTTATCTTTCTCTAATTGCAAGCTCACTGGTCACATACCTGGATATTTATCTAAGCTCGAAAAGCTAGAGGTCTTGTATCTCCGAAACAATAGTATCACAGGGTCAATTCCTAGTTGGTTGGGGAATCTTCCAAGGCTCTATTCTATCGACTTGTCATCCAACCTACTCTCAGGTGAGTTTCCCAGGGAACTTTGTAGACTGCCGATGTTGGTATCAAAAGGAACTGCAGCTCAAGTAGAAGGTGATGAACTTGAATTATCTCTCTACTCGATTCAAGGAACAACAGTTTTACAATACAAACGGTCATACTTTCCTCTAGCAATAAGTATAAGCAATAATACCATTAGTGGAAGCATACCTGTTGAGATTGGTCAATTACAAGATCTCCATTTCTTGGGTCTTAGCAACAATAACTTGTCAGGCAACATTCCAGACCAAGTATCTAACCTGAAGAGCTTGGAGCACTTGGATCTCTCCATGAATCATTAGTCCGGAAAAATCCCATTATCATTTACAGGGCTTACTTTCTTGAGCTTTTTTAATGTGTCATACAATAATCTGGAAGGTTCAATACCAGCAAGCACCCAGCTCCAAAGAATACAAATCTTTGTGGTGCTCCACTTCCAAAAAAGTGCCTACTGATCGAAGACAAGGATGCTAATAGCGGGAACAGCCGAGATGATGTGGGGAATGATGATGAAAGTCAAATTACATGGCTTCATATTTTCGTTGCTCTTGGGTTCATTGTAGGATTTGGGGGAATGTTTGGCCTCTGGTGCTTAAACAAAACTGGAGATATGCATATTTTCAATTCCTAGATAGAGCTCAAGTTAGGCTTTGTGTGATGATAATTGCATGCATGGCTAACTTGCGAGGACGACTTAGAAGCTAGACTACTGTAGTAATTTCTCTTTATTTGTTCTTTCTGTACTCGTTATCTTCTAGTCTTGTAATATGATATGTTAGAAATTACTCTCAGTTCTAGCGCTATAAATTTATCTTAGCATGAATACATGTAAACAAAGATTTCTATGTAAATATATGTAGGAGTACAGTAGTGATCGTAATTAGCATTTAGGATTGAAACATCATGTATATCCTATGTATGCATATTGTATAAACTATATGATTTGTAAAGCAATATAAGTGAAATCACTGTGTATCATCAGATTGTGTATTCAGGCTTGGGATTGAAGTCGCTATATCAATCCTGTATCTGCAAAATACATAAATACCAGAATATAAATATAACAGACTTACTTGACGCACTTGAGTTTTCCATCTTAGTCTTATCCTGATTTCACCTCCAGCATTCTCTTAGTGATAGGACTAATTGATGAGATAATAATTCATGCATCAGAATTGACCAAAATATCTTATATATATAGCATTGCATTGTCAGTTTCTTCCATCAAGAAACAGACAATGTATTCCAACTGCTTTTTCAAAAAACCAGATAAACTCTCATGAGTCATAACTGTTTTTATGAATTTCAAATTCTAACAGATGTGATAAGTTCGACCAAAATGATTTTCTTAAGTCCTTAACTTATACTTGACATTTGAATTCAAAACTAAATCATATATGAATATATACTTAGATTCTATACAATGTCAGGTTCATCAAGTTTTCTTACATGATAATGTTCCTAGTTATAATAAAAGCCAAAACATGCAGTAAAAAGATTACTAAATCAATTTTCTGGAAAAGTCCCAATATCACTGGCATGCCTTAATTTCCTGAAATCTTTTGATGTCTCACACAATAATCATGAAGGATCAATACCAATTAGGAGTTTAGCACCCAGCTCCAGAGCTTTGATGTTTCTGCATTTGGGGGGAATCCTAAACTTTGGGGTGATCCACTTCCAAAGAAGTGCCTAACAGTCAATGGCATTTCCCAACACCATGAGGAGAATGGGGATCAAAATCAAATTTCATGGTATTTGGTGTGCTCTTGGGTTTCATAGTTGGATTTTGGAGAGTTTGTGGCCCTTTGGTGCTCAAGGAGAAGTGGAGTTATGCATATTTCAGATTTATAAACACCGCTCAAGATAGGCTTTTTGTGATGAGAACTTTGTGTATGGCCAATCGGCCCGTACAGGAGGCTTGGAAGGTTAGAGACTTAGAGTATTGTACTCTTTTTTTCACTGTTTATTTTGTCAACTTTCTATTCTTATGATACGAGGCGTTTGATTTCATGTTTATTTGTGTTTTCAATTACCTAAGGGAGAGTCTTTCTAATGAAAACCACTAAAATGAAGACTAGTTGAGGACTTTTTTGTGAGACTCACTTTTCGATCACATTTATGCAAATCAATTATTAGATGTTTAGATATTTATGTGTTGATGATTTATGCAATTTTTTAACCAAATTAAAAATCATTAAGACATTCATAATCGTGATTTATCAGTTATGAACATTAACAATTCATGTTTGACAGATTTGGTTTGTCCATTGATTTGATCTAGTTTGGTACCTTAACGATTAGCTAGCAATTTGGAAGAAAATTTATAGGAGTGATGTACTCATACATACATAAACATCTGACGGTTAATTTGCCATAATATAATCGAAAAGTGGGTCTCTCAAATCGTTGATTAGAAAGTTCTAAACTGGTCCTCATTTTAATTGTTCTCATTAGAATGGCTCATTTACCTAAGGTTTCGACGACGAATTTAGCAATAGACCCTCACCAAGTAAATTGAAATACCAAAAACAAACCCATGTTTTTTACTCCTTACATTTTTTTGAAGAATTTGATCATAGGTCCATTTGCACCTATAAAATTGGATGCAATTCACAGACAATATCGCAGGATATCTAGTCAGCCTACTCGCTAGGTAAGCTAATTCTTTATCTGTTTATCCAAAAATTTATGATGCTTGCCCTTTTAAATTAGGGATGTACAAAAGACCCAAAAAGGAAGATTTCATGCCTAATAGAGATTCATCCATCCCTATTGATGAGTATAAAGTCAACTATCTCCCTCCTAATTAATTTCGAGCCACCGTTATGAGTAGAGGTGGCAAACGGGCCTAGTCGTGCTTCGTGCCGTGCTTGGGCCGGCCCATTTATTATAGTGCCGGGCTCGTGCCGGCCCATTTACTTAAACATTAAGCCCGGCCGGCCCATGGCCCGAGCCATATCTTACCGGGCCGTGCTCGTGCCGGGTCATAACGGGCCGTGCTCGTGCCTCCCACTATTAAAACACAATTTTAGAATCTTAATTTGAAACAAATAGAAATTAATTTTATTTAACTATTTAGAAAATTAAATAAATTAAGTTCTACAACGTTTTTCTTATTCTTATCTTTTTAAGATTAGATTTCTAATCATTTTTATATTTCACTATAAGAAAGAAAGAAGAAAAAAAAACTCAAAATATATTGTTTTAGTATATTCTTGTGAGATTAATCTTTATTAATATAATGAAGATTTAGTATCTATTATTCTTTTCTTCATATAGTTGTATTATTATGAGATTAGTCTTTATTAATAAATATTAGAAAAAATACTTATGTCAAAACAGGATATAATGTTTTGTTTCATTATTTTGACAATATAAATAAAGTATTGGTGGAATTGTCATGAGATTTTAAATAAAAGGTCTCATATTCAAATCTCATCATTATAGTTTTTTAATATATTTTTTTAAAAAATGAAAATTTTGTGTTTGTAACGGGCCGGCCCACATATGTCGTGCTCGGGCCGTGCCGGGCCCATTACGGGCTCGGGCCGGGCCGGGCCAATGGGCCAATATTCTTAGGCCCAGCCCGACCCGTTATTCTAACGTGCTCGGGTCGTGCTGGGCCACTAACGGGCTTGGTCCGTGTCGGGCCGCTTTTAAGCGTGCCGGGCCCGTGCCGTGCTCGTGCTTTGTGGCCCGTTTGCCACCTCTAGTTATGAGTTCAAATTCAAGGAAGATATTACGGGAACAATAATTACTGGGTTGATTTCCATTTTAAATTAATACGACGATGGTCGCAGAACAAATCCTACTCACTCAATCAACTAGTTACTTCTCTGAAGGTGTCTTCTGGATTCATCTGGGTACCGGTATCAAAGGTAAGGTCCGGTTTCTTTCTTCTTTTTTTTGTTTGGGTTAATTGTCGTGTATGCCCTACCTCCTGTCGAGGGTTTATTGATCGCATTGTTTTATAGTTTATACCTCTGGCATAGGTGAATAGGTATCTTTGATTTTGAATTGGTCAAGGTTTTATATCTTGTTTTGTTATTGTAATTATCTTGTACAAATGTAAGAGAAGTTTGTGTGTATTGGATGATGTTGAATTTTGTCTTTTGTTAATCTTCTTGCCTGGTGTAGAGGTAGCTTTGCTAAGAAACCTTTAAATAAAGGTTTTCTTTATGTGGTCCGACCTTGATCAAAGGTAGAAGTTTGTGTGTGTTGGATGATGTAGAAATTTGTCTTTTGTTAATCTTTGTTGTGCGGTAGGGGTAGCTTTGCCAATCAAAGGTTTCTTCAACTGTTCATAAGAAACATTCTTTGAAGACCACAAGTGGTCGTTAAGGCATTGATAACTGCCTTAAAGGTAGTACGGTTCAAGTTGGATAGATTCAATTCATCCATTGGTTGAAGCAAGTTAGATACCTTAAAAATCATCAATTTGGCTGAAATTTTGCAAAGATGATCTATACATTAGTACTTAAAAACTGAACGGTAGAGATGTGGTTATGAGACCACACACACACAGATATATATATATATATATATATAATTATAAAGTAGAGAGAAGATGGAGAGAATAGTTGGGAGGAAGTAGAAGTGTTCTCATTCAGTCTCATTAGCCTCCTTTTTATAGAGGTAGGGTTTATATCAAAGTACATAACTAATGAGTATTTACACGGACATCCACATAGGTAATAATATTTACAACACTTCCCCTTGGATGTCCACCAATGAATGATGGTATTGGACGCGCTTATTGTTGCCTCGTTAAAAACCTTGCCAGGTAACAAAAACCCAATAGGACAAAAATAACCTTGGTCGAAAGACAAAAAGAGCACAACGCGCATATGTCCTTGGTAGCATGCTTCTGGATGCTACCCCTGATGAGAGTGTCCCCCTGATTGTTGCAAGCCTCATTTATGTATGTGATAAGCTACATATATCATGTATAGTGGTTTGATGTGTCTATCACTGAAGTGAGACCATGTGTGCTTTGCATATAGGGGCTCATCACAAATTTTCATACCTGTAAAGTTAAAGCAATACTAACAAAGCTAGACGATTTTCAATAAGCCTTACCTCATATGATATGGTTATAAAACAATCTCATATGCTCAAAATAATACACAAAGTAATAGCTAAACAATATAAAGAAATTGACACATTTAACTTTGTATAGTTTAAAACATTGAAAAATCATCATGGTATACCTAGCCATACACATCAATATCTTTGTGTATTGGTATGTCTCATATAAGCTCTTCAAGAGCTCTAAGTAATTCATAACTTTGCGAAAGTTAGAATATGTTGCAACATTATATTCATAATTTGAATTCGATAGTAGTCTCGTCATAGTACTCATTAAGGCAATTTAGATCTCGTTGGCTAGAACGAAATGAGTACATATGGGCTAGCTTTAGACTCTTTGATTCCATGAATGAGCTTCAGGCTCTTTCAACTTTTCATGGACTTGCATTTGAATCATTCATTTATTTGAATCCCTTGAGGATTTGATAAGCAATACGCTTATAATGACACTTTACTTTTGAGATTTTGCTTTTAGCAATGTGTCTTTAAGATCTTCATGATATACGATGACAACATGCCATAAATCTCTCGTCAATATAACAGCTATATGTAACACTGTACTTATAGAAAATTGTCATTCGTATAAGGGAAGATAATCATAATCTCATGTCTCTATAAATAGACATTGTGTCATAGTGATTTATCTTCACTTTTGACAAATACCCTTTTCTACATGTAGGGTTAAAGGTCCAAGAATTCCATCACGTTTCAAATATTCAATTTCATTGGAATTGCCTTTTTCCAATTTGGCCAGTAATATACTTTGTCGACATTAATAATGAAACGTGGTATAGCATTAATACAACCCTTAATGATTTTTCTTTGGTAACTACCATTTGTAAATTATCATTGATGATCATTAATTATAGATCCCACACATTCTTATGTGCATGCATTAGCTGTAATAAGCTTATTGATATTGGGTACCCATGCCACTTCTGGGGCATATATTGTCACTTCTAGGACAATCATCTCTCATAGATGAGTCATGTAGCAAATGTGGATCTTTTTACTTATAATCTCATGTATGAGCATTATAGGGCTTGTATAATCTTCCCTGTTTTGGGAGCTTAAAACTTTAGACCTGGTGGATGCATTCCATACAAATTCACGCCGTTATTCAAATGACAGTACTCTTTCCTCCTCCTAACGGCGGGAAGACTGTCTTATTATGACCATGCACAAAAGATGCGTTCAAATATCTATCACTTTCTTTGGAGTGAAGATCTTCATTGGTTGGTGGCGACCCCAAACCAAATTTTAGGTCAAAACATGCTTTGTTCATTAGCATCAACCATATTGATTATTATTGTATCACCAAAACATCATTTCCTAATGGCGTATCTACACCATTTGTATGTGTAGCCATATCAAGAGAACCATGTCAATTGGATACACTTGCATCCCACAAATCAAATGGAGTCTACATTGTTTGTATTAATATGGTTGGTCTCAGGGACTTTAACCCAAGCAGATGCCTTTGCATTTAGCATATAAATTTGTCACTTTCTTTTATCAATTCACTAGTTTTGATATTTCTCGAAGTCAAAATGAGACGGTGGATAAATATCTCACACCAATTCATATCGTTCTTCAGGAACAATCTTTCTCCCCCTCATGGCAGGAGGATTGTCTCATTAAAAAGACAACTCGCAAATATGCGATAAATAAATAATTTGCTTTATAATGTTAGCGGTCATCAAAACTTGTAAGTGATTCCATGCAACATGGCCAACAAAGATGACATAACCGGTCAAGCCAAAATAATGTATTTGGTTAAATGAACTTCTAGTTCATGACATTATATATCTAAATTTACTGTATAAATTTGACACAGTATATATGAGGTAGCAAAACAGTCTTCTCTAACCATATTGGAGGTACTTTGTGCGTCAATATTTCAAATTTGGTAACATGATAGTAGATCATTTGGAGCCATAGATCAAGAGCTACAACTCATAATATGAGTGTTACCTTAGCTTGAGTAAACATTAATTGTGAAATATTGACAATTGGAATGGACCAAATTCATTTTGAACTGCTGGCCAGAATGATATACTCAAAATTTTGAGTTAAAGACTACACTCCATAATAAAAAATGACTTTATCACGTGGAGAACCTCAAGTTCTGCGTCACATATAAATCTGTAGGCATAAAGAGGAGGGACTTCAGGTTTCAATTTTTCAATTTATAACAACCTCTTAAGGAACATCAGGTTCCTAGATAATTGGATTAAGAAACATTTAGTTTCAGTGGAAAATCAAGAGGTTACAATAAATCAGTGGAGTAACACAATAGTGCTTTTAATTTGCTTATTGTAAGCAAAAGACATAAGACATATGTGATGAATCACAATGTTCTTATTAGTCAATGCAATTTAATTTGACTATTGCCCTTTCGAAAGTGGCTTGATAATCATCCACCATATAGTGTATCATAGGTGACACACGCCCAATTTACAATTTCCTCACATATGTGGGTGTTAAGATAGTATTTACATTGACTCATGATGTCTCTCTTGCCATGATTCACTTCTAGTGGCATTTCATGGTATAGCCATGTCAATCTGCTTTTTTATCAATGAGATCCATGAGAGGGAGAGGTCATACATCTCTGGTAATATTAGAGGAACAGGATGCAAAGAAACAATAATATGTGCTCTTCTAGAGCCATAAATCAGATATGTAAGATCTGAGATGATCTGTTATATTAGCCCCATAAGCATAAGCCTCAGTAATGTTTTCTAGACACCATGGATAAAATTGCATCACCTGAAAGTCACTTAAAACATAAGTTTGAAGATGACACAAATCAAATTTGCAACAATTGAACAATAGATCTCATAGGATATACACAAAGCTTCTGATTCGTGTTATACAGGTAAAGCATGATGTTCAATTATTGTATTGTTGTTTGATGTAGATTAACATCAAATGCATTTTGAACTTCTGGCCAAAATGATATATTCGAAATGTCGAGTTTAAACTTCATGACCATAACTTATGAGTGAAGGACTTTAGATGGTCATCTAGTTAGTTTGATCATTGAGGAACTTCAAGTCCACATGTAATTAAGGATCAAGGAACTACAGGTTTTGTTCTCTTTTAATTACAAAAAAAATTCACGATCACAAATTTGGGGTATACTCATACTCATTCATCATACAACATATATATATATATATATATATATATCCAGAGCGATACTTCGCTCTGAAATTAAAATGCTCATTTAGAGTTTAGGGTCACTTTTCAGTCGCATATCCACATCTCGACCGTTCAGTTTTTAGGTACTAATGTATAGATTATCTCTGCAAATTTTCAGTCAAATTGATTATCGTTATGGTATCTAACTCGATTAAACCAATGGATGAACTGAGTCTATCCAACCTGAACCGTACTAGCTTTAAGGCAGATATCAATATCTTAACGATCATCAATTTGGCTGAAAATTTGCAGAGATGATCTATACATTAGTACCTAAAAACTAAACGGTCGAGATATGGATATGCAACCGAAAAGTGACCCTAAACTCTAAATGCGCACTTTAAATTTAGAGCGAAGCCTCGCTCTGGATAGGATCTGTGTGTGTGCTACATATGTAAACATCTCAATCAATAAATCTTCCAAAACTTCATTCAATTTATAGTGGCTTTATCACACCTTGATTTGAGGTAATTGTTTTGTTCTCTCACAATTAATATTTGTCTACCATATAGGTATGTGTTTTGTAATATTCTTATATATATTCTTTCTTTTTTGTGCAATGAATGGAAGCTGCTATTATTGCCAAATGCCATCTGGACTCGAAAATGATTAAGGTATCTAACTCGCTTAAACCAATGGACGAACTGAATCTGTCCAACCTGAACTGTACTAGCTTTAAAAGCAGTTATCAATGCCTTAATGATCATCAATTTGGCTGAAAATTTGTAGAGATGATCTATACATTAGTACCTAAAAACTGAACGGTCGAGATGTGGATATGAGACTGAAATGTGACCTTAAACTCTAAATGCACACTTTAATTTCAAAACCAAGCCTCGCTTTGGATTATATATATATATATAGGGCGGGTTCTGAAGAGGACGTCCTCAACCCAGAAAAAGTGCGGACGTCCCTCCTCCGGCATCGAGAAGGCAGCAATGGCTGCGCTGCAGTTGCCGGACGAACCCTCTGGACATCCTGGACCAGTTTGCAGTCGGGTGGGCTCGCGGGATACCACTTTCTAGTCAATCTTGATCGGACTACCATTTTGCAGTCAACCAAGCTGCCCAGACCTCCAACCTCGATCTCTTGGCCTTCGTCTTCACTACAAACTTGTCTGGGATGCCCTTGGCCTCCATTCGGCAAGAGGCCCACCGTCGTCGAAGCTTGATCGCCGAGAAATCTAGGGCGTCCGCACTTTTTTTGGTTTGCCGACGTCCTCTTCAGAACCCGCCTTATATATATAAAAGGAGCTGTTCGAGAGCGGACGTTCGCAACCCAGAAAAAGTGCTGACGTCGCTCCTCCGGTCTCGATCAAGAGTCAACGGCCCGGCACGGCTTGCCGAATGGAAGCCGGAGGTCTACGTTCGCAGATCAGTGTCAGGTGGAGTCGCCAGCGACCGTTCTGCAGCGCTGCACAGAACCTGCAGTTACAGGTGAGGTGGCTGCCCAGAAACCGGCAACCCCGACCTCCTCCGACCTCGATCGCTGCCCAGAAGAGATTTGAGACTCCTCCGGACAGCCCCGCACCGCCATCACAGCCTGGAATCGCCTGCTGCGTCGACGTCCGCACTTTCGCTGCGTCGACGTCCGCACTCCGGTGTGTGTGTATATATATATTATGACGCTATAGCTTTTCTGAAGACGGTGGCTTCGAAAGAATTTCCATCCACCATTGTGTTTCTCCGAATCTTTGAAGCCTATTTTAAGGCTGGATGGCGTAACGAAGCACAAGATTTTCTTTCAAGATGCCCAGGCTAGATCCGTAATCATGCTGATGTATTGAATCTATTCTGTACTGATAAATCTGGAGAAGGTGCTGCAACCAATGTTGTAGATGCTTAGGCTTTGTTAGATTGTATTTTGTATTGTATTGCATGAGTTTAATGCACCCAGAGTTGCACTTGTTCTAAAATTTTGATTTGAATTTTTGCTGCTCTACTGATATTAATGATTATTGGAGTAGAATCACCTTTGTTTGTAACAGTCATGGCATCAGATTCTTCTTCGAGCTCGCCTACGCTATTCGCCTCATGTGTTCATACGGTCTTCTTACTCTCAGAGTAGTCTCAGGTACCTTCCCAATCCAGTTTCTAAATTCACTTTTAGCTTAAAGAGCTGATATTTCCTGTAGATCGACCTGGGGATGTGGATGATATTAGGAATGTCAATATGGTGATTAGCTATGAGCTTGTTTCAAATCAAGCCCAAAGACAGCAAGGAGGTTTCCGGATTGGGTTTTGTCATGTGAAGGTGAGAGATTGAGCTCCAAGTGGTATAATATATTGGTTTTGTGCAGGAATTTTTTAATTTGGTTGATGTTATAAAGAAAAAAGTGGCTCATGATAGAGTATTTTTGATAAGGATGGGTTGGATGCTGAGAATTGAAAACAGGGTCGGTCTATTGGCATTTCTGTAGATAAGGTGAGGGTTGCATTTCTAGCGATGTGGGTAGGGTGGTACACATCAAGCGAGCGGAAGCACTTATATATTTTTTCGGTGGATGGAGGAGGATGATCAAGAATCAAGAGGTTTATAATGCTATGGTGAGCGTATTGGGAAGGGAAGATTGTAACAGGAAATTGAGCACGGATGCCGTCAATTTGAACGAGTCTGTTTGCAATTAATGGCTGATGCCTTTGTGTTGAAGAAAATAGTGGTTGGTAGTGATCAATGCAGTCTAGTATCTGAACAGTGCTGTCATGATGGTGGGCACAGATAGTGCAATAAGGTTTTCAAAACACTGGTTGGGTTTGTAGCTAGTTAGTTTACAGATTAAAATTGGGTTCTGGCTTGGTAAAATTGCATGTTTGTTCTTAACAGATGGATTTTGTGTAGTTGGTGATCTTGACAAGGCCTCTGATTTTTTCCAAGATGGTTTAAGCAGAGGGGTTATTCTTTTGAATTCATGGCCAGTGCATATTGCAGAAAGAACAGGGCAACAGATGCATATAAGTTTGTGTTGGTTTGGTAAGTGAAAGGCAGCTCAAGCCATGGCATACAACATACAAACTGTTGACCATTAAGTTATTGGTTCTGGATGGATTTAGAGGTGCTAAGAATAATCAGGGTCTGCTGAAAAATGATGGGTTCCCTCCTTTTATTGACTCGACCCATCATTCATCAAGCATGTATTCAAATCCATGTAGTGTGTTTGTCCAAGTATTTGAAGCCTATCCCACGGTTGGACGACATAGTTAAGCACACAATTCCTTTCGAAAGCCCTGGCTTCCACCCCTAATCATTCCGATATATCAATGTCCTGTTAAATCTGTAGAAAGTGCTAGTACCAATGCAGTGCCTGCTTAGGCTTTGTTGGAATATATCATGTATATTGCTTGTACGAGGTTAAATCCATTAGAGCCGCATTTTTTTCAAAATCTTAAATTTGAATATCATCTTTGCTCTTCTACTCATATTAATGATTATTAGAATACTATCAACTTTGGTTTGGATATTGTCCTTGCTACTCTATTGGGTAATACTTACCATTGACGTTGAATCAACTCTTTTATTGATTAAATAAAAAATTTAAGGTATTCAAGTCTCGCCCCTTTTCTTTTTTTGGTGTTTCTTTCCTGGTTGCATGACTCTTCCTTCTTCCTTTTTTTTTTTTTTTTGGCTTTTCGGTGCGTGTGAGGTAAAACCTCACATTAGTTGAATGGGATTTCCAATGTTTTATTGGCCAAATTGCTGATGAGATAATCTGGAATCAATGTGTCACAGTGGTATAGTGTACGATACTCTTTGGGTTTATTGATGTTGTGCATACTCAGTTTTCTAGTAAAATGGATTTTTTTTTTCCCTTCTGGAATAATGGATTGTTGTTTCAGTGTTTCCAGTATTCTCTTGGTTAATCATCGTTCTTGCACCTCCATGATACAGCTTTAAATTATTTAAGCTTGAGTTCTTCACTGGGCCATTAGTTCTCACAGCTACCTTTTATATGGATGCATCATTAAAGCAATACATACTAGTTGAAGATGCATTCGCAACAAAGAGATTTGGTTATATGGCAGTTTGATGTTTTCTATTAAAACTGGATGACAGGTCTGTAGCTTGATGAGACATCGCGTTGTTTTCAGAAAATAGCAGATTCGGACAAGCTTTTGTTGTATGGATTACCACTATCAGTGTTTCTTTGGGATACTTGTTGTTTAATTGCTTCACGAGGGGCAATTGATTTATGATGGCTGTTAGCTAGCTTGATTCCTTGGGGCCAGCGCAAATGCTGCAGGCACTATTTATATTGGTTTATTTAACAGTAGTATTAAAAAAAACTAGTACATCTTTACTATGACCTTTTAGATGGACACAGATTTTAGTTTTCTAGTTTATATTTCCTTTTCTTTTCTTGTCCCCTCTTTTCTTTTCCTCCCTTTTCTCTGAAGAGCATTGTAAATCTATGAATATAAATTCCTTTTCTCAGCCTAGGCTTTAATGTTGCTTATAATGTCAGGAAAAGTTTACATCTGCTTTTTGGCATATATATCGTTGTGGTATGATTTTTCTCCTCCTCCCATCAATAGATATATAAACTCCTTGTCTAGAGTATGAGGTGTTTCGCTTTGAAGTTTGAACTAACATATGAACATGGTCTAATATTGATGCCATTGATGTAGGGACTGGTGTAACATAGAACATCCACGAGGTAGTTTTTTGTTTCGGGTCGTACAATGCATGCATTCCAAAAGCCAAGGCCGCTGCAGCTAACCCCCATAAGAAGGTAGTGAAATATCCACGGGAAAAAAGGGCCATTTGTAGATGCTCTTGAGATTGAGAACATGCATATACGAAAGAATAATTTAAACTTGTGCTCTCCAATGAGTAATTCAGGCGGTGACCATTATTGATCAGACAGAGAATTACCTGCCATGTCTGATTCTGGTGAGGAGACTGGAGATATGACAGATGATGTGAGTGTTTCAGAAGATAATTCAGACTTGGCTCTAGGATCATCTCAATCGGGTATATCTTTTGAAGATCATCTCAAAATGGGGTATGTTCCGGTTGCATGTGACCAACTTCCAGTTCACATAGTAAACCTCTTCAACTATCTGGTGGCAGGGCTTCTGTATTAGAACCGGAGGAGTCAAAAGGAGTTTATCTGTGACTCCAGTGTGGAGTTTCATGTGAGAATGGAGATGTTCCTGAACAAGCTACGGTTGCTTCCTTTATTAATCATAAGATGGAGGAGAATGAGATTTCAAGCATATCAAAATTGCTGTTCTATTTTGATATGCTGTTCGTTGGAGAAGCACTCTTCCGGTCCTGGTAATTAATTTGAACATTTATAGATTGAAAGTTTAGTTCGAGTCTTTATTTGTGTCTTCAGTTGACCCAGTTGGAGTCCTATGGTATTGATTTCTAATAACAGCATTATTGTTTTTATTTTATTTTAAAAGGGACATTATCGTTATCTTGTTGGAATGTGGCTAAGGATATGGATTAATAGGGGTTTAAACATGTTTTGACATTGTGTCACCCACTCACAGCTAAGGCTTTGGAAGATGGCTAAAGTTATGGAATGTGATCTTGGAGGTGACCAAGTTAGTTGTGCTGCCCATGAGCAAGACCCAAAATGTTGGAAGCTAGAAGATCAACCACAGAAATCTACCAAAACAAAGAAATCTGGAAACTATATTCACCAACTGGTCATCAAGGAATCCAAAGTGAGGAAACTGGGGTGCTAGTCAAGGGGTCCTGCACTAGCTTGTATCTCCATTACACACTAGTGTTCAGTGGGATAAATGAAGCTCTGAATGGTTGGCATGACCAACACATCGTGCGTTACAAACAAGCGAGACTTGAAATTGGCTTTTGGGGTTCTTCCTGTGAATGTATCTCCTGGGTTTTAGTTCAATTCTGCAACCTAGTTGCTGCATTAATTTGGCGCTCTATGTTGGCAACATCATGAATTTAATTGACCTCGAGGTAGAATTGCTTGTGTAATTCCTCGACACTGAATTGTAATGTAACATTAGTTGATATGTCATTGCTACTTTGATGACTGATTTATATTATTTATTTTTTTGGCTTTCTGTTAGGTGTTTGCAAATGATGTAAAATGATGTAAGGCTACGCATTTGCTGCTGCTTTGTACATGATTCTGTTGGTCCTTTCTGTCCCCATTAATTTGTTTGATCTAGTAACAGGCATGCATGATAAGATGACAACAACTAATCAATTTTGGTTGAAGTTTTACCAAATAGTGTGTGGAAGTTGATCTCAAACTAGTACATACAGTCTGCTACCATGATGTCAATTGATTAGGATATTATTTGGTAACAGATACGACCAACCATGAGGGATTTGGAACCCCCCACTAGACATGAAATTGATCCGACTTTCCCATCCTTATCGTTTCAAGCCAACATCAATAAACATGTTCCCACTGTTTGTTCAGTTCAGAAGTGACATCATGTGGTTCCTTCTCTCTAGAAACAAAAATGGGGCAAAGAAATATATAACAATGGAGCAGACCTTTTACCAAAAACACAAATTCAGAATTAAACAAATAACCAAAAAATTTAACGACAAAACGAAACAACTAAATCACAAAAAATTTAAATACAAACGAAGCAGCAAACTACCACGGTTTATTTCTTGTTATAAACCCCACCAATCCATGGGCTGATGGGTTCATGCAGGAAATAATCAATGTACACCTAGCCATGGTTTATTTATTGTTCTAGTCTTACTAGCTATCAACTTCCTCCACCAATCCATGAGCTGATAGTTTATGCAGGAAATAATCAATCTACATCTGCCCATGCTGATAATCTGGTAGTCTCGGAACTGGTGTAGGCCACCACGGGAGCACTAATGGGAAGAAGTCTAAATCAGTTAGCATATTCGCCCCAACCATCTTTGACCACTTTCCTGTACGAATGTTGCACTTGACGATTTCTCCATTTATGCGTAGATAAAGGATATCACCATTATTTGGGTCAAAAGTTAGCAATTCAACATTTCCATCTGGATCACCAGGAATCATTTTGGGGGAAGTGAATAACGCTTCCCATATTCCAAACCACATTTTCCAAGTCCATTGACAACCAGCTGCTCATGTTCTTCTTCAGACAACTCCAAAACAAGCAACCAACAATTGTCAAAGTTGTAATCGCACATGCGCAGAAATCCTTGGTACACACCTAAGAAATCCAATGTGAAATTCTCCTTCACAATACTGTCAAATTCAATCAAACGACACTGATACTGATCACTAGAACTGCTATTGTTGTTGTTCACAAAGGGCCCAACCCAATGAGATCACCATCAAGAGTCCCCCAATATATCATTCCATTGTTACCAAAGCTAATATTCCGATCAAAAATATACGAGGAAAGGTCTGTAGGAGATGATACAACTGACTCTCTCCATTCCCCGATCTCAGAAGAGAAGACTTGAATGGTAATGTCAAAAGAAGTTATTTTTGAAGGAATTACTCTCACAACCTTGCACCTATAATCACCATTAATATTGATCTTTTGTTCTTTTCGATGATCCCCACTTCCTCTTCATAATTATAGTAGGGCTCGCATATGAATCCCACTGGCACAAACTCGTGGCATGCAGGGATTGGAGGAAGAGTAACCAGTTGCATGGTGCATGGATTGCAAATGTAGTAATCATGTTGATCATCCTTGCTTGCACAGCACAAAACCAAGTCATTTGATGTCGCTAGTACACATGGATCTTCTTTCAGACGGAGGAAACTCCTGAGTCTTTGAAACACATCTGTAGTAGGGAACTCCTCTGCATTGTGGTTTATCAAAGTACGAATTATTGGCGACCCTAAATCCCTTTGGAGCCAAAGAAAGCGACCAATAAAATAAGGATCAGAGATGAGAGAGCACCAACGTCTGCACACAGATGTGCATTGCAAGCAGATTTTATTGTCAGGAAGTCGACATAGGACTTCAACCAACAGGTGATCAGGGAGATCATTGATACTAGTATCAGTAATTTTGATGATGCTCTTGCTGGTAATCGTTTGCATCTTTTCAATTGACGTATACCATCATCTACTGGTATACTTACATGTGTACCAGTAGTGCAACCTTCACCACTCATGCCGGCGGAACTAAACGAGGATCCACAAATCTAACTGATTAATGTAAAGAGTTCCTCCCCCGAACTGCAAAAATTACACCAAAGCTATAATGTCTTGCATTATATTTGTACATAATATACAGATATCATGTCTTCAAAATCATAAGGTCAGAAATAAATGGTGAAAAAAATAATGATAATTTGAAAAAAAAAAGAAAACAAATATGATAGAAACCCGTCCTAGACAATAATGCATAAGTTAGTCATTAATAAAAAGGAGATAAACACACTCCACATAGAAGGTGTAGATAATAAGCAGAAAAGAAACTGATTGGGAGAATACTTTTTGGGAAGAAATGAAAATAAGATACAAGAACCCATCACTCTTGGTTTCTGATTCTGGCAAAAGCAAGAGGCTTTATTGGGAGGTCAATTTGGCTAAATAAAATAGGGGACAAATAAAAACTCTGCTCCAGTTATTATACAGAATGCCTATAATCAGAGTGGTCGACGCATATCTTACTACATAATAAGTTGGAGGAAGCAATAGAAGTGGAAAAAGAAAAATAATGAAACAAAACAATCAAGTCAAACCAGCAAATACATACAACTGCAACTGTCTGCTGATGATCAGGAAAAAAATAAAAATAAGAATTTCACTACATCACCTCAACTGTGAATCTAAGGCAATGAGAAAAGGAAGTCACCTAACAAAGCAGCAGACTCAACCACTGAATTCTGTAGAGAGCTTGAAAATAATTTCATGAGCTAAAGCAGGAATGCTGCAACTGTGGAGTCGAAATGCAACCTGAAACAGATCAATGTAAGTACAGAAACCCTGCTTTAACAATTACAAAGAATGACTAAACTTGACAGTCCTTGGCATATCTCACTACATATAATAAGATGGAAGAAAACAGTAGAACAAAAACACATGAAAAGGAAACAGTCATCAACTCATACAAGTGCACTAAGTCTGCTGATGATCATGAATAATGGGAGATCTAAGCTACTTGGGGAGCAAAAAGGAATTTACATAACAAAGGACCAAGCAATCTGCAACAGATAAAAATAAAAATAAAAACAAAGCCAGAAACAGAACACCAGCGAAAACAAAACCCAAACATTCAAGTGGCCATCTGAATATACAGAAAGAACAACAAAAGTCATACCAGCAAATCAGGATCAGGGTTTCTGAATCCCAAAATCATTGAGGAAACAAATTAGCAAACTTTAGATCCCTGAAAGGCTGAACCCTAAAGCAAGAGGCTTTATCTGGAAACAAGTATCAATAAAGCAAAACGCAAGAAGCTTTATTTGTTCGGAGATCTGGTTCGGCCTCCATCGCCTTCGCCTTTGGGGAAGCTGTTTTTTCGATGGAATTCGCCACCGCTTCAAATAACAGAGGCCTTGTTTCCTATTTTTCGTCCACATCTTACGGGCACCCAAGTTCCAATGGGTGGGCAGCCCAGAGATTTTACGAGCGGGTCGATTCTGGCCCAGAGCTGTGATCCAGTTGCCATGCTAGCCCAAGGCAAAATTCGCTGATTTTTCTCTACTTTTTTTTTAACAAAAAAATCACTACTCTGGTTTGGACATGTTCGATACTTAACTCATTCACTCACTTAACTTATCACATTCAACATATTTTATACTTAACTCACTGTCGTTAAATCTTCCATTAGAAGCCATTAAACTTGAGGGTATATTCGTCAGTAATACCTTTTTAAAATTTGTTCTCAAACAAAAGTTTTTTTAATTTTTTTATTTTATATTTTAGTAGAAATTATTAGAAAACTATGAAAAAAGAATTTCATAAAAATTTAGTAAATTAATTGGAAACATGTATGCAAGACAAATAATTAAATTGCTCATACTCTTTCTGGTCCAAGCTCTTCATCATGTCGTTAGCATACAACCAAAAATCACAACCCCACTGACATTTTACCTCAACCTTCTTAGCTATGTTCTTCTGAAACCAAACATCCCTTCTATTCACCAACCAATACTCCCTAACTGCTTCCTTCAACTGCTCTAAGTTTGCAAAACATAAGCCAACCAAAAACTTAGGGTTCTTCACGTCTACCCTTTTGTTCCAAGATTTTAGTTTAGTGCCTCTCTAAGAGTTTACAGTGAGTGGATTCCCTTCCTCATCTTCTTCTGTTTCAGATCCTTTCAAGCTATCAAGCTCCTCTTCTGTTTCACCTCCATCATCACTACATTCACCCCTATAGCCTATGTCTTCAAACTCTTCAACATTTTGTGGATTAGACACATGTTCTTCGAACTAAGCATCATCTTCCTCCTCAGCTTGGTCATAGTCACTGTCCACATAGAAGTCAGAACCATCTGAGGATAACCCACTATCATCTACCTACTCATACACCTTTGCCTTGTTGTTTCTAGTTTTGTACCTTGGCTCCTTTGTTTGTTTGCCCTTCTTCTTGGCAGCAGGATTAACCTTCTTCCCCTTGGCCTGAGTCTCAAGTGCAACCTTCTTACCCTTCTCTGCCTCACTGAACCTCTTCTTCTTGCCTTTGTTGCTATCCCCTCCTCTTGAACCCTTCTTAGAACAAGCAGTCTCTTCAGTTGGTTCAGATTCCTTGACCCATTCTTCAATTTCAACCCTTGCTTCAATCACTTCAGGTTATGGGTCAATTGGTTTAGCTTCTTCTTTAATCCTTGCTTCAGAAACTTCAGCTTCTTCAACAATTGGGACAACTTCTTCTTGTATTGGGTCCAATTGCTCTGTTGGTGTTGGTGTTGTAGCCTGCTGAACAATTGCAGCCTGTTGAACAGTTGTTTTTGCTTCCACAGCCCCTTGAACTGGCTCTCATTCTTTTGTACTTTCTGCAGCCTTGTCTTCAGGCCTTCCCTTCAGCCTCTTTACAGAGTGTTTTTCTTGAAAGTGAGCAATAAACCTATTGTAAAAGCCACTAAATACCCCTGGAGAACCATCCACATAGCCCATATTACTATTCTGCCCTTGCCTTAGCTCACTTTGGATTCCCCCACCTTGTGAAGCAAACGGCACCAGGTCACTAGGACCAGTAAAGCTATAGCGTCATATATATATATATATATATATATATATATATTTACAGGCCCTTTCCAAAGCAGACGTCCGCACTCTGCTAAAGTGCGGACGGTGACGTAGCAGAGGAGACGGCGGCTCGGGGCTTGGCAGAAGGAGGCCGGAGGCATTCCTGACGGTTATGGGCAGCCTATGAGGTTGGAGGAGGTCGGAGTTACAGGTTTCTGGGCAGAGCTGCAACCACGTCCCCGACGACTCCACTGACTGCAGACCTGTCCGTCCAACTACAGGTCCTAATGTGTAGCTAATTTTGTTAAATTTTCAACCAAATCAATGATCGCTAAGGTATCAAACTAGAATAAATCAATGAACGAACCAAATCTGTCAAACTTGAACCGCTCATACTTATAATCTAAGTCACTGTTTTGAATGTCTTAACGATAATCAATTTAGCTAAAAATTTGCAGAAGTGATCTACACATTTGGACCTAAAATCTGAACGGTTAAGATGTTAAAATATGAATTGAAAAGTTAGTCTAATGCGCTATCCCTAGAAAAGAGCAAAAAAAGGGATATCTCATTAGAAGGGCCCTCTGTGTGTGTGTGTGTGTGTGTGTGTAAAGGCCTGCTCACTTAAGTGACAGTTTTTAAAGGACTGTGAGGGACAAGTAAATCTTACGGCTGAAAATAAATGCATAGTTTTAAGGTGTTATAATTTATGTTTTTATATTTAATACATGTGGTTGAGATGCATATGTCCCTTACAATCCCTTAAAACTGTCCATTAGGTAAGCAAACTTGTATATATATATATATATATATATATGTATAGGGCCCTTCCACTTAGAGATCCTTTTTTTGTTGTTTTATAGGGATAGGGCATTAGACCAACTTTTTGATCACATTTCGGCATTTCAACCGTTCAGTTTTTAGGCCCTAATGTGTAGATCATTTCTGCAAATTTTCAGCCAAATCAATGACCATTAAGGTATCAAACTAGAATAAATCAATGAATGAACCAAATCTGTCAAACTTGAACCGTTCATACTTATAATCTCAAGTCGCCGTTTTAAATGCCTTAAGAATAATCAATTTGGCAGAAAATTTGCATAACTGATCTACACATTTGGACCTAAAATCTGAACGGTTAAGATGTTAAAATATGATCAAAAAGTTGGGTCTAATGCCCTATCCCTAGAAAAGACAAAAAAAAAATGGATCCCTCATTAGAAGGGCCCTGTATATATAAATATATATATATACACACACACAGAGCCGTTCGAGAGAGGACTTCCGCATCCCAGAAAAAGTGTGGACATCCCTCCTCCGGCGTCGATCAAGCGGCGATGGCGGAGCTGCTCGTGCAGGACAGAAGAAGGCCTCGATGCCAAGCCGTTCAGAAGCGGCTGGACTCATCAATGAAGGGTTCGACGTCCATCCTTGCAGGCATGTTTGCAGCAAATATGTGTGATCTCGTCACTTTAGCGAGGATCAAGATGAGACATAGTGGGGATAGGCCACGACATCATGTCGTTCCTGTTGAACATCTGTGTTCTTATCTCCCCCTAACGACGGGAAGACTGTCTCATCAAAGTGACAATCCGTAAATCTAGAGGTAAGGAGATCGCCTAGAAAGGGTATTAAATGGCGGACGATTGTTGGAGTCTCAAATCTAACTTAGTTGCCCATTCGTCTGTTAGGACTAATCATAGTACGCTATGGCGGCTCAATTGGCACATAAATGACACACTCAAATATGAGTAAGTACGATACTGATACCCAGTCACTAGCTATAACGCAGAGGTAGATTAAGTGGCGGTGGGTCGTAGATGAATTAGCATAGATGCATGCGATATTGCATCACCCCAAGCAGATATAAGGAGATTGGTGTGCATTATCAATGTCCAGACTACCATCGTAGTCATTTTCACGAGACCATTTGGGTCTGCACATGGAAATATGATGTCCAACATCAATTCCATTGCAATAACCATCGAAAGTTTTCGATGTAAACTTTTTAATATTGTCAAGTCCAATTAACTGAATAGGATGATCCGGGGAGTGAGCCCGTTGTCATATGATATGTGCTGGGAGTGTAGTATAAGCAACATTTACAGGTAGACAATGGCATACCACATGACCAGCGTGTTTGCGTGTCAACCAACATCATGAAATATTTAAATGTCTGCAGGTTTGTTGAATCAGTCCATAGAATCCTCATGGATTCTATGTAAGAACAAAATGAGTATTTTCATATCATATATCATTTGCATAGAATGGTCTCTATCCTAATTTCCCTAAGGAACGAGCTTTGTAAAAATGATCAAGAGGCCTTAGAAGCAACCAATAAGGATTTTGGTTGGGCCTGAGCGTTTGAAGCACTGTTTGAAGCAAAATTTGTGACTACATCACCCATCATGGCGTTATAACCATGGAAAGTGGCATCTATCACGCCATGGCCATGGGGATTGACATCCATGGTGTCATGGCCATGGGTGACACCTTCTATGGCGTTGTCAAGGGGAACGGTGGCGGCCCTAGGTTGGCGGTCACACTTAATCCGGGAATCAATATTTGATTCTTGCTTCATTTCGCTCAAAATAATGGATATCTGTGTGAAGTCTTTAGTAGACTGATCATCATATCATGACTAGGATGACCTATCCTGTCGTGATAAAGTCAATATATGTCTAAATCTAAAAGATCTTATCTCACGATTTTATTGGATTTAATATCTCAAATAGTGGTTACATAAAATCCACTAGAGAGACACATACATTTCTCTAAGATGCATCTTTATACGCAATCATTAGAGGTATTGCAAAGGAACTCATTTTCGTTCTTTATATGTGTTTCTGCATGGAATCCGTTGGCTCAAATGGCTCAATAGGGTTTGATTTGCTCTACGAGTGTAGAGAGTTCTTGTGACAATAATTAAGGTGCCATTTGGCAAAGGAAACTTGGGCTATTCCATATCATTGAACAAATGTTGATGGCCCAGCTATCGTACTCACAAAGAAATATGCTCAGAATCAAAATTGAGTCATAATGAAAAGAACTCGAAATTTTATTCATAAGCCAACGGAGTACATCATTGTTTCTTAACCATTAAGAGAATCTAATCCAAGTACTAGCTAATGCAAAACAAATGTAGTCGTTTGACTTCTTTTGGTAACTCCAAAATAAATATGACCAGGTGAGTAAAGAGATGTCGGTGGAGCAAAGCTCGCTTAAGTACCACTTATCTCAAAAGCTTCCTAGACATCATACTCATTTTGGATGAGACTATGTGAATAAAAACTAAACCAATGACATTTACTACAAAGTATATGGCAATTGCCTGTTACATCTCTCGGAAAAATAAAGACTTGAACATAATTGAAGATCAATTGATCCCAGCCAGATTTGAAGTCTTAACCCTTCATTCTAGATCATCTTCTTAACCTTCTTGTTCCACATAGTGAGCTCCTCTTGCTTCACAATATACCTTGTAGCCGGTGACAGTTTCTTCACTAGCTCTACAAATGTGTGCCCAATGACCGGATACTCCATATCGAGAACATTCATCTCTGTGCTCAGACTCCATTGATTGAGGCACTTTGAAAGCGTCATTTGGATGGCTCTTAGTGTTGGTGGCACCACCAACATGTCCAGGAGCGTTGCCTCCCTTTCTTTTTCCATGTTGACCTCTTCGGTTCCATGTCGGTCCACATATTTTGGCGGTTACCTTCCTCATTAGAGCGAAAGTATAGACTAGAAAGTCCAAAATTATCCCTAGATTCAGGGTTTCTCTCTTGGCGCCCTCCCTTAGGATCGCGAGTTAGACTCTGGAATATTCTATGTTCCCACGGGTCTCAAATTATAGTTTTTCACAAGGATGTTGTCATATTTCTCAACAACATTCATGGCTCTAATAAACTCATGAAACCTTGTGATCTGTCCTACAGTATCATCGATTCGATAGTTCTTAGCAACCATCAATGCAAAGACGGGGAAGGTAAACAGAGTCCTCTCAATCAACATCACATTTGTGATATCTTTTCCGCAGAATTCCATTAAGGATTTAATGCAAAGTGCTTCTGAGTTGTAGTCAATAACTGACTTGAAATCACAAAAGCGGAGGCTTTGCCATCTCACTTCTAGTTCAGGAAGCAGGGAGTCATGGACTTTGCCAAATCTCTCTTCAAGTGAGACCCACAGCCTTCTGGAGTCTTCTTCGTTCATATACTCATACTGGAGCCAATCATCCATATGACAAGTCATTAGGATGATGGCCTTCGCCTTATTTGCCTCCAAGGCTGCTCTATTTGCTTCCAAAGTTTGAGTTTGCTCAACAGTTAACACGTCCTGGCTAGGCTTGAGGATCATATCCAGGATTCCATCGGCCTTGAGATGCTGGCGGACATCACGAACCCACTTGTGATATCCATAACCAATTATTCACAATAGTGCAAAGTCCAGTTTGTTCAGGTTACTCATCCTGAAAGAGAACAAGAAAAAGGGATGGTTTCAGAGCGAAAAAAGGCTACCATGAAAACATATAAAATTTCTGAGCGTAATAGCTCCCAAGAAATTATTAATTTCCGAGCGTAATCGCTACCAAGAAATTTAGGGATTTCTGAGCGTAGTTGCTTCCAAGAAATCCGATTCCAAGAGGAATTGGATTAGATCGAAACAATGATGTATTTGTGGTCGATCACAACATCGCAACAAACTCTAAGTTTGGAGGACTCTACAAGCTCCAAGTTTGGAGTGAGCACGAACCCCAACAGTTCAGCTTTTGGTCTCCCCTATGAAGAAGAAAGGGGGGTAGAAGAAGGAAGGTTGCAAGTCCTCAAGAAAAAGAATAAAAACTTCAAAAACGGGAACTTTTAGTAATTAAAACATACCTCTTAGGATTGCAAAGCATATTTGATCCTCGTTGTAGGATTGCAGATAGCTTCAGTCCTAGGCGAACAAACCTGTAGGATTGTAGATGAACTTCAGTCCTAGTGTAGGCGAACCGTTGTAGGATTGCAGGTGGTTTCGATCCTTGTTATAAGATTGCAGATTGCTATCAATCCTAGTTGCTGAAACTGGTAGACGAGAGGCCCGCGTGGCTGCTGCTGGCAGGTTGCTCGCTGGGCAGGCACTGTGGGCTTGCGTGGCAAGCATGGTGTGCTGCTGGCTTGCGACGTTGGGCTGCAGAGATGTGCTATCGATTCTAAGTAAGGATTGCAAATGGTTTGCAATCCTGGTCGAGCAGTTGGCGAAGCCTGTGTTAGGTGGATGTGGTGCTGCAAGGGCAAGCGACTAAACTTGTGCGTTGGCTAGTAGAAGCAGAGGATTGTAGCAGGAACAGGCACACAGGCATGCAGGAGAGGTGCACGGCGAATGGCAACGAATGGGCAAAAGGATTTTTTGGGTTTTTGGATTCTTAAAACTAGGGTTAGGGTTCGTGCTGATAATGTGTATAAGAAAAACTGAAATTGGGAGAGATTTGAGTCATGCTTTCATTGATAATAGGGGCCTCTTTATATAGATGATTACAAGCATAGAGATAGAGTTGTACAAGGAAACATAATCGTACATTGATTGGATATCTACTAAGATTCTTTGAGAATATCTCTAACATAAATCCTATTTGAACTAGAGCAAGTGACCTCAAGTTTGGGCCGACACATATTCTGGATTTACTTGAACAATTACTATATTTAAAATTTTTATTTTCTGCACTTAAGGTATTGAATAAGGCTATATTCGCAAAAAAATAAGGCTATATTCGCAATGCACAAAAACGAAAATTGGTAGTGTTGAGTCAGCAAAATAGAAATGTAAACAAACCAACATGGCAGCTGATTCATAGGACCGCGATTAACAAAAAAATTCATTCGGGACTACATCCAATATGAGGTGTGAATTTTAGACTTAGATCAAATTAACTCTTTTTTGAGGAATTTTCATTACATCTTCTCTCCGATGACCACAAACTTTTAGCTAGCCTTGGCGAATCCGCTCTATGAAAATAAATTAAAACATTGCAATTCATGATTAAAAGGATAAGAATTTAAGTTTTGTATTTTTGCACAAACTCAACGTCACAAATATTCTTCTATTAATCTGGATCATGTCATATTTGGTTGTTCACATATGTAAACCTTGATTGGAATGCGGCTGCAGGCAAAAATACAGAGCGGCTAAAGCCTACCCCAAATCGCAAAATCTGATACCCTAAAGAAGTTAATTAAGTTATATCAACTTAATCAGTCTGTCAGTATAGATTTCGAGTGCGAAGTCTAGTTAGGTCAATTATCTTATCACGATCGCCATGTTGGTGAACTGTTACAGATTGTTGTTCCACAACCCATTATAATCTTTTCATTATTAATGATAAAAATAAAAAATAAATAAAAAAGAAGTTATATCAACTTTGGAAAAGCCGGACAGTAACACTCGAGGGCACTAACTCTATAAATAATTAAATATGGCTCTACACTAGTTCACCGTCTTTCAAACCATCACCAAGAACAGCGTAAACAAATTAGCAGAGTTGTTACAGAAAACCTACAGTTACTAACATATAAAGCAATAATGTCTTTGATTCTGTCTAACAACAAGATGAGCATGTTCAATATGGCTTTTGTGCTCTGTGTTTTCCTCATTATCTCCTCCGCAGAGAGCAGAATACTCAGCAGTAAGTAACTACAAGACTAAAGTTTTAAGTTGTAATCGCTGATCGATAATCAAAATTTGGTTCTGCATGATTGAGATTTCATTGAGCTAGCCTCTTTAAATGGTGCAGATGGGAATGGCAAGCCAGACTGTGACAGTGTTTATGGGATAAAACCTACAAATCAATGCACTGATATCATGCGTGGCGTTCCACGTTCGGTCTGGGTGCTGATGAATTCTTCGCAATCAACCCTAACCTCAATTGCAATGCTATCTTTGTGGGTCAATGGATTTGTGTCAGTGGATCAGCATAAAGTTAAGTTGCAGCGCTGCAGAAGAGTTGGCATGGATATATCCATCTAAACAAGAAGAAAAATGAGTGCATGAAATCCATGAATAAAGCGAACAAATTACTAGCATTAGTATTCTTTAAGTCTTGCTCCCACTTTATTTTTGGTTTCTTTTACATTAATTGTTCTTGGTTTAGTGTAATGTAGAGTATGGAATATGGAATTAATAATATGATTGACAGTAGTTATACTGTATGATTTTTCAAGCTCATGAGTCATGGGGTTGTTGCAAACAACAGTAATACGTAGAGTATAATATAATGATTACATGAAAAATAATGCTTGTATGAGTTGGGTGATTATCACCGTTTTGCGTGGTAAAATGATAACTAGTTTTCTGGAGTATAAATTTGAATGTTTAGATCAAATGGGAACTAATTCATTCAATCACTGAGTTCAATACAGCCATATCATTTAATATACAATATTCAATGAATTCATATATTACAAGTCGATCATTCCGGCATTACTCGAGGCAAGCATGAAAACTATGATTGCATTATGGCCTCATGGGATAAAACTCAATCAAAAAAAACTTGGTGGCAAACACATGAGCTGCATGATTGCATTCACGGGGTCAGAAACAAACAACGTTACCTCCTATTAATCGTTTGCATACGAGAAGAATTCAATGAATTCATAAGTTACTCCGCCATTCATATCAACCTTAATTATTGAGAATGCTTGGCAAAATCTTAGTCACACGAATCGACTTCCCCAAAGCAGAATTGGTGAGATTCAATTGACTAATGTCTGATTTTTACAGCTCATGTTCGTCTTATCAACTAAATTTTAGTAGCGCTAAGAGAATTATTGGATTTAGTGTTAGTGAGAATCGAACTTGGGTGGCTATAAATGCATCCAAAGCCAAACTAAGGATTCAAATTTCGATTTCGGTACTTCAAATTTAAGGAAATTTCGGAGAAATTTTCAACTTCAGTGGAAATTTCGGTTAAATATAAAAAAATCTCATTAATTGCATTTATAAAATGATATTTTTAAATGAAACTTTTACATAGACTGAACTAACTTATAATAAACCCATCTACAATGTAACTTCTCTAAAATTATACATTTATAATAGAATTGTAATATTTAATATGGACGAGTAATTAACTAGTACTGTAGTAGATTGCTAAACTAGTATTTTTATCTATGTGTAATTTATAAATGTGTTGTATATTGATAGTGTGAATGTGATTTACTTTTTTTCTTTTCTGTTTTTATGGCTGGAACTCACTGGGAGGCTTGGCATTTTTCACTAATAATTAGAAAATTACAAAGGGGCAGGGCACACGGGTCGGCCAGGGGGAGGGACGTAACACCAAAACCCCATGAATGAAAATGAACAAGTACAACAAAAGGAATATAAAAGCTACTACGATGTGGTTAGATCTAATTGGTTGAACTGCTTCCATTTAGTATCATACAATACTGCTCCCAAGTACATGATTTTGGAACTTCATCACATGGGTATTGTATGTATGTTGATCTCTTCCCACATGCAATCCAATATATATATATATATATATATGATATTATGGAATTACCCATTATTGTGTTTCATTGTATGAAGCATACAACATTTGAGACGAAGCAAAAAGGGAATCATGTTGTGGTTGGAGCATTTAACTTTGTAGAAGATAAAAGCAAAAATGTTTTTTTGTTGTATTCAATTTGATTGCAAAAAAAAAATCAAAATTTCATATTTTCTTTACGAAAGTATGAAGTAAAAAATTCATTATCAGTGACATACAAAGTTCACAGAGGACAAAATTTCGGTGTGAATTTTTAAATATATTTTATGTGTGTAGATATTTCAAAAATTAAGAATTTCGCGGAAATGTACTGAAAATTTCAGAAAAATTCAGGAAACTCCTGACGGAAATGATATCGCATATGAATTTCATTTTGGTACTTCAAAATAACGAAATTTCGATGGAAATTTCGGTAGTTTCAGAGAAATTTAGAATCTTGAGCCAAACCGAGTTATTGAGTTAATAACCTACCCACACCTTGGGGTTTGAAAAGTGGATTATTGATTAAACTTGATGCTTTATGTAATCCATTATTTTGATCGATTGCAAATGACATACGTAAGTTGATAAAAACAACAATCACTGATTATCATGAAATTACATTATGATTGATGTTTTGAATTCAGGCCTCTCCCTAAAAGTCTCATTCATGTTGATAAGCCATCGTGATCAACTTATCTTCAAATTTTGAACTTCATTTTTTTTTTTTTGGTCAGTGAAAGATATGTTTTAGATTGAACTTCATTTTATCTTCCAATAAATCAGGAGATATACGATCACGAACCAAACCGTTAACAAAGCCCCGGAGCCACGCGGGCTCCTCCCTTAAACCCCCCTTGGTCAATCACAATCGTCCACGTGGTCGTCCATCGACGGTCACAATTCTCCCACCCATCTAGCTAAAACCCCTAAACCCTGTTCTCCACCATTGCCAATTTGCCATTGTATCCACTACCTTATTCTTCTTCTTCTTTTCCCTATTGACTCTCTCTGAAACTCTTTACAATGCCTTTGACTGTAAGCCCTTCTTCAACATCCATAATCTCCCAAAGACCAAACCTTGGTTTCTTCAAAAACAGGGGCAATGGTCCAGCTTTCATAAAACTCCCAAAGAGCAACAACAATGGCAACGTGGGTAGTGGTGGTTTGGTAATATTCGCCTCAAATGGGGCTAATAATCGACAAGCACTGGAGGTGGTGTTCGAGCCCTTTGAGGAGGTCAAGAAGGAGCTCCTTCTCGTCCCAACTGAGCCTAATGCCTCTCTTGCTCGCCAGAAATACACAGACGAAAGTGTAGCTGCCATTAATGAACAAATCAAGTGGGTTTGTATGATCAATTTTCAAGCATGCAACTTAATTATAGCCTCTTTCATATCTTCACATCTCTGTGCAAAAACCTTTTTCTTTTAGAAAAAAAAGATTTGAGGTTTTATTATGGAGTTTTCATGTTTGATCATCTCTATCAAAATTTGCAAATTCCACTTCCTTGGACAGATTAGTAATTTTTTATTTTTTATTTTCCAATTTACTCAGTTATGAATATGTGAATTTTACGCCTCTTTAGTTTTGGAATTGTTAAATAGACATGAATTCATTTGCTTAATACTTCCAATTGGTATATAGTTCTCACCACATTGCACAGTCATATATGAATCTTTTGTTCTTTGTACCAGTGTGGAATACAATGTCTCCTATGTGTACCATGCCATCTATGCCTACTTTGACAGAGACAATGTTGCTCTTAAGGGATTTGCCAAGTAATTCGTTGTACCCCCTCAATTTTTTCCTAATTCAATTGATAGATCTAGATGATGAAATTCATTGATCCAGTTCATGACAACAAACAGGTTTTTCAAAGAATCAAGCGCAGAAGAAAGGGGGCATGCTGAAAAACTGATGGAATATCAGGTCTATATTTCTTACATTATCCTTCGAAATTTCCGTTAAGTTCAAATTGTCCTGTGTTAGAACTTTGTATTGGCTCTGGCTAAGTGTTATAGATTTTGATATATAACTATGTTCTCCTGATGACCATATACCAGAACAAACGTGGAGGAAGAGTTAAGCTACAGTCCATGCTAATGCCCTGCTCAGAGTTTGATCATGCTGAGAAGGGTGATGCGTTGCACGGTAAGTTTCTTAATAAAGTTAGAGGGGCAATGCAACTTAGTGCTCAACATTTGAGTAATTTAAATTAAATCAATAATCATAGATGTTCATGTTAGTATCTGCCACTTGCTCTGACACTCATTTCTCTCTCTTCTAAAGTTTTATGTTTGTGATTTTGAATTCAGCAATGGAGCTTGCGCTTGCTTTGGAAAAGCTGAACAATGAGAAACTTCTAAATCTGCACAAAGTAAGTGACTTTTTACTGTGATCGTGTTTATATCTTTGGAATCTGTTGTCACTTTTCTTTTTGTTAAGAAAGTGCATATTCACCCCAAACCAGCTGTGGTTTATCAGATGATATTCACAGGAGAGACTCAGTGTCAGATACTATTTTCTTAATGATGTTCTTCATATTTAATTACAGATAGCTAATGAAAACAATGATGTGCATTTAGCGGATTACATTGAAAGTGAATACTTGAATGAACAGGTAAGCAACTTTTCATCTTGTGTTTTTTCTCTTGTTGGTTGAGTTTTATAACATTTCGGTAAGCAGCATTTCTGTTCTTTCCTGATTTAGGTCGAATCTATAAGGAAAATTTCTGAATATGTAGCTCAGTTGAGAAGGATTGGTCCAGGACATGGTAATGGCTCACCACAGATATTACAAATAATTAATAATATGCAACTAATTTTGATTAACTCTGAGGGGTTTCGTCATCGGATTTTGCAGGTGTTTGGCACTTTGATCAGATGCTCCTTAATGACACAGCCGGGGTCGCCGCATGACAAGTTCTGGCTGTTTCTTTCTTTTATTCTTTATGCCGAATGCTCTCTTTTTTCTTAGGTTTTTGAAGAATGCTAGGTAGAGTTCAATTCTTTGGTTTTCCAAGAATACTATTTTCGGTGGCAGAGTTCAAACATGGAGCTAGACATTTATGAGTATTAATTTTGGTTTGGTTAAATTGTTATTAAACAAGTTTAGTTGTTTGGCCAGAAGCTCTTCTTTCTTTTAAGTAAATCTATATACCTTCCAAATTGCTGTAAATTCCACCACAAAAGAAGACAAAACCGATGAGTGAAGTTGCCAAGCAACATCTTGTGTTCTTTGGGTTATCAAGGGATTCCCATGATGATAATCAGAAAGAGAAAAATCAAACCTAACAAGTATAGTGAGTGACACTAGCAGAACTGTAAATTCAGGCAAAACAAGATTGGAATAATTAAGTTTTTGAAACACAGACCTATAGAAAGACATCCAGTTGCACCTCCGTTCCTAAAGCATACAGAATTTCACAGGTATTAACAGGAAGCTATGATTCATTAACTTTATCAAAAGAGAATTAACTGAAATTATTGGTTACAAACATATTTGTATAATTTAAAGACAAGGCAATTAAAAATGATTCAATACACGTCTCGTTCAAGCACAAAACATAATAAAATCCAAGTCAGTATTCCAACTTAAAAAGTAATCCATAAAGCAGGACAGCAAAATCAAAATGAAATTCTGAGCATAGGCTGACAACAGACCAACTTCTTAACTGATTCAAACTAAGTACTGTCTAAAATATAGGAACAACAATCTATAGTTGCCACCATATTGTTTAAGCAGTAGCAGTTTGGAGTGCTGCTTGTCGCTTCCTCGCCTCCTCAATGATGGAGAGCTTGATACCCTTGCCCTTGGGAAGTGACACCCAAGGCTTTGTACCCTTGCCAATGGTGAACACATTGCCAAGACGGGTGGCAAACTCATGACCTGCGGCATCCTGAACGTGGATGGTCTCAAAGCTTCCCTTATGCTTTTCCCTGTTCTTGATGACTCCAACACGTCCCCTATTCCTTCCACCAGTCACCATGACAACATTCCCAACATCAAACTTAATGAAGTCAATAATCTTGTTGGTCTCTAAGTCCAGCTTGATAGTATCATTGGCCTTAATAAGTGGGTCTGGGTAGCGAATAGTTCTCCCATCATAAGTGTTAATATAGGGGATGTTCTTCTGCCCAAACTGCACTGAGCGAACCTTGCAGAGCTTGAACTGCACATGAAATTATAACACCAAGTAATCAAAAATCTAACCAAGAGTACACAAAAAAACGACACAAAACAAATACTCTATGCCACCAACAGAATTAAGAAACCAGACTCCAGAAATTGTTACTTCTGCGTAAATGAAACAGGTATACGACTTATAGCCTAAACTTTAGGAATAAAACAAATTATAAACCTAGTGAAACTAACCATGCATTCAATGTGTAATTCTATTAAAAGTTGTAAACTATAGCACCACATTTCATGTTATCAACACTACAAATCAACTGTCAAACAAGTACACCTCTCAAATTATGTTGTAACATGAACCAAATGATCAAGGTTAAAACATAATTGCATTTCCACAAAAACCAAACAGAGATAAATAAGCTAAAAAAAAACCTACCTTTGCCTCCTCATCCCTGATTGAATGGAGACGGAAACGACCCTTGGTGTCGTAGAGCAGACGGAAGTTCTCATTGGTTTTTGGGATGGAAACAACATCTGAAAATACACAAAATATACCAACTTTCAGTACCTTTCTTATCAAACACATTGATAACTCAAATCCTAGACCTACTTTAACATAACCCAACTTGTTTTTCATTGCAATACCCTACAACTTACACAAATGGTGATGAATTAAAGATTAAAGTGCACATACCCATGAAGCCAGCAGGGTAGGTCTTATCAGTCCTGACCTTTCCATCAACCAAAACATGACGTTGCATGAGAATAGCAATGACCTCACGGTATGTGAGAGCATACTTCAACCTGTTCCTCAGAATGATGATCAGGGGAAGGCACTCCCTCGATTTGTGTGGCCCAGATGATGGTTTGGGAGCCTAACCACAAATTTTAAGCACACCCAAATTATATTACAACAAACCCAAATCAAAATGATGCCAAAGATTCTAGCTTTGTGAAAATTTATTATTCATTTGGGGATTTAGATTACTTACAAAAGCACCACCAAGCTTGTCGAGCATCCAATGCTTTGGGGCATTGAGCCTCTTCAGATGCTTCTTCAAACCTCTCGCCTGCAATCACATAAACCCACAGTTATGTATAGAAGATAGATCTCGGTGTAAACAGAGAGAGAGAGAGAGAGAGAGAGAGAGAGAGAGAGAGAGAGTACCATGTTTGCAGAGGAAGATGGAGAAACCCTAGATTAGGAGAGGTGAGCCAAGCGAAGAGACAGAGGGAAGAAACGGCGGAGAGGCAAAGATTTATATGGGGAGTGAAATAGAGGGAGGGTTTTAGGGTTGGGGAAGTGGAGAGGGGTGATTGACTGCGGTCAGGTACATAGTGGGCTGGACTGTAGAGGGGTCTCATTGGATGTGGAGGACAGATGGGACTGTGGGAGTGGCTGGTAGCTTAATGTTTGGCCAATTAATTTATCCTATGCAATTTTTGTATTATTTTCATAAGTCTCCTAAATGCGCTTATAAAAAAAAATAAAAAAATCTATATTTCTCCTTCGATACATGAGAAAGAACAATAGAAACAAATTAGAAGGTAAGTCCCTATAGCAACCCCTGTCTAACTGATCAAATCTAGCAGCAGATAAAGGGAGAGAAAATGCTCATATAGCTAAATTGAGATCACGACAAGTTTGCAATTGCATCGGTTAAAGAGTTTGCTTATTTGAAAACGTGTTTGAAAGTAATAGTTTGAATTTTGAAACTATTTAGCCAATCAGAGAATGTCTCGAACAAGATATATACTTGATCCTCTAAGGCATTTTTTTTTTGTCTGAAAAAAAAAAAAAAAAAATGCCTTAGAGGATCAAGTATATATCTTGTTTCGAGACATTCTCTAAGGCATTTGAACAACTCATTTAATGTTGTCAATCAATAATTTGAGTCTCTTTCAAGTTGAATACTAGAGAAACCGTGAACCAAAACTTGTTGGATGCCTTCTCAAAGAGCCAAATTTTCAACCACCAAAACGGAGGTTTTGCCCACATTCTTTGCATAAGATACCAATGAGTTGCCATTATTATCTCTAATTACAAAACCAACAACAGTGATTGCTTTTGTCACACTGAAACATCATAGTTAATTTTCACTACATTAGGATCATGAGATATCCATGTAATAAAGAAAGAGGTTTTGTACCCCTAAATACAGTATTGGGGAGAGCTATTGGAAGGATGACCTTGGGGATTAGTCCCATAATGATGATCGATCCGATCACTTTTACGAACGAAATTGAATCCAACAATATTAACAGAATTGGTACTACAAATTCTCTTATATGTTTCCCTCTTCTCTTCTTGCACATTTGGTCAAGATATAGACTTAAAAGCAACGATCGGTGTAGGGTTATAGATGGCTTAATATGATTGCACACATGTAACGCTGCCACTTTTTATAGGTGCGACAATACCAGACTAACGCACATTTTTAGTCAAGTGATGGACTGATGGTAGTTACACACATCTTTTACTTAACCGACAATCAACAGTAGTTTTGGCATTGAAAAATTAAAAACTAACAGGATCGGTTTAGCAAATAATTTCACACAAATAACCAGTCGACTCATGTCCAACAATATTAGGGACAATTGTAATCCAAAGGTCAATTATAGAACCTCATGAGCTTGTTGCTCAAGTTAATGAAGTTATTCAATGAGCATATCGTGGGTTGGAATTGTGAGACGGAGTTTACTAATAAAAATATATCCAATATAAACCAAAAAAATAAAAATAAAAATAAATAAAGCGGGTAAATTGCTTCCCAAGTTCTAAAGCCTCGTCACCAAGGCATAAGTAAAACTTTTCTCTTCAACACGACCAGCTTCAGAGACACATTTCTATGGCGGCGAAGCTACAAAACCCTCTCTTTTAACTCATCTCCTTCTTCAAATTTCAATGCTCTTGACCCTCACACCATCAAAACATTATATGGGCTACTGTTGATTTCGGCTTTGAATACAAACTACAGCAATGGCCGAAGAGAAGGCAAATGAATCTACAGCCACCAGAGAAGTAGAGAAGGCTCCGATTGAGCCTCTGCGGATGCCCACGGTGGAGGAGATTCGCGGCCAAGATATTTGGAACAACTGTGTCGTGCGCAGTGTCGCTAGTGGAGTTATGGGTATGACTTAAAGTCTCTGTTTTTAGCTTCAGTTCTGGATTTTCTGAATTGGGTTTGGCTTGTTTTTGACTTTTTCCTTTTTCCCTTGCTTGGTTTCCCAGAAAACGTGGGAAAGTTTGTTTCTTTTGTGTTGTTTATTATTGAATTCTGGGTTTTAGAGACTCATGGGTTTTTAGAATGTAGATGTAAAGTTTATAACTTGGGGTTCGTATTTATAAGAAAAGCAATGTTCCATTGATTTAATCGTTTTACCATCACATCTGAGTAGACTTGAACTGGGCATTTGGGTTTTTGCTTAGTTTAGTGAGCTTATTGACACTGAAAAATTAAGAAAATGGTGAAGTTGTTTTGGTTCGGTTATATATGCATCTGCTATTTGGAGTTATAGAGTTGTACTGATGTTCAGCCTTGTATTTATGTTACGTTCATTTAGTTGTTCAAAGGTTATACATTGTTCATTGATTTCATGATTTCAGCTTCAGTTATCTGCATTCAAATTGAGTTCTAGGGTTTTGCTCAAATTAGTGAACTCTACTCGAAGGTCTGCATTGGTGTTGTACTTTGGTCTTGAATGTGAGAATGAAAAATTTAACTGGGCCTTCCATTTATAACTCAATTTGAAGTGTCATGAACATCATGTAAACCACTGAAATTTGTTTCATTCAATTTTCCTCATTCTTTCTTAAGCAACTGATGGTAAAAGTAAGTTGTTTAGAATGTGGCTTTTAGGATCTTGAATTCTAATCATAGTGATGGTTAGATCTTTTACTGTTGTTGGGATTTTATAGGTGGTGGACTAGGGTTGATGATGGGTTTGTTTCTTGGGGCTTTAGACAACCCAGTAATGCAAGATCAAATGACTGGTAGACAGCAATTTCTATACACAGCAAAGCAGATGGGGTCAAGGAGTTGGGGTTCTGCAAAAGCATTTGCAGTGATGGGATTCGTTTTCTCAGCTGCTGAATGTGTTGTTGAAAAGGTACCGAGGAATATGTAACAATACATACTTTATATGTGGTTGATGAGGTTTATATTCTCTGGTACTGGGACTAACTCTGGATTATTGGTTTCAGGCACGGGCTAAGCATGACACAACAAATACAGTTGTTGCGGGATGTGTCACTGGAGGTGCATTGTCAGCAAAAGGTAACCTTTTTCCCCCCTTCAGTATATCCTTAAGGTGCATATGATATTGTGATATGTTGATGTACTGACCAGAGAACATATACTTCGGGTCAAGTCCAAAAGTCTGAGTCCCTATGTCTAGTGACTGTAGTCTGTAATGCTTACTATCAACTCAATTCCATATATCACCATATCAATGATCAATGTATTTGTACACTTTCTTCTCCTTTTGAAGCTGGAGTTGAAATATTTCTTTTAATATATTTGTTCATTTGAGGTGCTGGCTTGTACTGATTATACTGGGATAGAGGGTTGGGAAACTCTAGTTTAGACACAATTGATGAACAACATTATTAATAACATCTCCAAAGAGACGTTAATATTGCAAAATATGTGGTTGCTCTAGCATTATCCTTCAGAAGTTATGTGCTTGCATTCATATCCTAATACACAGTTGGAAAGGAATTCATTCATTGCTTCATGTTTGATATTAGGATTCTGTTAGTCAGACAACACTATACATCATAAGTGGGTTCGATAGCTAGGTGCTGTTGTGTTGTTTAATGATTCTATAAACAATAAAAATGGTTTAGTATTTGGACACCTTTCTAACCTCTCTGGTACTAAGATCAGAGTTAAACTTAAGATCCAAGTTTAGTTAAAAGAATCCTATATAATTCTCCTCTTAAGGTGGAAACAGAAACTCAAAACCAAGAATTGCACATTGCACTATTTAGAGTTTTGGTTTCCATTGATGAAGCACTCCCTAGTCCTGACCTGGACAGGGTAAAGTAGTCAGTCATAGACCGAGTGTCGTAGCAAGATATCATATCACAGAAGTGAATAAGAAGATTACACAGAATAAATACTGGCCTGATTGGAGTACAGATGTAATCTTGAGAAAATCTTGTTGGAGCTGTTCTCATTATGGTCTGCTGTCAACATAATTTCCTGTCGTGAATGTTAATCTTACACCTCTGCTGTTGTGCATTTGTAGGTGGTCCAAAAGCAGCCTGTGTTGGTTGTGCTGGGTTTGCCACATTTTCGGTGCTGATAGAGAAGTTTTTGGATAGACATGATTGAGTGTATTAGTATCCTGCCTCAATTTTTGCAGACACTAAACATCACAAATCAGTAGAAGAGATGTAGCTTCTGCCATGCAGTAATACAAATAGTTTTTCTTAGATTCAGCTTCAGCTCTTGTTATGATTATTTATCCCCAATTCATGAAGGGATGCTTTGGCCAAAATAGAAGGCCAATGATTTTGTATTATGTATTCTGTTGTTGACTAAGAGTTTCAGTTTCATAATTTCATTAGAGGATGTATTCTTCAAACTCAGAAAATGATTTATAGAGAACGCTGCAAGTTTCAAATAATTTTCTTTGCTGTCATAATTTGGCATATCTCAGCTTTACATGTCAGAACTGCTTCTAAATGAATAGTTGGTGTTGGTAGTTTACATGTCTCTAGGGTCATATATACCACTTTGATTGTCCTTCCCACATGACACTGCCTAAAATCTACTCCCACAATTCCACACAGTGGACAATCACAACACTCCAATCAATGTTCTAGTTATTGTTGTAGTTTTTGGTTAGTTTGATAAAATCAGTTGCCTAATTCTGTCTTGACATGTTAATCGGATCCATTAACATGTCAGTCTCTCTTTTTATTGATGCGGATATATAGTTTTAGCTTCTTGATGTTTAGTCATTGCCGAAGAGCGGGGGTTGCAATTGCAGTAGTTTGATGAAATTTTTTTTTTTTTTATCAGATAAACAACTCAAATGCTACAATTAGTATTTCGTAAGTCGAACTCACAACCTCTCACTTACGAAGAGGAGACTATGACACTAGACCAAATAATACTGGTGAAATTTTAATTGATAAAAAAAAATAAAAAGCACTTTTTATCTAGTTGAGGTGAAGTAAATCATCATTTTACAGTTTTACTAGAGAGAGAATCTTGGGTGGGGCGGACCAATCACTGTCCAATAGGGGGTGTTTTGGATATTGCACTTTAGATCAGAAAAGAGAGAATTTTCTTTCTTTTGATTGGTTTGCCCGAAAGTCATGTGGTGGGAAACCCGTCTAAGAATTTCTCTTTACTAGATAAAGGTTTTGCCTTTGAAAACAAACCTCCACTAGTCCAGTGACAGCAAAAGTAGCTGAGAACTGAAGAAGAGAGAAATGTCGAAGCAGGGTGAGGTCGTATGCGTCACCGGTGGAAGCGGCTGCATCGGATCATGGGTCGTCCGCCTCCTCCTCGACCGCGGCTACACCGTCCACGCCACCGTCAAAGACCTCAGTTAGTCTCCACAATCACACTCAATTTTCCACTTAACTTGTTACACACATATGCCACTCCACTCTCAAAATTCTTCTTCTTGCAGAGGACGACGGCGAGACGAAGCATCTAGAAGCCCTAGAAGGAGCCCAAACGCGCCTCCGCCTCTTCCAGATCGACCTCCTTGACTACGATTCCATCTCCGCCGCAGTCCACGGCTGCTCCGGCGTCTTCCACCTCGCCTCTCCTTGCATCGTCGACCAAGTCCATGACCCCGAGGTAGGTTGCTCCATTTCCGATTACACTCTACAAATTCAGGGCTTCTTGTTTCATGATGATTCAATTGTGTCTACAGAAGGAGCTGTTGGACCCGGCGATTAAAGGAACGCTGAATGTTCTAACGGCGGCTAAGCAGGCCGGCGTGAAGCGCGTGGTGCTCACGTCCTCCGTCTCGGCCATCACTCCCAGCCCTACTTGGCCGGCCGATGTCGTCAAGAGAGAGGATTGCTGGACTGATGTTGAGTACTGCAAGCAGAAAGGAGTGAGTACTTGTACTACTGAGTAGTGCCTTGAAATTGTTTTGAATTTTATGTGACTTAATGGATTTTGGAAATCTGAACTAAGTAATGCTTATGTGTTGTGTGTTTGGTTAGCTGTGGTATCCTTTATCGAAAACTCTGGCGGAGAAAGCTGCGTGGGAATTTGCCGAGGAGAAGGGGTTGGATGTGGTTGTGGTGAATCCGGGGACGGTGATGGGTGATGTTATATCGCCGAGGCTCAATGCTAGCATGTTGATGCTCGTACGCCTTCTTGAAGGTACTGTTTTGTGCACATTTTATGTAAAAGAATATTATCTGGTTTGTACCTTGAAGTCAATTGTGATGGTTGAACTAGTGTTATCAGGAAAAAGGTCATATTAGTTGCCGGATGGTCTAGCATTCGATAAAATCATACATTTCTACATGTTTGTACTTGATAAAGGCTTTCAGTGATAATCTGACAACATCTATGTAGCGTAGGAGAACACTTACCTTGTATTACTTGTGGCAACATGATATTTGCACTTAATCCTCTTTATACATGATCTAAAGTGACCAAATCTTGATATAACGGAGGCTGTGGTGAGTTGATAAACTAGAAATGAGGTGGTTGAAACATATTTTCCATAAGACATGTCAGTTAAAGAGAGGTTCTTTTTGGTATCTAAGATCTTGTAGATAAAAATATATTTCGGACACAAAAAATAAGTAACCTTCATCTATAACACCTGAGTTCGTTTAGGTCTGATGTGGTATTCCCCAAGTTTGGAGAACCTGAATTGTGTGGTTCAGTAAAGGAATCCCTTTACACCTCTTTGCTAGCATATGTTTCTTTAAATACAAAACTCAATGTCAGTAAAGTTTGATTTATAGTTTCTTAGTTTCTGTATCCATGCCAACTTCTCTGTATGTACTCCTTGCTAGCGGAGGACTGAGCAAAAAGGAATTAATCTTACCAATAGCATGTGTAAAACAAGGAGTATTGATCCAATTAAACAAAATTGTATTGACACTGTCATTGACAATCCATGCTGCAGGCTGCACTGAAACATATGAGAACTTCTTTATGGGATCTGTGCATTTTAAAGATGTAGCTCTAGCACACGTTTTAGTTTACGAGAACAAATCGGCCACTGGTAGGCACATGTGCGTTGAGGCAATATCACATTATGGTGATTTTGTGGCAAAGGTAGCTGAACTTTATCCCGAGTACAAGATTCCCAGGTAAACTGCTGTCCTCACTCCTGCAAAATGATTCACAATTGAAACTATTTGCTTGTCTCATGTTTGGGACTTTAATTTACTTATACTAATCCTGTATTGTGCAGTAACTTCTATTCTGAAACTGGGTCAGTAGACTTGCAATATCCTGAAACTAATAACCTATTTCACTATTTGTCCAAATAATAATCTAGATATTGAAATGCTAGATTTGCAACTTAAAAAGTGGAAACCGAACCTTCTGCAATCATTTCAGTAAAAGCCCCACACTCTCGACTATAATCAAACGTCTTGGCCTTATTTCAGAAGCACCAACCTATCCATTAGTCATTAGCATAAGAATATTCTTGATATTATTTGTTGTGAAATAAAGGTTCCTTTGTTATTGGTATGCTGCATAGCTGTTCCGTAAAAGGTTTTCCTGGTTGAATCCTCTTTGGATTACTTAGAATCTCTTTGGAACATTAATTTCATACTCTTTTTCTTTCTCTCAAGTCCGTTGATAGAATTTTGTGGAGTTTCCATGTGTTGTGACTAGAGTTGCAAATTTGTAATTGCTCAAGCCTCTAACACGCTTATCTGGTGCAGTTTGCCAAAGGACACACAGCCTGGGTTGTTGAGGGAAAAGACTGGAGCGAAAAAGCTAATGGACTTAGGTATAGACTTCATCCCCATGGATCAAATTATCAAGGATGCTGTTGAGTGCCTAAAGAGCAAGGGATTTATTTCGTAAATGCAGCTGTCATGGACATGAAAACTCATCCGGGGCCAAACTACCTTGTACTCTTGTAGAAGTGGTGAGGACATGTAACTTAGCTAAATGATAGTTCACGGATTGTGGTCATATTATGTACCAGCTATGTTTCCAGCAATCTGTATGTGCAATCTGTATGTGAATAAAAGTTTACATGTATAGAGAGAGAGAGAGCTATGTAAGTGTGTTATGAAACTACTATCTTTACTTTAATATAGTAAAACTAAATACTTAAAACACCCCCTACATGTGTATTGATTGATTAGCCTTACCAGACACGTGATACATATGTCTTGGGTAAGAATCTCTCATGCTAACAATCTCCCCCCATCTATCTTCTCTTTTTACCTTTCTCACTTATTAATTGACACAAGTCCTCTTATTTCACTCAAAATTATGATATTAATATCGCCAAAGTTGACTTTCATTTCTTTCGAATATGCCTTATGTCATAGTTTTGAGTGAAATAAGAGGGCAAATGTCAGTTAATAAGTGAGAAATGTATAAAGAGAAGGTAGATGAGGAAGATTGCTAGTTAGTTTTCTTTGCTTAATTATAGTTTATTTTTTCTTTTCAAATTCAAATGTTGAAACTTAAAATGATTTGCCTGGTCATACACACTAATATTTGTTAACTAACCAAAATCTGTTCAATACCAGTCTGCATGATTTCATAATGTTACTTTGTTTGAATTTAGTCAGTAAAATGTTGATAATTATAGGCCGTGCAAAAGCAAAAGCAACACTGTATGGGATATGCTCATATATTGACTTATAATTTTAGTTTTTTTATTTTTTATTAAGTTATAATTTTAGTTGATGATACTATAAACATCATTATTGACACAAAAAATGAAGAGTTTGTAACAATCGATCACATTTGTTCTCCGCCGAGTTCAGTTTCTGATTCCTTGTCAGCCACATTCCAGCAAGGAGGCTTCAGGTTCCAATTTCATTTCCTCTTCTTTCAACTCGGTGAACTCACATTCAACTTTTCGCTTCTTAATCAACCCCTTCGTCTCATCCAGTTTCTCGATCTCTTTCAACTCTAACACCTCACTAATTTCTTTGACTCTGCCTCTCAACCACTCTGGACCAATCTCCTTTGTCTCTCTTTGATCTCAATCTCTGGACTCTTACCTCATGGCGAGGTAAGAGCCATTTTGAGTTCTCGGCCTGGTCACTTCCGTCTCTGACTTCAAAGCTTCCAACTTGTTCACTTGGTGCTCGAGCTCTTGAAATCAGGTCTGAAGTCTAATGAATTGGTCCTTGTTTCCCATGAGCCAAGCAAGAGACCGGACTTGTATCACACTGAGAATATAGAATTTAATTAAATGAGAAAGATGATGCCACAATGCAAATTTGTAATCCCCAATAATCCTAAAGCTCAAGAGAAACTAATAGTCTAGTTTGCCAAGTAATATATCAATATGTTTATTATGTCATCATGCATGTTCAAGTCTTTTGCTTTCCCATCTACTAGTATTGCGAGGTTTAGTTGTCCTTGATTGAGCAAACAATTTTGTGAGTTTTGTATTATAAACCCTTAACTTTTGTAATCCAAGATTTTGCGAATTACGTATACTAAAGTTCTAGCTCCTTATGAACAATAACGTCCATATTGGTTTACTGATTTGCCCCTATTTGTTGTTTTATTACGACTATGTCATTCAACTTCAATAGTAAACAATAATATTTGTGCTATTTTACTATTTTGCCCCTCCTCCAAAATCCACAACCCACTACAAATATATGCACATAATTTCAGTCTGAATCCATAACTCATACACCATTCACATGGTGTGTCGGTAGTTTCTAGTTCTAATGAAACTCCTTACTCATCCAATTAATTATTTTCATATATATGCTACTAGTTTTACTGTTTGAATAACAGAATAAGATTAAAAATGAAGAACATAATAAAAAAGAAAAAGAAGAAGAAGCATATAAGATCTAAGGCTGCTTCTCCCACCACCAGTGACAAGTCACAATTGTTGATTTTCCGTCTGTAGACTGCACCATGTAAGTAAGATCTAGGCCAAAGATAGCTAAATTTTGTTGGATCTGAGTCGAATCTAGCCAAATATGGTAGAGCCTGTTGGATTGAAGAAGGGTAATTTTTTTTTTAATTTTTTTTATTTACAATAGGAACTATTACCTGCCACTAAATCTAAGGTTGATCTGGCTGATCTAGGCTGGGTATAGCCAAATCTTGTTGGATATGAACCCGATCTAGCCAAATATGGTCAGATCTAGTCTAGATCCACTTGAATATGTAAAAGTTATCTTTGTTCTGCACCAAAGGGCTAATATGAAGAAAATGAAACCCTCAACGGCTAGTTTGTAAGTCATTTCCGGTTACTAATTAGACCACCGACACTAATTGCACCCACAACTACAACTATATATATATAAATAAAATTTTGTAAAGAAAATATTGCTTCTCAAAAGTGTACCTTTGGTAAATCATTGATTCGTTGTTTTGATATCGCACGCATACATATACTCGTCAGAATTATCACCATCTTCATGTTTCATCTTGTATTTTATATGCCCTCAAAATGGTTCAACATTTTCTCTGAGGAAATGAAAAGCTATTAAGAAACTAGACATGTATTGCTTTGTAATTGTCTACATAGTGAGTTATTTTATAGATGTATTAGAGGATTCTAGAATGACTATTTTGAAAACCAGTGGTCTTCATTCTATGTGCGTTAGTAGTTTTGATAATCTTATCTGTTTTAAATTTAAATTCCATATATAACTGTATTGTTTTTGAAAATTATAAATGGGACATAGATTGCTTTATAATTGTCTATTTCATTTATATTTTATTCACATGACTTTATCTCTTCAAAACTTACCTTAAGTATTGGTCCACCTAATTCTTTTCTGATTTTGATGTGTTTTTCATGAGTAGGTATTTAGTGCGGCCACCATGCCACGAGCCAATTAGCACTAAGCAATATACGGATGCAGCCATGTATAGGGATACATTTGGTATTCCTCCATGCAATAACAAGTGTTTTTTGGATATATAAACATAATATCTCGCATTCTCATTGTGCACTTGCACCATCCAGATGAGTGCATGACACAACTGCTTTACACAAAATCTTCTCGTTTTTCATACAAGGTTTAAAATGGTTTGATTAGCACATCTCAACCATCTATATATTCCTTTAGTAACAAACATCACGTTAATTTTGTAATTTTGGATTTGCAGTACTTTATTCAAACTCTTTTATTTGATGACTATTACCATCCAACCAATTTTTGTTTGGATTCTTATTTTTGGTCTCTAAATAAATAAAAAGAACTAAAAGAATATGAAATCCATGAATATCAAAGTACGTTGCTCAACTATAAGACAACTATAAATACAAGTATAAATACGATATATCTCATAATTCCTTTAAACCGTCTCTTAGATGAGTAAGTCTGCTATGAATATGTTGTCTTCTAGTTTACTGAGTTTTCAGCTCATAGAAGATCAACAATGCTTCCAATTGAGCCATATTGTGCAGAGGAAGGCAAGGGAAAGAAGTGCAAATGTATACATCTAGATACCTACTTAACAGCGCCAACTACAAGGCAATTGTAATAATAGCAGAAAGCATCAGATAACACGAGTGACAATCATCTGATGCAGAAGTTACACCCAACATAAAAGATGCATGTCAACACACAGTAGAGAGCACGATTCACCGATTTCAATAAGTATCTCCATTGAATGAGTATTGCAGCATGAAGACAAACCACAAGCTAGAGAGGCTCCATGGCTACTACCAAAGATATATAGGAGCCCTCGAGTGCTAAAGAACGGCAAAGACATTGAGTAACTGTTAGCTCGGCGCCTAGTGTTTAATCTGCGAACAACGTACAAAAATGAAAATTGCACCAAGTACTATACCAAACATGAACTTCATAGCTAATAGCTAGTATAGGTTCTCTTCTAAGCATCAATGTGCAAAAACTTTGATGTAAATACAGAATTGGTTGATTCCATTTGAATTATACAAGCAAATGTTAGAATGAGACCCTTCCACATCTATATATTAGTGACTCAGAGTCTACTGGAGTTGGCCGCTCACCTTCTGTGTACAAAAGAGTTGCACTAACATCTCTATTTTGTTAATTGTTTCAATCTACATCAAATCAAAAGTCTAGTTATCAATGAATAATTCAATGTTGTTGCTTTCATTACAATTCAGTCGATCTATATCATGCCATTCAGAAACAAGCTTAAACACTGAGAATGAAGTACTCAAACTATCAACAATTAATGTCGCAGAATACTGAACTGAAAGAGCACAGTACAAAGCATACTACGTTTCCTATGTTGTGGAGTACAAATAAGTGAATTTTGATAACACAAGACCTAGATGAGGTCTAACTGAAGCACCAATATTAACCTAATTCCATGTGCTCATGCATCTCTAGCTATCTAATCCCATTCATTAGGCTCAGTTTGCATGTCTTTGTTTTTGACTCTAAGAAGGTGGCGGTTGGAACAAAAGAACTATGTCAAATCCAGACCGTGTAAAGAAATTTAAGCAAGAAACCAACAAATATTGTGACAATAGAAGACACAGTTGATAAGTAATGCACCACTTGATTTTTCAAGCGGTCTGTACCACATAGGAAATATGAGGAAAATGGGGAGGCAAGAATGGGTATATAGTAGCTAGACATATGCAGTTGCAACATACTTACCTGGACGGGGTTTCTGGGCGATCAAGAAGGCCCATGGCCTAGATTGGTGACCTCCATTGCACTTGGGAGGGGTGCCCGTCTATGGTTCCCATACGTGGGAGAGCCAACGTCATAATTTGTTGCCAGGGGGCCTGCGTTCGCGCAACCCCCACCAAATCTAGTCCAAATTGTACATTTAAGGCCTACTCTTTTTCCAAGCTGCTAGTGATGTAATCCATCTTAGTTTGTCCAGCAACGCCAACATGATCTCTGATTTAGTTCTCAACAGTTGATTTCGGCCACTGGACAACGCCTTTGATTTCGCCCCAGTTCTGGTCTCGCCCTTTGGGTCAGGTTGCGGTTCTGGTTTGCATATATATGACTGAGTGGTGTTCTTCTGTGTTTTATACACCAACGTTCTTTTGCGTGATAGTTGACATGTTGTGATGCCAGACCCACATTCTAACGATCTTATCTATGGTTCTGATATATAGCAAATTTAATGGTCCTTGATGTATGGCAAGAGATGCTTCAGATTTTATGACACCTGTAATAGATCAGAATATTGTCCCTTTTGTTACTTGCACTGGCACAAAGGCAATGGTTGCAATAAATTTGTAAATTAATTTTAATAGCTGATTATGAGTGACAATTTTACATGAAGAATATCAGTGGCTAAATGTGCAGTAACTTAAGTCGGACAGGGCCGACAGGCAGCTTTGTTGTAATGGTGCGGAGTCTGTCTGGAAATTCTAAGTACTCGTCTCTCTTAGTTGAAATTAGTTTGGAGTAATTTTTATGGCTGACAACTTTTAATAATAGCTAGCTAGGAAGCTTGGCTCTCTTGCTGTTTATCAATATCCAAACTAAAATTTCACACCTGTGTTAGTAAGATCAATAGTGATGGACTGACAATAAGTTAAGACTGATTTAAGTGAAGCCGGCTTCATATCGTGGTAAAGTCTAATACGAGAAAAGGACATATCCAGGGTTGAGCATGAAGGCCTAAATGACGAAATTAACAAGGCACTGGGAAGAATAATCTAGTGAGTTTTTGTTTCTAACCTCCTCTTTCAAATTGAGTTGCAGAAGTGCACTGGATCTGTAACCAATCATCCTATGATGCTATTTGGATTTGTAATGGATGTTCTGAAACGCCGTATATTTATTTTATGCAAGTTAACTTAATGTGTATTAGGCGCAAAGGTTCCCACATCGAAGTATAGAGAAAGAGATGTCTACAGAGAGGGATATAAAATAAAGCAGCTCAACAGTATTATAACTCACGGAGCCATGCGTTGAGCACAGAGCGAACTATTCTTTCGCCTTTTACTAAAGAATACCGTGTGCGCGGCGCTTTAAGTGGCATACGCCTATTTTTGGAAGGGTGCACCTCTGTGGGTGCCCCTCAAAATGTAGTTTCAACTTATTGTTACCAGCAAGTGGATGTGACTGATTTATGAGGCTAACAATGAGACCTGCTATTGGATTTTGACTTAGAATAGGATTATGATTCAAATTTTATTACCCGATTATAAAATTAAATATCCCACAGTAGTTGATATGATTTTTGTAAAAGAGAGAGCCAGCATGTTGAAGTGTAAAAAAATTTAAATAAGAGCAGCACTAGAAGCTAAATATCAGAATGTTGTATCAACCTCTATGCGAACAAGCAATATGAGTCTGACTGTGAATGGATCAGCTATGAAGCTACCAAGCTAAATCAGCAGTAGCAGCAAATCAATCGGATTAAGATCGAAGATGATGAAGGCGGAACTAAAGAGAATGATCAGGTTGTCAGAAGAAGAGTTAAAGAACGCATGCAATTACTCGGTGACGTTCAACAAGCAAGTTGCTTCCAGAATGTATAACTTTGTCCAGTTTTCTCTGTTTAAAGCTTTTCAAATAAACTGTTGTAATATCCACTCTGATTTAACATGTCAGCTCTCTGTGTGCTATATTGCATGTGGATAGAAAGTTGTTCATAGTCAATTAACTATGGACTCAGTTCAAGCAACACTTTTAAATGCAGAATTCAATCATAGAAAAATACGAAGGATGGGAAAGATTAATTGCTGGAAGCCCTTAAATTATAGATTACTTTTTAGGAAAGTGTGATTCCTGTACCAAATAATCTCAAGTAGAATTGCAAGCTATAGACTTTATTTCCATGAGTTGAGATGTTGTTGATGCACCGGAAGTTGTACATCTTAATTTGATGGATGAAACTGAAGCTTTGTTGCTGCGTTAATTGGCTGATTCCTACTCTGGCAACAGAGATATCGCTACCAAAGTTGGAAGAAATTTCCGCAATGGCTTTCGGAAATCAACCACCTTTGGTACCTTGAGAATCACTACTGTTCTGCTAACTTGAGATGCCTGAAACAAAAGTTGCACTCCATGTCTTTAATTTTTTGTCATCTAAGTGGGACTCTCATTGTCCCAAATCTCCTTTTTATGTTGTTCTTTGCAGATGGCAGAGAATGCCAATTGCCCTGGAGTTTATTTGTACAACAATCATTAATGGGTAGATTACAAGTGAAGTTTAATGCCAGGACTCGGGTTAATTAGTATCAGCGTAAGCAAGCACAAATTCATCAGCAAAATGCTTAGCCACTTCGCAATTATAAAAGTTGGATAAGTATACCACATCCTGCCTGACAAGAAGAACTGAAGTGTATAGCCGTATAAAAAGAGAAGAGCTAGACTAAACAAAGCATACCTTTCTCGGCCTTTTGGCTAAGATCAAGTGTAGTATCTGTTCTTATCAGTTTAATATCTGATATGTGAACCAATGGTTCACACGATATTAAATTAATTTTTTAAAGGGGAGAGTCCACCACAGTAGCTTGCTATTGGGGCTCACACGTGTCATCCTTGTGTTGCACTACAACAAGGTTTGGCGCACCCTACCAAATCCAGTTTAAATCCTACACAATCAACATAGAACTGTAAAAATCATCTTCTTACCTTTCGCTTAGTATTTTTTTGGTCCGAGTCCTTAGTTTCTAGTTAGTTACTGAAACGGTAAATGTATCTGATGCTATACTGAAATTGATGAAGATAATGCAGTTAGATATACTAGGAGAACTGAGACACTGGAGAGTCCAGTATAATTTCCCGAGTGTTGCAATGTTGTTAGGTGCTGTTAGTTTAGATGTGTTTGGTCGAAGAAGATAGAAGTTTGTGCAGGCATATTTATGTAGGTTGTTTTCACTTTTCAGCCCCATTCTCGTCATATTTGATATTTGTTTAGGAAGCAATACTAGGATTTTGAAAGAAACAAATCAGGTTCTCCCAAAGCCAAATTATAATTATGTAGGCTAATTTGGTCCTCCCATACCAGATCAAGTTCAAATTTCCGCTTCACATTTGTATTACAAGATTCGACATTTGAAACAATTGAATTTGTACAGTAACTCTTTCTGTTCTACTGTCATTTATCTGAAAAATAATTTATCTTATTTTGCCCAAGACAAGCCAAAAGTTGAAGTCTGAGAAGTACTTAACTTCTCTTTTTTCTCTTAGAGAAGCCCAAAGGGTGGTTATTTAGGGGGTTAAATTCCTGTGAATGGTTAAGAAGGTTACGTCACAGTTGCAAAAGCTTGGAAAAAAGTTATATAAATTAAGTTTGGTAATCACTTCAGATAGTATGTTTAGAGGTGATTTTTGAAGCTATGCATTTATCTATCCTCTAGAGGATAATAAGGACTAATATGCATTTAGGTGGCTTATAAAAGAGTGCTTTCAGGTGTTGAAACTACCTATATTCAAGTGATTGGATCTTTTTTAAGAAGGAACTGGTAGAAGATGTTTGGCTTTGGTAGGTTTAGCAAAGATAGAAGAGGACGAGCTAGTATTATGCTCTCATATCAGAAGTACTTTAAAAGTTTCTTCATCAATGATCTCCAGGGTGAACATCTCATCAAAAATGTTGGCGACTCTAGGCTAGGCTGCTCCAGAATTCCAGATGACTATATATCAGATGCACAATTGGTAATTAATTAAAGACATTGTCTGGATATGTGGCAAGCAATGCTTCTAATGTGAAATTTGGTTTGAGAACATTTCTAATGTCTCAACAGTATCAACCTCTACGCGACATGCAATATAAGTCTATGATTGTGAATGGATCAGCTATGAAGCTACCAAGCTGAATCAGCAGTAGCAGCAAATCAATTGGATATTGATCGATGAAGATGAAGGCTGAACCAAAGAGAAATATGAGGTTGTCAGAAGAAGAGTGGAAGAACACATGCAACTTGGTGATGTTCAAGAAAGCAAGCAGCTTCCAGAATGCATAATTTTGTTCAGTTTTCTCTGTTTAAACCTCTGCAAATAATTCCACTCTGATCTAACATTTGAGCTCTTTATGTGCTATGTTTGTGGATAGAAAGTTGTTCATAGTCAACTAGATAACTATGGACTCAGTTCAAGCAACACTTTTAAATGAAGAATTCAATCATAGAAAAATACCGAGGATGGAAAAGATTAGTTGCTGGAAGCCCTTAAATTATAGATTGCCTTTTAAGAACATTTAGGAAAGTGTGATTCCTGTACCAAATAATCTCAAGTAGAATTGCAAGCTATAAAGTTTATTTCCATGAGTTGAGATTGTTGTTGATGCATCGGAAGTTGTTGCAGTATGTTGGAGTGAAAATGTAAATTTGAATGTACATGCTAATTTGATGGTTGAAACTAGTACTTTGTTGCTGCGTTAATTGGCTGGTTCCTATTCTGGCAACAGAGATATCGCTACCAAAGTTGGATGAAATTGCCGCAATGGCTTTCGGACACCAACGACCTTTGGTACCTAGAGAATCACTACTGGTCTGCTAACTTGAGATTCCTGAAACAAAAGCTGCACTCCATGTCTTTCATTTTTTGTCCTATAAGTGGGAGCCTCATTGTCCCAAATCTCCTTTTCACGTTGTTCTTTGCAGATGGCAGAGATGGCCATCTACCCTGAATTTTATATCTATAACAATCTAATGGGTTAGACTACAAGTGAAGTTTAATCCCAGGACTTGGGTTAGTAAAATGCTTAGTCCATTTGCAATTATAAAAGGTGAATGAGTATACCACATCTTGCCTGACAAGAAGAACCAAAGTGTATAGCCGTATAAAAAGAGAAGAGCTAGACTCAACAAAACATACCTTTCTCGGCCTTTTGGCTAAGATCAAGTGTAGTATCTGTTCTTATCAGTTTAATATCTGATACGTGGACCAATGGTTCACACGATATTAAATTAATTTTTTAAAGGGGTGAGTTCACCGCAATAGCTTGCTATTGGGGCTCATGTGTGTCATCCTTGCGTTGCACTATAGCAATGTTTGGCGCACCCTACCAAATCCAGTTTAAATCATAACAACCCCATATGGTTTAAATCATAACAACCCCATATGTTACTGGAAGAAGACCAGAATCATCTTCTTACTTTACTAACTTCGTACCTTTACCGGTTAGTTATTTGTTTTGGTCTGAATCCTCGGTTGCTGTTTAGTTACTGAAACGGTAAATGTATCTGATGTTATACTGAAATTGATGAAGATAATGCAGTTTGTGTCAGTGTAGAATAATATTTGTTTTACAAAACTTAAAACATATATAAAAACTGTAGTAAACAAACCAGGTTATTTATTCCACACTATGACACATGTGACACATTGCTAACCATCAAAGCTTATACGCTTCATCCGAAGGTTTAGGAGAACTAGTAACTAGAATGTCTCCAAAGAGATTATTCATTAAGTTACTCTCATCACTAGTGTTCACTATCATTATCATCATCCATGTATGAATCTGATGATGATGATATTATCATAACATTTGCTGGTGTGAGTCTCTAGATTCCACTCAGCTACTACCTAGTTTCTTAAAATATTATAGTAAAAATCATTAGAGGCAGCAATATATCTCTAGTTGAACAGAGTGCAACTGATCTCTAATAACCTGGTTTGCAGTTGAGAGGAGTAAGTATATCCGTGTAACATTATCTTTCTAATAACCTGTTTAACAAGTCTTTCAGCACGAAAATCCAATTTTAGCTCACATCTGTCGGGATTTAGCGGTCTAACCTCAATTTAGGTGGCTTCGAAGGTTTCAAAGCTATCAAAAGAGTATTCTCTATTCATCCTGTAAGAAAAAACATAAAAGAATCAATTCAAACAACATAAATGAATCAATTCATAGTCAATAAAGAAAATATATTTTTATCCAACATAACAATTCTATAAGATACTAAACCTATTGCTCTTTCTGTTTGTCATTCAATTCATTCCTATGTCGACAGATTCTGCTAAACTTTTTCCAAACACCCTACTGATCAAGGGGACAAACACTATTTATTACAAGAGTGGTTTAAACTATTTTACTAAGTAAGTCGGTGCACTCTGTTTCTTCCTCATGTATAGGTGCTGTTGTACTAAGGCTTGTGATTCTTTGAAAATGGTTTTAAAGTACAGCAAAACCAATATCAAACATGACAACTCAAGATTAAAATTCATGCTTCTTTAGTTATCACAGCTACTTAATTATAAATCAAAATAAACAGATTGATGGGTAAGAACTTTTGGTTTCAGCAACAACCAATACAGAATCTGTAATCTCCACTGTAAGTCTTTCTTTCATAATGAATCCCCTTTCAAAATTTCAGGTTTTTATAAGGGCTTCTGGAGTTTGAAAATAAGGGAAAAAAAAAGGGTCATTGACAAATGAGCAAAAGTTATCCCACTTACTCTAGCAAAATATTTTTATTTCTTCTTACCCAATTTAAATTAAATTGACATTTTTACCCTCAACCTAATTAAAAAATTAGGTCATGCCATGCTTCTCTCTCTCTCTCTCACACACACACGCATCAAAGTACGGGAGCTCAATCTAGGCACCTTCGGCGAACTGGACCGACTCGATTCCCCACCTCACCCCTCACGGCCGTGCCGACGCCCTTGTCCCCTCCTCCTCCTCCCCTCTCTGCTTCGACTCCGCTCACGTGTAGTGCACGCCATTCCCCAAAGCCCTCCGCCTCATCACAGCCAAAAACGACGCGTTTGTGTCCTACGCGTAGAAGCAGAACAATCGCTTCCCCTCCGAGTACTTGCCTCTTGCGGCGGATTGCAATCCGCATATCCAATTCGCCACCGAAGCCCTAGGTTGCCGACCCGAGGACGTCAACACGTGGATTGGGGACGAGAGCTCTAAGACGTCGTTTCACAAGGATCAGTACGAGAATCTCTACGCTGTGATCATGGGACAGAAGCATTTCCTCCTCCCTCCCACCGATGTGCATCGGATGTACGTAAGGGAGTACTTGACCACTCAGTATTCGTATTCTCTGGTCACCGGAGAGTTTGAGCTAGAAATGGAGGGTCCGGCTAGGTCCGTGCTTTGGTCTAGCTGGAAATTCCTTTTGTTCTTCAATGGGCCTAGGCCCTTTTGCTGTACGATTAATCCAGGAGAGATGCTTTACTTGTAAGTTTTGAATTGTGATGCAGAAGGCCCAGAAGGAAAGAAAAAAGAAAAGAAAAAAAAGTTTTATTGGGGCAATAGACGTCTGTTGAAGAGTCTATTGGGGGGCAATAGACGTTTTAAATTGATGTAATCTTCTCATTTTTTTATTTAATCAAAGTTTATTTGTCTAAATTTAAAGAGATTGGTTCTTATTTCGGCGAATGAAAGTTCTGTTGGGGGGCAATAGACTTCTTTTGGGGGGCAATACATGGCTGATAGACGTCTATTGGGGGGCAATAGACATCTATTGGGAGGTAATAGACGTTTATTGGGGGCAATAAACCTTTCTGGTGAGGTTTTCAGAAAAGTTCAGTGGGCGGCGGCCAGTGACCGGAATCCCTTCTGCAGATGACAGGATTCCAGCGAAAGTTGGCCGGATTCCGGTGACCGAAATCCGGCGGCAGATGACTGGGCTCCAGCAAAGTCCTATGGTTTCTCTCTCTCTCTCTCTAAGTAACAAAGGTGAGGGTCAAATGGTATTAAAAAAAAATAAAAATAAAAACCCATTTAGGGAAGACATTGTTTTGGGTAAGAGGGAATTAAAAAAATTTAATGGTGTAAGTGAGAAAAAAATCTCTGAAATAAATGGACAAAAACCAAAAAAAAAAAAATATAACAACCAATTTGCATAACAAAGAGACCATCAAGAAAAATAGACAAAATAATCAAATCATAAAAGAGAATCACACTTAAGTCTTCCGCGATATCAATTCTCTCTCTCTCTCTCAAACTCAAGAAAACTATCTAAAAAGGGAAGCAGTACCATCTGCCTATTTATAGTGTCAAGTAAAGGGGTGAAAATTAAATTCTAGAAGGATATGAAGGAAATAAAAGAGGATCTATAATGAGGATACTACAATCGAATTCTTACCATACATGTACTAGAATCCAGGTGTACACCTCCTGCTTCATGGCCTTGGAGACTCATCAATCTAGAAGCTTGACTTCTCAGAAAACTGAGACCTCTTGCTTATCAATGTCGGTAGCTAAGAATCCAAGAAGTGAATATATTTGTAATGTAAAAAAAAAAAAAAAAAAAACTAAAATCTGAACTGTCAATTTATTAGACAATCTGCCAAGTGGAAATAGATAGGATCCCAATTCCGAGTTTACACTCCAAGTCCCAATGCATCTCCACCCTCATCATCTACTTCTGAATGTTGACCCCTTTCAGGTCACATACACAACCCATTTCTGTTTAACCATTAAATACTAGAAAACTACTTGAGTGGTAAGGAGTTTACAGACAAAAGCACCCAAAACAAAAATCCCAACATGGCTTCTAAATATTCCTCACTACTAGCAAACCTCCTCTTGTTCATTTGCTCTGTGTTACTATTACCTAATTCCTCTTATTCTGAGAGCACCAAAGTCTCTGTGGATTTGTACTACGAAACCCTTTGCCCTGATTGCTCTGATTTCATTGTTAAACATCTGATCAAGCTCTTCGACACCGGACTCATCTCCGCCGTTGACCTGAATCTCGTCCCATACGGCAACGCCAGGCTCGGAACCAACGACACCATCACTTGCCAGGTTCAAATTTCCTTTCTTTCTTCCTTTCCTCTATATAAAAATTGAATCTTTTGCTTTCACAAAAAGAATGAATTTTCTATGTTTCTAGCTAGTTCTACCTCTTGGGTAATTTTCAAATTGTACTTGACCTCTAGAAATGTGAAAAATTTTGGGTAAATGGTGATGAACTGCTTCTGGGTTCTGGGTGGTGTGACCATTGAATCTCTAATGAGGCAGTGATTTTTAATTTTGTTTAAAAGGTTAATTAGGAAAATAAAAACGATTAGACCCATGAAATGCCACCTGTAAGCCACAAGATTTGGGCAATGAAGCTAATAAATCTCTGACTCGATCTTGTTGTGTCTGTTGGTCTCTCTGTCACAGGAATTCCCAACTGGCGAAACAAACTAACTTTATACCTGTGATAACTGAACCTCATCAAACCACCAATAAACTGTTTCATTCTCTCTCTCAAGCTAGCTTTCACTTCCATGGCTTTCTCTAGCAAGACCCTTTCGTTTTCTCTTGGTTTATGGTTTTCATTGTTGGTGCTATGGTCTCCCTCCACTTGTTCTGCTTCAGCTAGAACTTTTCTGCCTTTGGAATCTGGCAAAGTCTCCTTGGCTTTGTACTATGAGTCCCTCTGCCCCTACAGCGCTAATTTCGTGGTTAATTACTTGGTCAAGCTCTTTGAAGATGATCTAATCTCCATTGTTGATCTCAAGCTTGTGCCTTGGGGCAATGCCAAGCTCAGAGGCAATGACACCTTTGATTGCCAGGTCCTCTTATCATTCCTTATGCTTTTTGATATTGTGTCTTAGTTTAATAAACTGGTGGCATTTCATTGTCTGATTCTCTAGATGATTCATCTTTAACTACTTTATATAAACAAAGTTCTTGGATCATATTGGTTAAACATTGTAGTTCAATGCGAATGGGGCTACTTCTTGCATGGGGGTTTTTTCTCTTCATTCTAGGATTCAGATGATATGCAGTGGACTTTTTGTGAATTCATATTGATTGAGTTCTTGTGGTTTGCAGCATGGTCCATCTGAATGCTTATTGAACACGGTGGAAGCCTGTGCAATTGAGACCTGGCCTGCACTGGTAAGACTCGATGAAATTAGATTTCAGAGAGTGCATATATTTCTTCAGAAAAAGAATGTTTATTATGCAAGTAATGTTAGTTATGGAAATCATTTCTATTAGTTTCTAATTGGTGGACATTTATTGCTTAAACAATCTCTTTGTTGGTGATTAAATTGATTATTATCATTATATTTGTGGCTATTTCTGATTCTTCTTGGCTAATCCCTCTTTAATTTATAGAATTGTTTGGTCGGTGAACATTACAAAGTAATGCTTTAATGTGAATGGTAACTCCTGATTCACTCTCAACTCTATGCAGAATGATCATTTTCCTTTCATTTATTGTGTTGAGAGTTTGGTTTACGAGCACAAGTATCCCCAGTGGGAGTCGTGTTATGAGAAACTGGGCCTGAACTCAACACTTATTGCTGAATGCTACAATAGTGGACATGGCAAAGAGGTTAGTCTTCTTGGTTTGCCATATTTGGCTTATTAATTTTTCACAGAGTTTGAAGGCTGTTATGCTAGTCATTGTGCTTGTAAAGCATATAAATTCAGCTTATTTGGCTTATTAATTTTTCACAGAGTTCAAAGGCTGTTATGTTAGTCATTGTGCTTGTAAAGCATATAATTCATACTACTATTTTATTGTATCTTTACAAGAACCTCTGTGTGATACAAGAGTCTACTCTCATGATGTTATTTTGTTTGAATTTAATAAGTAAAAAGGTGTGTATTGAATTATAAGGCTTATACCTATAGGTGGTGCAAAAGCATATTGCTAATTAGTTGTTGTATATTAAATATTCAAAGTTTAATAGCTATTAACCGTAGAAAGTAGCAAAAAGTATGACAGTAGTAGAAAAAATTAATAAGCCTATTCTCTCTAGCAAAGCCCTAGGGTTTTGAGCAGTGTGCGGCGGCGGCAACGGAAAATTTCCGATCGTTTGTTGTTAGTACCGGCGAGGTGCCTCGTCATGGCTGGGGAACCTTGGGCGTCTTGCTTCACAGTGGTTTGGTGGTGCCTGACGATTGAATCGCCTCCGATTTGAAGTTAAACCAGATCGGCGTCAGCTTGGTAGCGGAGCTGGGTGTGTCTCGGCTGCCGGGTTTGGGGAGCTGGAGATTGCTTCTGCTGGTGCTTGATCGATCGGCGTTAGGATCTGACGGTTGAGTTGAATTCGGTTTTCTCCCGATCTGTATTGCGATCGAGTTGTGCCGCTTCTGATCGAAAAACTGGTTTTGATTGGAAGGGGAATGGATACAGGGATGACTGTCTGGGTTGGACGTCTACCGGACTGGGCGGCGACAGGCTGGCAACATGGGAGTAGAGCTCTGGCCAATGGTTTTGTCTGGGGTTGGCCTCTGGTTCTGGGCCTGGACGATGTGGGCTTCATCTCTTTTGGGCCCAGTTGAGTTGGTTTAATTCTCTTCAGAGTTGGGCTAGGTTGGAGGGTGCCTTGACACCCTCATTCATTACCTAGTGCTTGGGCTAGCCTAGCCCGAGAGATGGACCTACTTGGGCAATGTTGGGCCTTTATGGTCTCTAAAGTGCCAGTCATAACATAGATCATGGTCCTCCGGAATTGGTAATTATCTCGAGTTGGACTGGAGAAAGTGGCTTATAGATGAGAAATTGGCTCCTATTTGTTTGTGGGGAAGTAGCTTTCTATTTCGTACCACAATTGCGTGATTGGCGGATGGTTGGCTAGAAGATGATTTTGCCTCAGAAGACACGGAGTTGTTCTTTGTTTATGAGTCCGCTTCAAAAGTGAGCTCCATTTGACTTGTAATGAGTTTGCAATACTTTGATAGAAGTTTGGTTGTTACCCCGCCATTTTTCTGTGTTGTAAGGGTATGTAGACTCTGGCTTTTTAGCTGGTCATCTATGATATGAACCTTCTATTTCAAAAAAAAAAAAAAAAAGGTATGACAGTAGTAGGGATAGGGGTTGCAAGTCCCTCTAATGGTAGAACATTGCAAACATGACCTTTCCTATGAATACTTTTGTGTCTAAAGTGTGGCACATGGTCGGAGTTTATAGAACAAATATTGATTATCTGCACCAAGTTTACACTAGGATGCTTATTTATAATGTAGCATTTCATAAAGGTGATGGTGGGATAACCAACAAGCCGGGATCATGTATGTAAATTTTTTTTGACACGACTGTTTGGTTATCATGCCATTTTGAACAAGCTCACTGCCCTTGGCCCCTCCAATTTTTTTTCTTCTTCTTCTTACTGTTTGTTGCAGATACACAAGGTGCTTGTAGTTCTGTTTTTGTGTGGAGTAGGAAAATACAAGTTTCTTCCCTTTTCCTTGTTTGTTATTATGCCTTTTTATTGAAAGGAAAATGGAACATAATATAAGTGGAATTCTTTTCTGGCAGCTTGAACTAAAATATGCAGCTGAAACCAATGCACTCCAGCCTCCACATCAGTATGTGCCATGGGTAGTTGTGGATGGACAGCCACTTTATGAGGTTTTTCCTTTATCATGATTATCTATGAAATTTCTCATTGGCATTACTGTTGCCATCAAGTTCCAGTTATGACTATTTGTATTGTTGATGGTTAGTTCCTAGCGGAGCAATATTTGCAGTTTATAATTTGACTTGTAAACTTTAAGGAAAGAAAATATTTATCACACTGTCCCCTGATTGATCATCAGATTGGAGTTTTATACTTATATACTTGGGGATCTTCAACAAATGACTTTTCTTCTCGTGTAGGACTATGAAAACTTTCTAAGCTATGTCTGCAACGCTTATAATGGCACCGCAATGCTCAAGGGCTGCAATGAATACCTCAATACTATCCAAATGGCAGGGGAAAAACCTAACGATCCAGTCGCCTGCAAGGAGGGAAAGATGCCAGCATTATTTGGAAGAATTCGATCAACTCTAACTTCATGGATGTGAGTCAGGTGAACATGGCGTTTTGGATATAGATGTCTGGTAGCTCCATAGGGATTATTCGTGCATCGATCAAATGTTTAATAGCTAGAAATTAAGCTTGCTTTTTTCGCTGTTTGAAATTGAGTGCAATTACTTGAGTTGGTTGGTAATGAAGAAAGAGACTTCATATCTACCTTTATCTGTTATGATAAATAAATATGAAGTAGTTCATGTTCATTATTTTTTATTTCTTCCAGAATTAGATGACATGAAATATAGGAACAGGTTAAACTTCAATATTGGTGATGTATGGATGGATGGTGACTGGCAATCGGCTTTCTCTCCAACTTTGTGGCCAAGGATTTGACGCTATCATATAGTTTGTATGAAAAAAGTAACAAACTATGGTTGCAACCTTGACAAAGAAAAAGAAACAAGTGTTTCATTATTTGTTGATCATATTTTTGAAGAAAGAAAATCCAGCTACATTACTTCATAATTTATAACGGAAGTTCTAAGTCAATAAACTGACATGGTTTCGCTGGAATAACTCGTGTTTTTCTGTAGCAGCAGCTGAAACCACAACCGGAACTGATGATGGCTCGACTTCCATAAACAATACTTGGTTTTCAAGAATCTTTCCAAGCTTTCGACCCCAACCAAGCAGTAACAAACCATCAAGTAATTCGCAATTCTCGTTATTGTGCAAAAAATAAAACTCGAAAACACATACCGGTGAGCTATGGCTTGTTGGTTAGCTGACCTAACGAACATTGTAAACGTCAAGAGTTTAAAATTTCACTTGCATTAGGATGGGGTGAAGTTAAAAAAAAAAAAAAGTTTAAATTTAAAAAAACATGCTACATATTGGGCCGGCGATAAACCATCAAATAGAGCTTCCAAGTACCAGATTCCGCAACAAGTATGATTCAATCGGCTTCTTGCAAGGGGGTTTATTCAGAATCAGTACTCCCCAATAATCTTCCTTACCAAAACCCAATAGTTAGATGTCACAATACCGTTTTCTTTTCCTTAATTTCTTTGCGGTGAAGAGACACAGCACATGTATTCTATCATTCTATGGTCTAGCTCTTCAATTATCCATAGGAATTGACCTGCAAATATTTCTGGTTAATTGACCTGCCTACCTAGTCATCCGTCTCCGCGAGTAGTTCCAAGTTAACACGCGTTCCTCTAGGAAATATGGTGTTAAGTTAAATCATATGCGACTCAAACGTTGGTAATTGTAGATGTTCTTTCACAAATAAGTCACACGGTAGGTCATCCTTATTGGTTGTGGTTGTCTCATTCAATTTCAATCGTTTCATCGGTCAATTAGGGTTGAATACACTTTGCAAGTTTGAAAATTTCAAGTATAGTCCATATATGTCCTTGTTTGCTTATCGACGTATTGATTCATGAATGAGGCTAATTTTTGGACTAAATAAGGAGTTATAGGTGATACGTGTTTGTAAACAAAATTAATTAATCCTGTTAAAATACTTAAATGACAGTAATTAAGTTGTTTTTTTTTTGTTTTTAAATAAAAGTTCAATTCATTAGATCAACAACAAAAATGCTAAAGTCTACCAAAACTTACATAAGAAATCCGGCAAGAAAATCTGGAGTAACCTACCTAAGCTAAAGCAAACCTTTAAAGATCATTGAGACGCTCACATTTAAGTGAGCCTATACAAGAATGAAAAAACCTCGCCTCCTACGGAAAAAAAATCATTCAACTAGCCCTCATTTGCCAATCACGCAATTGTGGTACAAACAAGAGACTAGAAACGTCATAGAAGACTCATAGAAGCTAATCCACCCTCAAACAGGCTCATACCCTAATACATTAGGGCCCAGATTGCCTTGACCTGAGCCCAAGCCTACGCCCAAGCCCAAGTCAAACATTGCCTAGCAAGAATAGGCCCCTGCCCCATCAGCCCAAGGTTGAGCCTAGGCTCAGAAACCCAGGCCCAAACCTGAGCCAACAAGGGAGATTCATCCCTGCTCACTGCTCCTTCGCCGGCACTGCCTGTCTGTTCTCCGGCGACACACCGTAGCTCTAGAGGCCGGATTCTCCGACCATGCATCACCATCTCGAGCAACGACCGCCTCTGCCTCCTACTCTGCAGCAGATCCCCCAGCAGCGATCGGAGAACTGCCCACCTCAACTCCGAGACCCGACCTCTCAAACCAAACAGACTTTCGCCGCAAAGCATGACACAAAAAGATCTCGAGCCTAGACCGCCGCTGCCAGACCCAACTCTTGCTCGCTCCTCCTCTGCAGCCCAGACAAGAACCACGAAGGCAATCCCAGCCATTCATGTCGCCCTCGTCACTCACCACCTAGATAGAAAACCACTACCACGGTCTGAGAAACCCCTCACCGCACCCACGATCGCAGCAGAGATTCCTCCCTACGTCGCCGTCGTCCGCGATCGTCGCCTCTCCCGAAAGAAGAAACGCCACGGCCAGTCGAAACCTAAGTTTCGAAAACCAAGGTCTCACCATAGTAATTAAGTTGTTGATGCTTAAACTAATTTTTGTGGTTCATTTTCTGATATGATTTTGTGGAATTCATGATCACCCTTTGCAATTTTGTTTTCTTTTTGGTGCTCGAGACCGTTGAGGTCTTTTTAATTAACAATTTACTTAGTTTGTAGTTTTTATCGTTCTCAAAGAAGCATGTCTCTTCAATTTTTTGAGGGATAAGGTTGATATCCTCCCCTTGCCTGTCTTAATTTACTCTTTGTTTTTTCATTCAATAAATTTTCTTATATTGTAAAATGAGGGTAAAATGCTATTTTTTGTTAGTTCAAGAATATATGAGATTAGGACCTATTGAATCATGTGGTGCAGTTTGAAAAACACTCTAAACAGAGTCCAAACTGCAATTAACCCTTTAAATTAACCGAATCTCTATTTCTTCATTTGTTAGATCGCATAATAAGTTTCCTTAAGAAGCCTGTCTTAAGCACTCCTTAGGTCACTTAACTTGAATTTCTTTCTTATATTTTAGCTTTCAATAAATTTGTTAGTTCACATAACTTTCCTGAAATTTAAACCCTAATTTTGAACTGATCAATTTTATTACAATTTCGGGTTAGGGTTTGAGAATCACCAAGAGTAGAGTAGTCACACAGGACTTCCTATCAAAAGAAATAAAGGTCAGTGAAAGATCGGGGTCACCAGCTTATAACATTGACAGCGTAACAATACAGAGAAGAAATAGTGACTTATTGAGAATGGAAGCAAATGTATACAGCAAACATTGGGACTTGTATCCAGTTTGTTTCCGATGTGGGTAAGTATGCACTTTCTGTAGAAGGAAAGTTTGGGTCTGTGCCCATGTTGGGCCATCTTCTGGAGGTAGCTCCAGCCGGCATGGCTACCTATTCCTGAGCTTCCTAGTGGGGTTGAGTCTGAGGTATTGTCCGCTGGTTCCTGACCAGTCCCCGGTTGGCCCGCAAGCAGTGTTCTACCTGTTGTAAATATTTGTGGATAATCATGTAAATAGATGATGAGTAATAGGTGCCTATCCCTATAGATTGGTGATTGATAGGTTGTAATTGTAGGAGTGATTGGATTGTAATTAAGAATTACCTTTTTGTGCACACCATGTAGTCCTATATAAGGCTCCTCATGGTGAGATGAATAAGACACACAATCTGATTCTCTGTGTCCAAACTCTCTCTCTCTCTCAGAAATTTTTCTGTTTTACAACACGTTATCAGCACGAAGCTCTAACCAAAGCTCTAGCCAAGAAAAAAAAACCCCCCCTGCTGCAGCCTGTTTGCACGCCCCGAAACCTCTTGATCGGGACGTCAGATCAAAAACTTTCCTTCATCAAAGTTGTTCGTCTCTGCCTCTTCTCTTTGACCTCCAAATTTCAGCCATATTGGAGTCGTTTTGAGACCTGTACACCATTTGAAGTGGCAGCTATTCAGAAGAGAATTTGCTCCGTGTTCACGACTAGCTCTAAGATTTGGATCGAATAGCTTTGAGATTCGGGATTTCCTACCAGAAGAGGTGAATAGTCCTTGGATTGGCTGAGAAGACAACCTTCTTAGTTCTGCACACATAAGCTGAAGATTCATCCGTTCTTCATCAAGTAATGTTTTCCAAAATCTAATTTCATATTCATGTTTATTGAGCCTAATGATTGAATATGAACAATCACCATGATGCATGAACCCTAATATTTGGTATATACATATTTATATATATTCGTTTATGTGTCTTGGTTTATTTGGCTTTGGATTGTTTGGTTGGAAAAGAAAAAAAAGGGTTAGGATTCTTGGATTTGAAGCATTTGGTCCAGTAGTACCATATAGTGCATACCAATTAAAAAACAAGCAAAAACAAAAGGGATTTTGCTGCTCCTAGGATTCGAACCCAGCCACATCATGCATTAGCCTAGCACATTGTCCACTATGCCACTATGGTTAGCTGGAATTTATCAACACCATTTAATATTAATACTGCCATAAGCAGATTCAACTCCATATAATTGGTGATTGATCAATTGATTCAACCTGTGATTTGATTTTGATTGATTTTATCCAAAGCAATTACCATTGTAATTTATGCTCATTACCACAATCACTTCATTATCACATTGAGACAATTCTGAATTATTGCCTGAATTATGATAGAAGAATTATGGGCTTAATTTTTGGTTACACAAATTTGAATCTGCCATTATAATTCTTTATGCTAGAAGCATTATTGGCTAAATTATTACGTGATTATTACATAAACATTATGCCAGAAGCATTTGCTAAATTTATTACCTGTACGTAATGCCAGAAGCATTAATGAGATTTGAACCCATTTCCTTAGGTATATAACCGCTGCATTAATTTATTTATGTTACGATTTAATAACATATATTGAATTTGGTTATGTTATAATTGTGAATATTAATAGAGGCTGAGTCAGAAGCTCAAATCAAGCCCAAAGTCATAACAACAAATTCGAGACAGAAGCTCAGGCCCAAGTTGCAAGGCCAGAATAGCAGCTCACTACATGTTACCATGACAAAAGTTATGAATCTTCTCAAAGTAGGCTCATCCAGTTGGATGCGATGTCTAGGTAAGGTTCAAATGAGGCTGTGTACTTAAGTGAGCCTTGCTCCACCTAAACCTCATCCTTCCTTACCTGGTCGTATTCAATTGGAGTTACCGAAAGGGTTGAGTAATAATTTTTCATTCCTTGGCAGACCAGCCTGAGCCCAGCAGGCCCACTCTCCCTCCGTGGGACCAAGCAGCCCAGCATGCCTCACACACCATTTGACTTACGCATGAAAGCCCGGGTCACAAGCCTGCAGACTAAACCCGATAGGCTTCACTATCAAGCCCACTCCTTCTTTGGTCTAGCAGAATCAAAATAAAAATGATTTCATATTGTAAATCATATTGTAAATAAATTCACCATATCTAATATGTGTAATTAATTGCCAGAAGCATTTATTCACATAATTGTGTGATAATTAATATGTTATTTTACTAGCATGCAATTAATATCTCAATTGATTTATGATTTCCATTTATCCAATTTGTGAGATATTATTACAATTTACCTTTTTCAATATTATTGTGTTACTTGTCTGAATTTTCGCACTAGAATATATGTGTAGAAAATGCAGGTACCTAATGAACTAGAAGTTCTAAATGAACCCGTAGTTCATATATAAATCGAACTTGTAGTTTCGATAATGCTGTTTAAGAAACTTGAAGTTTCCTTTCATAAATTCACCACACATGATAAAACCAGTAGATTTTACATGTCTAATCCGATTTTTCATACCATGTTATAGAACCTGAAGTTCTCATTACTTGCTTATGGATGATATTACCCAAAGCACTAATATTATTTGTTCCTTTCCTGTAAGAAATGTCAAATCTCAACATGTTTGACTTTGTTGCTTTGGAGGTCTCCAGAAGAAACTATCTAAAGTGAACTCAAGATGTGAAAATTCATCTGACTGCAAAGAAGATGAGATCAACAATCGATATTGACAATGTCGTCACTGAGGTTTTTAAGGCGAGTGCCATAATGTTCATAAAGAAACATATGGAGACAGCACTCCAAGTTAAGTACCCGATTAAGAGGATACACAGACTCTTTAGGTTGCTCTGGAAGAGCACTTTCACCATCAGATGACCATTTTCTTGCTTGAAGCAAGACATGATTGGCAGAACAAAAAAAACCCATATGACCGTCATCCACGTGGCCAAGGCCCACGTTGTGGGAATCGTGATGCCCTAACTCAACAAGCCTGAGTTGAAAGGAACACTGGTCAGGCCTGTTGCTACCAGAATCAGCATGATCTTTGTTATCGATGTGGAGGAATTGACTGCTGGTCCCGCACCTGTTGTGCGATAGCCGAAGCAATAGATGAGTATTACGCCTGTCGCGGAACTCGAAATACCAACTTTATTAAAGGGTCATTTTCTATTGATTCCACACTAAAGATCATTAATTTTCAGGCAGTTACTGAACATACCGAGGATTAGAACTCGAAGACATAGGTATAATTGGCCCCTTGTGCCATATCTATTTCATCTTAATGAATGAAACATTTTCGGATTTTGGTGATTTATGTTTTCAATTATTTTGGATTATAGAAATGTGGTTATGTTCGAATATATTTAATTCCATAAACTTATTCATACATGTGATCTATTGAATTAAATAAATGAATAGGCATATTCTGTGGAGAAGTTTGTTGTTTGGTTAAAAGTACTATTACGCACACCATACTCCCAGATCGGAGATATTTTTCAAACTTATTGTCTATTCATACCTCTGTGACAGCCGTATCAGGGCAATCCAACCTGATAGAGGGCTATGACAAAGCCTACTTTATGTTGTCCAATGGTACTGAACTTACCATTAATGAGGCCTTATATTCTCCACGTTCCAGAAGAACGTTATTGAGTATTAAGGATATTCGAACCAACGGTTATCACGCTGAAACCACTAAGAAAAATGCGTGGAATATCTTTGTATAACCTCCGAGTGTGCAGCCAGAAGTGTACATTGGAGAAATTGAAATCTGTTAGCTAGAAGCTAACTAATTCAAGCAACTACTTGTTATGACATGACCTTTTGGGACACCCAGGTCAAAGTATGATGCACTGTATCCTCAACTCATCGTAGGTGCAACTCCTTCTGAATAAGGGTCCTGTATATAATGACACACTATGCCATACTCGTTAAGAATATTTAATACTAGACCATCATATACAAAGACTAGTACATACACCACCATTTTTTTGCACAGAATGCAAGGGAAATTTGTGGACATATCCAACCACCATGTGGACCAGTTAAATATTAATGGTTTTGGTTGATGTATCGACAAAGTGATCACATGTTACACTACTGTCCATAAGAAAATACTGCTTTTGTTAAACTCTCACCCAGATCATGAAATTGAGGGTTCACCACTCGGATTATCCCATAAAGTCTGTAAGACTTGATAATACCGGAGAGTTTACATCGAAGTCTTTCGATGATTATTGGATATCCCTTGGGATTGATGCTGAACATATAGTTCCCTATGTTCACACCCAAGATGGTCTCGCAAATAGAATCTTGGTAATGCGCACCAAGCTCCTAGTTTTTGTGTGGGGCTATGCAATCTTGCATGCAGCTATGTTGGTCCCGTTGAGGCCCACTGCTACCCAACCTTACTCCGCGTTACAGTTGGTGACTGGGTACGAACCTGATGTTTCGCACTTACGCGCATTTTGGTATGCAGTCCTCGTGCCAATTGTGCCGTCACAATGTACAAAATTGGGTCCTCAACAAAGGATGGGCATACATGTCGATTATGAATCCCATCCATTATGTGCTCTTTCGAGCCCTTGACAGGCGATCTCTTTACCGCTAGATTTGCGGATTGTCACTTTGATGAGACAGTCTTCCCGCCGTTAGGGGGAGATAAGAACGTTACCGTTCCTGATGAACGACGTGAATTGACGTGGAATGTCCCCACTATGTCTCATCTTGATCCCCGAACCGCACAATGTGATAATGAACCGCGGAGAATTCTAGATCTACAGAGTGCAGCCCAAAATATGCCAGACGTTTTCTCTGATCTAGCTAAAGTGACGAGATCATATATACCTGCTGCAAATGTGCCTGCAAGGATAGACGTCCCTGTAGGATGTGTCGTCCCAGATGGACGAGGTACGACCATGGCGGCTAACCAGTCATATGTCCCTGCCCAGAAGTGAGGTAGACCATTAGGTTCGAAGGATTCTTATCCCCAGAAGAGGGTAAACTTGGCACAAACGAATCCTCTTGACATCGCAATCTCAAACCGATTCATCTCACGAGATAAATCCTGATTATGGGTATGTCCTAGAAGAGACTATGTTAGGGGACGCTCCAACATTTGAACCCACTCCCGAGAATAGAGAAATCTCGGTAAATTTAGTGAGATTTGGAATTGGAATGAGATCATCATCGATGATATATTAGTATTTGCGGTGGCCACCGAAAATATAATAAGCGATGACCTCGAACCTTGCTTTGTTGATCAATATCAATGAAAAGACGACTGGCTAACAAGGAAATAAGCAATACAGGTCAAAATAGATTCCTTGACAAAGAGAAAGGTGTTTGGACCTGTTGTTCCTACACCTCCCCATGTTAAACCCGCAGAATTTAAATGGGTATTTGTAAGGAAGCGTAATGAGAAAAACGAGATTGTGATACACAAGACTCGTTAGTGGCGCAATAATTTTCTCAATGCCCTGTGGTTGATTACGAGGAGACGTATTCTCCCGTAATGGACGTCATAACGTTCCACTACCTTTTCAGTTTGGTAGTTTCCGAAAAACTGAATATGCAGCTTATGAATGTGGTCACAGCTTATCTCTATGGGGATCACGACACAGAGATATACACAAAAGTTCCAGAAGGACTTAATATACCCGATGAAAATAGTTCTAGACCACGGAACACGCTCTTCATTAGTTTTGAGGCGTTCACTTTATGGATTGAAACAATCCAGATGGAGGTGGTATAACCGTCTAAGTGAATATTTAATCGGGATGAGATATGTGAATAATAAACTATGCCCATGCCTGTTTATTAAGGAAACAAGTTCCCAGTTTGGAATTGTGGCGGTCTATGTCAATGACATGAATTTGATCGATACTCCTGAAGAGATCAAGGAAACCGCAAAGCACCTGAAGTTGGAATTAGAGATGAAAGGCCTTGGGAGAACAAATTATTGTCTCGACCTGGAGCCCAAGCACAGTGCAGATGAAATTTTGGTCCATCAACCAAATTACATCCAGAAGATGTTAAGATGCTTTAATGAGGATAAAAGCAAGCACACCCATGGTCGTCTAAAGTCTAGAGAGAACCGTATCGTCCTGCAGATGATAACGAAGAGATATTGGTGCCAGAAGTCCCATATCTAAGTGCAATAGGCGCATTATTGTACTTGGCTTAATTCCCTAGACAAGACATCTCATTCGATGTGAACTTGTTAGCTAGATATAGCTCTGCGCCAACACGCAGCCACCGAAATGGCATAAAAGACATTTTTCGCTACCTTAGAGGTACAGCGGATATGGGCTTATTCTATCCCTATGCATCAAGGAATGGATCAAACCCCCTTGATCCTCAGAATGATGCTCACCTTGTTGGATATGCTGATATAGACTATCTATCAGACCCGCACAAGGCATGTTCCCAGATTGGTTATGTCTTTACCATTGGGAATACTGCAATTTCTTGGAGGTCTACGAAATAGACAGTTTTTGCTACCTCTTCGAATCATGCTGAGATACTAGCTCTTCACGAAGCAGTATGTGAATGTACATGGCTGAAAGCCGTTACAAAGCATGTTCGAAGCACATGTGGACTGTATTCCACCACTGATGAACCAACCATTATCTACGAGGATTATGCTGCTTACATAGAGCAGATAAAGATGAGTTTCATCAAAGGAGACAACACCAAACATATTGTACCGAAGTTCTCCTTCAATCAACAACAACAAGAGCATCAGAAGATTGAAGTTAAGCAGATTTGATCTGAAGACAGTCATGCAGACCTCTTTACCAAGTCACTACCAAAGTCTACATTCCAGAAGCATGTTCAAGGTATTGGTCTACGTAAACTATCTGAATTACCTAACATGTAATTTTCAGGGGGAGTCGAAATCAGGGGGAGTATCCTGAAGCATACCCACTTGACCATCGTGTACTCTTTTTGTCCTTCGTCTAGGGTTATTTTGTCCCACTGGGTTTTGTTACCTGGCAAGGTTTTAACGAGACACATCTTTAGCATGGTCACCCCAATTATAGTACATCCTGAAGATGCTTTGATTTGACATATATGCTTTGATTTGACATATATGCATTTGCTCATCTTTTCCCTTCGACCACGGGTTTCTCCCACTGGGTTTACCGGGCAAGGTTTTGGTGTAGCAACTCTAATGCATCCCTCTCGTAGACATACTAACTACTTATGGTGCTGATAAGAAGACTTCACCTATCTCTAAAGCTGTGATACTGCCACTCCACACTCAAGCGCGTTGTGCTCTTTTTCTCCTTCGACCAAGATTGTTTTTTTCCCACAGGGTTTTTATTACTTGGCAAGGTTTTTGACGAGGCAACTTAGAAGCGCTTAGCCTATGCAACACTATTGACATGGAATATCCAAGGGGGAGTGTTGTAAATATTTGTGGATAATCATGTAAATAGATGATGAGTAATAGGTGCCTATCCCTATAGATTGGTGATTGATAGGTTGTAATTGTAGGAGTGATTGGATTGTAATTAAGAATTACCCTTTTGTGCACACCATGTAGTCCTATATAAGGCTCCTCATGGTGAGATGAATAAGACACACAATCTGATTCTCTGTGTCCAAACTCTCTCTCTCTCAGAAATTTTTCTGTTTTACAACACTACCGGTGTTTTTACTCGTATGCATGTGCTATTTATTGTTTCGACCTTAAAATTTCACATAGAAAAATCTAGTCCAAGTCACTGTATTAAGAGCAGTCCGTGATTGAGTAATCCCACTGTGCCATCCTTCAGTTAAGTCAACAAAATCAGCATAGACCAATTCAAACCAAGAGAAAAGGAAAGATCATGGAAGATTAGTCTTCTCTCCAGTCCTTGTCTGGGGTACCACCGAATTACTAATCGAATCTCAATTGATAGCATATGGTTTGTACATTTGCTTCTTTTCTATATAAGTAGCAAGCAAAATTCTCCAATTTGTAGACAAGAATAAAATCATATCACATCATATTATCTTCCTCTTTGCTTTATTTCAATGAGAGCCATGGCATTGCAGCCTAATCATCTCGTGCCTTATGGTATTCTCCTCTTCATCTGTTTTATCTCAAGTGTCATCTCTACAAACCACGGATGCAACAAAATGGATCATGACTCTCTTCGGTCCTCTTTCGATATGCTTTCTCGTTTAAATTGGTCTTCAAGTGATTGTTGTCACTGGGAGGGCATCACTTGTGATGAGGATGGTAGGGTAACCAGTTTATTATTACCCTCCAAAGGGATCCAAGGAGGCATTTCACCTTCACTTGGAAACCTAACACATCTCTCCCACCTCAATCTCTCCCAAAATCAACTCTCCGGTCCTCTAGGGACTGGACTCTTTTCGTCCCTGAGTCACCTCGAGGTCCTTGATTTGAGCTATAACCAACTTTCGGGAGAGTTAGCCTCAATACCATCCATTTATATTCGAGTGGTGGACTTGTCCAGCAATCTATTCAATGGAACAACTCCATCTTCATTCCTAAAGCATGCCTCTAATTTGAGTAGTCTAAATGTCAGCAACAATCTCATTAGTGGCCAAATTCCATCCACTATCTGTCTTTCTTCTTCTTTGGTTAAAATTTTGGATTTCTCTAAAAATGAATTCAATGGTATGATTCCTCTTGGGTTAGGGAACTGTTCGAAATTGGAGGTCTTTCGTGTAGGCTTTAATAATCTCTCAGGGACCCTTCCTAGTGATCTTTACAATGCTCTAACCATTCAGGAAATTTCATTGCCTTCGAATAAGCTTTTCGGATCCATTAGTGATAACATTGTCAATCTTACTAACCTCACAATCCTGGAGATCTACTTCAATCAGCTGAGTGGAACACTTCCTTCCCACATTGGGAAACTCTCCAAATTGAAACTCATGCTCCTTCATTTCAACAACCTCCAAGGTTTTCTACCTCCTTCTTTGATGAGTTGCACAAATCTTGTGGAACTAAATCTTGGATTTAACCGCTTGGAAGGAAATATTTCGGCTCTTGATTTCTCCAAACTTGGTCAACTTGCTAAACTTGATTTTGCCAGTAATCACTTCACCGGTGTCTTGCCAATAAGCCTTTACTCATGCAAGTCACTGGGAGCACTTCGACTGAGCTCAAACGATCTAGAGGGACAAATACAACCTGAGATTCTTTCACTAGAGTCCTTGTCCTTCCTCTCGCTTTCAAGGAACAGACTGACCAATGTCACAGGGGCAATGAAGATATTGATGGGTTTCAAAAGTCTCGGGGTAATCATCATTTCACGGAATTTTCTAGGTGAAGAACTGCCAGATGGTGATGCCAATACTGGTTCGGTGTTTAAAAATCTCCGAGTTTTTGGTATAGCTGACTGCCAACTTACCGGTCAAATACCTAGATGGTTGTCCAACCTCAAGAAACTAGAAGCTCTGGATCTATCTTCTAATAGACTCACAGGATCAATACCTGGTTGGTTGGGGAATCTTCCAAGTCTCTTTTTCATAAGCTTGAATAATAACTCATTTTCAGGTGAACTTCCAAAGGAACTTTCCAGATTACAAGCATTGCAATCACAAAAGGCTGCACCTCATGGCCATGGCTACTTTGAATTGCCAATCTACACTCAACGCACAAATGCATCCATTACTGTCTTGCAGTACAACTATCTTTCCAACTTGCCGCGAGCAATTTACCTCAGGAACAACAGTCTAAGCGGCAGAATACCAATTGAGATTGGTCATTTGCAACTTCTTCATGAGTTTGATCTTAGTGTCAACAACTTGGTTGGAGACATTCCCAACCAAATGTCTAACCTCACAAACTTGGAGAGATTAGACCTCTCAAGAAATCACTTGTCAGGCGGAATCCCAGCTTCACTATCAAATCTTCATTTCTTGGCTTCATTTAGTGTTGCATACAATAATCTCCAAGGACAAATACCATCAGGCACTCAGATCCAAGGCTTCAACGCCACTGCCTTTGAGGGGAACCCCGGACTTTGCGGCTTCCCGCTTCCAAATCATTGCCAACAGGCGAATGGAAGTAGTATTACTAAGAACACTGAAGATGGACATGACAATGGGCATGAAATTCAGTGGCTTCATTTTTCTGTCGCATTTGGTTTCATTATAGGGTTTTGGGGAGTTTGTGGCCCTTTAGTGTTGAGCAGATCATTGAGATTTGCATATTTCCAGTTTTTAGCCAGTGTTAAATCTCGCTTTTTCGGTTAGTGAAGTGTATTAATTTTCTCTGGGAAAATAAAAAGGTTAATAAAGCGAATTAACTTTTCTGCGAAAATAAAATCGTAGACATTATATATAATGGACTTATTTGTACATACAAATATAGTTCCCAAGTAGTCAATATAAAGTTTTTAAAGAGAATCTCTATGTTTTTGCGTGAGAATTCAAAGACTAAGTATGAAGCCGGATAGATAAAGAGAGATGACAGAGCATGTATAATGGTTCACCTTGCTTAAGAGGCAAGACTATGTCCACTTAGAGGTTTCACTATGAGTGAGGTTAAGTCGCCTTTATAGTAATACAAGAGTGGGGATCATGGATCTCATCCTTTTATAAGTAGGGGAGGACTCCTTTTTATAGCTAAAGAGGTCTCCTCCCATTTACATGTTTTCGATGTGGGATACAATGCACATATTTGCTTCTCTTGAAGCCCTTTGGAGACCAAGGGAGGGTGGACTCCCGGCGAGATATCGGCCGACCTCCACCATGGCGAGTTAGGCTAAGCATGTTTGAAATTGCAATTAAATTGATTGTATATATGAGAATTTATCTTTGCAGGGAGGTTGTGGTTTGCCATATAACTGGTAGCTGTCCAAGGAGGAGAGACTAGAGCGTGCATTTGCAAGAGTTGCATGAGCCCAGATAGGAGAGACCAAGTGTTCCATTAGCTGGTGTGTGCTTGGGACAGGTTGATAAGATCACTTAGGCATGCAAGCGTATCCGCTGGGTTTTCATTGAAAGGAAAAAAGGTGTTCAGAGAAGATCGATGGGTGAACTGATTGATTGCTACTGGAAGCTTCAAGTTGTATCGAGCGACATGCTTGACATTCCATAAACCCAGGGGGAGATTAAATCAAAATCAAGATGATGAACTTATCTGGTTTTGGATGTTGTTCTGGAATACCGAGAAGCAAAGCGAGCTCAACACCAAAGAAGCGGTTAACTCTGAACATATACTCTCTTTTTTGTAACTCAGTCTCTGTGAAACTGCTACCGGGATGAGGTTGCAGTGATATGAAGAGTGGCATAGTTAATGGAGATGAATTGTTGGGAAGCTAGTTACTGATTGGGTCACCGGGATGAAGGAGTAGCCGGGTTTGGTCTCAGGATGGGGGGTGTCCAGAGTAAATCACTTTTTTGTTTTTGAACTGTGATAGTCACCAAGTGAATTGGTTGCCACTAAGTATACCGCCAAATGAATTTCTAGCTCAAGATCAAGTGGGCAAGATTGCGGAGAGAAAAACATAGAGCTCACACCTTTTGGAAAACTAACAGAGGCTGCCAGTGAGAGATACCAGGAGGTGAAGCTCTGAGTGCCGGGAGCAGAGATATTGGCAATGGGTGCTGGAGGCTTTCCTTGGGTAGTGGTTTGCTGTGGTGCGGTGTCGGCAAGATGTGAGGTTCACCGAGATGAAAACATTTCCGGGGAGGTCATCGGGTACCTATAGTGCGGGACAGATGGTTCTTGATCGGGGTCGTGATCAGTGTCCCTGATGACAGTGAAACAACTTTCGGTATCCAGAGTGATTGTGGGTAGTACTGGATGGGTGCTGGAATCATCTTTGGGTCCGCAGGTGGAATTCGGCAGCTGCTAGTGTTGGTAACCTGAATGGTTTTGGGTCACCCAGCGGTGAAAAAAAAAAAACTTCCAGCTAGGGTCATGTTACTGGTGAGGGTCATTGAGAAGAACTGCGGTGACAAATCATTTAGCAGGAGCTGCAGATTTCCAACTACTCTATGTGAGCTCCGACTCGAACTCGAAGCTGGTGACTCAGTGTTAATGAGTGGGAGTGACGCCCGTACAAACCCCTCACTGGCAGATGTGGATTGGCTGAAGGTGGTGCGTAACCGCTGACTTGTCAGAGGCCCGGAGAAGAGTGGAGCTTGGGTGTAGAGATGAGGGTGTGGGGTGTCTTGATCAATTTCAGGCATTTGGGTTGCATGGCCTAAACGGTGTCACACGACCATTAGGTGTGATAACTAGAGTCGTTACTCCGTTGTAGCGATCAACTAGCTATTGCGCATAGGTGCTAGACTGCTAGTGCATAAATAAGGCCCGAATCAGACGTAAGCCTGGGACTTGCTGCATCAGTGGGGGAAGAGCAATATGGCTTCTTGTATCAATTCCCACAGACGGCGCCCATGTTTTTGCGTGAGAATTCAAAGACTAAATATGAAGCCTGATAAAGAGAGAGATGACACAGCATGTATAGTGGTTCACCTTGCTTACGAGGCAAGGTTACGTCCACTTAGAGATTTCATTATGAGTGAGGCTAATCAAGTAGCTTTTGTAGTAATACAAGTGTGGGGATCATGGATCCCATCATTTTCTAAGTAGGGGAGGACTCCTTTTTATAGCTAAAGAGGTCTCCTCCCATTTACATGTTTTCGATGTGGGATACAATGCACATATTTGCTTCTCTTGAAGCCCTTTGGAGAGCATGGGAGGGTGGCCTCTCGGCGAGATATCGGCTGACCTCCACTATGGTGAGGTAGCTCAAGTGTCGGTCTACTGGATGCATGCCATAGGCGGGGCTAGTCATGTCACGGAGACCGCCTACGGGGTCGTTACTTATGCTTGGCGGTATGTACATTGTATATCTCGTGTTACATGGTTTATTTTTATTTTTTTAACAATGAGTAAACCTAGTCCATGAATCTAATTTAGGACATTTCACTTAGAAAGTAGAGCACTAGTCACTAAACTAAACAGTACTGTGCATCTAATTTGTGGATTAATGATTCTATAAGTTATATATGATAGTATTTAGGTGTGTAAAGGACTAAAGGTGAAACTTAAACACATTTTAGATAAACCAAAAATACGGGTAGTTGCAAGAATGTTTCAGACATTTTTTTAAGGGTCTTTTCCCGTATACCCAAAAAGCTCCTGTATTTTTCCCAACTGCCCAAAACTTTTGTATTACAACACTGTTGCTGATAGAAAAAGACTAATAGGGATGGTTTTTTTTCTCAGAAAAATGCCTTCTGTATCCTATGTTGACCAATGGTTCTAGCAATATTGTTTGACCCAAAAAAAACTTTGCCCTAGACGACAAAAATAAAAACAAGACTAGCCTTCAACATGCCTAAGTTTTTCGCCTAACGGCTACTTTAACAGGCGGAATTACTGCTGCTTGTCCTAATTTTTGGTTCTAAAACTGATTTTTCCCAGGTGAAAAATATTATTAGAACTTTGGATTTCTATAGGATGCATGCATTTAGATAGAGAAACATGAATGACAACTGGATAGTGAAACATGAATGACAACTATAATTATGGAAATGTAATGACAACTATATTGGTTGAAGAAGTGGGTGAGCAACCATCTGAATTCATTTATTCAAATATACATACATGCTAAACATTCAGAGCCTTATTCTCAGGTAAACAGCAAAAGACTGTTTAGCTATCCATAATAATGAGAACATATACTTACTTGTAATGAAAGCACACTACTTCACACTTTAGACAGGAAGGGAAGCACACTGCTATACTAGTTGAGAGAAGACTCTTCTACTCAATTTTCTAATCTAGAACTGATATGGAAATTCTTCGATGCCTTCTAAGGGAAGCTAAAGCTCCTTATATAGGGAGCGGAACTCAAATTACAATTGAAAACATAAAAATGTACAGGACAACTCCGTGACCTTTCAGCTTTTCTGAGTGCTCCTGATGATGGAGGTCGGATGGGAAAAGCAGAAAAGTAGTTGGTGAAATGTCTTTTTCTTGAATTTTGGCAAAAGAAAAAGTAGCTTTTAGAAAAGTCTAAAGGTCTACAGTTGCAATTTTGGTGCTGATTCTTCACCTGTAGCTTCACATGTTTTCGTCTGTTTCAGAATTGTGGCCAAGGACAAAGGAGTTGTTGTCTGCCTGGGCCATACGAGTAGTTGTTGCGTTGTCTTCGACATCTGTATCAACATACATTTTATAGTGGTTGTCTGTTTCAAGTCTTTCTACCCACTGTAAGCATGCCAGTGTCGAATCTATCTCTTTTTTGGTAAGAGATAGGAACAGGTCACTGCTGACTACGTTAGGATGATGGTAAGCAGTGATAATAGTTTTTTCTCCTGCTGGCAGGAAAGTATTGTTGATATCTTCAGAGATGATCTTCTTGATATATTCTAAAGTCATGGCTTTCATCCATGGAATGCTTGAGTTTGGTTGGCCATTGTAACCAACACAGGCAGGCTGCAGATATTTCTTTTGAATAATTCTTACATAATGATATGGAGAAATATACTCAACCTCACCGTTTGCCTTCTGGATCCATTATGGAGGAGTGGATCTAAACTTCAGATGAAGCATACAGTCATTTTTTCTAATGTTTTTGACTGTGTTGACAATGATAGGTGGCAAACCTTTAAGATCATCATTTGTTTTAGTCCACAGATTATGGACAAAACCATTTTAAACAAGCCAAAGCTTGTGTTCTTGAGGATGTTCACTCTGAACATTGACTAAGTATCTTCCGACATATGGTCTTGCAATGATAAAGAGAGTTGGAGGAACTCGGTCTTCAGAATTATAACTTCCTATCAGACTATGAAATTCATGCCAGTTTGATTCATTAAGTGCCATGATAGGGACCCTAGCACTTTCTGGGCTTTCAAGGAAGTGAATTTTTTCTTTTCTTACAGCACTCTGCTGTGTATGAAGTTCTTCAGACTGTGGTCTTCCATTTTCGTAGAGTTCTTCAGCTAGGGCAAAGAGAGCTGGAAACATCAGACCACTGCTTCTTTCTTGAAAGGCAAAAAGGAGATTATCCAAGATTGGTTTCTGGTGATAAGCTAGTCTCCTGCCAGTTCTGAACACAGGAGTATCAAACGTTTGAAGTTCATAATTAAAAACATTTATTACTCCAGTTGGAGTAGGTTTGCTTTTTGGCAAAGCAACAGTCTTCAATGGTCTTGATGAGCTTTTACCGTCTGCCGTTTGAGACGGGCTAGCCAATCCTTTACCCTGGGATTGATCAGTTGTGGCTAGTCCTTTTGGACTTAGCAGAAACCTTTTGAGGATTTTTTCTTTGGTTTCTTTGGGATCCTCTTCAGGCTCAATGTTCTTTCCCAGTTCTTCTGCTTCTGGGATTACGACCTTCGTCATCATCTCTTAGGCTGAACATTGCCATTTCTCTGGTCAATGCGTCTGGAAGATAATTCTTGTTTCCTGCAATTAATTCCACATTATAATCATATTGGTTAAGAAATAATTGCCAGTTTGCTAATCTTCCTCTATCGGCAGCTTTATCGAGTTCAAAATTTTTGAAATTCTTTACTTTGGCACAATCGTTGCGAACAGTAAAGGGTTTTCTAAGAAAAGCTGGAGAATTTAAAATTGTTTTCTTGACAGCCAAAATTTCTTTTTCCCCTGTGGTATAATTCAGTTCTGCAGGGTTGAACTTGCCGCTACAAAATTTGCAGATCTTTTCAATGTTAGTTCCGGGAGTTTTTGCCAGAACAACACCGTACCAGTAATTATCACTCGCATCTGTTTGGAGGATAATTTCATCATTCTCTTCTGGTTGTTGAAGAGGAGGGAGGTTTTTGCAGAGATTTTTTATCTGCTTCACAATTTTTTCATCATCTTCTGTGAAGTTCCATTTTCTTTTGGAACTTGTCTTAGGAGATAACATTGCTGTTAACCCTGAGATTTTGGGAATGAAATCTCTCCCATAGTTTATGACACCAAGGAATCTCTCTAGACTCTTAGCATCAGGAATTCTATCTGGGAATTTCCAGATCTTCTCAAGGATATGAGGTTGAAGTTTTATCACTCCATTCTTGATATTTATTCCTAGGAAATCAACTTCATCGAGGATAAAGAAGATTTTCTTTTTTCCTAGGATGATTTCATGCTGAACTATCAGCTTTACAACCTCGTGGAGGTGTTTCATGTGTTCTTCTCTGTTTTTGGAGAAGACAAGGATGTCATCTATGTAGACGACACAGAACTCCGCAACATGCTTGAAGATGTTGTCCATCTTTGTCTGGAAGATTGAGGGAGCTTGCTTGAGACCAAAAGGCATTACCAACCATTCGTAATGACCTTGTGGTGTTCCAAATGCAGTGAGAGGCACACTCTCAGGATGCATCTTGACTTGCCAGAAACCTGACTTTTAGGGCTGGGCACGGTCCTAGACCGGCACCAGTTTTACAGGGACCGGGATCGGCAGTCTTACTTCGGGCTGGTCTTGCATTTGCACAAAACAGGGACCGGTCCAAACTCGGACCGGCAATGGTATTACAGGGACCGGGACTAGAATCGGGACCGGCAGTCTTACGTCGGGCCGGGACCGTAATTGCAGCTAATAGGGACTGGGATAAACCCGGGCCGGGACAAAACAGGCCAGTTTTTCGGGTTCCAGTTCCAATCAATCTTGGCAGCACTACTGCATTTTGCTGCTGCAATCAATCATAGAAACAAAATAGTTATCCACACTTTTACTGCATGTTCACTGATACTAGGTGCATGTCTCCTTTATTCCTTGTTGAAGAATTCCTAACTAATAATACAAGCCATCACAGACGTGAACAACCTGACAATTTGAAAACCATATCAAATTTTATTATATAAGATGAACAACCTGACAATTTGAAAACCATATCAAATTTTATTATATAAGATTCTGAGTGCTTGCCAATATCCACCAAAACGTTTCCACATGCTTATAATATCAAACTCATAAAAATATGTGTCTGCCATTACATAAATTCGATTAGTTAAATTCATATGCTGCTTACTTTTCTTCTAACAAGACAGAGGACCCCTTTTTGATAAGATATATGCAACGAAACTGAAAAATTAGGGGCACCCAAATAAAAAAGACCACAAACCACGTTGTGATTTATCATATCCAATAACTAGCACTCACATTGTGATTTCTATAAGAGGAAGCTCCGATATGGACTCCGTCGAATCAAATGAGTTTTCCACAAGTTCCCTCACAGTAGTATAAAGACATTTCCCTGGCTAAAACATCCAAAGTCAGACACTCCAAATCCCTCTACATTTTACAGAAAGCTTCAAATTTGATCCTGGAAATAAATAATCAAAGAAAAAAGGCATACATTACCAAATCCAGCAATGTTCTTGTTCTCAGCGAAGAACTCAGCTGGAGATTCTGCAGCAAAATTGAAGATAAAAACCAAATCAATATGAAACCCAATACAAAAAAAAAAAATCAAAGATAGACCCAATCAATACATAAAGACACAGTCTTTTTATACAAAGAATAATAGAGAGACTGACTCTGCTCAAGAACAATGTCTTTAGGCTTCTTTGCCGGAGTCTTTGATTTGGGTTTCTTACTGCTCTTCAAACCGAAACCATTAATATTCAGAAAGCTGACCTGCAATTCAACACCACAAACCACCAAATCTGCCCCTGAAACTCACCAAATCCCACAAATCAAACTCATTTCCACACGAAAATCCACTCCAAAACCAAAAATCCACCAAAACATAAAATAATCGATGATAAGAGAAGAAGCAGTAGTACCTTTCTTGGCCAAAAGTGTCCTAAATCTGGGCCTTGATGGCGGATTGGCCAGCTAAGTCGACGTTGAGGGTTCTGGAGAGGAGATTGGATTTGCTGATGCTGAGGGTCAAGAGTGAGAGCTGAAAGGAAGAGCCGCAGAGGTGAGGAAGACCGATTGTGAGGGAGAGAGCCAGAGAGGTGGAGTTGCAGTCTTGCAGAGAGCCGCGAGAACAGAGGGAGGGAGCCAGAGAGGCGGAGTTGCAGACAGCTGAGGAAGTGAGGAAGAGGAACTGAAGAAGAATGATTTAGGATTTTAGAGTTTAGGTTTACTTACTAATCACATGTGGTCATGTCCATACTAACTTCAAAACTATCCAATAATTGGAAGACACGTATACAAGCTCGGTTTTTTCGGTCCACGCAGTCACCTTAAGTTAAGAACCGGGACCGGACCTGCCATTGAGTACAGGGACCGAACCGGCCATGCAGTCACATCAAGTCAAGAACCGGGACCGGACTGGCACACGGAGTATAGGGACCGAACCGGCCCGAAATCACTTATTTTCAGTCTTAAACCCGAACCGAACCGGCCGGTCCGGATCGGTTCCTTCCGGTTTTTCGGTCATTTTTGCCCACACCTACCGACTTTGCGTCGAATTTTGAAAGGACTTTAGCTCCTCTGAGCTGGTTGATCAATACTCTGACTTGAGCAATTTGATAACCGTCTTTGACAGTCTTCTTGTTGACATCTCTGTAGTCAATCACCATTCTAGCTTTTCCTCTGAGGTTTTCTGCATGATTTCTCACGTACAATGCTGGAGCATGATGAGGGTTAGTGGAAGGTTGAATTAATCTCTTGTTTAGGAGATCTTCAATATCTCTTTTGAATTCTTTTTGATCTTCCTCTTTGTACTGAGGAATAGCTTTGACATGACAGATGGCATTCATATCTTGTAATCTCAATTCACAGACCACTGGGTCTTTTTCCCAGAACTTCTGAGGGTCTACATCGATATTTTGTTCGAGTAGTTTCTTGATTTTATCAAGAGTGTGAATTTTCTGAGACTCAAGCTTATTCTGAAAGTGCTTGAGGTTATGCTCATGGATGAAACTAGCTTCTTCATCTTCACTAGTTTCTTCTTCTTTTTCTTCTTCTTCAGAGGATTCTTCAACAAGTAATTCTTCTTGTTGCTTGATTTGGAGTATAGGCTCGAATTTGGGTTTGTAGGGGGTAAGATCACCACTATTCTGTTGCGATCTCTGATACTGAGTAGTAAAACCAGGACCTACTACACTTTTTGCTTGTGTAAGTCGGTCTGCCCAAAACACCCGTTCTCCTTTTCTGAAGCCTATTGCTTCTTCATCCTGAATGAATCTCTGTTGGAGAATAAAATCATTTCCCAACAAGAAGTCGGATCCTTGGCCTTCAGATTGCCAAACATTATGGATGATAAATGTTCCTCCACCAATGGTGATATGAACATTTTTTGCTACCTTATTCATGGTGAGATGGCTTCCATCAAATGTAACACCAGTAGCAGCTATGTTCTTTTCTTCTTTCCAGAGTTCTTCTGGAATTGCAAATCTCTTTGCAACAGTAAATCTTGATCCATTATCTACAAAGGCATGTAGATGATATTTTTTGTGATCAGGGAATTTTAGCCCAATTTCTATGTAGTTGTTGTATCTACTAGTAGAGACGACTTTTGATTGTAGAAGCTCATTTTCTTGAGCTTGTTCCTTTGGAATAAATGGTTTACATTCTTCTGGAACAATTTCTGGCGGTTCAACCAGTTCAAAATTTTCATTTTCATCGATTTTTTCTTCATCGATGATTTCTTCCTTTATTTTCGAGGAAGATGGTTCCATAATTTTTTGGAACAAAGTTTCTACTTCTTTCTCTTTTTGCTCAGAGAAATATTCTTCATATTCTTGCTCTACCAATTGGCTGACAAGGCCGTTCTTGGTTTTTCTTCTTGCTTCAGCTATGAAGCATTCTTTGTGATAAGTCTTTTTTGACTCTTCACAAAACATAGGGAGACCATTCTTTTCGTGACATAGGCAGTAGTCACAGACGAATGTACCAGGGTTCACCTGATAAGAAGACATTACTGATTCTGTCTTACTTTCTTCCCAGTTTTTGATTCTCAAGACATTCATTTGTCTGGATTCGAAGTACTCTACTTCAGAATCTGTCTCAGACTCAGATAAATTTTCTTCTTCAGACCAGGCAGAATAAACTGACCTGTCATCATCTTCATCATCAGAATAGGCTATTTCGTAGCCATTCACGTTTGCTGTTTCTACTATTTGCTCATATTCTTCAAAGAGAGCTTTAGTAGATCTTTTACCCTTTTCCGGGCATTCATTGGCATAGTGCCCTTCAGCTTTGCATAACCCACACCTACAAGCTTTCTTGCTTGGTTGTTTATGCTGATGGGTATTCTTCTTTTTGAAGAATTTCTTTTTAGGATCTTCATCCTGTTGTTTTTTGTAATTGGAACTTTTCTTGAATTTCCAATCTTTTCTCTGATTACTCTTTTTGAAATTTTTAGAGTAATATTTTTCTTTCTTCTTTCTGTGGAATTTGGATTCATGACATCCCCAGTTGGTTGGCATATCCAGTATTCCGTAATAGAAATTCTCAACTCCTTTGAGTTGTTTCTTGGCCATCTTAGCTCTAAGATTGGCTTTGCATTGCTCTTTCAATAATTGCAGGATTTTGTCAGCAATTCCTCCAACTGAAAATCTTTCAATTCTTTTTTCAGCTATGCTTTCTCTCACAGCTGTTCTCCATGGTTCAGGGAGTTTTCTGTGCAACAGATTAACTAGATCAATATTCTCTAGTTCACCAATCGTACAGTAATATTCTTGAAATTCATTCAAGTATTCTTCAAAATATCTCATGTCACAGATTTTGAGAGCATAGATATTTGATTTGGCTATTTCTTTAGCCTTCTCACTCAGATTTGAGAGATCTCCACAGAACTGATCATATAGGGGTATTGCAAAATCGTACGGAGACTTTGAATTTTTTATTTCTTCCAGCCAGTCTCTTCCTCTGGCAGTCTCTTTGAAAGACAGATAATACTTTTTTGCTACTCCAGTAAGAGTAGTTTCATAGTACACCTGCAAATCTGGTGCTTCAAATTTTACAAGGGTCAGTGCAGAAGCCATCATCAGGCTATCTACCCATTGGTCAATGGTTTTTGTTTTATCTAGACTCTTGTCTAGATTTAGCCAGATGCCATAGTTCGTGATTGGAACTCTAGGCAGATTGTCCTCTGGGACAAATCTTTGGGAATTTCTTTCCCCTTTTCTACGGGCGGGGGGGGGGGGGGGGGGGGGGGGGGGGGGGGGGGCTTTCTGAACTAGGAGTTTTATTTTCCCTTTTTCTCTGATAATGAAAGTTCTGGAGCTATCTTCTTCTTCCATTTCAACATCTTGATAAGGAAAGACTTTTCTCGTCTTTCTGATTTTGAATTCTTTCATTTTTTCGATTAGTTTTTCTAATCGTTCAGGATTTTCGCAAGATTCTGCTTCTTCATAGAGTTCATAGAGCTTTTCTGCTCTGAACATATTAACTGGTCTGTTTAGATCAGCTTCCAGTTCTTCTTCAGATATAGGTTCTTCAATAGTGGGTTTTGTACCACTAACACTAGCTTCTTTAGTGCTGTAGCTTCTTCTGGGAAGACTCTTGTTTATCTTGAGGTTCTCAGGACAGACATCACTTTTTCTATGATTGTCAAAATTGAGACTGATTTCTCCAGTCTTTATACTTTCATAAATTTTTTCTTTCGCTCTTTCCGGTGACTTTTTTGGACCGGATAATTTCCACTCAAGAGGAAAAATCACTTCATTCCAAGTAACTTTATGAATCTGTTGTGAATGGTTCTTCTGATTGGTGAGCAATCCAGTAGTAAGACCTGGAATATTTGTTATTCTGGTCTTGGGGGCTACTGTAGTACTCATCAATTTATAGTATATTCTGTATACTATTGCGAGTTCTTGCATATCTTCTTTCATTGATATGCCATCTGTCTTGACTCTCAATCGTAGACAGTGAGCTGCATCCTTCAAGCTGGTTGTGAAATTTGGGAAGCAATTGAAATATGCTACTTGATCACATAAAGATGCTTCAAGGGTTCCCAACAGACTAGCTCGGAAGTCTGTTAATCTATTGTCTTGTAGAACACATAGAACCGAACAGTCTATGCCTTCACGAGCAAGCAGATTTATGCCTACTTGGACTGCTCCAATATGCATAAATTGGTATTTTTTGCTTGAGCTCTGGCAACTTTGAGGCGTGATCATTAGAAGATCAGTCTCTCCTCCTTGCTAGCGGGGGTCGTAATTTCCAGTAGTTTGAAATAATGGCTATCCATTAGATCAAACGTTCCCCTTTGTAGATTTGTTTAAAATCTAATTTTGGAATTGAGGAGTTTTTTACCTCCTATTTGATTTCGTTGAATTCGAATTCTTCAGCATTTAGGAGCTGTACTTCCTTTGTTTTTCCAAAGATGCTTAACATCTTGATATCTCTTTTTTCTGGGTTTTCATACCGGATACTAGTCTGACTAGTAGATGGTTCTAGAAAATCATGTTTGGAACAAGATTCTTATTGGTTTTTCTAATGGTTTGAATCCATTAGCTTTCTTTGTTTTTACTGTAGGCCTTTCTTGTCTTTCAGTATAGTTTTCATAGAATCCAGCGTTTTTTGCTGTTTATTGATTTTTCTAACGATTGTTAGCTTTTCTTCTTCCGTTTTTGGAAGTTCTTTGATATAATCCATTTTGTTTTCGAATCTTTCCAATTGGTGGATAGCAGGTAATTTTTTCTAGATGAGTTTGACATCTAGATAATTCTCGTAACAGCCTCTGATATTTTCTCATCAGAGGAATTTAAAATAGAGAATCTTTTCTCTAATAGCAATTCTGACATTGTCCCCATTAGGAGGGATTCCCTTTGAGCTATTTTACAAGCTCTGATACCAGAGATTTGTGGATCTAACCAATGCTCAAATAATCAAGAGGTTTTTGTTCCTCTTCCAGAATATATAAGAGATTATCAATATATCTGTTCTACTTTATAGATTCTGGTTTGAAGTCTATAGATGATATCCCAATAGTTGGGAGATTCTTATTAAGACTTTCTCTATAGGCTTTCAATTTTCTCAATTTTTCTCTCTCTCTTTTTGCAATTCTTTGCTAGTGTTTTTGCAGATAGCAATCAACTCAAGTCTGTCAACAATTGAAATTATATTCTTTTCGTGACATAGGCAGTAGTCACAGACGAATGTACCAGGGTTCACCTGATAAGAAGACATTACTGATTCTGTCTTACTTTCTTCCTAGTTTTTGATTCTCAAGACATTCATTTGTCTGGATTCGAAGTACTCTACTTCAGAATCTGTCTCAGACTCAGATAAATTTTCTTCTTCAGACCAGGCAGAATAAACTGACCTGTCATCATCTTCATCATCAGAATAGGCTATTTCGTAGCCTTTCATGTTTGCTGTTTCTACTATTTGCTCATATTCTTCAAAGAGAGCTTTAGTAGATCTTTTACCCTTTTCCGGGCATTCATTGGCATAGTGCCCTTCAGCTTTGCATAACCAACACCTACAAGTTTTCTTGCGTGGTTGTTTATGCTGATGGGTATTCTTTTTTTTGAAGAATTTCTTTTTAGGATCTTCATCCTGTTGTTTTTTGTAATTGGAACTTTTCTTGAATTTCCAATCTTTTCTCTGATTACTCTTTTGAAATTTTTAGAGTAATATTTTTCTTTCTTCTTTCTGTGGAATTTGGATTCATGACATCCCCAGTTGGTTGGCATATCCAGTATTCCGTAACAGAAATTCTCAACTCCTTTGAGTTGTTTCTTGGCCATCTTAGCTCTAAGATTGGCTTTGCATTGCTCTTTCAATAATTGCAGGATTTTATCGGCAATTCCTCCAACTGAAAATCTTTCAATTGGTTACAACGACCGCTACGCGGCGTGGCCGTCAGACCGTCCCTACGGGACATGGGGACTAGTCAAACAGTCTACGACGGCCCTGATCAGGCACGTTGACCCCCGTCATTTGGGTGCTAAACATTGGGCTCGCTACCCAACACCCTCTGCTCCGTGCAGCTCCCCCTCATCAAACAATTTACCGACCATCCGGAGGTCTATCTTCGCCGGGGAGTGGGGGACTCCCTGGGGGGCCCAGCAGGGGCCCACCCGAAAGGGTATAAAGCGTTTGCTCAGTAAAACCAACGGTTGACAACGCACTGACGCTAATTATGCTCTTGCAAGTCTAGCGGAGGAAAACGCTTCAAACCGCCGAACAACTCCCCAACCAAGATTGCCCTCCTTGACTGTGGACTTGGGGGACTTGTACATACATGTACATTTGCAAGCATAATTAGCTATAATGGGCCATGCTCATTGTACCGCCAAAGGTACTAATTCCAACCAAAGGAATGACATACAGACACACCGCCAGACGGGCTACAACCTCAGCATCGGACCTCCCCCAGATCGCCACCAACGCGCCGCCACGCGCCGCGTCAAGATGGCATCAGAAGTTTCTGAAACTGGGAACTGAAGCATATCAGTCCCACATCGAAAACAAAGACAAGATCAGTCTCTTCCTCACCTATAAAAGGTTCTCTCCTCTCTCCTCATTAATTACGCATTCAATACTTTCCTACTGTTACTTTGTCAACATAAATACATTGACCAACTTAGGCATCGGAGAGTTGAAGACTGCCCGGCGCGGTCTCCCTCTGACGCCCATTGTATTTTACTTGACAGGTAACGGGAACTATAACAACAGCACAAGTATCGATCCGCCCACCGGATCAGCGTTAACTAAAGATCTAGCTACCGCTAGACTTTTAGACATCAACAAGTACAGGGACCGAACCGGCCATGCAGTCACATCAAGTCAAGAACCGGGACAGGACTGGCACAAGGAGTATAGGGACCGAACCGGCCTGAAATCACTTATTTTCAGTCTTAAACCCGAACCGAACCGGCCGGTCCGGATCGGTTCCTTCCGGTTTTTCGGTCATTTTTACCCACCCCTACTTACTTTGCGTCGAATTTTGAAAAGACTTTAGCTCCTCTGAGCTGGTTGATCAATACTCTGACTTGAGCAATTTGATAACCGTCTTTGACAGTCTTCTTGTTGACATCTCTGTAGTCAATCACCATTCTAGCTTTTCCTCTGAGGTTTTCTGCATGATTTCTCACGTAGAATGCTGGAGCATGATGAGGGCTAGTGGAAGGTTGAATTAATCTCTTGTTCAGGAGATCTTCAATATCTCTTTTGAATTCTTTTTGATCTTCCTCTTTGTACTGAGGAATAGCTTTGACATGACAGATGGCATTCATATCTTGTAATCTCAATTCACAGACCACTGGGTCTTTTTCCCAGAACTTCTGAGGGTCTACATCGATATTTTGTTCGAGTAGTTTCTTGATTTTATCAAGAGTGTGAATTTTCTGAGACTCAAGCTTATTCTGAAAGTGCTTGAGGTTATGCTCATGGATGAAACTAGCTTCTTCATCTTCACTAGTTTCTTCTTCTTCTTCTTCTTCTTCTTCAGAGGATTCTTCAACAAGTAATTCTTCTTGTTGCTTGATTTGGAGTATAGGCTCGAATTTGGGTTTGTAGGGGGTGAGATCACCACTATTTTGTTGCAATCTCTGATACTGAGTAGTAAAACCAGGACCTACTACACTTTTTGCTTGTGTAAGTCGGTCTGCCCAAAACACCCGTTCTCCTTTTCTGAAGCCTATCGCTTCTTCATCCTGAATGAATCTCTGTTGGAGAATAAAATCATTTCCCAACAAGAAGTCGGATCCTTGGCCTTCAGATTGCCAAACATTATGGATGATAAATGTTCCTCCACCAATGGTGATATGAACATTTTTTGCCACCTTATTCATGGTGAGATGGCTTCCATCAAATGTAACACCAGTAGCAGCTATGTTCTTTTCTTCTTTCCAGAGTTCTTCTGGAATTGCAAATCTCTTTGCAACAGTAAATCTTGATCCATTATCTACAAAGGCATGTAGATGATATTTTTTGTGATCAGGGAATTTTAGCCCAATCTCTATGTAGTTGCTGTATCTACTAGTAGAGACGACTTTTGATTGTAGAATCTCATTTTCTTGAGCTTGTTCCTTTGGAATAAATGGTTTACATTCTTCTGGAACAATTTCTGGCGGTTCAACCAGTTCAAAATTTTCATTTTCATCGATTTTTTCTTCATCGATGATTTCTTCCTTTATTTTCGAGGAAGATGGTTCCATAATTTTTTGGAACAAAGTTTCTACTTCTTTCTCTTTTTGCTCAGAGAAATATTCTTCATATTCTTGCTCTACCAATTGGCTGACAAGGCCGTTCTTGGTTTTTCTTCTTGCTTCAGCTATGAAGCATTCTTTGTGATAAGTCTTTTTTGACTCTTCACAAAACATAGGGAGACCATTCTTTTCGTGACATAGGCAGTAGTCACAGACGAATGTACCAGGGTTCACCTGATAAGAAGACATTACTGATTCTGTCTTACTTTCTTCCTAGTTTTTGATTCTCAAGACATTCATTTGTCTGGATTCGAAGTACTCTACTTCAGAATCTGTCTCAGACTCAGATAAATTTTCTTCTTCAGACCAGGCAGAATAAACTGACCTGTCATCATCTTCATCATCAGAATAGGCTATTTCGTAGCCTTTCATGTTTGCTGTTTCTACTATTTGCTCATATTCTTCAAAGAGAGCTTTAGTAGATCTTTTACCCTTTTCCGGGCATTCATTGGCATAGTGCCCTTCAGCTTTGCATAACCAACACCTACAAGTTTTCTTGCGTGGTTGTTTATGCTGATGGGTATTCTTTTTTTTGAAGAATTTCTTTTTAGGATCTTCATCCTGTTGTTTTTTGTAATTGGAACTTTTCTTGAATTTCCAATCTTTTCTCTGATTACTCTTTTTGAAATTTTTAGAGTAATATTTTTCTTTCTTCTTTCTGTGGAATTTGGATTCATGACATCCCCAGTTGGTTGGCATATCCAGTATTCCGTAACAGAAATTCTCAACTCCTTTGAGTTGTTTCTTGGCCATCTTAGCTCTAAGATTGGCTTTGCATTGCTCTTTCAATAATTGCAGGATTTTATCGGCAATTCCTCCAACTGAAAATCTTTCAATTGGTTTTTCAGCTATGCTTTCTCTCACAGCTGTTCTCCATGGTTCAGGGAGTTTTCTGTGCAACAGATTAACTAGATCAATATTCTCTAGTTCACCAATCGTACAGTAATATTCTTGAAATTCATTCAAGTATTCTTCAAAATATCTCATGTCACAGATTTTGAGAGCATAGATATTTGATTTGGCCGTTTCTTTAGCCTTCTCACTCAGATTTGAGAGATCTCCACAGAACTGATCATACAGGGGTATTGCAAAATCGTACGGAGACTTTGAATTTTTGATTTCTTCCAGCCAGTCTCTTCCTCTGGCAGTCTCTTTGAAAGACAGATAATACTTTTTTGCTACTCCAGTAAGAGTAGTTTCATAGTACACCTGCAAATCTGGTGCTTCAAATTTTACAAGGGTCAGTGCAGAAGCCATCATCAGGCTATCTACCCATTGGTCAATGGTTTTTCTTTTATCTAGACTCTTGTCTAGATTTAGCCAGATGCCATAGTTCGTGATTGGAACTCTAGGCAGATTGTCCTCTGGGACAAATCTTTGGGAATTTCTTTCCCCTTTTCTACGGGGGGGCTTTCTGAACTAGGAGTTTTATTTTCCCTTTTTCTCTGATAATGAAAGTTCTGGAGCTATCTTCTTCTTCCATTTCAACATCTTGATAAGGAAAGACTTTTCTCGTCTTTCTGATTTTGAATTCTTTCATTTTTTCGATTAGTTTTTCTAATCGTTCAGGATTTTCGCAAGATTCTGCTTCTTCATAGAGTTCATAGAGCTTTTCTGCTCTGAACATATTAACTGGTCTGTTTAGATCAGCTTCCAGTTCTTCTTCAGATATAGGTTCTTCAATAGTGGGTTTTGTACCACTAACACTAGCTTATTTAGTGTTGTAGCTTCTTCTAGGAAGACTCTTGTTTATCTTGAGGTTCTCAGGACAGACATCACTTTTTCTGTGATTGTCAAAATTGAGACTGATTTCTCCAGTCTTTATACTTTCATAAATTTTTTCTTTCGCTCTTTCCGGTGACTTTTTTGGACCAGATAATTTCCACTCAAGAGGAAAAATCACTTCATTCCAAGTAACTTTATGAATCTGTTGTGAATGGTTCTTCTGATTGGTGAGGAATCCAGTAGTAAGACCTGGAATATTTGTTATTCTGGTCTTGGGGGCTACTGTAGTACTCATAAATTTATAGTATATTCTGTATACTATTGCGAGTTCTTGCATATCTTCTTTCATTGATATGCCATCTGTCTTGACTCTCAATCGTAGACAGTGAGCTGCATCCTTCAAGCTGGTTGTGAAATTTGGGAAGCAGTTGAAATATGCTACTTGATCACATAAAGATGCTTCAAGGGTTCCCAACAGACTAGCTCGGAAGTCTGTTAATCTATTGTCTTGTAGAACACATAGAACCGAACAGTCTATGCCTTCACGAGCAAGCAGATTTATGCCTACTTGGACTGCTCCAATATGCATAAATTGGTATTTTTTTGCTTGAGCTCTGGCAACTTTTGAAGGAGTGATCATTAGAAGATCAGTCTCTCCTCCTACTATAGAGGGGGTCGTAATTTCCAGTAGTTTGAAATAATGGCTATCCATTAGATCAAACGTTCCCCTTTTGTAGATTTGTTTAAAATCTAATTTTGGAATTGAGGAGTTTTTTACCTCCTATTTGATTTTGTTGAATTCGAATTCTTCAGCATTTAGGAGCTGTACTTCCTTTGTTTTTCCAAAGATGCTTAACATCTTGATATCTCTTTTTTCTGGGTTTTCATACTGGATACTAGTCTGACTAGTAGATGGTTCTAGAAAAATCATGTTTGGAACAAGATTCTTATCTGGTTTTTCTAATGGTTTGAATCCATTAGCTTTCTTTGTTTTTACTGTAGGCACTTTCTTATCTTTCAGTAGAGTTTTCATAGAATCCAGCGTTTTTTGCTGTTTATTGATTTTTCTACTAACGATTGTTAGCTTTTCTTCTTCCGTTTTTGGAAGTTCTTTGATATAATCCATTTTGTTTTCGAATCTTTCCAATTGGTGGATTATAGCAGGTAATTTTTTCTAGATGAGTTTGACATCTAGATAATTCTAGTAACAGCCTCTGATATTTCTCATCAGAGGAATTTAATAGAGAATCTATTTTCTCTAATAGCAATTCTGACATTGTCCCCATTAGGAGGGATTCCCCTTTGAGCTATTTTACAAGCTCTGATACCAGTGATTTGTGGATCTAACCAATGCTCAAATAATCAAGAGGTTTTTGTTCATCTTCCAGAATATATAAGAGATTATCAATATCTTGTTCTACTTTATAGATTCTGGTTTGAAGTCTATAGATGATATCCCAATAGTTGGGAGATTCTCTATTAAGACTTTCTCTATAGGCTTTCAATTTTCTCAATTTTTCTCTCTCTCTTTTTGCAATTCTTTGCTAGTGTTTTTGCAGATAGCAATCAACTCAAGTCTGTCAACAATTGAAATTATAAATAGTAATCCATACTGTTTACCTTTGAAAAATAAAGGATGACTGTTAACATTTGTATATTTAAACAAAAGAAACTCTGATGGGCTCACCACGTTTTCAACAATACTATTATTATGCAGACTTTAACATATAAAGATTAAGACAACAAACTAAACTGAAAAAGGACAACAAAGAAGGGTACTACTGGTAGAGGTTTTGATAAGATGGGTAGGTAGGAAGAAAAGAGAGAAAAAGTTGTGTAAAGAGGAAGGAAATAAAGACTTTGGGGTGTATGAGAAGTATTCTCGTGGATTTGGAGTGTATGAGCATTAACCCTTTTTTTAATTTCAATTACTGTTTAGTGAGGGTTGATTAGGCTCTATGATTTCTCCAAGTAATAAGAATACTTTGGTAAGTCATCATCAAAGTCGATACCTGAACAATTTTTTGTTATACCAGTCCTGGACTCTGGGGTACTACTAATTCTTCAAACCGTATATAGGTGAAATCATGCTCAATTCTTCATTTGTTAGTCCGCACAACTTTCCTAGATTCTAATCTCCAATTTTGAATCGGTTTTTCCAGAAGCCTGTCCACAATCACTCATGAGGTCACTTAACATTAAGTCCTCTTATATTTTATTTCATTTGTTACTTCACATAACTTTCCTGGAAACCAATTTCAAATCAGTTTTTCCTACAATTTTTCTTCGAACAAGCCTGACATCATACATATAACCTGGACAGTACTTAATCTGCCGACATATAAAAGTTTCATATATAAAAATTGTTTAAGTGCATAAGGTCAAAGTCCCTGTATTATTGTAAACCAATCCGTGAGTAATCCTGATGAAGGATCGTGGAAGTGTTGAAGGAAATTGACTTATGTGTGCCTATTCAAACTAGGATTAGTTTCATGATTGTAATAGGAGAGAATGTTCTAGAATTCCTAATCTTATACGGAATAGTTTTCATTGTTATGTTAGAACATGTACTTTGTAATCCCTATATATAGGGCTCCTATTCTTAATATTGAATACACAATTCTCTCATCAATCTCTCATTCTTAAACACGTTATCAGCACGAGTTCTAATCTGTTGAAGGATGTCGACATAATATGTGCCTCTACAAACTAGGGTTTAGAGTTGTAATAGGAAAAGGTTATAGGTATTCAATTGTATTCAGATTCTTACCTTTTGTGTACCTTGTAACTCCCTATATAAGGGCTCCTATTATCAATAATAAATACACAATTACAATTCTCTACAACACGTTATCAGCACGAGTTCTAACCCTAGACAAAAAGAAAAAAACCCTAAAACCTCTCTCTCATAAAAATCTACTGCAGCCCTCCTTGCCCACAAAAACCCTAGCTCGGCCTACCTCCTGCAGCCTCCTGCTGCACGCCTCCTGCTGCCCCCTGCAGCTCGCCCTGTACACCTGGGCATCCGCCTGAACACCAGCCCGCGCACCATCCCACCTGACTACACACCCGCGAGCGCCATTGTAGGCCACGCTGCCACCTTCCTGTACCACTGCAGTCCACGCTGCCACTCGAGCGCGCCACTACAGCCCTACCCGTCCGAACACCCTAGCCTCCCCGCTGCTGCTGCTACCTGCGTCCCTGCTTACTGCTGCTGCCACTAGTTGCTACTGCCCCAAAACACGCTTGCTCCAACACACGCGTGTTCTCAAGCCCAAACCATCACGTAAGTTTTGTGATTAAAGTTGCTGTTTTCTTGTACTTAAATTCCTTTTATTTGCTGCAATATTTTGAAATATATGAAGATGGTTTTTGAGTATTTATAAGTGGAATTGTGGGGATTCAAGCTTAACGAACTAAGAGTGTTCGTATGAACTAAGAGTGTTCATAATAAACTAACTAAGAGCGTTTCGTATGAACTAAGAGTGTTCATGATGCTCAGACTAAGAGCGTCCATTAGCATCAAATTGTGACCATATTAAAAATATCATTGTTTGGTCTAATCCAAATTTCTTGGAAAATGATTTCTTGGTAGCATAGCTCGGAAATCTTATTATTTTAGTTTTCGTGGAAGTTTAGCTCCGAAGCTAATATATCTTCTCTTCTTATTTTCAGGATGTCGAATGAATCTAGACTCAACTTTCCCATGCTTGACTCAACAGGCTCAGATTACCATAGCTGGGTAATTGATGTTGAGAACCATCTAACTTCAAAGGGAATATTACCCATAATCCATGCACCTAACCCAGATCTTGTGTTCATCCGAACACCTACAAAGCATGCTCAAGTAGTTATCTTGATGCGACGTCATATGGACAAAGCACTCAGATTGGAGTATATGTCGATCAAGGATGCAAGAGAGCTATGGGTAGCGCTAGAAGAGCGCTTTGGCAATGTCCAAGATTCCCTCCTCCCTGACTTGAAGGTTTAATGGAACAATCTACGCTTTGCTGACTTCAAGTCTGTTGCTGAATACAATTCAAAAGCTCTTCGCTTACAATCCATGTTGAGATTTTGTGGACAACCTGTCACAGAGCAAGAGCTAATTGAGAAAACTCTCTCCACCTTCCCCGTTTCAGCCATTGTGGTATCAAAGCAGTATCGTACAGAGGTCAATGCTGGACGGATCACTAGGTTTCATCAGCTTATCAATGTCATATCTGTAGCTGAGAAACATGATAATATACTCGTGAGGAATTATAATTCAAGGCCCATTGGAACTAAGAGCGTTCATGAGGCGAATTATAATGCACCCAAAAGAGGTCGCAAGGAGCGGAACCCTAATAAGGGAAATGAGGGACGTATGGGTCCATATAACTGCCCTAACAAGGAAGGAAACTACAAGTTTGGTACGGATACACGTGGTGGCAATGCCACACATGGGAGAGGTGGTCGTGGTATCCCTGGTCGTGCTGATGGCGCTATGGCTCGTGGTAGAGGCGCCATAGGTCGTGGTGGTGGCACCAACCCTCCTAGGGAAAGCCCACAACGTGCACCTCAATTAAAGGGAGGCAACCATAATGACATGTGTCATCGATGTGGATCAAGTGAGCATTGGTTCAAGCAATGAAAGGCAAGCGAGCAACTAGCTGCAAGATACAGGGCATACAAGGACCTGAGGGAGCAAGAAGTGTACCTTGCAGAAGAAGCAGAAGATGGTGGAGATGTCAATCTCACCATAGAGGACTTCAAAGCTGAAGATGAAGTGCACAAGCATGCTGCAGACATTGATTAGAATAGTCCTTTTTTATTTTCCAAGAATTTTGAAATGGCAATATGCCTTAGTCAATAACTGACAATTGTATTAACTCTTTCTCATGTGGCGCACCCAATGAAATATGATGTCTAGAAAAGTTATTGCGATTAATGGTACTTAAGAGAGCCTCGCTCCACCAACATCTCTCTCTACTTTCCTGGTCATATTTGATTGGAGTTACCAAACGGATAGAGTGACTACAATGTGTCTTAGTTTGATTTTATTTTGGATTAGATTTTTTGGAAGCTTTGATGTAATCATTGGCTATTTTTATTTTTTATTAATAAAGTATCATATTATTATTCGATGTCATGGACATGTTTTAATTCCGAACTTTATTATTTTTCAGTATGTTTCATGGAGAGTTGGAATGCCTTGTTGATAGTGGCACCACACATACCATATTACGACATAGACAACTATTTTTAGGGATGGTGCCTAGTCGATCTTCTGTGACTACGATGGCTGGACCATCACAATTGACTCATGGTTGAGGACCAGCTCAATTTATGTTGCCAAATGACACAAGTATTAATGTCACCGAAGCTCTATATGCTCCTAGGGCTGGAAGAACCCCATTGAGTTTTAAAGATATAAGAGCCAATGTTTTTCATGTGGAAACACATTGTGAGAATGGACAAGAGCTCCTTTACATCACCTCTAATGAATACGGACATAAACGTGTATTAGAGAAACTTATGTGCCGCTCTAGTGGGTTGTATGCAACCACTATTCAAATTATTGAATACAACCATGTCATGAGAGATGACTTATGGGATTCTGACACATATAGGCTTTGGCATGACCTTTTGGGACATCCAGGTCGTGATATGATGATCCGTATATTAAAGACTTCACACAAACATCCATTTTTCAAAATGAAAAGAAGTCAGAACTGAAATTTGGTCTAAGGTAGGGCTAGTGCCGCCTACCCCCTGTGGCCCAAATGTGGTATTGACGCCACCAATGCCTCTTTGGTTCCTTTTTCTACTTCTAAAGTCAATTGTGACTTCGTGGCTCAACCAGATTCTTCCCTGGTTGCTTTTAAAGCCCATTTTTTGTTTTGCAGAGCCTGCTCTTTAGCAAAATTAGGATTGAGATCATCCTATGCAAAGGACACTAAGGAAAATATTCCATTCTTGCAAATATTCCATTCTTGCAAAGAATCCAAGGTGATATTTGTGGACCTATTCAACCAACTTGCGAGCCATTTAGAAATTTTATGGTGTTGGTTGATGCATCGACACACTAGTCACATGTCATGCTCTTGTCCATAAGAAATGCTGCATTTGCTATACTCCTAGCACAAATCATTAAATTAAGGGCTCACCACCCTGATCATCCCATTAAGTCAATTCGCCTTGACAATGCTGGAAAGTTTACATCAAAAACATTTGATGACTATTGCATGTCCATTGGGATTGAGGTTGAACACCCTGTTCCTCATGTTCACACCTAAAATGATCTCGCAGAAGCTGCCATTAAAAGACTTCAAATGGTCACTCGAGCATTGGTTATGCGCACCAATCTCCCTGTTTCTGCTTGGGGCTATGCAATATTGCATGCAGCTGTGCTCATTCGTCTGAGGCCTACTGCCACTCAACCCTTTTCTGTATCCCAAATGGTTACTAGATATGAGCCCGATGTCTCACACTTACGCATATTTGGGTGTGCAGTTTATGTGTCAATTGTGCCGCCACAGCGCACCAAAATGGGTCCTCAAAGATGATTAGGCATTTATGTTGGATATGACTCTCCAACCATTATCCGCTACTTAGAACCCTTGATAGGAGATCTATTTACCTCTAGATTTGCGGATTGTCACTTTGATGAGACAGTCTTTGACAGGACCCGCTCCAGATTTCACCCTGAAATCCGAAGTGACCCTGCGGGGCCTACCTTAGAAGAAATTCTACCAAAAATTTGGCGGAACTTCCCCTAAAATGGGCTACCCAAACCTGTAGAAAACATTTACACTTCTCAATCAATTCATCCTTATGCTCCTGGAGCCAGCCTGCTCCCCAAATCAACATCAGTCTCCAATTCACAAAACACACATCTCAACTCGAGTAGCATAAATTCCATAGGTAATCAGAGCAATTCTAACAGAAATGTATAAGAGGAAAACCTAATTCAAAGGCAGATGCGGAAGCCATGCTGATGACTATGCCTCGACTCCGTGTACGCCCAACCTCAACCAATTCGCCTGCAAACTAGGCATTTGAAACCGAAGGGCCCAGGGGAAAGTACATAAAATACGTTAGCGTGAGTGGACAAAATAAACAAATTTTTTTTTTTTAAACCAAATGGATTTTTATACTTTCCCACATTTATTTCCTTAAAACTCTTGATGCATGCAACGATTTAGAAAACAATTCACGAGAAGCTCCTCTCAAGAAATGTGCTAGTCACAAATAACCACCAAGAAGAATTTAAATTCCGATGCTCGAGAAATAGGACCAGCCCCACTGGTTAACGGAAAACGGACTAGCCCCGCTAGTAAAAAAACAACAATAAAAGGATACGGGGAAGAGAGTTCACCATACAGGAATGGAGCCTCTCAGGCTCTACCTACCCTCGACTGCCACTCACACATAGATTGTGCGAGGAGGAGAACTAATAACCTCTACTTCCACTCACACATTGATTGTGCGAGGAGGAGAACATTACCTCGACTGCCACCCACGTGGGGGAGAAGGCTACCTCAACTGCCACTCACAAACAAAAGTAAGTGAGGAGGAGACCTAATCACATGACCCGCGTATGGTGAGGAAGAAGATCGTCGAAAGCCAATGAATCTGTATAGTTTCCCCACATATCTCACGAAATAAGAATCCAAGTGTATAAAGACGTGACCCCGCACGCCAAGATCATCTCAAGTTCCAATATAAATAGGGTATAAATAAGTATAAAGTTTTACTTCATCGAAATCTCATTATAATCTCATTCGCTTAATTAAATATAAAATAAATAGTATAAATTTCGAATCCGCATAAATCAAAGTAATAACGGAAATCAATCAAATCCAAAATCCTTAATTAGGCATTCCCGATGCCAAAATCGAAAGTCAATAAACAATTGAATATCCAACTCCATTGAAACTCATCTTCAAAATCTTTCAGGAGCTTAACTCGGTGATTAGGGATATGCTTAATTCCGGAAGTTTTACCTCGGAATAAGAAATTCATCAAATAATATAATAAATCAAAACCAACCTTTGAAACTCATTATTGAAAGAAAATCCATGATATAATTCGAAATCAATTTCCGAAAATTAATTCATTTCCTCAAAAAGTTATATAAATAAACGCTAGAGCTAAGAGAATAAATGCATGCATGCTATTTAAAACAAAGTCCACTCACAGTACTATTCCGACGATCACGCATTTGTGTTCCGTCATCGAGCAATAGCTCGGTACGTCGTCCTGTACACAATTATATTTCGTGAATAATTATTCAACAATTTAATACGATTCCTAAAATCAAATCCTTACAATTACATCTCCCATTCTCCTCGGATTCAGCCCAAATTATACCACTAATACCAATTCGTTAATTTAAAGGTTCCAAGGCAGAACCGAGAGATATCCGACGGTCGGATTCTCGTAATTCGATAATCGAAACCCTAAACTTCAAAAATTCATAATTAATTCCAAGCTTCTCCAAAATTCACCAAACTTCACATATATGCTCTATGATAATTATAGAATTTAACTAGCTAAAAATTGAAATTAAAAAGCTACCCTAGCCGCCGCTACAGCCGCCCACAGTGGCGGCACCGCCGCCGCTGCCACCAACTCTAGTGGACACCAAAATTTGACAGCGGCACCTACTCAACACACTGATTAATTTTCTCAACTACAACACATCCCAATTTTACCTTTAAACAGTCGAAATCAACTGGTGAAGAAAACCCAGAAATTCAAGAACCCTAGGTTTTCAATTCTGCCTCTACACTTCAAATCTTGATTCGAGGCTAGGGGTAAAATGAACTCCGTGGAAAACCCAAGCTTCGCGGCAAGATGGTGACCGGAGGTGGCCGAAGTCGCCGGAAATCGGCAAAAGTACCCAACTGCCACCGTAGCTTCCTCCGCTCCAAATCGAGGTTCTCCGGCCAAATCGTCGTGAAATACCTCCACAGACGTGACAAGGGGAAGAAACCGAGCTTGGGGGTGGCCGGATTGTGTCCTGGGTCGGCCGGAGGAGGAAGAAACCGGAGGGGGAAGAAATCGGCCGAGAGGGGAGAAAGAGTCGGGGAGAGAGAAAGAGAGAACTTACCCGGTTGGGTAGGTTTCAAATATAGAAATCTACCAACAGTAAATTCCCATATATATATAACTTACCATGAACAGTAATTTTTACATTTTCGCTTATAACTTTAGCATACGAGCTCCGATTTTTACGTACCACATATACACGCGCTCGGTTTAACGTCCTCTACGACTTCCATGAAGAACATTTTCCCAAATTTTGACCCGAACAAAAAGTCAACTTTTAGGGCCACTAAACTACCAAATTAGGGTGAAAAGTGAAAGTAATTGTCGTTTACCGTCCAAATGACTAGTAAACGGGTAAGTGACGATACGGGATGTTACAGTCTTCCCGTCGTTAGGGGGAGATAAGAACAATAATGTTCAACAGGAACAACAGGAATTGTCGTGGTCTGTCCCTACTTCGTCTCATCTTGATCCCCAAACCGCACAGTCCAAAATTGAAGTGCGGAGAATTCTCGATCTTCAGAACGTAGCAGACTCTATGCCTGACGTGTTTTCTGATATCACTAAAGTGACAAGATCACATATACCTGCTCCAAAAGTGACAAGATCACATATACCTGCTGCAAACGTGCCTTCAAGGATTGATATCCCTAAAAATCATAGACATAGCGCCACCCCTAGAGGTATTGGGCTTGGCGCTACCACCACTAATGGTGATGGCAATGTGGCTCAGGCCGGGCTCCCAGCAAGGCAACGTGGGAGGCCCAAAGGTTCGATGGATTCTCGCCCAAGAAAGAAAGCGAGTGTGGCACAAAAAGATCCATTAATCATCGACATAAATCACCCGTCTCATGAGGATATTTTGAATTATCGTTATGTCCAAGAGACATCATTGGGGGATGCTCCAATGTTAGAATCAATTCCAGAGAATAGAGAGATCTCCATGAATTACACAAGTGTACATGAGACGTTGAATAGAGATTCTATTATCCTTGATGATGTGTTTGCATACTCTATTGCCCAAGGGATTATAAAACACGATGATATCGAACCTTGCTCCATTGAAGAATGTCAACAAAGAGTAGATTGGCCTAAATGGAAAGATGTGATCCAGGTTGAATTTGATTCACTAACAAAGAGACAGGTATTTGGGCCTATAACGCTGACACCCCCAAGTATAAAGCCTGTTGGCCATAAATGGGTCTTTGTTAGAATGTGTAATGAGAAAAATGAGGTTGTTAGATACAAAGCCCGCCTTGTGGCACAAGGTTTCTCACAACGCCCTGGAATCGACTACGAGGAGACATATTCTCCCGTAATGGACGTTATAACATTCCGCTACCTTGTCAGTTTGGTAGTTTCCGAAAAACTTGATATGCAGTTTATGGATGTGGTTACAGCATATTTCTATAGGGATCTAGATTCAGAGATATATATGAAGGTTCCAGATGGACTTCAATTACCCAAATCAAGCGGCTTTAAACCACGGAGCATGTTTTCAATAAGATTGAGACGCTCACTATATGGATTGAAACAATCCAGACGGATGTGGTATAACCGTCTAAGTGACTACTTGATTGAGAAGAGATATGTCAACAATGAAAAATGCCATGCAATTGTAGCAGTTTATGTTGATGACATGAACCTAATTGGAACTCTAGACGAGTTAAAGGAAACTGCTAAATACTTGAAATCCGAATTTGAGATGAAAGATCTTGGGAAAACACGGTTTTACCTCAGACTAGAACTCGAGCACCATAGTGATGGGATTATGATCTATCAGTCAGCATATACTCAAAAATTACTAAGGTGCTTTAATGAAGATAAAGCAAAGCCTGTGAGTACTCCCATGATCGGCCGCAGTCTTGAGCTCGGAAAAGATCCTTTTCGTCCAAGGGATGAGGACGAAGTCTTATTAGAGGCTGAAGTGCCATATCTAAGTGCAATAGGCGCATTATTGTACTTAGCTCAATGCACAAGACGAAATATCTCATTTGCAGTGAACTTGTTAGCTCGACACAGTTCTGCACCAACACGCCGCCATTGGATTGGTGTAAAGACAATCTTTCGATACTTGAGAGGTATAATTGATATGGGCTTGTTTTATCCCTACAGAGAGAAATGAAATAACGGAAGTGTGGGATCGGACTCCACAAGGAAAAACGCCACCTTCCATGCTCCTCCTCCCCTCCATCAAAATGACAACGATGTCCTGATGGGTATTGCTGATGCAGGGTATCTCTCTGACCCTCACACAGGTCGCTCCCAAACGGGTTATATATTTACCATGGGAAGCACTGCAATATCTTGGAGGTCTACAAAGTAGACCTTTGTTGCTACTTTCTCAAATCATGCAGAGATTATTGCTCTACATGAAGCCATGTGAGAATGCATATGGCTAAGGTCTGTAGTTAGACACATCCGAGGAACTTGTGGTTTGAAGTCTACCACAGATGAACCTACATGCATTTATGAAGATAATGCAGCTTGTATTGAGTAAATGAAGTTAGGCTCCATCAAGGGCAACAATACCAAACATATATCGCCTAAGTTCTTTTACAATCAGCAATAACAGGCACTTCTAAATATTGAAGTGAACCAAATCCGATCTGAGGATAATGTAGCGGACTTATTTACTAAGTCGTTACCCAAATCCACCTTCGAGAAACATGTGAAGAGCATCGGATTAAGAAATTTATCCGAACTCCCATGATTGTAGCAATCAGGGGGAGATAATGACATCAGGGGGAGGTATGATGTCTACATGTTCGGTCTCGAAAGTGAAGGACGTGTTGTGCTCTTTTTGTCCTTCGACGAGGGTTATTTTTATTCCATAGGGTTTTTGTTACTTGACAAGGTTTTTAGTGAGGCAACGATCAAAGCGTCATCACCAAGTTTGAGCGGCATAATGTGTGCCTCTACAAATTAGGTTTAGAGTTGTAATAGGAAAATGTTCTAGGTATTCAATTGTATTCGGATTCTTACCTTTTGTTTACCTTGTAACTCCCTATATAAGGGCTCCTATTATTAATAATAAATACACAATTACAATTCTCTACAACACTAACCACAAAAACCAAAAATCCAAAAACCAAAATTCTCTTCAACAACACCTTTTCACCTTTTCACCGTTGCACCTAGCCCTAGCTAGCCTAGCCACTGCTGCCCACCTGCGCACCCTTGCGCTGCACGCTGCCTCTGCAGCTCTTACGCACCCGTGTGTCTCCTACTGCCCCTGCAGCACAGCAGGACGCTCGTTCCTGTGCAAATCAGCGTGCTTGCACAAACTTCTTGATTGGGACCTCAGATCAAAATCTTTCCTTCATCAAAATTTTTCATCTCTGTCTCTTCTATCTGACCTCTGAATTTTAGCCTTATTGGAGTTATTTTGAGACCTGTACTCTTCCGCCAAAGCAAGAAGCACCCTCTCAAAAAACAAGTTTTTCAAACCGACGTTGCAATCCTGCACATCTCGGCCACATATTAGGGATTGAAAGATAGTTTGTAATCCCCAACCCAGGATCGATAGCACGTCTGCAATCCTACACGCCTGCATCAACACGCGCGTGTATTGAGAATTTCAAATTATGAAATTCATGAGTAAGTTTTCACTAGTAAGTTGTTCCCGTTTTTGAAATTGAAATTTATTTTAATTTTTCTTTGGGGACTTACAAAATCCCTTCTTCGACATCCCACCTTTCTGTAACGTGGGTTTGATTTGCTAAAAGCGAAATCGTGGGGATTCACGCTACATACGAACGAAGAGCGTTCGTGATCTTCGGACTAAGAGCATCCGTGAGCATCAATTTTTACGAACTAAGAGCGTTCATAGGCTACGGACAAAGAGCGTTCGTAAGCATAAAAATTTGACCATATAAACATCATTGGTTTCAATCCAAATCCAAAAATTTGGAAACTATCAACAAAGACATATAACTCTTTCTCACTATGCGTACTCAAGAGTAATTGGGATGTCTAGGAAAGGTTTGAACTGAGAGAACGGTTTTAAAAGTGAGCAACTCTCCACCAAAATCTCGCCTTACCTTACCTGGTCACAACCAAATTGGAATTACCAAACGGATTGAGTAACTACTACTTGTCTAAGCTTGATTATCCCTTTTTGATTAAATTTAGAAATTTTGACGTAATCATTAGCTTTCATTGAAATAAAGTGTCGATTTTGATTCGAACTTTATCCATTCAAGTATGTTTCCCGGAGAGCTAGAATGCCTCGAGGATAGTGCTACTACGCACACCATACTTCGAAATAGCGGTTATTTCTTAAGATGACGCCTACTTGATCTTCAGTGACTACGATGGTAGGGTCATCTAAATTGATTCATGGTCGAGGACCAGCTCAATTCTTGTTGCCACATGGCACAATCATTAATGTCACTGAAGCTCTCTACACTCCTAGGGCTGAAAAAAAACCTTTTGGAGCTTCAGAGATATAAGAGCCAATGGTTTTCATGTGTTAACACATTGTGAGAATGGACAAAAGTTCATTTACATCACCTCTAATGACTACGGACATAAAAGAGTCTTAGAGAAACTTATGTGTCGTTCTAGTGGGTTATATGCAACCACTATTCGAATTATTGAATCCAATCATGTTATGAGAGATGATTTATGGGATTCTGACACATATAGGCTTTGGCATGACCGTCTGGGACACCCAGGTCGTGACATGATGATCCGTATATTAAAGACTTCACACGGACATCCATTCTTCAGAACGAAAAGAAGTAAGAACAAAATATTGGTTTGAGGAGATGCACCTACCCCTCACGATGCCAAGGATGTGCAAGACCGGCCACTTAGAGTCGTCGTCGTCTACCCCCTACGGCAACAACATGGCTTTGACGTCATGGACCATTCTTTGACTCCTCCTTCCACTTCTAAAGTCAATTGTGACTTCATGGCTCAACCAAAATCCTCAGTGGTTGCTTTTAAAGCCCATCATTCGTTCTGCAAAGTCTGCTCTTTAGAAAAATTAGGATCGAGACCATCCTATGCAAAGGACACTAAAGAAAATATACCATTCTTGCAAAGAATCCAAGGTGATATTTGTGGGCCTATTCAACCAACTTGCGGACAATTTAGATATTTTATGGTATTGGTTGATGCATCGACATGCTGGTCACATGTCATGTTATTGTCCACAAGGAACGCTGCATTTGCTAAACTCCTAGCACAAATTATTAAGTTAAGGGCTCACCACCCTGATCATCCTATTATGTCTATAAGACTAGACAATGCTGGGGAGTTTACATAAAAAACTTTTGGTGAATATTGCATGTCCATTGGGATTGAAGTTGAACATCTAGTTCCTCATGTTCACACCCAAAATGGTCTCACAGAAGTCGCCATTAAATGACTACATAAGGTCGCTAGAGCATTGATAATGCGCACCAATCTCCCTATTTCTACTCGGGGTTATGCAATATTGCATACAGCTGTGCTTATTCGTCTGAAGCCTACTGCCACTCAACCCTTTTCTGCGTCCCAGATGGTGACTGTGTATGAGCCTGATGTCTCACATTTACGCATATTTGGGTATGCAGTTTATGTGCCAATTGCGCCTCCACAGCGCACCAAAATAGGTCCTCAACGACGATTAGGCATTTATGTTGGATATGATTCTCCAACTATTGTCCGCTACTTAGAACCCTTGACAGGTGATCTCTTCACCGCTAGATTTATAGATTGTCACTTCGATAAGACAGTCTTCCCGTCATTAGGGGGAGATAAGAACATAAATGTTCAACATGAACGACAGGAATTGTCGTGGTCTATCCCCACTTCGTCTCATCTTGATCCCTGAACCGCACAGTCAGAAATTGAAGTGCGAAAAATTCTCGATCTTCAAAACGTAGCAGAATCGATGCCTGATGCGTTTTCTGATATCTCTAAAGTGACGAGATCACACATACTTGCTGCAAACATGCCTGCAAGGATTGATGTCCCTAAAATTAGAGGACATGATGCCATCTCAAGGGTAACTAAGCATGGCACCAACGTCCCCTCTCATAGTGATGGTGACGTTGTGGCTAGGCCCATGGCTCCTGCCAGGAAGAATGAGAGGCCCATAGGTTCGATGGATTCTCTGCCAAGAAAGAAAGCGAGTTTGGCACAAAATAATCCATTAATCATCGATGTAAATAATCCATCTCATGAGAATATTCCGGATTATGGTTATGTCCAAGAGACATCATTGGGGGACGCTCCAATGTCAGAACCAATTCCAGAGAATAGAGAGATCTCCATGAATTACACTAGTGTATATGAGATGATGGATATAAATTCTATGGCAATTGATGATGCATTTGCATATCATGTTGCAAAAGAAATTATAGAATATGATGATATCGAACCTCGCTCTGTAGAAGAATGTCAACAAAGAGCGGATTGGCCTAAATGGAAAGATGGGATCTAGGCTGAATTGGATTCACTAGTAAAGAGAGAGGTATTTGGGCTTATAACGCAGATACCCCCAGATGTAAAACCTGTTGGTCATAAATGGGTCTTTGTTAGAAAGCGTAATGAGAAAAATGAGGTGGTTAGATATAAAGCCCGCCTCATGGCGTAAGGTTTCTCACAACTCCCTGGAATTGACTACAAGGAGACATATTCTCCCGTAATAGACGTTATAATGTTCCGCTACCTTGTCAGTTTGGTAGTTTATGAAAAACTTGACATGCAACTTCTGAATGTGGTTACAACATATCTCTAAAGGAATCTAGATTTAGATATATATATATGAAGGTTCCAGATGGACTTCAATTACCCAAATCAAGTGGCTCTAAACCACGGAGCACGTTTTCAATAAGATTAAAACTCTCACTATATGGATTAAAACAATCCGGACGGATGTGGTATAACCGTCTAAGTGACTACTTGATTGGGAAGGGATATATCAATAATGAAATATGCCCATGCGTGTTCATTAAAAGAACAAGTTCCTGATTTGCAATCGTAGCAGTTTATCACTACTAGAATAACTTAATCACACGACAGTTATCAGACGACACATGATTTTTTGCTGTCGTCTGAGTTAGTCAGACGATAGATTTTTTAAACCTGTCGTCTCACCTCAACTTAGCCAACACACCGTCATTTGGTAAATTTAAGAAATTTCATACAACACTAACAAAGACATATGTTGTCTGATCAACTGAAAAAAGAAACAAAAATAATAATTTACATTTATTTTTTCCACTCAAAACACTCCAAACCTATCTGAAAAACTCAAAACCCATGCTCCCTCCCTTAGCTAAAAAAATTAGGTCACTCTCCCTCCCAAATCGCTCGCGGTCGCACTTACCATCTCTCTCACCACTCGTCGAGCCTCTCAGCCTCGCACTCACACTCACTCGATGCACTGTCAGCGACTGTGTCTCTCTCCGTTGCGCTTGCTGTCTGTCTGTCCACCACGAGTTCTCTCTCCGTCAGTCTTCTTGGGTCGCGACTCTCTCTCTCTCTCTCCTTGTAAGCTCTTCTTCTCTTTCAAATTCAGTTCAGTTCTCCGTTTTTTCTTTGGGTTTATTTATATATTTGGGTGTATTGATTGGGTGTTCTGATACTCTTGTTTTCTGATGGTGAGATTCAAGATCTGGGCATAGTGAGATGTGCTTAGATTTGAAAGGATTTGGAAGAAGTACCCATGACTAATGCTTTACTTGAGAGCTGATTCAATGAAAGGATTTTTGGAGGCTATCACTATGATATAAGGGTGTGTCGATATATGCAAAGAGGTGCTTTCCGTGATTCTTTGGTGGGCTCAACTCTCCTCTCCATTTTGTCGCCGCTAATGGGCGACAAGGTCCTTTTTTTTTTTTCCTCTGGGTTTGCTTCCCATTTGAAATTGATGATCGTTTGGTTTTTTTGATTTAGGTTCTTTTCTGGGTTTGATTCAGATTGTTTTGTTGCTTCTGGATAATGGAGCTGATGTAAATTCCAGAAATCACTATGGGCAGGTATGATACTTGGTGCTGTTGTAATCAAATTGTGGGTTTGTTTATTTGATTTTAAGCAGTTCAGTCTCTGTAAATTGTGAATTCTGAGATGTGGGTAGTTAGAAAGATTGTAAATTTGTGTGGCTTGATGCATAAATTGGCCTAGAATTGAAAATTGAAGATCATGATGGGATAATTGAGCTCATTGTTTGATCACGTACAAACTTTCCAGATTTTATCTTGAATTTATTAGTTTTAGTTCTATAATACAGTTGCATAATTGTAATGATTGGTATGCCGAAATCCCTTCCAGTTGTGTTGATTTTTGTGGTTACTAGATTCATGATTTCAGTTTGATTGAGTTAATTTATAACATTGTCTATCATCTGTTCAGAATGTGGAAGTGTTGCATAGAGACACCATATTGGCTTTTCAAATCTCTAGTTATATCTCAGCATAATTTTTTGTTATTATTTTTGATTCATCCTTCAATATTGATTTCAGCTCAGCTTTGTTTTCTTTAAAATTGGACATTCCAAGACTTTCTCCAAACAAGTTTAGGCCAAAACAAAATAAGTTCGAACACCTAGCTCCTTCCCAAAGAAAAGTCAGTTAGCTGGAATTTTGTAGAAACTGCCCTGCAGCATAGCCTTCTTTGGTATTTCTTTTTCCCAACTTATTGGCCCCCAAATATTCTGAAATTTTGACATGTTTCTTTCCTATTAGTTAACAAAGGATCTGGAAAATTTCGTCTTATTTTGATGTGTAGTGAGTTTTTGGTGATTTTTCTAATTTTGGTCTGCATTTGGAAAAGTTCCAGCACTCTAAATGTCTCTGATTTTCTGTTGAGATTTGAACTTCCACTTGAATTATTTAACCTCTGGTTTTTGTGTGTAATGAACTATACATCCCAATGTTCGTTTCAAAACTGATTTCTTGACAGTTGGACTTACAATGAATTTTTGGCAATTTTCTAAGTTGACTTTGTTGCTGTAATATATTTTTTCCTAAAACCTAACAGTTTAGTCTATCTGCATCCATCTTCACCTTACTTCTCAAACTCCATTTTGCTTGAAAATTTAGTATGTTTTTCTTTAACATGGTTACTTTTAGTCTGGAAAGTTTCAAGTTCATTGCTGCAGAATTGAAGGTTTAGTAAATCTCCTAAGTTAAGTTGTTCATGCCTTAACTTTCCAGTCCACTTATGTCTCCCTTTCGTTGTAACTCTATTGAGTCAGCTTTCAGTCCTTCATTGTACCTACATGTGCCAGAACGAGCATAATTAGCTATAATGAGCCACGCTCATGGTACCGCCAGAGGTACCGACTCCCACCAAGGGGGTAACCTGTGAAGGCACAGCCAGGCGGGCTACCGCTCGAACCCTGGACCGCCCCTAGATCACCGCTGACGCGCCGCCACGCGCCGCGTCAAGATGGCATCAGAAGCTCCAGACGCTGGAAATCGAAGCACATCAGTCCCACATCGGAAACAAGAAGAAGATCAACCTTTTCCTCACCTATAAAAGGTTCTCTCCTCTCTCCTCATTAATTACGTAACTACTACTCATTTATGGTGATGCTGCTTGTATACAGTGACTGACTTAGGCATCGGAGAAGTGAAGACCGCCCAACGCGGTCTCCCTCTGACGCCCTGTCTCTCGTATTGCAGCAAACGGAAATCATCTAATCCTCGGAGTAGCGGTCCGCCCACCGGACCCGCGTTAAGCGAAGAAACGGCTACCGCCTGACCTTAGCATTAACATTGGCCCGTCTGTGGGAATCCTTGAACAAAAGGACATCCCGCCACAATCACCATGACTAACGGTAGCGGGGAAGACGCTGACTGGTAAGCAGATCAGTCCGCCATTCCCCAACCCACCAACCCAGCGGTAGGCATTAACCGCGCATTATTCACCACCCCGGTCAACCCCGGCAGTGAGACAAACCCAGGTAGCAGCCACCCGCCAGGCCAAGACCTCGCCTCTCTGTATGAGCTGGCATTGGCGGATCTTCACAAGGCAAACAGAGAGCGTGAACAAGAGAGCAAAGAGAAGGCCAAGGCCCAAAAGCAAGTGGCCACGCTTGTGTCCCGCTTTGATGAGCTAAAGAAAATGCTGGAGGCAACCACCAACCTGGCACGAAGTGAGCAGTCACGAAGCGCCAGGCACAGCCGACCCGGCATAGGAGCATTGATACCAGCACCAGTCGTGCATATGCAGGTCCCGCTGCACCCACCAGAGCTAGCGGGAATGGGACCACCCCCTGTACCCCAGCTAATGTTGGAACAGGAGGCAGAGTCATCACTGCACACTCACCGCTCGAGACCTCGGGCAAGAATAGAGGGAAACCCACCCTCTCCCAGGCGAGGATCAGTTCAGTGGAGTACCAGGCTCGACCCCGCGGGCGATGCAACCTCTCAAATACTGGAAAGGATGCAACAATTGGAACAAAGGTTAATCCGGGCGGAATCAGGAACCCCAGCACCAACTTCAAATCCATTTTCGCGACCAGGCCAGGACCATTTACCGCTGCAATTTTGCTGGCCGTCAGACCGGCGTATGCAAAGACTCCAAAAATGTCACATTATAGCGGTAAGACTGATCCCTTCGTCCATATGGACACCTTCAAGAAAGTCACCAACAACAAGGGATTCGATGACGCCACCCTGTGCCACTTGTTCAGTGAAACGCTGGACAATGAGGCAATGAATTGGTTCTTCGAATGCCCGCTGGGATCCATTGACTCATTCCAGGCATTACCGCACGCTTTCCTTTCCTGGTTCATCCTACTGTCCGCTGGGCACCACAACACAAGCCAATTGTTCAACGTCAAGCAGGGCACGGAGGAAACACTGAAGGCATTCGTCACAAGGTGGCGAGCGGCATCTCAATGCCGTGATCTTGATAAAACAATGGCTTCGGCGGCTTTTAAGCAGGGACTCCTCAAAGGGCCATTTCTCTATCACCTCAACTACAATCATCCAAATGCGGTATACGACCACCTCATGAGTGAGGCGGTCATTCATGCCCAAGCAGAATTCATCACATATGGAGAGACCCCACCGCCACCAGCAGCATTGGCAAAGTCAGTACAACCCTCCTCCAATCAGCAGGGGACCGCTAACAAAACCTCCAACACTCCGCCAACTGACAAAAAACGGAAATGGCAGCAGGGCCAGTACCAAAACAAGCGACAGAAGGACCAACACTACAAGGGGAACCGCCCATCCCATAGGGACAACCGCAACAAACATACGGAGTCTTCCCAGCGGTATGCAGTGTTCACAGTCCTCACGGCCTCGTATGAAGAAATATACAATCAGTGCAAGGATCAGATCCCACCACCGCCCCAGGGGAAGTACCCAAAAACAGGAAAGCCAAGAAACACCGGCAGGTGGTGCAAATACCACGAAGACAGCGGTCACAATACCAACAGCTGCAACGCCCTCAAAACGGCCATTGAGACCTTGTACCGTGACGGCAAGCTTGAGCAGTTCAAGGTACGCCAACCGCCACCTGTGATCGCCGACGTTGAGCCCATGGGCCGCATCAACACCATCGACGGAGGTGCTCCAATCACCAACATGTCTCACAGAGCTAGAAAGCGTTATGCGCGAGCTAATCACCCAATGGAAGTCTGCAACATCCGCTATGAAAGATCCGCCAAACTCCCAAGGGCTGGTTGGGAGCCTATTACCTTCTCAGAGGAGGAGGAACGCGGAGTGCATCTGCCCCATGACGATCCTTTCTTGATCGACGCCATTCTCGGCAAAATGTCAGTGGGAAGAATCCTGGTTGATAGCGGGTCCGCTGTCAACGTTATATTCAGTGGTTGTTACAACGACCTTAAGCGGAACAGAAAATTGCTCCAAGATCATGAACCATTTCTCAGCTTCTCCGGTGATGTCACGCAACCTCTGGGTTCTGACTATATGCGGCTAGTTATCGGTACTAGTCCATGTATGGCCGAAATACATACAGAGTTCATAATTGTCGATTGTTTTAGCTCATATAACGCCATCATTGGTCGGCCAGCGCTCAACAAACTCAAGTGCATCATCGCCGGGTACATGCTGCTCATGAAATTCCCTACACCCAACGGCACAGGCTGTGTCAAGGGAAGTCAACAGTTGGCACGCCAGTGTTATTCTACTACTATAGCACAATCAACCCGCCGCCATGAGATCCTAGCGGTAGGCAGTCAGGCACCGCCACCAAACATTTTTGAGGACCCTAGGGAAGACGAAAAGAAGTACGTAAGGAAGGAGCCGGTCAACCCAGAAACATCACTGAAGGTTGTCAGCATCTCTGATGAGCACCCTGAGCGGACAGTCCGCATAAGCGCTCAATTAGACCCAGAGCTGGCGGCGGAGCTCACTCAGTTCCTACGTGACAACGCTACGGTCTTTGCCTGGTCATATGCAGACATGCCAGGTATCTCCCCTGAAATCATCTCACACAAGTTGAGCATCAAACCATCCTTCTACCCTATCAAACAGAAACGCAGAGCCTTCGACGAAGAGAAGTACCGTGCTATAAGAGAGGAGGTTGCCAAGCTCCAGGGCATTGGGTTCATCCGCTAGGTCATCTATCCCATGTGGATTTCCAACCTGGTTATGGTCAAGAAGGCTAGCGGCAGGTGGAGGATGTGCGTCGACTTCAAAAAGCTTAACAAGGCATGCCCGAAAGACAGCTTCCCACTACCCCGCATCGATCAACTCGTCGATGCACCCGCCGGACACGAGCTCCTCAGCATGATGGATGTGTTCTCCGGCTATAACCAGATTAGGATGCATCCCAACGACCAAGAGTGCACCACCTTCACCACCGACAAAGGCCTGTACTGTTACAATGTGATGCCTTTCGGTTTGAAGAACGCAGGGGCAACTTATCAGCGACTGATGAACGCCATGTTCGCGGAACATCTGGGCAAGATAATCGAGGTCTACGTAGACGACATGTTGGTCAAGAGTATTAAAGCCAGCGGACATGTGGCAAACCTAAAAATCATAGTAACCATCCTCCTGACCTATGGTATGCGCCTCAACCCAGAAAAATGTTTCTTTGGCGTCACCGCCAGCAAATTTCTGGGGTATATTGTCAGTGAGCGGGGCATCGAGGCCAACCCTGACAAGGTGCAAGCCATCCTCAACTTAAAAGACCCGGAATGGAAGGTGCACGTCCAATGCCTCCAGGGCAAGCTAACCGCCCTGTCTCGATTCATCTCCAGACTGACTGACAGGTGCGCCCCATTTTTCAAAGTCCTTAAGACAACCCACAAGAAGGTCATCGATTGGAACCCAGAGTGCCAGGCGGCGTTCCAAGGCCTGAAGGAATACCTGGCGGCAGTTCCACTCCTCTCCATTCCTGTGCAAGGAGAAACACTATACATTTACTTAGCGGTATCTCAGTCGGCGGTGAGCTGCGCCATAGTCCGGCGGGAGGGCCAGGACGAGCTCCCGGTGTTCTATGCCTGTAGGGGCATGAACGGAGAAGAAACACGGTATCCTCCCTTGGAGCAGCTTGCTCTCGCACTCATCGTTGCCGCCAGACGTCTCCGCCAGTACTTCCAAGCCCATACAATCCATGTGTTAACCAATCAACCGCTGAGACAAGTAATGCAGAACCCTGAACATTCGGGGCGCCTCAACAAGTGGGCCATCGAGCTTAGCGAGTTTGACATAGATTACAAATCACGAACCGCCATGAAGGGCCAGGTGGTGGCAGACTTCATTGCTGAGCTCACCGAGCGTCAGCCCGAATCCAAGATAGATCTACCGCCCGGAACGGAAATGGTGACAGCCGAGGAGCCGGCTCCCAAACAATCAGACTGGAACCTACACGTGGACGGTTCAGCTTGCTCCAAGGCCAGCGGCGCCGGAATCATCTTAACAGGACCAGGGGGTCTTAGCGTCGAATACGCGTTGAAATTCAACTTCAAAGCTTCCAACAACATGGCGGAATATGAGGCACTCATTGCCGGCCTACTCCTCGCCATTGATTCAGGGGCCGACAGTGTCAACATCTTCAGCGACTCTCAATTGGTCGTTAACCAGGTCAACGACAGCTTTCAAGCCAAGGACCAGCAGTTAGCGGCATACTTAGGGTACGCCAAGACGCTGCTAAAAAAATTCAAGTTCCACACCATCACATAAATCCCCAGGGAAAAGAACGCCAAGGCTGATTCATTAGTAAGACTGGCAACCGCCCAACCACACCAGAGTCCAGCGGACACAAGGGTGGAGTCTCTGGACAGGCCAAGTATCACAAAAACCCTCGCGGAGATCTTTAACATTGAGGCCAATCCTTGCTGGATGGACGAAATTATTCAGTAAAAACGCAACGGGACATTGCCAGAGGACAAGATCAAGGCGCGACAGCTCCAGCGGAGAGCAACCCGTTACAACATGCAGAGCGGCAAACTTTACCGCCAAGGATTCACTCACCCCAACCTCCACTGTCTAACCCCAGAGGAGGGAAAGGTCGTGCTGGCAACAATACATGGTGGAGAATGCGGAAATCATTCAGGTGCCAGATCCTTGGCTAATCGCACAATGCGACAAGGCTACTTTTGGCCTACGCTTGGTGATGACGCCAGGCGGATATCAAAATCTTGTCACAAATGCCAACAATATGCTGATCTTCCACATGCCCCGGTGGAACCTCTGTCAGTTATCGTCGGTCCCTGGATTCACTCAACGTGGGGCCTGGACTTGATGGGAAAATTCCAAACCGCCAAAGGTCAGTTAAAATACATCATTGTCGCCATTGACTACAACAACAAATGGATAGAGGCAGAACCCCTGACGGCAATAACTACCGCCAAGGTAATTCACTTCCTCTGGAAGAACATCTACTGCCGCTACGGTGTCCCACATGCAATCATCACAGACAACGGCACACAGTTCAACAATAAGGAACTCATCTCTTTCACCGCCGACCTGGGCACCAAGATCCGTTTTGCATCAGTCGCTCACCCCCAAACCAACAGCCAGGTCGAGGCGGCAAACAAGATCATCAAGAAGCTGTTGCAGAAGAAGCTCGATAGGGCCAAGGGTTTGTGGGCGGAGAAGCTCCCGGAAGTTCTATGGGCCATCAGGACAACCCAAACTTCCGCCACAGGTGAAACCCCCTTTTGTATGATGTTCGGAACTGAGGCCATCCTGCCTATCGAGGTAACCCAACCAACCGCTAGGGTCGAAAGGCTACCGCCCCGAGACCAACAGCGACTGCGTTAACCTCGACAGGGATCTCCTAAAGGAAAAACGAGATGCAGCCCATTTGCGCAATCTCCAGAACAAACGACGGGTATCGCGTTTCTACAACGCCAGGGTCAAAGCCTGCAACCTCCAACTGGGAGACTAGGTAATGAAAGAAGTCATACCACCGCCAACAAAACTCCGCCCAACTTGGGAAGGTCCATACAAAATTGTAGAGGTCGCGAGCCCAGGCACCTTCTACTTAATGGACAAGGATGGCGTCACAACGACCCACCCCTAGAATACCGAGCACCTTCGGTATTACTACAAATAGCCATACTGCTACCCAAGAGCATCTTGACTTAGCTAAATTTTTGTTCAATATTTAGCTAAGGGAAGCTACCCAACGGGTACGACCCCGCTTTTGTAAACGCTGTTTAGACAGCTATCAATGAAACGAGGAATTATTCAAACCATTGTTACCAAGTCCAGCACTGGGGGCAACTGGCAACGCCAGTCAGCGGACTACGTCGGCTACATTGTGCACTTGGACCAATTTTAATTCCTTTAATGTTTCATTCATGGCCAAAAAAAAAAAAATTGTCAAGACCCCTAGCGGTACACACATCATTACAAACAAAAGAAAAAAAACAGAGTATAGGAGCTTAGGTTCCAAAATTTCATTTATATCCCAAAAAGAATTACATGAAATATTTATGCCTCAGCGGCTACAAAAACTTTACTACTCCAACTTTCAGGGGTTGGCGGGGTTGGCAAGGTCGGCTCCGCTACCTTCAGCATCTCCACTGGCGGCCTGCGGTGGATGTGAACGGCTCGTCTGGTCAGACCCTCGGGCTGTGGGACTGGGGGTCTCTACTGTGCCATCCGCCCGGGTGTGGGCCGCCAAGAACCCAGCGCGAGACACCTCGGACTGGGTAGGCGTCCGCTGAGAGTCGCCCTCTGGAAGTCCGCCACTCTCCCCGCTACCCGAGCGGGCTCCTTCAACATGACCAGGGGCGGCAGTGGGGGCGGTACTTGTTGTCGGCGGAGCTTCCTTAGATGGCTGCACGACCGGCATCGACGCTTTCGCCCAGTCGATGGCGCCCTTCTGCTGCAGCATCTCCATATTAGCTAGGGCACCGGCCTTCGCTGCTTCGGTCAGTACCTTCTTGTACTCCGCTGACTGCTTGTATGACTCAACAGCGGCGGCCGCATCACGGCCCCCCTCAACTTCCAAGCGAGCGACTTCACCCTCTAGCCGCTTGATCTCAGCCTGTTTGGCGGCGGACTCCCGCTGAAGGATCTCAACTTTTTTCTCCTTGTCGGCCACCCGATCCCGCAGCAGGGACATGTCTGGCTCCAGCTTGGCGAACTGTTCGTTCCGCTCCAAGTGCCGCTCAATGGCAACGTTCAGCTTGCCACGAGCGTCTGCCGCATCGCAGTCGGCCTTTGTCAAGCGTTGCTCGACATCAGCCAACTTTTCCTGGGCCTTCCCCAAGTCCCTCTGAAGGCCCGCCACCTCCTCCCTTAGCTCCTGCTCAACCAGGGGCTGTTTTGACGCCGCCTGGAACATCTCATGTAGCCCAACGACGACTTGCCCAAAGGCTGTGCTGAAGGACGATTCGCTGACGGCGGTCGACCGATCAATCCCCTCCAAGCTGCCGAACCCCAGCCGCTCGCAGAGGTGATACAGGAACTCCCGTTCACCGTCGTTGAGGAACTCGGCGTAAGCGGCAAATGAGTCCAAGCCGCTCGTACCCACCGCTGTCGCCACGTCAGCGGAAGCCTCGGGCGGAGCCTGCCTTGACTTCTTCGGCTGCTCGCGGGCCCCGGTTACCTCCACTTCTTCCTCTTCCCCGTACCTCCAGCAGCGGCAGGCTTCGCACCCCCCGTCGGCGGCTCTAACCCCGCTATGGTGACACCCTCCGTTGGGCGCACCGCTTTCTTCGGCATCCCGCGCCGTATCGCCGGCGCTCTCTCTTTCCACGGCGCCGCCTCACTCTCCACGCCGGTCTCCGCTTGAACAGCGGGCAACCCGTCACCACCAAGGTGGGAGTGGTGCGGCATTGGCAGCACAACAGGGACCTCAGACGGGCTCAGCGCCAGCGTTTCCGGGTTTACCAGAGTCTTCTGAGCCGCCAGCCCAGACGCGTACATGGATTCCAGGAAGTTGTTGATTTCAGCACGGTCCATGGCTTTCGCGAAGGCGTCACGGCTCGCTTTGTTCCCCGGCGGAGTTTCTAAAAAAAAAAAGAGAAGTAACAAACCAATCAGCATGACAATATCACCAAGGCTGTGATCTAGCGAGAAGGGTACTTACCAACGGCACGAGTCAGTCGCTGATCCACCAGCAACTCCCAGCCTGTAAGGAGACGGAAGTCCAGCAAATTGCGATTCCGCCAGCAACCTCTGATGCGTGCCACGCGACACTCTTCCTCACGAGTCAGGTTATACCGCAACCCCGCTGCACAAAAAAGGTCATTATCAGTACCGAGTACAAGGCTAAAAAAATAAAAAATAAAAATAAAATAAAAAACAGGAACCCCTCCAGTCGTGTTCAGCGGAAGTGGCAAACAACCTCGGATGGGCTGAAACTCCGACTTAATTCTAAACGTCGGCTCCCCCTCGTTGGACCCCGCTTGGTACTCCCACCCCGCCGTGGCAATACAGAAGGAACCCCGCCAGTACGACATCGAGTCCCTCAGGTTCTCGATCAGCTTCGGCGCTCCTTGGCGACGACTGAGGTTTACTTGCCCTCTACAACCCTGGCGCTTCACGTACACCAGTTCGTAGAAATGTAATACCTTCGCCACGGTCGGTCCTTCGCAACCAGACAACCGCCCAACGAGTTCAGCGCCAGCAGCAACCGCCACATGTTGGGACACATTTGCCCAAAGGCGATGCCGAACTCGCACACCAGGTTGGGCACCAGCGGGAAGGTCATTCCCTCGCGGAATATAGCCTCGTACACCGCGGCGTGGCCCACTGGCAGGATTGAAGCCTTCTCCTCTACCGTCGGTGGACGCAGCTTCACCGCGCCGGGCAACCGGAACACCCGCTTCAGCCGGTTGACGGCAACAGCGGTCATCCTACCTCCCGCCTCGTCAACGGGGGTGCCGTCCTCGAACACCCACGCCTACTCGGTATCCTCCCCAGCCAGCGGAACCGATGGCGGCACTATTGCTTTCTTGGCGCTCTTCGTGCAAAGTGTGGGCAGCGGCAGCGTCCCCCGCCTTAGAACTCTCCGGACGAGATGCACGACCCATAACTACGTCCCACAGAATGGTCTGTAGCGGCTCGACCTCTAGCGGTTCTGGCAGTGAGGTTCCAGCACGGGCAGACGGACGCAACGAATCAATAAAATTTCTATCCGCCGCGCTGAACGACACTTCAGATCCGGAATCCTCACTGCTCGAAATCTCTATGACGTCGGCCATCCCAAAACCCTAAAACCCAAATCAGTTAGCTCACACAAGATCTAACTTATCCCTATATCAGTCAGTGCCCAAGAACATCAACAACACTCAACCCAGAAAATACCAAAACAAGAACAAACGCACTCAAACCCAGATTCGACCACCTAGAAAATCCCTAAAAACCCCAATTCTGTCAAATACAGCAACCCATCCCCGAACCCACTCTCACACCCTCACAGCACGTCAACAAAGGACATATCACAGGAACACCCAAAACCCAAAAATTCGCCATGGCAGACACCCAATGAAACAGGGATATAAGTCAGAATACCAACCTCAACGATGGAGTCTCTGACAGCAGTGTGAGCACTAGTCTTCGGAGCCGGAGGTCGTCGGTTCTTCCACGTACGAAAACTAGGCAATATCACCTCAACTCTCTTCCCCGATCTCAGACGCAGAAAGCTTGAAGACGACGAAGCACAGTTCAAAGTTTAGAGCAGTATCAAACATGCCAACTTCCCCCCCTTTTATGTCAACGTCAAACAGTCCTACGCCGTCCATTGAAAAACGACATCAACTGTCAGCCGTACACGTGTCCCACAACTACAGTTACTCTCCGGATTAACCGAGGCGTCGCCTCGGTTACGAAATCCATCATTACTAACATTAATGGCGAGGAGACGGCTAGGCAGAGGAGGCACGCCTCCGCACGCTAACCCTTTAGGGGTTTGCCACGTGTTAACCACCATCAGACGAAGCGTCTGGAAGAAGCCACAACTTTTGGGAGGAAAAAACCCCGCTAGCGGAACTTCTCACTTGTCATCTTCCATGTGTCGAAGTCCGCTGAGCAAAACCCCGCTAGCGGAACTTCTCACTTGTCATCTTCCAAGTGTCGAAGTCCGCTGAGCGAAACCCCGCTAGCGGAACTTCTCACTTGTCATCTTCCAAGTGTCGAAGTCCGCTGAGCGAAACCCCTCCAGTGGAACTTCTCACTTGACACCTGTCGAAATCTCCTATGAGAGGATCCCCGCTAGGAAACTTCCACTTGTCAATTTGCAAGAGGCAGCCTCGGCTATACGTAGCACTGCCGGCAGAACCCCCTCCATCTTGCAAACCCTGTGCGTTGCTGAGCGCAACTCTGCTCACTAACTACCACAAAACACGTCTACGCGACGCTGTTTCCTGCTACATCCAGCGGGGGGTATCCGCCAGCGGAGAATCCCGAGGCTACGCCTCACTCTGACAACGACCGCCATGCGGCGTTACTGTCAGATTGCCCCTATGGGACACGGGGACTTGTCAACAGTCTACGACGACCCTGATCAAGTACGTTGATGCCCGTCACCCGGGTACTAAGATTGGGCTCGCTACCCAACACCCTCTGCTCCGCGCAGCTTCCCCTCAACAAACAATTTACCTACCATCCGGAGGTCCGTCTTGGCTAGGGAGTGGGGGACTCCCTGGAGGGCCTAGCAGGGGCCCACCCGAAAGGGTATAAAGCGTTCGCTCAGTAAATCCATGGTTGACAACGCACTGACGCTAATTATGCTGTTGCAAGTTTAGCGAAAGTAACGATTCACACCGCCGATCAACTCCCCAACCAAGATTGCCCTCCTTGATTGGGGACTTGGGGGACTTGTACCTACATGTGCCAGAACGAGCATAATTAGCTATAATGAGCCACGCTCATGGTACCGGTAGAGGTACCGACTCCCACCAAGGGGGTAACCTGTGCAGGCACAGCCAGGTGGGCTATCGCTCGAACCTTGGACCGCCCCCAGATCACCGCTGACGCGCCGCCACGCGCCGCGTCAAGATGGCATCAGAAGCTCCAGACGCTGGAAATCGAAGCATATCAGTCCCACATCGGAAACAAGAAGAAGATCAACCTCTTCCTCACCTATAAAAGGTTCTCTCCTCTCTCCTCATTAATTACGCAATTACTACTCATTTATGGTGATGCTGCTTGTATACAGTGACTGACTTAGGCATCAGAGAAGTGAAGACCACCCAACGCGGTCTCCCTCTGACGCCCTGTCTCTCGTATTGCAGCAAACGGAAATCATCTAATCCTCGGAGTAGCGGTCCGCTTACCGGACCCGCGTTAAGTGAAGAATCGGCTACCGCCGGACCTGAGCATTAACATTCATCTACAGTTTTCTAGTTCAAATAATGTATTTTGTTGCTTGATTAAAATATAGTTCATTTGGTTTAAGGTTACTTACATTTCTTTCTTCAAATGAAAGTCCCTCGTGAAGTACTTCATACTTTTAGGCTAAGATTGTATCGATCTTGGTCTTCATTCACATTTTGTCTTACTTGAGAACCCCTTGGGTCATACCCCGGGTTTTGGGTGTGACAATTATGCACTTCTGTTGTTGAATAGGCCGCAAATACAAGATATTTCAAGTTCAAGGTAATTGTTCTATGGAGATAGATCTTGAACTGGCCTCATGTGAGCAGGGCAAGTTACAGAAGTATATAAAATATCTTGAAATCACCCCTACGTACCGGATGTGAGGATCAAAATAGCACTACCAACTTTTCAAATGCAATCTAAAACATATTCTTTTCAAATGCAATCACCCCTACGTACCGGATGTGAGGATCACTATTGCCTGGAATTCTTTTTATGCTTGGCTTGTTACATATTAGGTTGAATTCTTCATGGAATTGAAGCAATAACTTTGAATAGGAATTATGTAATCCTTGGCTTATTACTCAATTGTAGCTTGCAACTGTGGACAGTCGAGACTATCAGGTGTATAAGTTTTTGTGTGCTGCTTCTGTTGTATTATCTCAGTTCCTAACCTTTATTGTTTTAATGCACCTGTAATCATAACAAGGGGTCTATATCTATCATTTGTGTGTCGAGGAACGAGTCTCATTCATACTTTCTTTCTGTTTCCAGTTCTGGGCGTGGAGGGGTTGCCTGAAAGAGAATGCTGAGAAGAAGAGATTCTAGAAGTTTCTGCTGACATGCATAAGGAGCCATCTGTCCATAATTGTTTCTTGGGGAAGGAAATGTTCCTTGTTGACAACCATTGGAGCAAACACTGGAACCATATTAATGCAGTCAGAACATAGTGGGTAAAATTTGGTGTTAAAACATATATGTAAGTAGTATCGCATGTAGCTGGTTAGTACTTGGGCTTAGGGACTTATTTTGATAACATGGGATTGATGAATTAATCTGGACATGAATTTGTACTTTTGTAAATGTGTTGGATATGGCAATGTATGAAATAGATGGCAGTAAATTACGACAATGTTGTATTTTAGATATGTTTTGAACATGAAATTTCATATCTACAACCAATTGTGCAAAGCCAATTCAGACAACAAATATAGGTCAAGTGTCTATTGTCTGAGAGAATCTCAGACAACACATTCTTAAGGCCACATATAATTTATGTTGTCTGACATCTATTCACACAACAGATATAACAAAACTAATGTTGTCTGAACATCTATTCACACAACATATATAGCAAAACTCATGTTGTCTATCCTCATCTTAGCCAACATATATAACAAAATCAATGTTGTCTGAGATTCATTTCACTCAACATATATAACAATAAACTGTTGAACAAGGTTCATAAAGTACAACTGAAAATAATAAAATGTGTCGTCTAAATGTCCAGTGAGATGACATATTTCATTTTGGAACTGTTATTGTTAATGCATCTCACACAACTGAAAAAAATGAGGCAATGTTGTTGGAGATTCATTTCAGACAACAGTATTCATTACGCATAACATAGTTCTCTTAAAAGTGTTGGGGTAATATAATGTGAGACAACAATCATTAAATGGACTGTTGTCAGAATATCTAACAGACAATAGTTTTTTTCAAATTAAAATAGTTTGGTAATTTTCTGACGATAGTAATGAGCTTATATATGTCGTCTGAGTATAAAACAGGCAATTGTTTTGAATTGTCATCTGAATGAAGTCAATCAGACAACAGACTACTAGACAATAGCAGCTTTTTTGCTTAGACGACAGTTCAGGAACTGTTGTCTGATTAACTTTGTGGTGTAGTGCATGTCAATGACATGAACCTAATTGGAACTCTAGATGAGTTGAAGGAACCTACTAAATATTTGAAATTCGAATTTGAGATAAAAGATCTTGGGAAAATACAGTTTTGTCTCGGTTTAGAACTCGAGCACCGTAGTGTTGGGATTTTGATCTATCAGTCTGCATATACTTAGAAAATTCTAAGGCACTTTAATGAAGATAAAGCAAAGCCTGTGAGTACTCCCATGATCGGCCGTAGTCTTGAGCCCGAAAAAGATCCGTTTCATCCAAAGGATGAGGACGAAGAATCATTAGAGGCCGAAGTGCCCTATTTAAGTGCAATAGGCGCATTATTGTACTTAGCTCAATACACAAGACCGGCCATCTCCTTTGCAGTGAACTTGTTAGCTCGACATAGCTCTGAGCCAACACGCCGCCATTGGATTGGTGTAAACACAATCTTTTGATACCTACAAGGTACGATTGATGTGGGCCTATTCTATCCCTACAGAGAGAAAATGAATGACAGAAATTTGGGAACAGACCCCAAGAGGCAAAATGCCACAGTCCAAAATCTTGCCGCAGGCCATGTTGCCGCAGCCGGCGACACCGCCGTCCAAGGTGGCCGGCTTCACCCTAGCTCCTCCACTCCATCAAAATGATAATGATGTTTTTATGGGTTTTGCTGTTGCAGGGTACCTCTATGACCCTCACAAAGGTCGCTCCCAAACGGGTTATGTTTTTACTATGGGAAGCACCACAATATCCTGGAGGTCTACAAAACAGACCCTTGTTGCTACTTCCTTGGATCATGCAGAGATTATTGCTCTACATGAAGCTGCACGTGAATGCATTTGGCTATGGTCTATAATTAGATATATTCGAGGAAGTTGTGGTTTGAAGTTTACCACATATGAACCTACATGCATTTATGAGGATAATGCAGCTTATATTGAACAAATGAAGTCAGGTTTCATCAAGGGCGACAACACCAAGCATATATCACCTAAGTTCTTTTATAATCAGCAACAACAATCACTTCTAAAGATTGAAGTGAATCAAATCCGATCAGAGGATAATGTAGCGGACTTATTCACTAAGTCGTTACCTAAATCCACCTTCGAGAAACATGTGAAGAACATCGGATTGAAAAAGTTATCCAAACTCCCACGATTGTAGCATTCAAAGGGAGATATCGATATCAGGGGGAGTTATGATATCTACATGTTCGATCTCGAAGAGTGAAGGATGTGTTGTACTCTTTTTCTCCTCCTCGAGCTTGGTTTTAGCCCACAGGGTTTTTCACTCGAGCAAGGTTTTTAATGAGGCAATGGATGAAGCGTTACCACCGAGTTTGAGCGACACAAGGATTTCATGATTGTAATAGGAGAGAATGTTCTAGAATTTCTAATCCTATACGGAATAGTTTTCCTTGTAATGTTAGAACATGTACTTTGTAATCCCTATATATAGGGCTCCTATTCTCAATATTGAATACACAATTCTCTCATCAATCTCTCTTAAATCTCTCATTCTTAAACATGAAGTCATTTATCCAGTCTTTGTCTGGAGTAGTAGAGCTGAATCTTAATTGAAAGTCCATACTTTATAATTTATATCATGTGCATTGGTTGTTTTCTATATAAGTAGCAGGCAAAACTTTGAAATTTGTAGAAAAGAATAAAATGATATCAATTTATATCATTTTCCTCTTTACTTTGTTTCATGAGAAAAATGCCTAATCATCTCGAGTCTTTTTGCACTCTCTTGTTCATCTGTTTTATCTCAAGCATCATTTCCACCAACCAAGCATGTAACAAATTGGATCATGGCTCTCTTTGGTCCTCTTTCGATCTACCTTCTTTAAATTGGTCTTCTAGTGATTGTTGTCACTGGGAATGCATCACTTGTGATGAGGATGGTAGGTTAACAAGTTTACTGTAATTTATCCTCCAAAGGGCTCAAAGGAGACATTTCTCCTTCACTTGGAAACCTCACACATCTCCCCCAAAATCAACTCTCCTCGAGATCTTTGATTTGAGCTATAACCAATTTTTAGCAGAGTTACCATTGTCAACACCATCCATTTATATCCAAGTGGGGGACTTGTCCAACAATCTATTTAATGGAACAACTCCATCTTCCTTCCTACAGCATGCCTCGAATTTGAGTAGTCTAAACATCAGCAACAATCTTAGTACTGGCAAAATCCCATCCAATATCTGTATTTCTTCTTCTTTGCTTGGATTTCTCCAAAAATGATTTCAGTGGCACCATTCCTCTTCGATTAGGGAACTGTTCGAAATTGGAGATCTTTCGTACAGGGTTCAATAGTCTCTCAGGGAACTATTCTTCATTTACGATTCTCTAACCATTCAGGAAATTTCATTGCCTTCCAATAAGCTTTTGGGATCCATTAGTGATAACATTGTCAATCTTAGTAACCTCACAATTCTAGAGATCTACTTCAAATAGCTGAGTGGAACACTTCCTTCCCATATTGGGTATCTCTCTGAATTGAAACTCATGCTCCTTCATTTCAACAACCTACAAGGTTTTCTACCCCATCATTGATGAATTGCACAAATCTTGAGGAATTGAATATTGGATTTAACCACTTGAAAGGAGATATCTCCGCTCTTGATTTCTCCAAACTTGGTCAACTTGCTAAGCTTGATTTTGTGAGTAATCACTTCACTGGTGTCTTGCCAACAAGCCTTTACTCATGCAAGTCATTGAGAGCACTTCGATTGAGCTTAAACGATCTAAAGGATAAATACACCTAAGATTCTTTCACTAGAGTCCTTGTCCTTGTTGGGGTTGTGCTATCACTCACCTCCTTTGATCCAAGCTTGCTACCTTGTTATGCAATTGCTTTTCACAACTCCAATAAGGTATGTTGCCTTGATCAACTTCTTAGACAGTTTGATGATCTTTATCTCCTGCACTCAATCACACACATACACCAATATATATTTAATACAGAGGTGATGGTATAATAACAAAGGGGCTAAATACAAATTAGTACCCTGTGGTTTAGGTCCAAAATCAATTCAGTCCTTGAACTTCTAATTTCATCAAAAACACCTCTGCACTTTCAATTTTGATCTAATAGGTCCAATTTGTTAGTTTTCCGACAATTGAGTTATTTAACTTGTTAATGTGGCTCATATATGGCCTATGTTTTATGATGTGGTGTCGAGGTGGTCTGCATAGCCAATTTAGAGTGAGTCCTACTAATAAAAATAAATAGTTTTTCAATAAATAATCCAACTATAACTTGAACCCATAACAGAATATTAACGAATTGGACCTATTAGATTAAAATTGAAAGTGCATGGGTGTTTTTTGATGAAATTAGAAGTTTAGGGACTGAATTGATTTTGGACCTAAACCACAGGGTACTAACTAGTATTTAGCCCATAACAAAGATACAAGATGATTTGTTGAAAGGGTTTGTAGTTCTGTCTTAGCTATCTCTGTAGCTCAATCCTCTATTTTTCTATATTTTTAGATCCTCTCCTTTTCTTCTAGAGTTGCTGCCTTGTTAGACACCACCCCACAAATACAAAAGTCAAAAATCCTTAAATATTTTACAACAACTTATTTAACTTAAGTTAAAAACTAACTAGTATATATAAGGTAGGAAAGTAACTAAGCATTAACTTTAACAGTCCTTCTACTCGCTTTCACCGAACAGACTGACCAATGTCACAGGAGAATGAAAATATTGGTAGTTTTCAAAAGTCTTGGGGTAATCATCATTTCATGGAATTTTCTAGGTGAAGAACTGTCAGATGGTGATGCCAATATTGGTTCAGTGTGTTTAAGAATAAGATGCAAGAGAGATTGTAGAGAGACTTGGTGTATCTATTCATTGATAATAGGAGCCCTATATATAGGGATTACAAATTACAATTTATTGGAGTACAAGGATTCCTATTCTAACTTGATTCTAACTTGAATTGAGAATTCTATCTATACAACTATAACAACTAAACCTAATTTGACAAGGCACACTAAAGTCAACATTCTTCAACACTCCCTCTTGTCCTGCACAAACTTGGTGATGACACTTCAAACGTTGCCTCGTTAAAAACCTTGCTCGAGTAATAAAAACCTTATGGGACAAAAACAACCTCGAGAAGGAGAAAAAGAGTACAACGTCCTTCACTTTTAAGATAAAAACAAGTAGACATCATACCTCCCCCTGATATCGACATCTCCCCCTGATTACTACAATTGTGGGAGTTCGGATAACTTTCTCAATCCAATACTTTGAACATGCTTCTCGAAGGTGGATTTAGGTAATGACTTAGTGAATAAGTCCACTACATTATCCTCTAATCGGATTTTATTCACTTCAATCTTTAGAAGTGTTTGTTGTTGCTGATTATAAAAGAACTTAGACAATATATGCTTGGTGTTGTCGCCCTTGATGAAACCTAACTTCATCTGTTCTTCAATATAAGCTGCATTATCCTCATAAATGCATGTAGGTTAATATGTGGTAAACTTCAAACCACAACTTCCTCGAATATATCTAATTATAGACCATAGCCAAATGCATTCACGTGCAGCTTCATGAGAGCAATAATCTCTGCATGATTCGAGGAAGTAGCAACAATGGTCTGTTTTGTAGACCTCCAAGATATCGTGGTGCTTCTAATGGTAAAGACATAACAATTTGGAGCAACCTTTGTAGGGTCAAAGAGGTACCCTGCATCACCATCGTTTTGATGGAGGGGAAGAGGGAGGTGCCGGCCACCCATGGCAGCGGCAGCGCCGGTGTTGGCGGTTTGGCCAGTCACGGCTTCTTGGATGGCGCCACTTGGGCTAATGAGGTCAGATCTCATTCTTCTATCATTCCTTTTCTCACTGTAGGAATAAAATAAGCTCATATCAATCGTACATTTTAAGTATCGAATGATTGTCTTAATACTAGTCTAATGACAGCGTGTTGGTGTAGAGTTATGTCTAGCTAACAAGTTTACTACGAATGAGATGTCCGGTCTTGTGCATTGAGCTAAGTAAAATAATGCGCTTATTGCACTTAGATAGGGCACTTTAGCCTCCAAAATGTCTTCATCCTCATCCTGTGGATGAAACAGATCTTTTTCCAGCTCAAGACTATGGCAAATCATGGGAGTACTCACAGGCTTGTGAGAAATTCTTGTACCACAAGGCGGGCTTTATATCTAACAACCTCATTTTTCTCATTACGCTTTATAACAAAGACCCATTTATGGCCAACAAGCTTTACACTTTGAGGTGTTAGCATTATAGGCCCAAATACCTGTCTCTTTGTTAGTAAATCCGATTCAGCCTAGATTGCATATTTCCATTTAGGTCAATCTACTCTTTGTTGGCATTCTTTAATAGAGCGAGGTTCGATATCATCACATTCTATAATTCCTTTTGCAACAGAATGTGCAAAGGCAACATCAAGAATAATAGAATCTCTATTCAACGTCTCATATACACCAGTGTAATTCAATGAGATCTCTTTATTCTCTGGAATTGGTTTTGATATTGGAGTGCCCTTTAATGATGCCTGTTGGACATAACCATAATCCGGAATATTCTCATGAGACGGATTATTAATGTCAATGATTAATGGATCATTATGTCCCAAACTTGCTTTCTTTCTTGGGCATGAATCCATCAAACCTGTGGACCTCCCGCGCTTCCTTGCAGGGGCCCTAACATTAGCCACTACGCCATCACCATAGGGGACGGTGGCGCCATGCCCAATTTCCCTTGGGGTGGCGTCATGCCTTCTAATTTTAGGGACATCAATCCTTATAGGCATGTTTGCAGCATGTATATGTGATCTCGTCACTTTAGCGATATCAGTAAACGCATCAGGCATCAAATCTGCTACATTATGAAGATAGAGAATTCTCCGTACTTCAATGTTGGACAATGCGATTCGGGGATTAAGATGAGACAAAGTAGGGGCAGACCACGACAATTCATGTCGTTCCTATTGAACATTCTTGTTCTTATCTCCCCCTAACGACTGGAAGACTGTCTCATCAAAGTGATAATCAGCAAATCTAGCTGTAAGAAGATCGCTTGTCAAGGGTTCTAAATAGAGGATAATGGTTGGGGAATCATATCCAACATAAATGCTTAATCGTCTTTGAGGACCCATTTTAGTACGCTGTGGTGGGACAATTAGCACATAAACTGCACACCCAAATATGCGTAAATGTGAGACATCAGGCTCATACCCAGTAACCATCTGGGACGCAGAAAAAGGCTGAGTGGCAGTGGGCCTCAGACGAATAAGTACAGCTGCATGCAATATTGCATAGCCCTAAGTAGAAATAGGGAGATTGGTGCGTATAACCAATGCTCTAGCAACCATTTGAAGTCGTCCCAGTAACCATCTGGGACATAGAAAAAGGCTGAGTGGCAGTGGGTCTCAAATGAATAAGCATAGCTGCATGCAATATTGCATAGCCCAAGCAGAAGCAGGGAGATTGGTGTGCATAACCAATGCTCTAGCAACCATTTGAAGTCGTTTAATGGCAGCTTCTGCGAGACCATTTTGGGTGTGAATATGAGGAACTTGATGTTAATTTCAATCACAATGGACATGCAATAATCATAAAAAAAAAATTAATGTAAACTCCCCAGCATTTTCAAGACGTATTGACTTAATATGATGATTTGGGAGGTGAGCCCTTAGCTTAATAATTTGTGCTAGGAGTTTAGTAAATGTAGCATTCCTTGTGGACAATAGCATGACATATGTTAACGTTAGAGTACGCGGGGGTCTCTAGTTAGCTTTAGAGAGAGAGAGAGACAAGAAATATAGTGGTTCGTCTCTCGCCTTAGAGGGAGACTACGTCCACTTGAATATTGTACTGTGTGTGTTTGGGCCTTGCGGCCCAAAGGGGATTACAAAGTGTGTAATGGGATGATGTTTAAGTGGGAGGAGGCATTCCTTTTATAGGTGAAGGAAGCCATCTCCTTTACATGGTTTTTGATGTGGGACTCAATTACCACTATTCTAGTATAGAAAAGCTATGTTGTGAGGGCAACTTGGCAAGGCCAGGAAGGTGGCTTCCCGATGACGTATTTGCCACTTCCAGATACCATGGCGTAGCTTGAACAGAGGGTTATGGGATGCATGTCTCGGTTGGGCCTCACCATGGCTTGTGAGTGTCCCAAAGAGGGTGTTACTTATGCTTGGTGATGTAGAAAATAGCCTTGCTAGTAGAGGTATCTACAAGTCCCCGAAGTCCACAAGTAACAGGAGCTTCTTGGTTGGGGAGTTCTAAACATGAAGTCATCAAGCATAAGTAACGTTCGAGAGGTGCCTAGCCCCTACAAGTTCCCGAACTCTTTAAGCAAGAAAGGACTCTTTAACCTGCAACACAAATATAGGAGCATCGCATGTAGAATGCTTGTTGTATTGGGCAACATATGTGAGTTGCGCAGATATGCATTGGCATATACGAATGTATGATGTGCATGATACATGTTGATGTATATGAATGACGCCGAGTATGATCGGTTATGACGTATAAAGTCGAGAACAAGTATGGTTGTGTGAACATATCACGAATAAGCATATGAATTGCATATGATGTGCGTGGTGCTAGCAAGAAAATGAACAAGTCGAGTTGACGAGGTTATGCTTGGTGTAAGTTGCATGAGTGTCATGAAGACAAGCGTTTGGTTGTCGCTCGTATTAATGAAACGCGAAAAAAATTTCGATTTGTCGCAAGCGACAAATGGTAGAAGAATTCAATGTTCTATTAATGTGTATTATGTCGAGGGGAATGTGAGTATAACACTAGGGAATGCCGAGAGGCAAGAGCATGGAAGCTCGGGGGTGCCGGGAAGGCGTGAGTGGAAGCTCGGGGGTGCCGCTAGGGCGTGAGCGGAAGCTCGGGGTTGCCACGAAGCTCGGGGGTGTCTCTAGGGCGTGAGCGGAAACTCCGGGTTGCTGGGAAGGCATGAGCGGAAGCTCGAGGGTTGCTGGAAGGCGTGAGCGGGAAGATCGGGGGTGCCGCGAAGGCGTGAACGGAAGCTCGGGGGTGCCGTGAAGGCTTGAGCGGAAGCTCGGGGGTACCGCGAAGGCTTGAACTGAAGCTCGGGGGTGCTGCGAAGGCCTGAGCGGAAGCTCAGGGTGCCGCGATGGTGTGAGCGGTAAAGCTCGGGAGTGCCGCGAAGGCTTGAGTGGTAAGCTCGTCAGCGGAAAGCTCAGGGGTGCCGCTAAGGCGTGAGCGGTAAACTCGTGAGCGTAAAGCTAGGGGGTACCGCGAAGGCATGAGCAGAATCTCGTGAGGGGGAAGCTCAGGGGTGCCTCGAAGGCGTGAGTGGTAAGCTCGTGAGCGGAAGCTCGGGGTGATGCCCTTAGGCTTAAACGTAACCGTTGCTAATTATGTTGGGCTGTATGTACAAGTCCCCGAACTCCCCAAGGAGGGTTTTCTTGAGGGGTTGATACCAAAGCGTAGCTTTGTGTCGTATTGCGATCATAACTAGTGTGAGTGCATTGTCCATCTAGAATTGGTCTGAGCGAACGCTTATTCCCTTTCAGGTGGGCCCCTGCCCGAGGATTCCCCAACTCCTGGTTATAGACCTCCGTATGGTCGGAAAATTGTTTGATGAGGGAAGCTGCGTTTAAGCAGTGGGTGTTAGATAGCGAACCTAATCTTTGATACCCAAGTGTCGGGGGTTAACTGCCAGATCAATGGCTGCCGTGGGCTGTGTTAACCTGTCCCTTTACTCTTTCCCGGAGGAGAAAAGCTTGACTGTAATGCCGCGTAGCTGTCATCGTCATTATGAGGCGTTGCCTTACCACATGGCGGTTAGTCGTAGACCATAGACTCATGGAGTCTAGAACCGTTTAGGTCTCTTTCCCGTGGGGAAAGTTTTGACAAAGTACCGTGCCTGGAGGCTAGACCATATGTTTACATATAGAGTATATGTATAGTTGTAATTGTATGAACAATAAGTATGGTAAGTAGTAATATATGGATCTTATGGCCATGTAACATGAATATTAGATAATTGCAAGTGTGATGGGTGTCCATATAAAATTTTGAGAGTAGCTTCTGATGAAAGCTATGGAATAAGCAAATCCCCATGTCAATTAATATGTAATTAATTCATTTTTATTTATTTTGTAGAAAATAAGCGGAATTGTGGAAACGAGAGAAAATTGTGTGAAATTGGAGCAAATTAGAGTTTCCGACAAAAGGATGAAATTGTCAATGTGGGTCAACCGTGGTCAACTCCATCAAGGGAGCGGAATTCAATTACCTCCGGTAGTATGTGCGGAATCGCATTGAGAAGAGAGAAGAAAGTAGAAGAAGAAAGAAGAAGAAGAAGAAGAAGAAAAATAGAAAAAGAGAGAGAAAGAAAAAAAAAAAAAAAAAAAAAAAAAAAACCCTGACGTCATGATGACGGCAGTACCACCATTCTTTCCTTCACGTGGCTACAGTTCTCTTCCTCTTTTTTTTCTTTCTTTTTCCCATTTTTTTTTTTTTTTCTTTTCCTTTCTCCTTTCTTGTTTTGCCAGCTAGCCCTCTCTCTCTCTCTCTTCTTACCCCTCACGCCCAAACCACATATATATATATATACATATTCCTTCATTCCTCTTCCTCCCTTGAACAGCGCCGCAGCACCAAAAAGAAAACAGAGGCAGCCCAAAGGGCTGCTCTCTCTCCCCCATCCTTCTCCACCATTTTTTCATCTTCTCTTTCTATTTTATTTTGGTATTTGAGAATTACTCACTCAAACCTTCTAAGCATCAAGGGACTTCATCATCATCAAGATTTGAAGATTGGGTAAAAGTGGGGAGCTATAAATCAAGGCTTGTCATAATTGCTTCATAGCAATTGTGACTTGTTCTTGTTACTTCTCACTTCTTTTCACCTTTTCCTCTTTATTGATATTTGTTGATGTTAATTTAATTATGGGTAGTGAGTAATTTCTTTGTTGGGGGTTAGGGTTGTGTGCCCTAATCCAAATTTGATGTAATAGATGCTTAATTTAATTTATATATGGAATTTGTTAATTATTGGATGCTTGTGTTTTGTGATATAATTGATTAGAATGCATGCTTAGGAATTGTCAACTCTTGGGTATGTGTTTTAATAAGTCTAGATTAAAATTTAGGGGATGACATCCTTAGATTTTAGAGCTAGAACCCCGATTTAATTTGTGGGAAGTACAAGCATGGTTCACTACATGATTAGCTTGATAGCAATTATGGTGAGCTTAGTTGCCTAATTCCTCAAACTCTAGGCCTCTTGATGTGAATTAGTGACCCTTGAACCGGCTCTAATTCATGTCGAGTGAGTTCCTACGGCCCTTGAACCGGAGTAGGAAGTAAAATGAAGATAGGGGAATTTTGGCCCTTGCCTTGAAAAGCCTTGGGTACAGCTTCTACCATCTTTAATAAATTGCACGTAAATCAAATTAGCATCTAGAGCATTGAATTAGGGTTAGGAATCATCTCTAACTACCAATCCCATATTTATATCGTTTCTTACTTTGCTTTCTTTATCTAATTTAGTTGTTAGTTAAAGTTTTCATTTAAATTCTTGCACTTAAGTTATTAGAAATTAAAATGACTATTTTCAGTGACAATTTCTATCTCATTGTAAATAATCATCACTAGGCTCATAGCTTTGATTAGGTTTCGGTGAAAATCAAAGCCGAGCATTGCTAAGGCTTGGTGCCTTAGATTAGCATTTTTATTCACTTTATTTTTATTTGGTTTGCTTAGTGACTTTAGTTCCGACCACCCAAGGATTGTGGGTTAGCCACTAATCCCCGTGGTACGATAACTTTGGGCATAATATTTCCTTATCTTGACAACGATACGTACGCTTGCGTAAATGTGTATTCAAGTCATGATGGGTGTCCATATAAAATTTTGAAATTTTGAGAGTAGCTTCTGATGAAAGCTATGGAGCATTGTGAACTTAGAGCTTAACTAAAGCATGTTGGATATGTTTGAGCGAGTTAGGTTGCGTTTGAGCAAGTTGGGTGTAGTTGAGCGGATAGGCGCTATGCGAGCATGCGAGGAGTGGCCCAAGTAAGTTGTGGCCATGCTCGATACCCAAGCGAGTCGTAACCATTGCAAGTGTTTATCCGAGCATGTTTAATTAAGTCATAAGTGTCACAAGTTTCTAGACATGGCCTAGTTTGTTTTAGTGAGTGTCACATTTAATTAATTTAAGCATGTCATGTGTATAGCAAGTACTTGTAATAAAGTTGCTAATAACATTTTTGAATTGGTGTAAACGTGCTTAGAGATCATGGAGACATGTTAAGGCATGTCAATAGCTCTAATTGCAAGAGCGTGTATTGAGATATAATTACTTATCTTATGCCGGTTTGGAGTGAGTTGGAGTTGGAATTAATATAAGTACCCAAATCATGTTGGAGTTGTCCAAGCACAATGCTCCATTGCTCCGGCGAAGTTCCTTAATAGAAAGATGATGATTTCTCTAATTAAAGAGGTGATCGTGATTATGTCTCCTTAATTAGTAAATGATTAGTAACTTAATCATATGATTTTGTTGACTATATGTATGTAGTGGAGAGTTCATGTAAATGTGTTGAAGCATAGCATAGTAATGATTTCATGACATTAACTGACCACTAGATGCTGGAATCTCATGAGCATGAGCGAGTGTAAATTTGTATTTCGCTTAAATTGTGTGAGGCCAAAAGTAAGAATTAATTAACTTTCTGGATATGGTATATTGAGCTTTGAATGATATGAGGAATCATAAGAAAGTGACTATGAGACATATACGTGTAACAAAGTCTACAACCACCGACTATGAAGGATATAATGCAAACTCACAGGAAGGCTACTTAGAGTTTGGTATTTATGTTTAATTGCAAGTACGAATGTGTTTGGGGGAAGCAAATAATTGAAATGCTATCTTGCATAATTGGCTAACTTATCAATTAAGTATATGTGTGCTGTACTAGCCCACGTGTATAGACCACATTTAAATTAGCTAGGCTTGTGCCGTAAGTGTGCACAAGCAAACAAGTGTACTACGTTGTTCACGTGTGTCACTAATTTAGAGGATGGCAATATCACATGCAAAATTGATCCTGGCAAGTGTATTCCAGTACTTAGATGCAATGGTCTGGTGGAAATGATTGTAAAGACCTATGTATATTAGACATACGCATATGTGTATCAATGAGCTAACATCAGTGGTATGCGTAATGAGTCACACGTCATGTTCTTGATATGCGGCAATAGCAACTTAGTCATGTTATTTGACCAGAAGGCACGTGCTGTGTGCTGGTGTCGAGCTATCCCTTGGACACAGAGTGAATGTGTAGCAATAGCGTGTATATGTGTTCGACTCCAGAACATATGTAACTCAACTACATATGAAAACGAAGAGGACTTAGCTTTTTCTTCAAGGTGCTATAGGTCCAAGCGAAGGCTCGCCGTGATGAGCTGCTCTTGGACAGTTGGGATGCCCAGAAAGGCTGTGAGGTTATTCAGCCGTGGGTGTCCATAGCAATTATAGCTTGGCTGCAAAATCTGGTTCTGTAGATTTCTTGCTCCCATTCATCCCAAAAGCCTTCCCAAAAGACGACCCAGCAATCATTGATGGCTATGTGCGTAAGTGTATGAATTGGAAGCTTTGACCGCTGTAGCAGCTCAAAACCATGATTGAAGATCAGTAACTGGTTGGTTACAGGTTTGTCCAGTGGAGCGGAGCTTTGGACAGAGGAGGTTTGCGGCAGGCGGAGGGCCCTTGGCTCTGTGTCAAGAAGAGGAGTTGATGGTTCTTGTCACTTGTCAAGTAGAGTTAGCGGGGACCTCGATTTCCTATTTTGGGTCTACCACTGACGTTGGCCCCTTGAGGCCTACCGTTTGCTGACGGTGACGATTTTGCTATGCTTGGCGGATGACAGTAGCAACGTTAGCTATGCATGAGAATTGATCGTGACGCTCCGCCAGATTATCTTTGACTCTCCATTAGCGCTGTGCACTTGAAAATTGGTCGTGCTTGGAGGTGGATTGCTGTTATGAATCTATGATGGAGCGGCGGTGAATAGGTGAGACAAGTGACCACTATGGGTGCACTGATCAATTGTGGTGTGGTGTGGTGTGGTGTGAGCGCCGACCTTGAGCTTATCAATTACTTTGCCTATAGCGGTTGGCGGGGATGCTGTCCAGCGGAGCTCTTGGTCGTGGAAGTTGCCCTTAGTTGGTCAGCGGAGCTTTCTCCTGTGAGGCTTTGGTCAGCGGTGTTGCTTATCGGAGTTTATTGACGACAAATGACAGCTAGCGGAGCTTTACGGCTAGCGGAATGGAGCTCATGCATAGCGATGGGATGTTGATTGCATTAAGGGGTGTGCAGCATTGACCGTGGTCAGCGGAGCTGTATTTCCTCAGCATGTATCGAGGGATTGGTGATGTGAGCAGATAGGAGGGCTTGGAGACTGGCGGGATTGATTCTTGATGGAGGCTTACTTGGTGGAGTAACAAGCCAAGGAGAAGGCTCCTAGCTATGGGCTAGCGGTGTACAGTCCAGTGGAGGCGCTGATGATGACTGAAAAATGGCAAAGTGGACCTCCGGGTATCCAGAGCAATTTGGCAGCAAATATTTTTTTTTTTTGAGTAAGTCAGCTTTGACCACTCCAAATCGGAGTTGACCGACCTTGACCTGCGTTGACTAGGCGTTGATCGACCCTAATGGGGGTTGACCAATCTTGACCAGCCGTAATGGGCATTGACCAACCCTTTATTGGTGTTGACTAAGCTAAAGTTTGAGCGGGTGTTGCGTTGACTTCGTTTTGACTTGAAACCTTGCAACATTGCAAGCACGGGGAACAAATTTATGTTTAAATTTTTTTTTGTTATCTCCAAGGATGGATAGCGGCGGATGTAAGGCTTGATTGAGAATACAAGGCAAGGAAGGCCGAGTCCTTCTAGCGCCAATGTTAACATTAGAGTCCGCGGGGGTCTCTAGTTAGCTTTAGAGAGAGAGAGAGAGAGAGAGAGAGAGAGAGAGAGAGAGAGAGAGAGAGAGAGAGAGAGAGAGAGAGAGAGAAGAGAGAGACATAAGAAATATAGTGGTTCGTCTCCCGCCTTAGCGTGAGACTACGTCCACTTGAATATTGTACTATGTGTGTTTGGGCCTTGCGGCCCAAAGGGGATTACAAGGTGTGTAATGGGATGATGTTTAAGTGGGAGGAGACATTCCTTTTATAGGTGAAGGAAGCCATCTCCTTTACATGGTTTCCGATGTGGGACTCAAATACCACTAATCTAGTATAGAAAAGCTATGTTGTGATGGCAACTTGGCAAGGCCGGGAAGGTGGCTTCCCGATGACGTATTTGCACTTCCCATACCGTGGCGTTGCTTGAACATAGGGCTAAGGGATGCATGTCTCGTTGGGCCTCACCATGGCTTGTGGGTGCCCCAAAGAGGGTGTTACTTATGCTTGGTGATGTAGAATATAGCCTTGCTAGTAGAGGTATCTACAACATATAACTAGCGTGTCGATGCATCAACCAACACCATAAAATATCTATATGGTCCGCAAGGTGGTTGAATAGGTCCACAAATATCACCTTGGATTCTTTGCAAGAATGATATATTTTCCTAAGTGTCTTTTACATAGGATGGTCTCGAACTTAATTTTGGTAAGCAAGCTTTGTAGAACAAAGGATGGGTTTTAGAAGCAACCAATGAGGATTTTTGTTGAGCCATAAAGTCACAATTAACTTGAGAAGTAGAGAGAGGAGTCAAATCTTTATACATGGTCAAGGCCATAATTTTTCCGCCAGGGGATCATGGCGCTGGGCGTTGGACGGCCGATGGTGCACGGCGGCGGTGCAATGCTCTCTTTGAATCAATTTTTGATTCTTACTTCTCTTCGTTCTGAAGAATGGATATTCGTGTGAAGTACTTAATATAAGGATCATCATGTTACGACCTGGGTGTCCCAAAAGGTCATGCCAAAGCCTATATGTGTCAGAATCCCATAAGTCACCTCTTATGACATGGTTAGATTCAATTACTCGAATAATGTTTCTATATAACCCATTAGAATGACACATAAGTTTCTCTAATACTCGCTTTTGTCCATAGTCATTAGAGGTAGGGGTGGGCGCGGTTCCGTACGGGTCGGTGTTAGGCAAAAACCGCAACCGAACCGCTTCATTCGGTTATGCTATATTTAAAACCGCAACCGCATTTTAAAAACCTACACCGCTTCCTTCGATTACACCATTTTGAGGTGCAGTGCGGATCGGTTTCGGATATGTTCGACTTTCTTTTCTTTTTCGCATATTTTCGACCAAAGTCGACAAATTTAGCTGTCCTAAAATAAGTAACCATTACTATCAAAATATCAACAAAATAAAGTATAAACCACTCATAATCTGTTCACTAAATCAAGTAATGAACATTACAAGTAACCTGTTCATGACATCAACATCCCAAGTTCTCAACTACACAAATAACATTAACAATCTGTCAAACCTGCAGATCAACTATAAAATATCAACAATCTGCTCCAGCTGTTTAACATTTATAACCAAAAAGCAATTTCCAAAACTAAATCAAAGTTCCAACAGTCTAACAATTTGTTTTCAAACCAAATAGCTAACATGCAGCACAAACATAAATCAAAGTTCCAACTTCCAAGTTCCAGCTGCAGAAGGTGGTGGGGGAGGAAGCATAAGTGGTGCAGCAGCTTCACTTGTAGCAGTTGGTGTTGTTCCGTTGCTTGACCCAGCTGGTGTCGCATTGGGAGTTTGCAATGCTCCACTTCCCTGATAAGAAAGAAAGAAAAAATCAGATCAGTAAAGAATAAGATACAAACAGAAACAACAGAGCAGCTTAAAAATTCTTTTAGACTAGTAAATCGAAACAAAAGTAATCAAACCACAATAATGGATCAATCACTAGCACTGATAACAAAACCAAACTGATCATGCTCATTGCAAAATCAAACTGATGCTCTCATGCTCATTAGAAGAACTGAAGAAGCAAGCAAGTAAGAAAGGAAAGATCATTTCGAAACAAGCTTAAGTGCTGAACCCAAAATCGAACTGCAAAAGCAAGCAAGAAACTTAAGATCAAATCGAAACAAGTTGAACCCAAAATCGAACCCAAGTAAGATCAATCCAAAACTGATGCTCCCAAACAAGCTAAACATAACAGATTATCATATTCCCAAACAGCTTAAAAACTCAATCTTTGACCAACTAAACATAAACTTTCGATCAAAAATCATAACTTTCAACTCAAAACACAACAACCAGAACTCATTCATCAAGTAAGAGATGGAACAACATACCCAGAAATGAACAGAAAGAACCAAGCCTTGACTTGGGTATTGACAATCAAATCAAACAAAATCGAAATCGAAATGAAAATCAAGCTGAACCCATACCGATTCCATCCGGAGATGAGTCGAGATGACGTCCTCAGTCGGCGTTAGTCCGAGTCGGTGTCTTCGGTCGGCGTTCGAAGGCTGTGAGTCGAGAGAGAGAAGCGGCGTCGTGAGTCGAGAGAGAGAGAACCGGCGTTCGATGGCTGTGAGTTGAGAGAGAGAAGCGGCCTCAATCGTCAGTCGACAGTCGCTATGAGTTGAGAGAGAAAAGAGAGAGGCGGATTCGAAATGAGGGGATGAGACTGAGAGCAACTAGGGTTTTCGTATATGAGAGGCTGAGACTGAGAGCAATCAGGTGCAACGAAGAGTATGTGTAACCTCATTTAGACCAATCAGAATTCGACAACTATTAAAAATAATTTTCATATAAATAAAAATTATATTAATTAAATAAATATTATTATCCGGGCCGGTTCGGTTTTTTTCGGCCGGTTCACTGGCTAAACCCGGTCCAGAACACGAGAAATCCGGTCCGGTTAGGTGAAGTCATTTTTTCTCGCCAGTTTCATCCGGTTCGGTCACCGAGCCTTTTCAGGGCCTGTTCGGCCGGTTTTGGACCTCCGGTTCAGTTTCTGCCACCCCTAATTAGAGGTGATGCAAACGAACTCTTGTCCATTCTCACAATGTGTTTTCACATGAAAACCATGGCTCTTATATCTTTAAAGCTCAAGAGGGTTTTTCCAGCCCTAGGAGCATATAGAGTTTTGGTGACATTAATAATTGTGCCATTTGGCAACATAAATTGACCTGGTCCTTCACCACGAGTCAATTTTGATGACCTAGCCATAGTAGTACTGAAGATCAAGTAGGCGTCATCTCAAGGAATAACTGCCTATTTTGAAGTATTGTGTGCGTAGTAGCACTATCCACGAGTTATTCTAGCTCTACGGGAAATATAAAATAATAAAGTTCGAAATTAAAATATGTCTAAGACATTAAATAAAGATAAATAGAGACTTTATTAATAATAGCCAATGATTACATCAAAGTTTCTTGACCAAAATCTAATCCAAAATAATAAAAATCAAACCTAGACAAAAGTAATTACTCAACCCTTTCGGTAACTCCAATTTGGTTGTGACCAGGTAGGGTAAGTCGAGATTTTGGTGGAACAATTTCTCTCTTGTAAAACCATTCGCTCGGTTCAAACCTTTCATAAACATCACAATTAATTGGATGAGCCTAGTTGAGAAAGAGTTAAAACAAATATCATTTATTGATTAAGGCATAATTGTCATTACATAATTCTTGGAAAAATAAGAGACTATTCTAATAAAAATCTGCGGCTTCAATGTTTTTTTCCTTTGCCAGATTTGAAGTCTGTTATTATAAGATTGACATCATTGTCATCTCTATCATCTCCTTCAGCGGTGAGATAGGGTTCTTGCTCTCTCAAGTCCCTATACTGCTGGTATAGTGCAGCCAACTAGTTGCTTGCATTGCATTATTTGAACCAATGCTCACTTGATTCACACCTATGGCAAACATCATTGTGGTTGCCTCCCTTCAATTGAGGTGCACCCTGTGCATGTGGGCATTTCTGACTTCCTTGTTGGACGGCGGCACCTTCCCTATAGCCGGCGGCTCCATACCCCCTATCCCACATTGGCCTTTATTGCCACGTGCTTCAGCTCTAGTTTGGTGGTTACATATCCTTTTTAGGGCAGTCATATGGACCCACACGTCCGTTTTGTTCCTTATCTTAGGGTTCCGCTCCTTGCGCCCTCCTTTGGGTGTGTTATAATTCGCCTTATGAATGCTCTTACTTCCAACCGGCATTAAATTATACTACTTCACAGGATGTTATCATGTCTCTCAACTACAAACATAACATTGATTAGCTGATGAAATCTCGTGATTCGTCCAGCATTGTACTCACCTCTATATTACTTTGATACCAAAAGCGCTTAGAAGGGGAAGGTGGAGAGAATTTTCTCAATTAGCTCTTGGTCTATGATGTTGTTCCACAAAACCCCAACATGGAATTGAAGCATAGAGCTTTTGAATTATATTCAGAGACTACTTGAAGTCCGTGAAGCGCAATTGTTCCATTAAACCTTCAAGTCAGGGAGGAGATCTTGGACATTGCCAAAGCGCCCTTGTAGCACCACCTATAGTTCTCTTGAGTCCTTGATCGACATGTACTCCATTCAGAGTGATTCATCCATTTGTCGCCTCATCAAGATGAGACCTATAGAGTTCCTAGTAGGCGTACGCTTAAACAGGAGGTTCAGATTTGGTGCTTGAATTATGGGTAAGATCCCTTTTGCAATGAGATGGTTCTAAACATTGGTTACCCAACTATGGTATCCCTTTCCTTTTGAATCAAGCTTAGGAAAAATCGAGCTTTTGTTGATCATTCGATATCCTAAAAAAGAAGAAGGAGAAATAGATTAGTTTTGGAGTCAAAGCTTCCATGACAACTAATATAAGATTTTCAATCCTCAATGCTACCAAGAAATGGATTTCCAAGAATATTTGGATTACACCGAAACAATGATGTTTGTATGGTCAAATTCAATGCGTACGGACGCTCTTTGTCTGAAGATTACAAATGCTCTTAGTTCGTATATAGCGTGAACCCCCACCGTTCTGCTTTTATAGAATCGAACCCACGTTACAGAAAGGTGGGATGAAGAAGAATAGAGGTTGCAAGTCCCTGAGAAAAAAAAAAAGGAATTTAAAGCACGAAAACATGAACTTTAATGTAAAAAACTTACTTGTTTGTTCTGAGCTTGAAACCTTGGCGTGCAATAATCAGATTGGAGCTGCTGGGCTAAGTCAGAGAAAAGGCCGGGAGAAGCTAGACTTAGCCGGAAGGATTGGCTGAGATTGGCAAAAGCTTGGTCGAGGGTGTTGGCTGGTTTGGTTGTCTGCTGGCTGGGTTGGCCGGTACTTAGCCTGTGTAGGGGCCAGTAGGCGTGGGGGTGCGCGAGAGCAGGAGAAGAAAGCACGGGTTAGGGGCAGTGAGGCTATCCAAGCAAGGCTAACGGTGGGAATTTTTCTAGTCTTTGGTTTTTTTATCTCATGGTTAGGATTCGTACTGATAACATATTTAAGAATAAGATGCAAGAGAGATTGTAGAGAGAATTGGTGTGTCTATTCATTGATAATAGGAGCCCTATATATAGAGATTAGAAAGTACAATTTCGTAGAGTACAAGGATTCCTATTCTAACTTGAATTGAGAATTCTCTCTTATTACCATTATAAAAACTAAACCTGGTTTGACAAGGCACACTAAAGTCAACATTCTTCAACACAGTGTTTAAAAAGCCCCCGAGTTTTTGCTATCTGATTGCGAACAATGCCTAGATGGTTATCCAACCTCAAGAAACTAGAAGTTCTGGATCTACCCCTGTTAATGGTAACCTGTGGAGGTAGAGCTACAGGCATATTAGGAGCTATATGATAAACCCTCTTAACTCAATTAGTATTACTCGAACCTTCGCCAAAAGGAACAGGGATACGACAATCAAAAGGAGAGGAAGGATTAGTTATAGGAGTGGGTTGTTGAATTGGATTTGATTCCGAACGATTAGGATTACCCTATCCAAAAAGCACTGGTATAGAACGCTCAGTATTGGAAGAAGAAATTGGGGAAAAGGAATTGTGTTGTCCAGGATTCATTCTTTGCAAGCACCAGAGAGGAAGTGTGAGGAAGAAAGAAAGAAGGCAGTACTCAAGACCCCAAACCAGTTCTTGTATAATATAGATCCTGGAGGGGGTAAAACAGCACAAAATCTGAGGCTAGCAAAGCTAGGGACACAGCCTAAGCACACTAACTGCATGGGAAGGAGGTATGTAATAAGTGATATTCGAAAACCAGAGACTTGGGAAGAGGAAAGATCAGGACATTTAGACATGCAGAACGGTGGAATTTGGATAATTTGACAACTGGCCTTATGAGTAGAGCGTCCAAAATTCTTCTACCCACCCAGATGGGAATTAAATTTGCTCGGTGGTGATTCCACAACTCTGTAAAAATTCACCACGTGTTTAAAAATAATAACCATGGTTAAAAGTTAAAACTCTAGAATTAAATTGATGATGATTAATAAAGAGGAAGAAATAAAAATTACTCTCTTCCTTCCCATCCCTTCCCATTCTCGGAAACAGTTCCTCTCCTCCAGCAATTTTCATCTTCCTCCCAGCAAACCCGGTTGAGCCACTCATTATAAAATACCAGCAAACTCAATTGCAGACCACCTTACTATCTTTTTCTACCCTTACCATCTTATTCTACTTTATTTTTAATTTTCATGAAGGAGAAAAATGAGACGAATCGACCTCTTGAATCCCTTAAATCCCTGGATCTGTTGGTTATGGATTGTGAGTTGTGACCGACCTCTTGAATCCCTGGATCTGTTTTGGCAGTGTCTTGGATTCTATTAGTGCCTTGGCACTCTTTGTGGTGTTCTGTACCACTATTTGGGATTATCGTCTTCTTTATTTCTTTAGTTTCTTGGATAGTTTTCTGGTATTTGATGCTTTAATTTCAGTATCTCAACTTTTTCTTTTGAAGGGATCAAATTGTGTTTCTGGAGTGTCTAATTTCTCTGTCGTCAGGCTATATGTTCTATGTTTTTCTGTACGACTAGTTTATGAATTTTTTCAGATTTTGTAGATGTGGCTATCATAGCATGGCCTTTGTTCCACGTTTAGAAGGAGTGCTATAAGCTCTATTATTTAATGATACATGATCAAACTGTGGTTCTTGATATTGAATTCTCATTTTTATATTGGAAAAATTTTAAGAACAGTACATGAAGTATAGGTTGTTCCAAAATTCGGTGTATTTGGTTTCAAAGAATTAACTTTAGTACATGAAGTTCTAATCCCGACCCACTTTTAGTACATGACGTCAATAACACCGTTAAACCTATGCAATTATTCAATTTTCAAAGGGTAATTTTAGATTTTCACCTCTCTCTCTCTCTCAGAGAGACACATACGGACTACCCAGAATTGGGTATCCTTCTCCTTCCTTCTTCTTCCTCTTTCCCTCCCTGATTTGATTTGGATACCCAGATTATATGATTTTTTCCTCCTCCTTATTCTTCTGCCTTCTTCTTCTTTTCTCCCTCCCCAATTTGATTGGATACCCAGATTATCTGATTTTTTTTCCTCCTCCTTATTCTTCTTCCTTCTCCTCCTCCTCCTCCTCCTCCTTCTTCTTCCTCCTCCCTCCCTCCCTCCCTCCCTCCCTCTCCAATAACAAGTTTTATTTGGACACCCAAATCTAATTTTCTTCTCCTTCTCCGTCTCTTTCTTCTTCTTCTTCTTCTTCTTCCTCCTCTCCTCCTCCTCGTTCTCCTTCTTCTTGTTTTGCAATTTTTTTTTGTTTTTTGTTAATTCATGAAGAGATGGATTTGCCCTTACAAATTTAACTAAAATTGCATTGACTAAAGGGGGGCTGTAACGGCATACACCGATTTTTGGTCGGGATTGTAACGTCATGTACCGAAGTTAATTATTTGAAAGCTGATACACCGAACTTTGGAATGGCCTATACTTCATGTACTGTTCTTCAAATTTTCCCTTTTATATTTTATGGTTACTATTTGATTTAGTTTTTTTCTTGTTCCATTGATTCTAATGATTCTTTGTGTTTATTTTCATGTTGATTTGGTTGGTTCTGTGCTTGGAGTATCTTGTGGGCTGCGGAAGCCAAAGCAGTTAGATTGCTACGTGTCTTTTGGGATAAGATCGATTACCTGTCCATGGTTGCATTTTAAATTAGAGGTAGTTCTACTTGAAGATAGTTAGTTGCACTCTGCTTTTGACGGTTATTCATGCAAGTTCCAAACTCTTTTGGATAAATCCAAATTTGTTTGATATCTTAATTCACCTTTTTAGATTTTTTAGGAGAAGTGAGGACCCTTTCCCACTTCTCTAATATATTTGGGTATATGTATTTTATTTTACATGATTGTTTGGGTAGTGCACCGCGACACTTGTAGGAATGCGCTTATGATTCCCGACTTCATGTTTGTGTAGATGAACCACAATGGTCTTCTACCATACTTATATCCGTTGTATATTTACCTTTGAGGATTAACCTCTGATAATAAAATATTCTATTCCAAAAAAAAAAAAAAAAAATTATAGTTAACTTCTATACCATGTGACAAGTTTTAATAGGGCGGTGATATCACCACAAACATAAATATAGTGAGCAAATTTGAATCCGCCCAGGTGGGTTGTCACTTGATGACGTGGCAACAAATCAAGCAACGATAGGCGACTATGCCATTTCAGCCCTCAGATGAGTTGTTAGTTAACATAGATGGACAACGTCAGTCTTTGAAACAGAATTGGCCAAAAAAAGAGTTGTTTGTTATTCAGGGATGGGTAAACAGCAAAACAGATTTAAACAGCGTACGGTATGGTGAATGGCCTTTTCTAGGATGCGATCTTGGAGGTCATCTTCGATGTTGGCGACGGGCAATCCAGGGCTGATCAATGTTTGATTGGGTCTTGGGCGATGTTTGGTGGCTGTAGGAGGTTGATATCCGAATCTCTCGGGCCAAGATCGGAGCGAGGATAGACGGCGCAGTCCATGGAACGTGGTGGTTGGGTTGAGAATGGCAGGACGACAGCTGAATCCGCGGGTTGGATTAAGATCGTGGAAATTCTTCTATGGAAAAGTGGAAAACCTAGGTTCTAGACGTTGAAGAAGAACTAGTTTGATACTGGTTTCGTAATATTGGTATCTTGAGTGGAAAGCCCAAGTCCTCCTATGTCCATGCTATGTCCCAATTTTGGTTTCTACTCATCTTGGGCTACAATCGTCCTCTTCAGCATCAGCATGGACTCGGATACTATTGGGTTATGATTGGGTTCATTCATTCTTTTTATTTTCAGTTGTATAACACGTGCAAGGCATTTGATTCAAGTAAAGCTGATTTTACTGACCTTCACTTTTTGATGGTCTTCCTCAATCCTCACCAAATGCTTTTAAGCCAATTCCTAACAGCGTGTGTATTACAATAATTACACTCAAGGTTTTAAATATCTGCGATATTTCCGATATCTCTCCCGATATCAAATTTTTTCAACGGACCGATATATCTAGGGGGTAAATATCTTATCTTTTACCGTTTCTGCGAAATTTCTCCGACATCGTCAAATATCCCCAATATATTAGATATTTGCGATATATCCCAGATAAAGTGAAGAAATATATGTAAAATTTGAGGTAAAAATAAAAATAAAACTCAATAATTCTCTAAATGAAAATCTGTATGAAGAGAGATCTCCTAAGGCAAATCTGAATGAGGAGAAATCCCCTCAAGGCGAATCTAGGTGAGGAAAATAATTCCCTCAAGGCGAATCTAGGTGAGGAGAAATACACTCAAGGCGATTTTGGGTGAGAAGTAATTCTCTAAAAGTCTAAATGCAAATCTGTGTGAGGAGAGATTTTGTACTGTGTAGTCTGTGACTATGTCTGTAACTCTGTAGTTGAATAATAGAAAGAAGATAAAGCCATAAAGGTTCAATTATTCAAATGAGGCCAAATGACATTGCAGAAGGAAGTCAAGGAACCATATATGGATGACATGATGAGAAGAGAGTGCAGAGTACGGAGTATTAAATTTTGGCTATGCATCTTGAAAAACAAGAGAAACCAGAAAAACAGGTTTGTGGTATATGTATACATTAAAACACACACACACACACACACACACACACACACACACACACACACACACACACACACATATAATTTCTTTAATAGAAAATGTTGATCTACTATAGCAGTAACTCATTGTAGTAGCTTTACAGCTGATTGGTGGGCACAATATGGGTATTCTGCACCAAACATGTAGAAAATTGCAATGCCTATTTTGGCACAAACGGCTTCTTCTTCTGCGTGTGAGAGAAATTGGAGTACATTTGCTATTATTCATACCAAGCAAAGGAACCGTTTGGCATATCAGAAGTTGGAAAAGCTTGTATACTGCTACTACAACATGAAGCTGCGGCTACGAGATAAACAGACAAAGAATAATGTGGTCAATGAAAACAACTATAGAGATCTACTTCATGTTGCAAGCGAGCCGCTTGATAATGGCATTGATCCACTTCATGATTGGATTATGCCTGCACACCTCGATGATGAAGCTGGAAGGCCTCTTCCACAAGTTGTAGAAACTGCAACTAATGCTGGAATCAACGTAGAGAGAGTCTTATCTGAAGAAGTTGTTAAAAACCCATAAGATAATTCAGATAATGATGATGCATGGGGTGGTACAGCAACTCCAGATAGTTATGATGATGGTGGAGAGGGTGGAAGCGGAATAGGTGGTGGAGGTGAAAGATATGAATATGGACAATCTTCTATGGATGGAGGATTCCAATTTACCTGTGAAGGTAATTTTGATCATACCACCCAAGATGAAGACCACGGAGTGAGAACAGCTGGTCATGTTGCTCAAGAGAAAACCCAATATGGGAGGAGGACTAGAGGTGCAACTGTTGATCAAAATACTCCATCTGATGTTTCTCTTTAATTGCCTTAAGTTTTGACTCTATCAGTTTAGGCACAGAGCGCAGTGGGATCTCAAATGAATCTCATGAAGGCAACAATCAATTTGGTTATGATGCTTATGGATATAATCAATATGGAGAAGTATATGATCAGTCATCTGGTTGGGTTTATCCTTATTATCCCCTTATAGGAGAAACAGTCAGCAGCTCTAAAGAGATCTATAACTATCATGTTCATCACTACAATTTGCACTATATAGGTCATATGTCTGGTCTGATTATTGCATTTTCATAGACTAGCGAGCGGCTTTTCAACCGCCTAGAGTCTTTTTTTGGATGTAGATGAAGTTGACATTCATATGTATTTATATGTAATTCTAAATTTCTAATAAATTGACTTTTTGAAAAACGGCATTTTGTTACCCTATATCCCCGATATTTCCGATATCTCCCTTTTTCACAGTACTGATACATATGAAGATACCGATATTTAAAACCTTGATTACACCCACTATTAAAAAGACCCCACGTGAGTCTGGAACAAAAAAGAGAAAAAAAAAACCCAGGTGAGCACCCACTTGAGTGGGTGGAAGAAGCTCCAGTAAAGCGTTGGGAAAAATTGATAGGGGAATTCAAGGACGTGTGACGCCAGCACAACAACTTCCATGGTTCCAAGAAATACATAATGGCGGCGATAGTCAAATCATGGTTTAAACTCCATAGAGCTTCTGAAGAAAGAGTCGTGCATGCAAATTGTAGTCTCTAAAGTACTCGATTATGCTCTTGACCCTCAGATTGCAATGGTAACCATGCAAATATGGGGAAGTCAAAACAAAGATTAAAGGCTTAATAGTCAATTTGCTACCTAAATTTCATTTTGGTGTTAATTTGTTACCTTTTAGATTTTATTTTAACCAATTTATTACCCTAGCTTTTCACAATGGGAAAATCATCCGTACAGTACCTGATGTTTGGCCCATTCTAAACTTCAGTACCTCACGTTCAGAAAATATCAAAACGGTACCTGACATTTTGACCCTGACGGAAGATCGGTACCTAGAGCCGTTACAAAAAATGACAGATGGCATGTTTTGATCATTAAATGACTAATTTACCCTTTATTTTTATGTTTTCTTATTTTTCTTCATATAATAATAAATAAGCAAAAGCAATTTTTTTTTTTCACTAAAATTTTTGCCTTTTGCTTTCATATTGATCATCATCTCTCTTCACTTAGAGTAAGCTCCAAAACTGGTTCTCAATGGCCTCTGTAGCTTTCTTCACTCCACCGGCACTGAAACTGGTCACCGGAAATGGGTCTTCTTAGAATCAGAGTTCTTGCTCGAAATTCTCAAATGGGTACCCTTCCTTTTCTTCTTCTTGTAAACTATTTAAAGCTGATCAGAAGCTTTGATCCAGCGGAGCAAGCTGGTTAGGACTATCCACAAGGTCATTAGCCTCCGAGTCGCAACCAAAATCGCTTCCAACAATGGCATTTACAAGCTCAAGCCCAACGCCAAACGTGGACAAGCTGAAAGCCTTTAGAGCTCAAATGCAGCTTCTTAAAGAAAGAGCTCGATCCCTCGCCGCAATTGACCCTAATGCTAGCGGAGATTCAAGAACAACAGGGCCTAATGAAGACATACGAGATCACGATCAAGGAGCCCGAAGCTCACCGCAAAGGTTTAGGCATTTCCACATTCAAATCCGAACTCCAAGAGGTACCTAATTCATGAGAAGCATGCTGAAGAGGTGGGGAGTGTGAAGGAGAAAATTGAAGCTTTTCTTGGGGAGAAGAGAGCCAGGATATGGAGAATTGGAGATTTAGAATATGTGGATTTGGGGTTTCTGGAGGATTTGGTTTCGGTGAAGCAAGAGTTGAAAGTGGAGATTGATTTGAATGACAATGATGAGGAAGAGGATGGTAGTGTGGATGTGAAAATGGATGATGTTCAGGGAGGAATTGCATACTTTCTCTCTCTCTCTCAAACCCATAAACCTCCCAACCTTGACAACACCCAGTTCATTCTTTAAGCTATTGTCTCTCTCTCTCTCTCTCACAAACCCATAAACCTCCCAACCTCAACAACACCCAGTTCATTCTTCAAGCTGTTGTCTTTCATTGGCGGTAAGGATTCTGGGTGCATGTTGACGATGCAAGAATTTTCTTTTCGATGAAATTATCCAATGTCTACATTTGAACCCGAAATTTTATTGATTTGATGCTAGCTAAACCAATCAAGATTGTATAATTTTTTCTTTCTTTTTGATCAGTTATGGGTGTTTGTATTTGAATATGATTAGAATGTGTAGCAATTTTGGGTGATGATTCAGACGTGTTATTATGTGTAGGTAAATATCAAGCATTATGGTAAAGCTGGAAACCATGGTGTTTCTGGGTTTTAATGGGGACGCGCGCGCGCGCGCGAGAGAGAGAGAGAGAGAGAGAGAGAGAGAGAGAGAGAGAGTATGAATTAGTTAAAAAAAACTAAGGAAATGGACCAGGATAGGGTTAAGGGTTAGGGGTTCAGTTTAGGTGAATAGACCAGACTACCCTTCAAAATTTGAATCCAACCTTTGAATCCAATCTCTGCAAGAATAATGAACATATGATCACAACTGGCATATGCTACACAAATGTTGGTAATTGTAGATTTTCATTCACAAATAACTCAAATGGAGGTTGACCAAAAAAAAAGAAGTCACATGGTAGGTCATCCTTATTGGATGCGGCAGTTTCATTCAATTTCAATAGTTTCATTGGTCAATAGGGTTGAACACACTATTCTCAACAACAACAAAAAAAAAATTAGAGTTGATTACACTTTGCACATTTCAAGTATAGTCCATATATTCTTTGTCGAAAAAAGTATAGTCCATATATTGGACGTATATGATCCTTGTTTTGTTGACGTATCAATTCATGATTGAGGCTATTTTTGGACTAAATAGGGTGTTTTGTAAAAAACGTCCTTTTTTCTTTTTAACTAAATTTTTTTCTCTTCTTTACAGTACGCGCTCCACGCGCGCGCTAACTCTAGCAAATTCTTGTCACAATTTTTTCCCGTTCTTGCTCAGTTGTTCTGTGGTGTTGGCGCAAGCCTCTAGCCTCACTGGCTCGCATCGAGTGCGGCCGAACGAGATGTAGTCACAAGTGTATGACCTGATATTTCTAGATTGGGGCAGGGTGGTTTAATCATCCTAGCTTTTGGTTCATGGCGATGGCTGCAAGGGTAGTGAGTGTAGGGAAGACAATGGTGACCGATTGTGTGACAACAATCGGGTATTCGAATCTTGCAACAGGAATTGGGGCAACGGTGGGTTTGGGTGGGCGACGATGGGTGCCCCGATTCTAGTGTCGACCATTATTTGATTGGGAGCTTGAGTTGTGGGGTTAGGGTGGTGGGGGGGGGGGGGGATTGTTCTACGTTGGTTCTCTATCGGCAGCATGTGATCGACGACGGTCGAGATCAAAAAGCTGTGTCAGCACGATGGTCTTGAAGGTGGGATGGTGGTGGCGGTGCTATGTGCTGCAACTATTGTTGGGCTCAAGTCACTAATTGGGCCTATTTTGGGCCTGGTAGGTCTGGGGCTTAGGGTATCTCTCTAAGTCCAGGATGCTTTATTTTTTGTTTACGTTTTTTTAGTTATTTTTATGTTTACTTGTTAGTAGCTGGGTTAATACGTTGCTACCATTACTTGGTAGGACGAGGTTGGTCTGGTCTTGGTGTATGCACCTTGAGTGCCTTGTATGCTCTAAATAGGTTGTGAATTCCGTACTTTGGCAAATGGTTGCAACCTTCTAGTGGCAGTAACGTGTTTGCTCTATGCAGACTAGTTCCTTGTTTGGTTAAATGGTCGCAGCCTCCTAATGGTAGAGTGAAACTAAGTGTCACCAGATTTATATTCTGGTGGCAATATAATGAGAAAGCTGTTGTATTTGTAAACTGATAAGGGGGCAATTGATAAGTATTTTATTTGTTATTTGTTTTGAATAAGTTAAAGTCCTAGTATACTAGGAGTCTGATAGTGTTTACCAAGTCTTTAGGTAAATCCCATGAACTCAAGAATCGTTTATCATGAGGTAGTCATTTCAGATTTCTTGCTTAGTTTGTTTTTTAAGCTTTATTCTTATAGAGCTTTTTTTTTTTTTCCAATCAATTAAGTATTCAATTCCAATACTCCTTTCTTTCATATTGTTTAGCTACTCTAACAAAGCTTGTTCTTTGTTAATCTTCATTCAACATGCTATCACAATTTATAGTCTACAACAATTAATACATTCTCGTACTTATTTCACTTTACCAATTTACCCACGTATGCACTACGTGAAACATGCAACAACGTTTTCCACGCTAATTATGTCAATTGCTACATTAATACTTGTGGGTCATTACTTTTTGAGTGTTTCTATTAAGACCTCCAAATCTACTCACTTGACCTCACTCTATTATCAATTATTAAATGACATATATAACCTACTATAAAATGACTATTAAGGACAATAATTATACCAAAAAAATATTATATTTATTTTCTGTAGACTTTCCAATTCAATAATATTATATTGTATTCTTTATTATTTTCCTTATATTTTCATTTTCCAATTTCACTACATACTCATTAAAGCTTTCATATATATTTAAGAAGAAATAAAAATATGAGTAAGATCATGTGATAGAAAAATCTATGATGTATATTCTAAACGCATATTGGTGAGGGAAAACAAAATAAATCCTATTATGATTTTTGACATAAATCTAAATTTATCCATTATATTTGCTATATAAAAAAAAGAGCTAGCAATTAAAAAAAAACTAAAAAAATATTTAAATAATTAATCATGAGGTACATTAAAAAAAATGATTTTTAAAATTTTTTTTGCACTACTAAAATAGAAAAAAAATTATAAAAAAAAAAACACAAAATAGTTCATGTTATTTTCTTATGCATTAGAAATTAATTCTTGAAACTCAATATCTTTGTGTTTGATTTTTATTTTTTATTGGAAAGAGATTTATGCATGTTGTTTGATTAAGAAATGTATATGCAGTTAAGATTTATAGAGTAATTAAATCATTGAAATGACTAAGTTTTTTTGTTTTAAAGATAATAATTTGTTTGCAAATTATATGAGTGAGGTTATTTGAGGAACTTTAGTGAGGTTGAGAGAGTAAATTTAGTATTTAGAAATTTGATAAGAGGTGTAAAAAATATAGAGATCAAGTGAGTAAATTTGGAGGTTCCAATACCAAAACTCTTACTTTTTTTCTTTTTGGCATGTTCGCGAGAATGGATTCCTCGTCAAGTCTGTTTGTGGGGAGTGGAGACACTAGCTGCCTTTGTTGATATAATATAAAAAAAGCTAGATTACTTTTTTTTTTTGGTTGAACATGAAGTTTCATTAAGGGACGAGCCCAGAAAGCCCAAGAAAAGGGCCCAAGCTGACAAACATACAATGAAAAAAGAGTTGACATCTTGTTATGATTCATTTTATTTACAATTAAAACGCAGTGTTTATTTAGTTGGTGCGCACCGTTTGGTCCTTGTGCTGGGAGTATGTTAGGTAGGGGTCTTCACTGGTTGGTCGACACGTATCCTAAACAGTTCTTTATCTTCTAGTTTTCTTGTACAACAGATCTATGAATGAAAATCTGCATTTCTATTTTCTTAGTTTTCTCTAGAATTTCTCTTTGTTTCATTTCGCAATGTCATACCATTGGTTGGATCCTGGGGATCCTAACAACTGGTATCAGAGCTCGCAACTGGGCCTGTTTCCTGCAGGTTACGGCGGTGGGATATCCGGCAACTATTACTGCTCTGGGTCGTATCATCTTCAAGGTAACTCCTATAGCCAAGCTCAGATGGTGACTAATTTCACACAACTAAACCCTTACCCACCTCCGCCACACAACCCTTCTGCAACCATTATCAATGGCCACTTACTCCCTCACCAATTTCCATGTGTTCCTCGGACTCACTCACAGTTCTTCCCACCTCCATACCTGCAACCGATTCATCCCATTGCTCCGCAGTCACTCACCATAACTCCTCAAAGCCCATCTATCTCTCCTTACCACTCACCTCATCCTACCCCAAATATCTGGATTCATCCTTCAATTCCAAACGTTCAGTCGCCTGCAGGCCCCACTTTTATGCCCCAACCTCAGTTTCCAAATCCCAAACCTCCATCGTCTTTTCGTTCCGTGGGCGACTGTGAGCCCCTAGCTCTATTCACGGGTCGGATCCAAACCATACCATCTTCCTCTTCTTTATCATCCGACCCACAAACCTCTCTTGCAGAGGCAACAAATCAACTTCTCTGTATCACAAGTCATTTCGGCGTTCCAGACATAGAGTCCCCATGGCGGCGAAAGCGAGAGTTGCTAGACCCGAAACCCATATATGCTCCATGGTGTGGGTAAGTACTCGAGGTCTAAGATGTACCACAAGCGCAACCTCTTCCCACGTCACAACTCCATGGTAACAAATCAAACTTCTCCAACGCCAAATTCAAGTGTTCCGGAGAAAATGGAGGTTCTCCATTCCATGCTCCTCGTCTCTGCCATCATGGACGGGCTCGAGAAGCTACGCCGTCAGGAAAATGGCATTCCTCCTGGCCAAATGTAGAGTGACAAGACCGTCGGCGGCGGAGACGACTCCTTCAACACTTTCTTCAATGAAACCGGTGCCGGATTGCACGTCCCCAGCGCCGTGTTCCTGGATCTGGAACCCACCGTCATCAACGAGGTGATCGAGGACCGAAACTTACCTGCTGTTCCACCCCGAGCAGCTCATCAGTGGCAAAGAGGACACCGCCAATAACTTCGCCAGAGGCCATTACACAATTGGGAAGGAGATTGTGGATCGGATCCGGAAGCTTGCGGACAACTGTACTGGGCTTCAAGGGTTTCTGGTGTCCCATGCCGTCGGAGGTGGGACTGGATCTAGGCTTGGATCTCTGCTCTTGGAGAGGCTCTTTGTGGACTATGGGAAGAAATCTAAGCTTGGATTCACTGTTTACCCATCTCCTCAGGTCTCAACCTCTGTTGTTGAGCCTTATAACAGTGTTTTGTCCACTCGCTCGCTCTGGGAGCACACTGATGTGGTTGTGCTTCTGGACAATGAAGCCATCTATGATATCTGCCGCAGATTGCTTGACATTGAGCGACCTACCTACACCAATCTCAACAGGCTTGTTTCTCAGGTCTTTTCCTCACTCACTGCTTCTCTGCTATTTGATCCAGAGTTAGGTGTTCAAGCCCCATTAGAATGTCATCCATTATCAGTTGTTAGAATTAATGAGTGCTTGTCTTCGCTTGATTTTGTTAAGATTGTTGAGAAGAATGAGAAGTTTTCAAGTCGTAGTCCTACCATGAATTTTGTAAATTGCTTGGAGACTTTAGAAGATGCTAAAAAATTGTTTCTGAAAATGCCTGAAAGGAACATTGTTTCATGGAATACTTGGATTAGTGCGTTGGTCCAAATTGGTCAGGAGGTAAAGGCAATGCCTGTTTATTATGCTATGGTTTCGGAGGGAGTGGTGCCACCTAATTCAAATCTCTACATGATTCCTCCTGATGATTTCAAAGTTGTTAATCACAGATGTGATTTCCAAAGAATTTGATTGAACCGCTGATTGCTTTCTACTTGAGATGCATAAATAAGTAGTCCAGCCTCGGAAGGTATGATGATAGTCATCCTAAAGTTTCATCTACTGTTTTGAATGAAGAAGAATATATGTTTGTGATTATTATTAATGTGTGCACTGCTTTAGTTCTTAAGTATTGTCCAACTGGTATGGTGGAAGTATCAGAGAAGTGGTTTATGGACATGGTGGATATGAATTGGGAGACCATGATTGGAAAACTTAAATGTAATGTGAAGAAAGTACTTGTTAACGTTAGTGATCCGTGGGATCTCTAGTTAGCTTTAGAGAGAGAGAGAGAGTGACACAAGCGAAGTATAGTGGTTCACCTCCCGCCTTAGCGGGAGACTACGTCCACTTGAAAGCTATACTAGTGTGTCGAGCCTTGCGGCCCAACAAGATTACAAGAGATGTAATGAATGTGTTGAGTTGTGGGAGGAGGCATTCCTTTTATAGATGAAGGAATGCCTCTCATTTACTTGTTCTTCGATGTGGGACAAGCAAAGTTACTATTCTAGTCTATTTAACATGTAGAAAGCTATGTTGTGGTGGCATCTTGGCAAGGGCGGAAAGGTGGCTTCCCGACGTCGGATTTGCGACTTCCGGATACCGCCGCGTAGCCTGAACATAGGGCTACACGATGCATGTCTCGGTTGGGCCTTGCCATGTCTTGTGGATGTCCCAAAGTAGGTGTTACTTATGCTTGGTGATGTAGTAAATACTCCATATTATTGGAGGTATGTACAAGTCCCCGAAGTCCCCGAGTAAGAGTAGCTTCTTGGTTGGGGAGTTATACACATGATGTCACCAAGCATAAGTGACCAGGCGGTACGGAGCCCCTACAAGTCCCCGAACTACGTAAGCAAGAAGGGACTCGTTAACCTGCACAACAAAGACAAAAAACAGGCATATGTAGAATGCTCGTTGCATTGGGCAACAAATGTGAGTTGCATTGATATGCGTTGGCATATACGAATGTAGGACGTCGTGATACATGTTAATGCATATACGCGAATGGTGCCGAGTAGGATCGATTATGACATACAAACTCGAGGACGCGTATGGGCGTGTGAGCATATGGATTGCATATGATAAATGTATGAGCATTGCGGAGGTAAGCGTTTGTAATTCGTGAGTGTTGAATGCTTGAACGCTTGTGTTTGTTTGGTTGTCGCTCGTATTAATGGAACGTGAAAAGAATTCGATTTGTCACAAGCGACAAATGGTAGAAGAATTCAATGTTCCATTAACGTGTGGTGTGTCGAGTAGACATGAGTGTAAAGCTCGAGGATTGCCGGGCAGGCATGAGCGAAACACTCGGGGTTGCCGGGAAGGCATGAGCGGAAGCTCGGGGTGCCGGGAAGGCATGAGCGGGAAGCTCGTGAGCGGAAGCTCAAGGGTTGCCGGGAAGGCATGAGCGGGAAGCTCGGGGTGCCGGGAAGGCATGAGCGGGAAGCTCGGGGTGCCGGGAAGGCATGAGCGGAAGCTCAAGGGTTGCCGGGAAGGCATGAGCGGAAGCTCGGGGTGCCGGGAAGGCATGAGCGGGAAGCTCGGGGTGCCGGGAAGGCATGAGCGGAAGCTCAAGGGTTGCCGGGAAGGCATGAGCGGGAAGCTCGGGGGTGCCGGGAAGGCATGAGCGGGAAGCTCGGGGTGCCGGGAAGGCATGAGCGGAAGCTCAAGGGTTGCCGGGAAGGCATGAGCGGGAAGCTCGGGGGTGCCGGGAAGGCATGAGCGGGAAGCTCGGGGTGCCAGGAAGGCATGAGCGGAAGCTCAAGGGTGCCGGGAAGGCATGAGCGGTAAGCTCGTGAGCGGAAGCTCGGGGGTGCCGGGAAGGCATGAGCGGAAGCTCGTGGGTTGCCGGGAAGGCATGAACGGAAGCTCGGGGATGCCGGGAAGGCATGAGCGGGAAGCTCGGGGATGCCGCGAAGGCATGAGCGGGAAGCTCGGGGATGCCGCGAAGGCATGAGCGGGAAGCTCGGGGTGCCGGGAAGGCATGAGCGGTAAGCTCGTGAGCGGAAGCTCGGGGGTGCCGGGCAGGCATGAGCGGGAGCTCAAGGGTTGCCGGGAAGGCATGAGCGGGAAGCTCGGGGATGCCGGGAAGGCATGAGCGGGAAGCTCGGGGATGCCGCGAAGGCATGAGCGGGAAGCTCGGGGATGCCGCGAAGGCATGAGCGGGAAGCTCGGGGTGCCGGGAAGGCATGAGCGGTAAGCTCGTGAGCGGAAGCTCGGGGGTGCCGGGAAGGCATGAGCGGGAGCTCAAGGGTTGCCGGGAAGGCATGAGCGGAAGCTCAAGGGTGCCGCGAAGGCATGAGCGGTAAGCTCGTGAGCGGAAGCTCGGGGATGCCGGGAAGGCATGAGCGGGAAAGCTAGGCGGTGCCGCTGAGGCACGAGCGCGAAAAGGTCGGCAATGCCGCTGAGGCGCGAGCGCGAAAGCGTGGTGGTGCCGCTGAGGCACTAACGGGTAGCTCGATGGTGATGCCTTGGGGCATGAGCGTGGCCGTTGCTAATTATGCTGGGCTGTATGTGCAAGTCCCCGAAGTCCCCAGTCAAGGAGGGTGGTCTTGCTGGTTGATACCAAAGCGTAGCTTTGTGCCGTACATCAAGCATAATTAGTGCGAGTGCGTCGTCCATCTAGAATTGGTTGGAGCGAACGCTTTTGCCCTTTCGGGTGGGCCCCTGCTAGGCCCTGCGAGGAGTCCCCCACTCCTGGCTATAGACCTCCGGATGGTCGGAAATTTGTTTGATGAGGGGAGCTGCGCGGAGCAAGGGGGTGTTGGGTAGCGAGCCCAATCTTTGGTACCCAAGCGTCGGGGTTAACTGCCGGATCAATGGCCCGTAGGCTGTGTTAACTAGTCCCTTACTGTTTGCTCAAATGAGAAACTTGACTGCAATGCCGCGTAGCGGTCATTGTCATTATGAGGCGTAGCCTTGCCGCTTGGCTGTTGGTTGCCGATGAAAAACGATAAACCATAGAGCAAGTAATAAAATTTTGTTTGAGTTTCCCATACTTATTTAATTTTGCAATTAAAATAGAAGCATGGCATATGTGTATAGCATTTACTTGTAATGTGGATGTAATATCATTTTTGCATTTTGTTGTAGATATGGATAAAGGGTCAAGGGTCATTGAGATCGGTATGTGAAGCATGGCATATCTAGTATGTGAGATCTAGAAAGTGTTGCTAAATCTACGAAATGTTGTAGGCATGCTCAAAACTTATGAAAGCATGGCATGTCAATAGCTCAAATTAAAAGAGCGTAAGATAAAGACTTATCTAGAGCCGACCGGACGAGGTTTTAATTGAGGTATCCGATCATAAGACTTTATTTGGAATGCCTCAATCGACCATCGAGGTATTGGTTCCATTGTGAGGAAGTTTCCGAGAGGGATAATCGGACCTTAAGACCAGGTAAATAATTAGCATGTAAGTTTGTGAAACTATTAAATGCTTGATATGTGCATTGACCAGGGGGCAATGGTAATGTACCAATACTGTGCACTAAGTGGCATGGTGCTATACAATTCATAATGCATCACACTATATACCATGCTTTGACTGGCATGGCCTATTAGTCAATCACTTAGCCGCATAACACGTGTATATGTAGCAATACATGAAGAGAGAAGCGTGTTGACTATGTACCTCTAATTTGCATTTCAAAAATAGGTAATGAAATTAATTGACATATACATACGTAGACTTTGTAAGCATGTGTGGTCACAAAGTGCAATTGTGTCAAAGCATGAGGGAATACACTATCGGTTGAATGCTAGCTCATAGACCATATTATTGGTCACAAGTTGTTTAAATTAATTTAGATTCTTGGCAGTTGTCAATGGTAATAGACTTACATCAAGTACTTTGTAGAGTCTAGTAGTGAGCTAGAGATAATGATTGAAACAATACATGAGTATTATTAAGCAATATTAAATAACCATGTGACGTTGATGGAGACAACACTCAACTTCAATGATATACAGTAGGTCATGTAAAGGAATTATGGATGTGTGTTGTACGTGTATGCCTTGTCAGGTTTTGATAAGAGGCATGGGCTTAGCAGCCTTTGTGTATGACGTTGTATACATATCATGTGGCATTGAATTAAGGCATAGCAAATCATGCATTCAATGAAAATATGACAAGTAGGCTTAGCAGGTATGCTTTAGTGCTTGTTAATTAGCAAGTGATATTTGCAAGTTTGAATTCCATTTCAACTAGGTGAAGGCAAAATCGAAGCTGATTTATTGTGATCATGAGATAGCTAGCCATATTACCACAGATACATGATGTATGTTTGTGATGGGTGACTGTCTACTGCTAGTATAAAAACTAAATAGGTTGATTGCAACTTCACAATATCACCAGACATCAAAGTGCATACTCAAAATGTAGGAGTACTGATGCTTAATAGCAAGCAAAATAAGCCAAGTAGGACAAGCTTGGTTTATGGTGGAGTTTATAAACAACCATACATTTGTGGTTAACCATTTGCTGTGAATCTCACTGTCAAAGCATACACAGAGCATAAACAAAGCCATAACAGATATATGTGGCAAGTACATGATGTTATTCATGTGTACCAATAAATTATAGCGTAGTAGACCATGTGGTTGTCAGTTTGACACATCATGTATGTACACATAATCGACTTAGTGTACGCGTGTAATCAAATCATGGATATGGAGTACATGCGTGTGCGTAGGCGATAGGGTGTTCAGCTATTCAGTGAAGCGCAGATTGAAAGTATGAACGCAGCAAGCATATATATATAGATATATATATATATTTGATTAACGCCGGACTTGAAAACATGGGCACAGTTGTATGTGAAAACGAAAGGGACTTATCTTTTCGTCAAAGTGCTGCAGGTCGGAGTGAAGACTCGTGGTGATGAGCAGCCCTTGGATAGTTGGATTGATCAGAAATACTGTAAGGGCAATGAATTGTGGGTGGTGGGTGTCCAGAGGCTCCAAGAGTGCCTTTCCGAGTATGGGTGTCCAAAGCAACTGGCCCTAGTTTGTGGTTAGTCGAACGAGGTAAGGATTCGATGTCGTGTTGCCGCTGTGACTCCCTTTTGGTCATACCCAGAGATTATGTTTGACGGAGTCTCGTGGCAGAATCAAAGCTTGGCGGAGTCGATTGGTGGAGTTTTGCTTGCGCTTGTGTCGCTTGGCGGTGCAGCCTAGCGGAGAAGCTCAGCGGAGAAGGTGAAATCCAGCGGAGAAGCTCAGCGGAGGAGACCAGCGGAACACTCGGAGTTCAGAGGCGACTTGGAGTTCAGCGGAGACACAGATCTCGGCGGAGACCCGGAGCTCGGCGGAGAGGCTGCTTGAAGATGGAATGGGTGCCCAGAGTAATTTCTGGGTGTCCAGAGCTTGGCGGAGGATTGCAACTGGTGGCTGTTTGGCGCTGAGTTTCCCAGTGGGGCGTGGTGGCCAGTGGAGGAGCATGGTCAGCTGTTCGTGGCTAGCGGTGCTGCGGCGCTGAGTATGGCTAGTGGACTGTCAAGAGTGAAGCGTCCAGCTTCGACAAGTTAACGAGGGAGCTTTTCCCGTCAAGCTTTGTCTTAGCTGGTTTCTGGGACCTGCATCCGCATCTGTTTGCGCTTATTGTGGGTAGCGGAGGTTTGGGCAGCAGAGCTGGCTAGCGGAGGTTTTACCGCTGGTGGTCAAGAGTCTGGCGGAGACCGAAGAGTTCGGCGGAGACTCGAGCGTCCGGCGGAGAAGCAAGAGTTCGACGGAGACTCGATAGTCTGGCGGAGACGCAAGAGTCCGGCGGAGACTCGATAGTCTGGCGGAGTCTCGATAGTCCGGCGGAGACTCATACCGGCTAGCGGAGGCTTTGGACGGCGGAGGGGTGAAGAGTTTGGCGGAGGTGGTTGCGAAGCTTGCTGGCCGCTGACCGCTGGGCATGGCTAGCGGTGGTGTGCCGCTGATGCTGATGATCGAAGACTGGCCATGGTGCCCACAGAAGCTTTCTGGGTGTCCAGAGCAAATTTGGTCGCCCAGATTTTTTTTTTTTTTTTTTTTGTTTTTTGTTTTTTTTTTTTGTTTTTTTTTTTTGGTGGTGCCAGCGTTGACTTTCATGGGTTGGGCGTTGACCAACCTTGACTGGCGTTGACCAACCGCGCTGGGCGTTGACCGACCCCGCCGGGCGTTGACCGACTCCGCTGGGCGTTGACCGACCATCTCCAGCGTTGACCAAGCATTGACCGGCCCCTATTTGATGTTGAACGAGTGTTGACTCGACACTTTCGGGTCAAAGTTCGTGGTAGGTGACGAAGCCCTTGTGTTGGCTTCCCACAGACGGCGCCAATGTTAACGTTAGTGATCCGTGGGATCTCTAGTTAGCTTTAGAGAGAGAGAGAGAGAGAGTGACACAAGCGAAGTATAGTGGTTCACCTCCCGCCTTAGCGGGAGACTACGTCCACTTGAAAGCTATACTAGTGTGTCGAGCCTTGCGGCCCAACAAGATTACAAGAGATGTAATGAATGTGTTGAGTTGTGGGAGGAGGCATTCCTTTTATAGATGAAGGAATGCCTCTCATTTACTTGTTCTTCGATGTGGGACAAGCAAAGTTACTATTCTAGTCTATTTAACATGTAGAAAGCTATGTTGTGGTGGCATCTTGGCAAGGGCGGAAAGGTGGCTTCCCGACGTCGGATTTGCGACTTCCGGATACCGCCGCGTAGCCTGAACATAGGGCTACACGATGCATGTCTCGGTTGGGCCTTGCCATGTCTTGTGGATGTCCCAAAGTAGGTGTTACTTATGCTTGGTGATGTAGTAAATACTCCATATTATTGGAGGTATGTACAGTACTGCATATGAATTTTATTGAAGACCGTATGAAGCTCAATGAGAAGTGTTTGGGATATGTTCTGTCTACCATGTATACACCTTATACAATGCAGAAGTTGGGATTCAAATTCAGTTATCAGAATTTATACCAGCTTTTATTCTCTTTGAGTAAATTAGAAGGAGATTTATCATTTCAGCTTGCGGCAAACATCTCACCCACCATGGATATTACCCTAGATGATCTGTTGATATTGGAGGCAGGTATTTCTTGCTTCCAAAAGTTGTGTGATGTTGCTCTAGATTATTACCATGTTGAATCTTTGCTTGCTTTGTTGGGAGAAATTGAGAGACCCTTATTGCTCTGTCGAAGAGTACTCTTCCCTTGTTTTATTTCAGAACTTGTGAAGGGAGATCATCAGCTTCAATTATTCTTACCTTATGATACTTTGTTTGGAGAAGCATTTACAAATTCAGAGTCGCTGCAACATAATTATCAGTTTGATCCATTAGATGTCAAGATTGTTGTTGCAAGTGCAAGTATTCAATTGCATTTAATTGAAGCTACTGAGTTATACAAGGCAATGGACACAATTATGAAAATGATATTTGCTGACAATTGGGAAAGATGGAAATATTTAGTAACTACTGCAAATGAGTATTGTACTGAAGAGTTGCATGTGAATTCTCTTGAAAACCATATGAAGCCAAATGAAAAGTGTCTGCAATATCTTTTATATACCTTGGATACACTTTTATTACGTGCCCAGGTGGATGATTCTATGTTCAATGGCGACCAAGGAACACCGGAGCTGCCTATTGGCCTTGTTTATTTTAGAATGAATCTTGTTGAACTATTGGTGGATATTTGTCAGCTTTTAATATCTGTTATAGTTGTACAGAAGCTTTTGTTTGGTGTTTGGGCCTCTGCAATTGCACTAATAGCTTGGAAGGATGTGGAGATCAAGTTATTTTCTCTTAATGTGGTCGCGAAGGTAATCCTACAGAAAAGCCAAATCTTTGATTTCTCGGTCATTATGCAGTTGATGGTTTGGTCCATTAGGCCTCTGGATGAACTGAAGGGTAGTATGTGCACTCTGTATAGATATCTTGTAGATGTTGTTGACTCCTATTCTATATGGATCTCTGTTTTTCAAACAATTGCTAGACCCTTGTTGTTTTTTCTTGCTGCTGGAATATCAGAAACCTTATCCTCGAGTTCTTGTGCATCTGCATTGGGTAAAGTTTTTGAAGATGCATATGCAGTGATGTATGAACCTTCAAATTTGGAGATATTGATGTGGATAGGAGAGGGTCTCGAGAACATTCATTTACCTTTGGAAGATGAGAAAGAAGTTGTTAGTGCAGTTAGTCTGATCTGTGGTTCTATTTATAACAAAGAGTTAATGAGGAACTTATTGGCTAGATTGCTTTCTTCTATCTTTGAAGCTATTGGGAAATCTGTTGATAATAGTCATTGCCTCTGACAAAAACCTGCCACCTATACACAAATTTTGAATTATGGTGCTGGAGAGCTTTACAGGGTGGAAACTGTATTCAACCATCTTGTAACATCAGGGCAGAGTGTATATTCTGGAGATAGTTGTATGCTTGTGCTATTACAAGTGTTTTGGCCAATGGTAGATAAACTTTTCAGATCTGAGCACATGGGAAATGATGGGAAGACAAAAATATTTGTGCAAGAGATCTACGGAAAATGTGCTGCACTTGCAATTATTCCAATAGTTTCAGAAGAAGATGAACAACAATTGTTTCTAAATTTCGTTTTGCGGGTTCATGATTTCTCTACTTATTTAGATGATAACCTTGACACCTTAGCCCATGATCTTGGTGACAATAGCCTTGCTGCTCTTCATTGCATTGACTCCACTGTTGTTGAGATGTTGAACACAAGTGTTGTTGGTTGGCTTCATCTTATTCTCTGCTTATTAACTCAAGGATTGAATGATTGGAAAAAGGAGTCATGGAGATCATGTTTTTCTTGGTCTTGCAGTGTTGAAGATTTACCTCTTTGTGTTTACTGCTTGGCCTAGAACTATTATTGTTGATGTGCTTACTATGTCTCTCATATCCAAACTGAGGACAATCTTCAGCATGCTAGAAGTTGATTCTAAAAGTGAAACTTGAGGTCAAGTTTCTGTTTAAGGGGAAGAAATGTTATGACTCATTTTATTTACAATTAAAACGCAGCGTTTATTTAGTTGGTGCGCACCGTTTGGTCCTTGTGCTGGGAGTATGTTAGGTAGGGGTCTTCACTGGTTGGTCGACACGTGTCCTAAACAGTTCTTTATCCACTAGCTTTCTTGTACAATAGATATATGAATGAAAATCTGCATTTCTATTTTCTTAGTTTTCTCTATAATTTCTCTTTGTTTCATTTCACAATGTCATACCATTGGTTGGATCCTGGGGATCCTAACACATCTCCACCTAATTTGATGCAAACTAGGTAACAGAGAGTGAACTGAACAAAAGCAAAATAGAAACCAGCTGACTAAGAGCTTTGAAGAGGAGGACATGGAAGGCCATCAGTCTTCAATACTCGAAGTAAGGATGGTGGTGGCGTGTTTGCCCATCTGTTTAGACCCACCGTCCCTTTGGCAAGCAAAGCCGCAGTGTGAGCGACTGTGTTCGCTTCTTAGGGAATCCAATCCCAGCAAATCTCAGAGAACTAGAGGCTTTTCCTTCTAATCTCTTCAATTAAAGGGTAAGTCTCCCAATCTCTACTCTTGTTCTTTGATTTGATATCTGTAATTACTCCTAGAGAGTCCGATTCCACTATTATCTTGGAGAAATTGTGCTCCAAAGCAATATTGATACCATCCAAAATTGCCTTTGCTTCTGCAATAGGGACGGAGCTGCAGCAAACTGATCTAGCAGAGCCTCCCTTCACAGTACACTGGTGATCCCGGATCACTACACCTATACCACAAGCAGATGAGAAACCAGACCATGCTGCATCACAATTGATTTTTACAAACCCAGGAGGCGGAGGGATCCATCTAGTTGATTGAGTAGGGGGATGAAGCGGAGTGGCTAAGTACAAGCTTCTTGTTCCCCAATATTCATAAACCAGATTCGCTCCACTTCTGATAATCAACAGTGGAATCAGTGGCTTCCTTTGGTAGATAAAATCACACCTCGCAGTCCAAATCTTCCAACAATAGAAGCTAATCAAGGTAATTAAGTTCTTTTTTTCAGTTGCTGTAGAAACTACATTGTAAGAACTCAATAGCCATTCATCAAATGTTGTGACACTTCTTTTCTCAATTCTGATACCAAGAGGTGACCCAGACCATATCAGATCAACCCAAGAGCATAGGAGTAGGGCATGCTCAATAGATTCTTCTGATCGCAACAAATCGGACAAAGAGGTGATGAGGAGGTTTTCCTTCTATACAGATTTAGAAGAGTAGGAATGGCCTCAGATATATATAGCTCTCCAAAGAAAATTTCTTATTTTTGGAAGCGTATCCAATTTCCAAATCACTTTCCAAACACATCTGTCCACAATGTGTGAAGTGTGACTTGAACTAGGAATAGCTCTGTATTTTTTGGTATGCAACCAGTGATAACCAGATCTAACTGTATAGGTACCATTCCTGTTCCAAGGCCATATAAGGCGATCGGGACCTTCACCATCACCAATAGGTAAAGATAGAATTAGATTGATCTCCCTTGGTTGAAGTAGGTGCAAAATATGGTTGAGAGACCAAGTTCGAGTGTCCCAATCAATCAGTAGTGGACTTGATTAGTGTAGTTTATGGAACCATTATGATTGGATGATATAGGGCCAATATAAGGAGGAGGAAGCCAATTGTCCTTCCAAATGTTGATCGACAGCCCATTCATTACCTACCAAGTAGACCTTTTAGGATGATGTCCTTAGCTTCAATCAAACTAGACCAACCCCATGAAGCTCTGTACCCCTTTGTGGCATCTTTGAACTCGCAGTTGGGGAAGCTAGTACCGGGCTTTGAGAACTCTTGCCCATAAAGAATGTGGGTCCTGAATTAACCTCCAACATTGTTTTGCTAATAAAGCCATATTGAAATCCTGTAGATCCCTGAAACCCATACCCCCATCTTCTTTTGCAAGACCAAGAGACTCCCAATTTTTCCAATGAATCTTGACTTACTAATAAAGAAGGATCGAGAAGCACCTTCTTTTTCAAAAAAGTAAAGTTTCGTGCTTGTTGGATTAGAAAAATTGCTGTGAACACCAATCTGAACACGATCGATGTGCTTTCAAATGATGGTCAATAGACAGAAGACTTAAAAATTGAACAGGGTAAAGTCTTAAGGTGTGTTAAGGAGACTTGGACAATCTATTGGTGTGTATGTGTTTGTGTATATATGATTATATATACTTATTAAGAATAATCATTCTATGCAACTTCTTAACTCTGTCTGATCCCAAACCAGCAGTGTGTAGACCACTATGGCACTTACAAATGAGAAATGTGACCATTTAACTCCTTTTATCTCATTAACTGTCATTTCTACAAACCCTGCATGCAACAAAATGGATCATGATTCTCTTTGGTCCTCTTTTGACATGCCTTCTTCTCATTTGAATTGGTCCTCTGATGAATGTTGCCATTGGGAGGGCATCACTTGTGATAGGGCTGGTCGGGTCACCCATTTAGAGCATCTGCCATGGTAAGGTAAATCCTTACTGAATATGGCTTTCCAAAAAGAGAATATACCAGGAATATTCTAATTTGCCACTTCATAGTTTCCCACCGTAAGCTATATTTCATATGCCATTTTCTAAACCCAGCTTGTTTTTGGCCACTAAACAACTACAAGATTTCTATATCTTTTGCACACTAATAGCTAAAAAAAAGACTCATATAAATTGAGTTATATAAAAGTTAATTTTCAAATCTCCTACAAAATTTTCATAATTATATACTAAATTAAATTTATCTAAATGTATTTAATATTAGGCTCAAATAAAAGATCTCATTGAGATCTTTGTAATGTTATAATATTTATCGTAAAAAAAATATATAAGTACAAAATTAGAGAAGAATAAAGATTAGGAGCTAAAAATAATAAAGGACACAAACGGAATTAAAACTCAATGTGTTTGAAATTGTTTGGGCAAAATAGGAACAATGAGAAGAAATAATAAAGAAATAGAAATATATGCCATATGGGGTGCATCTGGGTGGTAAGGCAATTTTTTTTTTGATTTCCGTGTATATGGCTTACGATTGGAGCGAATTATACCTCATATTTGGCTTTTTGGCTTACCGTGGCAGATGGTCTAAAGGCCTCAAACTCAATGTAGGTAATATTTTTCCCTCATCATTTCTTGTCAACCTTCCACATCTCACACACATTAATCTCTCCCACAATTCACTTTATGGTTCACTTGATCAAACTAGGTTCTTGTCATCTTTGAGTCATCTTGAAATCCTAGATTTGAGCTATAACCTCCTTTCGAGAGAACTACCATTATCTCTACTATCTAGTGATATCTGGATGCTGGATTTGTCCAGTAATCACTTCCACGGTGCAATTCCATCTTCATTATTCCGACAAGCTAGAAATTTGACCAGTTTTAACGTGAGAAACAACACCTTCTCAGGTTCTATCCCATCCTCTATTTGTCATTCTGCTCCCTTGATAGAACTATTGGATTTTTCCTTCAATGACTTCAATGGTAGCATTTCTGGTGGTCTGGGGATGTGCTCGAAACTACGCGCATTTTCCATGCTGGTCATAATAATATCTCTGGTGTACTTCCAGATGATATCTATAATGCTACAAAAATTGAAGAAATATCTTTTTTTTAAAATTCACTCAATGGTATTAGTGAAAGCATTGCGAACTTCACCAACCTCAAAATCCTTAATTTCAACTTTAATCAGTTAAGTGGCATGCTCCCAAGGAGTGTTGGCAAACTTTCCAAATTGGAACTCTTGCTCCTTCAGTTCAACCATTTAAATAGTTCTTTCCCCTCATCTTTAATGCATTGCACCAACCTTTCAGAATTGGTTCTGAATTACAACCGATTGACAGGAGATATCTCGAAGCTCAACTTCTCCAAACTTAGTCAACTTACTATACTAGATCTAGGGAACAATTTCCTCAGCGGTATCATTCCAATAAGCATCTACTCATGCAAGTCCCAAAGAGAAATTCAACTGACCTCTAATTACCTAGTGGGAGAAATAAAGCCAGAGATTCTGTCGTTGAAATCCTTGTCCTCCCTCTCGCTTGGTTATATTGGACCGAAGTGTTAGAATTAAGTGGACTTAACATTATCTAAAAGCATTAAGCAAATAGAACAATTGATTTAACTAAAGAAATAACAAGAAATATGTAAATATAACTCTAGTTCCAATAATCTATCGAGATGTATATCTCTTGATAGAAGTAGGACTCTCATTGTTAATAACCTGATTAGCATGAAGTGTTGTGATAAGTTTTAGGTCTCCTAAACTGATAAACATGAAGTAAAACTAGGAATCCTTATGGGATGAGTCCGGGATAAGGTTTTGGCCAATATATAAGGAGGAGAAAGTCCCTATGTTCAACACTGCATTTTGCATACATTCTCAGCCCCATTCTGAAGCATCTAGTGTTGAAGCATAGAAGACTTTCTTCCATTTGTACAGCTACTTATTTTTTTATCTTAGAAGATGTTTGCCTCTATGAATGCTCTTGGATAAGCTGTAGCTGCAGGGATTGAAAGTGTCAATCCAGGTGATTACTCCTACCGGGACTAGGAAAGCTTCTGGTGTGCTGCATAATTGTTTTGTTCTTGTGCAGGTTGTGTGTTATGTGTCTTTGTGATATGATCTTGTGTGCATCTTGTTTTGTAACAAGTGGTATCAGAGCTTAGGATTTTCACAAAACGCATACTACATGAACCATTGTTTTATTTAAAGAAAACAATAAAAACCTGTTTAAGAAAATAAGATGTTTTTCTTTTATTTTTAGATAGCAGGCCTTAAGAAACATTTGACCCGATTTTTAGTCTTAATCCAACTCATTAAGAAAATAAGCCCAAAACCCGAGTTCAGATTAAAATATAATTTTAACGATGTTACCGTTAGAGTATAACGGTCATATTAGGCATCGGATAGAGTTAGGTTTTGATACTGAGATTGAATCCTCAGTTTAGGGGATTCAAGACCTCGCTTTAGAGATGTTGGATTATCAAACGGGTTAAAGTTGTCCCTGTTTTCAATATTGCTTCCGCTAAATAATTGTTGCAGCGCTGTAGCAGAGGCCAAGGTATGTTTTCTGAGAAATCAGAACTTGCGTTTAAATTTCTGCATTATGGAAAGGGTTGTCATATGGATTACTGTTTAGCATATGGGAAGGGTTGTCATATTGCATATAAATATCATGTGTGGAATGTTGATTGAATCTGCGATTGTTGATAAATGTATGGATGTGATGTTTCTGAAGTGCAAATATGTCTATGGTTGATAGCCTTGATAATCTTATCTTCAGTTGAATATGATTTTGAAACTAACAAGAATTCAGTACAAATCTCCTGATATGTAATTTTTGCAATCTTGTTATGTTCTCATATATGCAGAATATAGTTAATAAACTGTGAACAATTACGCAAAACACATTATTAACTTTTGATTTGTGAATTTCTGGTTACAGTTTGATCATGTTGCACAAAGAAATCCATCATTTTTTCAGAGAAATTCTTCAAGATTAAACAAATTAACACTTGTGTTGCCATTTTTAAAATTACACTTATATTTTGTTCTTCTAAAGAAGATGTTCACTGTGTAATCTTGATTATGGTACAGCATCATGTATAAACACAAATACCTATATTGATTTTTGAAACTTTTCTTATCTAAAGGTATGACTGTTTCAACTAATAACTGGTATATGTAGGATATAGCATTGTGATTTAGAACCTTAAGAATGTTAAGTTTTATGCCACAAAGGCATTACTTGATATTATTGCAGTTTATGGGGTTATTGTTTATGATTGTGTTTCTGTAATGTTGCCTACTTTTGAACTTATGCATGAAACACATAAAATTTAAAATACAGTCTTAACACACAGAAAATGAAATATTGCAGTAACTTACACGATTTTATTTTTCTTTTGTCTAGGTCCTCTTGTTGTGACCTTAGGTCAAGTTGAGATGCTTAATGGGTGGAATTATAAGAAGTGGAGAGACCAGGTCGAATTTTATCTGTTCATGCATCAAAACATGGATCATTGTCTTCTGCAAGGAAATTGATTTGAGCGTTTTTTATTCGCCTATCGCGTAACAATCAACACGGTCATCAAAGATGGGAAGTATTTACGTCCCGGTTTATCGTACCTCGGGGATTACGAGCTAGCTAAGAATCCTATGGTTCTATGTCACCGACAATCACTTGCACAAACAAATAAAACTAAAAAAATGCTAAATAAGGCACCAAGCCTCGTTCAAGCATGACTTTGCATCACACAAAGTCACAAAGACGGCCTTGCACCAAGCAAGGCCTAGATAGGGCCGTGAAACACACAAAAGTGCTTGTAATGCTCATGCCCACATGGATTTACAAATGAATGGTAATGGGAAAGTCACAATATTTTTGGATTTTCATAAATGATAAATAAACTAACTAACTACGACATAAAAATAAGATAGATAGAAAGATGGGATGCATCGCACCAAGGGTCCCCATGGAATTCAAGGTTCTCCACACAAATCTAAATTTATATGGAATGATGATGATTAATTCAAATGATGCTTCAAATGTTTTGTTGGATTTCCATTTAGCATTAAGAGGTCGAAAAGAAAGCTAAATTGATTGTCATAAAATAGTAGTCAAACCCTAAGCAAAAACAAGAAGAAGAAAGAATACTTAGTTTTTGGCTACCCTATACTAGTCTCAAACCTTATGCCTTGTTAGGGCCATAAGTGCTCAAAACTAAATGCTTTATGTTTCGACAATCGATTGTAACACACTCTAGCAACCATCACCACAAATAATAAGGTCGAAAAGAGTATTTGTGATAACAATTACCCTACCCAACAATTCCGAATACTATTCCGACAATCAAGGGTAATAATACTCAAAATTGGGTGACTTGAGAACCACAATCTAAGAAATCCAAATGGAAATAGAGATATGCAATGGGCAAATTAATTCCACCATACTCATGCCAAAAATTAAATTGAAATATAAATTCCCCAATTTAATATTCCAATTCCAACACACCAAACATAGATTAAGGAGGGGAAAACCTAAACCATACATCTAGAGTGAAGAAATTAAAGCAAGAGTACACAAATCATATGAATAAACATCAATTTTATTAATTCCTCAAACCATATAAAACTAAACTTGGGTTTCAAAACCCTAAAACCATGAGAGGTCACACACAAGTATATATCAATACACATCAAACAACACCATAAGCAAGAAATAAGAGAGAGAAAGAAGAGGGAAAGAGAGGAGAAATCCATGAAATTTAAGGCAAAGCTTGTCACTAGCTATTGCCATAACTTCATGGCTTCTCTTGCTACCCTTATGAAGCCATGGTGTAGAGATGGTGGCCTAGATACCGGAAATATGTGTGCCTCCTCCTTGTGCAAGCTTACATGTGAAGAATGGGGGATGAAGAAGGGAAGAAGAGGTGAGAAGGGAGAGAAATCCCAAATTCGGCCAAAAGGCCTAGGGTGCTGAAAAATGAGTCTTCCCCCATTGCAATGTGTGTGCAAAGGTGTTTAAATACCCCCTTGGGTTCAAGGGTCAAGATTAGACTTGTACCCTAGATCCAATGGCTAAAAAACAAGTAGAAAAAGGGTAAAATGAAAAGACTAAAATAACCTAATAAAAATGTAGAGAATTAGAAGTTTAGAAAACATTTTGGAAAATAAAAAGAAAACCGGAGGGTAAAAGTGTAAGTGAGTGTGTGCCTAGTGTGAACACAAATAAATATCTTCATCCACATGTGTGATGTGTGTGAGGTGTGTGATCCACTAATTATTATTGTCATTACATCAATTTTGAATTTGAAATTTAAATACAAAGATGTAATACAAATGGGCTTGGGTCTTCACTTGTGTGCTTCTTTGGTCTTGGGCCCGGACTTCATGCTATCGGGCCAAGTTGACTTGGTTGACCCGATGGTCAACCAATTGACTTTTGGTCCTTTAGTCAGAGTTGACTTTTTGCTCAAATTTGCTGTGTTTTTCGTCTTTTCCCTCTCTTGACCATAATTTCCTACAAATGAAAAAAACAAAGTAATACTACGAAATAATGTTTGAGTATTCGCTAATTTCAAGGTAATTAGAGCTAGAAACACACGAAATCGCGTGTGAATCAGAAATCGATGTCCTTGCAGAAGACAATGATCCATTGAGTTTTAAACATGCATTAGAAAGCAGTGAAGTTGAAGAATGGCAGAAAGCTGTGGAAGCTGAGATCACATCCATGAGTCAAAACAAAGTGTGGGAGCTAGTTAAACCTGATCCAAACCAGAAAGCCATAGGATGCAAATGGCAACATAGAGAGGGATAAAGCTAGGTTGGTAGCTAAGGGTTTCACACAAAAGGAAGGCATAGACTATACTGAAACTTTTTCTCCTGTATCCACAAAAGATTCATTTAGAATTATAATGGCTTTAGTGGCACATTATAATATGGAATTGCACCAAATGGATGTTAAAACTGCATTTTTAAATGGGGAATTAGATGAAGTCATTTACATGAAGCAGCCTGAGGGTTTTGTGAAATCTGGAAGGGAAAATTTCGCAAATAGTACACCAAGTAAAGGCCACTAATAATTTTTATACACAAAGTTTCAAACCAAACATTTTGGTACACGAAATCTGAAACTCCACCCACTATCAGTACATCACGTCAATTTTTGACACTAAAATGTCCATTATGCCCTTAGTTTTTTTTTAATAATTTTTTTTTCTGTTATTTTTTTTTCCTTTGTTTATAAATGGCTCGAGTCATTTTTTTTTCTGTTATGCGAGGTGAGGAAGGCGGCGTTGGAAGCGAGGGAGTGAGCCCGGAAGAAGGAAGAAGAAAGAGATAAAACGAAGGAAAAAAAAAAAACAGAAAAAAAAATTATTAAAAAAAAAGAACTGAAGGCATAATGGACATTTTGGTGTCAAAAATTGACGTCGTGTACTGATAATGGGTCGAGTTTCAGATTTCGTGTACTGAAATGTTTGGTTTGAAACTTTTTGTATAAGAATTATTAGTGGCCTTTATTTGGTGTACTGTTTGTGAAATTTACCCAATTTGGAAAAGAAAACCATGTATGCAGACTAAAGAAATCCATTTATGGACTTAAACAAGCTTCTAGGCAATGGTATAAGAAGTTTGACTCTGTGATTTCATCATTTGGTTTTACAGAAAATATAGTTGATGAATGTGTGTACATGAAAAGAGTTGGAAATAACTTTATTTTTCTCATACTGTATGTGGATGATATTCTTTTGGCTAGCAGCAACATTAAGTTACTTAAAGACACCAAAAACTTTCTGTCAAATAATTTTGACATGAAAGACTTAGGAGAAGCCTCTTATGTTCTAGGAATTGAAATCAAGAGGGACAGGGCACATGGTTTATTAGGCTTATCTCAACAAAACTACATTTTAAAAGTTTTAAAGAGATTTGGAATGGAAACTTGTGCATCAGGTGAAGCTCCTATGACGAAAGGAGATAAACTGTCGAAGAATAAAAATTCTAAAAATGGGGGAAAGATGTCTGATATGGATAGCAAACCTTATGCTAGACCAATAGGCAGCCTCATGTATGCACAGGTCTGTACAAGACCTGATCTAGCTTTTGTAGTTGGAATTTTGTCTAGATTTCAATCAAACCCTACTCAAGAACATTGGACTGCAGGGAAAAAGGTACTTAGAAACTTGCAGAGGACCAAATCCCACATGTTGGTATATAGGCAAGTCAAACAGCTGGAACTAGTTGTCTATACTGACTCAGACTTTGCAGGAAATTATCTAGATTCAAAGAAATCAACATATGGTTATGTGTTCATGCTTGCAGGAGGGGTTGTGGCATGGAAAACCATGAAACAGTCATTGGTCTCTACCTCCACTATGCAGGCTGAATTCATAGCCATTTATGAAGGAATGTGTGAAGGGTTATGGATTAAAAACTTTTTAATGCAAACCAAAGTTTTAAGTTCGATTGTGTCAGATGCACTTAAGATTTACTATGATAATGAAGCTGCAATATTTTTTGGCAAGAACAGTAAGAGATCCAACAACTCCAACCATATTGATTTGAAGTACTATAGTGTAAGAGAGAGAGTGAAGCATGGTGAAGTCACTGTTTTGAATATTGACACAGAATCTCAACTTGCAGATCCATTTACCAAGGCTTTATCAGTTGTGAATTTTAAGAGACATACTGAGAACATGGGAGTATTACCTGATTTGAGAGCTTGAGTTCAGTGGGAATGTTGAGTCATTTTTTGAATTTTTATTTCTGTGTAATAATTCCATTACAGTTTTAGAATTTTTCAGATACTTGTATTTGGCATCTGCAATTTATCAATAAAATTGAGGTATTCCAGAAAGAAATTATTTCATTGATAGTTAACTTGTGTGAAGCAATTATTTTAGTTATTTCATTCTAAATATATGTGTGTTATCAAGTGAACTGCTATGCTTGCATAGATTTACAGTTACAGAAAGACAACTACAAGTTCACTGGTGTTTAGAGGTTGTTGTCAAGATTTTGTTTTATCAAAATCATTCTGAAGGACTGTGAGCAAAATGGCATTACAGGTAGATATACTTGCCATATAGCTCTCTTGTTATCACTTAGAGCTTATGTGAATACAGTAGCTGATGTTAGTGGTTTTTAACCAATATGTTTGTTCCAAACTTAGTTGGTTCTGAATTCTGCATTAGTTTCTGTACTTGACCGAGCTCAATGAGATCTGAGTTTTTACATGTTTCAAGTGCACATTTCAGTTGTTGTTTAATTCAAGTTATTGGTTCAATTGTTCTGCAAATAGAAAATGTTAGTCCAAGTGGGAGAATGTTAGAATTAAGTGGACTTAACATTATCTAAAAGCATTAAGTAAATAGAACAATTGATTTAACTAAAGAAATAACAAGAAATATGTAAATATAACTCTAGTTCCAGTAATCTATCGAGATGTATATCTCTTGATAGAAGTAGGACTCTCATTATTAATAACCTGATTAACATGAAGTGTTGTGATAAGTTTTAAGTCTCCTAAACTGATAAATATGAAGTAAAACTAGGACTCCTTATGGGATGAGTCCGGGATAAGGTTTTGGCCAATATATAAGGAGGAGAAAGTCCCTATGTTCAACACTGCATTTTGCATACATTCTCAGCCCCATTCTAAAGCATCTAGTGTTGAAGCATAGAAGACTTTCTTCCATTTGTGCAGCTGCTTATTTCTGATCTTAGAAGATGTCTGCTACGATGAATGCTTTTGGACAAGCTGTAGCTGCAGGGATTGAAAGTGTCAATCCAGGTGATTACTCCTACCGGGACTAGGAAAGCTTCTGGTGTGCTGCATAATTGTTTTGTTCTTGTGCAGGTTGTGTGTTATGTGTCTTTGTGATATGATCTTGTGTGCATCTTGTTTTGTAACATGAAGAACATCACAGAGGCAATGGAGATTCTGATGCATGTAAAAGGTCTAGAATTCCTAGCCTTTACAGGTAGTTTTGTAGGTGAGGAAATTTCGGCTGATCTTGGCATGGTCGATTTTGATGGATTCCAAAATCTCCGATTTTTATCTTTTGGTTATTGTGAGCTCACTGGTCAAATACCTGCATATTTATCTAAGCTTGAGAACCTGGAGGAATTGGCTGTGAATAATAATAGAATCAGAGGGCAATTCCTAGTTGGTTGGGGACTCTTCCGAGGCTCCGTTCTATGGACTTGTCATCCAATCTAATTTCAGGTGAATTTCCCAAGGAACTTTGTGGACTGCCCATGTTGGCATCTGAACAGACGGTAGCTCAAGTAGATAGTAATGATCTTGAATTGCCTGTCTATACAACCAGTGGGGTATTGGTAGCCAGCCAGATCAATTTTCGTTACATTGACCCAACGATAGACATAAGCATGAATATCATGAGTTGTAAAGTACATATTGAGATTGGCCAATTGCAGCTTCTCCATGGGCTGTATCTTAGCAACAACAACTTCTCCGCCAACATTCCAGAGCAGATATCTAAACTCAAGAATTTGGAGAAACTGGATCTCTCCGAGAATCATTTGTCAGGAAAAATCCATCATCATTGACAATCCTTAATTTCTTAAATTATTTTAATCTCTCATACAATAATCTCGAAGGATCAATACCAACAAGCACCCAGCTCCAAAGCTTAAATGCCTCTTCTTTTGAAGGAAATCCAAAACTTTGTGGTGCCCCACTTCCGGTCAAGTGCCTACTGATTAACGGCACAAATGCAGATGATAGAAAGACTCCAGATTATGTGGAGATCGAATAGAGATCAGATTCAAATTCCATGGTTTCCTACTTCCCCTGTTCTTGGGTTCATTGTAGGATTTTTAGGAGTTTGTGGGTCTTTGGTGCTACAAAAGAAGTGGAGATATGCATATTTCGAGTTTGTAGAGTGTTCCAGATAGGCTTTGTGCGACTTTTAGTTGTGTGTATGGCCCAGTTAGAAGTACTCTCTTTTTTTTTTATGTTTTTCTGGTTGTTTTCTTTCTGATTTGTTTTGAATAAATTTATGTTGCCTTTCTACTTGTTAGGCTCTATGTGACTGTACGTCATATATGTGTGTGTGTGTTACATTTGTACTACAAATTTTATGAAGACACTACCTTCAAATACCCATCAAATTGGTACGGTTTTTATCAGAAAGCTCACTGGGTCAGAATATCTGAAAAACTTTGACAGTGCAAACCTCTATGTTCTCCTTTAAGTTTACCTAGGCGTCATCATAGGCCGGGTTAGGGCCAGCCCTACTCTAAAATTTAGGGCTTAGGGTAGGGCCGGACCGGGCTTTGACTAAGTCAACAGAACTTAGGGCCGGGCTGGGGCCTCAAAATACAAACCTTTACCCTCTCTTCAGGCCCATTCTGCAAGGGCCGGACCGGGATAGCCTTTCCGAATAGGGTAGAGCCGGGCTTTTGTCTAACTCACATAAAATCAAATTTTGCTAACTATAAAAAAAAAAAATATATATATATGTATATATATATATATTTATGTATATATATATATACACACACACACACATCACTGAGTACTTTATATTTCAGAACCTGAGTTGAGGAGGAACAAGTCTCAATCTGAGGCGAAACAACTCTCGATCGGAGGAGCAACAAGTCTCAATCTGAGGAGCAACAAGTCTCGATCTGAGGAGCAACAAGTCTAAATCTGCGGCAGAACAAGTCTTGATCTGAGGCGGAACAAGTCTTGATCTGAGGCGGAACAAGTCTCAATCTGCGGTGGAACAAATCTCGATCTGAGGCTGAACAAATTTCGATCTGTGGCGGAGAAGATAGATCAACTGGTCTGGACTCTGAAGAAGAGTACTCGCAAGTCTCTACTGGTCCAAAACGGCCGGATGTGGTGGCTGGCGGCGAAGAAGTATAGGTTTGAGACGGAGAGTTTGAGAGAGAGTCTGTGAGGGAGGCGCTCGATGTCGATGACTGATGAGTGATGACTCGATACTTCGATAGTGGGATAGGTTAGGTTAGGATTTTGCTAGTGAGGTGAGTTGGACTTCGACAGGTCGATTTGGGTTGGGCCTTAGACTTAAGAGACCCATTTTGTAAAGATTGTATCTCTTTGACAGATTCAATTATATTTGATACTTCATCACAATTTCTATAGTTCTATAGTTTTTATACACATGTAATATTCAATATTGTAATAGAAAATAATAAAAATATAATATTAATTTTTAGGGCTGGGTCGTAGGGTAAGGCCGGGTTTCATTTGTATGACCCATACCCTACCCTATTTTAGAAAGGGTCGGGCCGACCAGCCCTAATGGAAGGGCCGGTCTGGGCTTCGGCCCGGGCCCAAGGGCCATATGATGAGGCCTAAGTTTACCTAATAGATCCTATGCTAAAGTATACAAAATTACAGCAATTTGATGAAATATTATTTTTGAAAACATGCAAATGGTTTCTAAAGATATGGTCTGGAGTAAAAGCTACGGCTGCTCAAAGTAGGCTATAAGTTTCCCATATAAAATACTTTCTTCAGTTCCCAACTTCCTACCAACTGTGAGGTTCCTAATCAGTCTCGAGTTGCTGAAATGGTAGTATGCAGAGTTCTTGATCACTATACATGCTTTGTTGATAAAACAAAATATGGATTTGTACCCAAATAGTGAGCTAAGAATTACTCCGGACACTCATCTTTAATTGTAAACCAAGTTCCTTGGACCATCTCCAACGGAGAGGTCTTTTTCCACCTGGCAGCCCAACGTCTACTTTTGACTAGGCCTGGGATTTTCAAACCTGGAACGGTGGAATCGACCAGGTCCGAACCGGAAAAAGGCAGTTCGGTTCGGTTTAATAATTTGAAAGAAGAGTTTTTTGTAAGCACCGAACTGGTTTTCCTATAATGGTTCGGTTTCAATTCTTAGTTTTTGTTAATTGTAGGAACTGGCGGAGTTTGGGAGATTAGGCTGCTTAGCGCCTTAGCCTGCTTACATATGGACCAAAGATTTGAGAAGCCCACATCATTGTGCAGCCCAGTACCCATTTCAATTAACCAAAAAACCCCAAGCTTGCCTACTCAGTCAATCAGTTTCTATCAAACTAACCTAGCCCCGACCCTTCCTTCACTTCTTCACTTCTTCTAGTTCTTCTGTTCTTCCCCGATCGGCGATCCTTTCTCAGCTACTTAGTCAGACAGTCAGTCGGAGGCTTGCAACCCTAGCCAGCTAGGCGGCTAGCCCCAATTTCTCAGAACCCCAAGCTTGCACTTCATCCCGAGGCCATTCCAAATTTCCAATCCCAATTCCCAAACTCAATTCACCATTTCATCATCTTCATTCGTCTTCCTAGCTCACCAATCGAATTTATTTTCGGATACCAGTAAAGGCGTAGAGCTACAACTTCATTGATTCTTTGCAAGCTCCATCACAACTACTTGAATTTCCCGAAACTCACATGGCTTCAATTCCTTTGATTCCTTCAAATTCAAGTACTGATTCTCCCGGGAATGAGATTGTACTTGCTTCAATAGCAACACAACCACGAGAAGAAAAAGTCCAATCTCACAATCCTGGCACATCGAATAAACCTGCTACAAAGAGAAAGATGGAAAGGAGCAGCAGGTTGGGCACACCACAAGAGCACAGTATAAGTATTGTCCTACTCACCTAGCATGTAATTCGACTAGTAATGGAACTAGTTCTTTGATAAAACACATCAAAGTTATATGCAAGAAATATCCGGGTAGAAATCAGTTAGCAGGGGGTCAAACTCAGATTGTAGGTGATGATGTGGATGATACTATATCTGCTAGGCAGTGGACTCAAGAAGCTTGCATTCAAGCTGCTACGGTTATGATAGTTATGGATGAAATGTCATTTAGTGCCATAGAAAGACCAGGGTTTAGGTATTTATGTAAGGTGGCTATTCCAAAATGGAAAGTTCCTTGTAGGAAGGTTGTTGTGAAAAACTTTTTGAAAATGTATGAGATGAAGAAGGAATTGAGCTCTCATTGTGTGTGTTTGACAACCGCTACTTGGACATCGGTTCAGAATATTAATTATATGGTTTTAACTGCCCATTTATTCATTCGACCCCCTTGGTTTTAACTGCCCATTTCATAGATAATGGGTGGAAATTGCACAAAAGAGTTATCAATTTCTGTGTGATCCCAAATCATCAGGGAATTACAATAGGGAAGATTTTGGAGTCGTGTTTGAGGGCTTAGTCTATTGAGAGGGTGTTAACTATTTTTGTGGATAATGCTTCTGCAAATAAGCATGCAATAGACTACATTAGGAAAAAAATGAACAGTTGGGAAAAGGGAGTGATTTTGGGAGGTAAATTTCTGCTTGTTAGGTGTCTAGCGCACATCATCAACCTTGTTGTGAGGTCTGCATTACATTTATTGGACAAATTTGTTGGGAGTATAAGAAATGCAGTTAGATATGTCCGAAGCAGCTCATTAAGGTTGGATGCATTCAAGGCTTGTTGTGAAAAAGAATATGTTGGATCGAAGAAGATTTGTGTGTTGGATGTTCCAACAAGGTGGAATTCCACCTACATTATGTTGGAGACAGCTTTAGGACTTAGGAAGGCATTTGATAGGCTGCAAGATGATGAGGATGTGAAGTACACTAGTTACTTTGATGAAGAAGAAGAGTTGGTTGAGGAGGATGGTGACGAACCGGATGATTTCAGTGTGCCTTTGTCTCAAATTAGGAGCAGGGCATCTGCTAAGAGAGTTGGACCACCTAATCAGCAGGATTGGGCAAAGGCAGTGGTGGTCACCAAATTTCTAAAGGTGTTTTACAATGTTACTTTGAGAGTTAGTCCACAAAACACCCTACCTCACCTCATGCTTTCCATGATATTGTTGTGATACATGCTGAAATTGAAGACTTGTTTATGCAGCCTACACATGGTGATGCAAGTGAGACACAAAAAGTCCTTTTTCAGATGGCACAGAAGGTGAGGGCTAAGTATAAAAAAATACTTCGGAAAGCTTGAGGATATTAACCAGCTTTTGTTGGTTGCCTTGGTTTTGGATCCTAGGTATAAGCTTAGGAATGTTGAAAGGACATGCAAGTGATGTTGAACATGGAAGATTCGGTAGTGAAGCAAAAGAGTAGTGAGTTGAAAGACTTGGTGGTGACCCTAACTGATTTGTATGCCTCTTCTAATGGTGCTGCAAGTTCACAAAAGACCATAACATCATCTGACATGACTCAAGTTGGTTGCAGTACAAGTGTGAGTGGCAAGATGGCAGATATGCTTAGGGATTGGGAGAAAGAGCTTGAAGATGGTGATGCTATTGTTGTGAATAATGAGGTTGAAAGATATCTTCTGGACCCTATAGAGAAGCCCCCCAAAGGAGTTAAATTCAAGATGTTGACATGGTGGAAGCTAAATGACCCTAAATATCCCAATCTACAAGCCCTAACAAAAGATGTTCTTGTCATTCAAGTGTCAACCGTGGCTAGTGAATCCACTTTCAGCACCGGAAAGAGGTTATAGATCCTCACATGAGTTCTTTAACTCCTAGATCAATTGAGGCTTTGATATGCCTTCAAAATTAGCTAAAATCAGATGCCATTACCAGCTTGGCTTATGTTCCTACTCCGGAGGAAATGGAATGGTTTGAAGATGTTGAACAAGGTATGTTTTTAACCTTATGTTCAGATTGGTATCACAGTTTAATTTTTTGTCTCATAACCTGTTTTTACTTTTGTTTGGCAGAACAAGATAAAGAAGAAAGAGAGAGGAAGAAGAAGGAGAAGGAGAAGGAGGCTACTGCATCTACAAAGGCAAGCAAAGCCAGCAGGGCATCCACAAGCACAGATGCGGCAAAAGCCATCCAAGTGTCTGCTTGAGGTGATATAGCCTACTGCAGCTTGCTTTGTTCTTTTTTTTTTTTTTTATAGTTTCGTTGTCTGTATGGTGTACTTAAACTGCTTAGGGTCATTTTAAATTGATTTTGTGGCTTGTGTTTGGCTATTTGCAAAGAAGATGGTGGCTTTGCTATTTGCATTTAATTTTTAGAGTTAATTACTGTTTACTCCCTATAGTTATAGGGTTTCATCGTTTCAGTCCCTGACGTTAGAATTTCACCTAAAAAGTCCCTGAACTCCCAATTTCCTCTCAATTAATTGGTCCCTGCCGTCAACTTTTAGTCAAAGACCCCGTTATCACTAGTACAATAACATGATTTAAGGACACCTAAACCGTGTCCTTAAATACATACAAGGACACGTAAAAAATGTGTCCTCTATCCGGGTGTCATTGTAAGTCCCAAATAAGGACACCGAAAATGTGTCCTCTTATCTATACGAGGACACATTTTATGTGTCCTAATAGCTGTGTACGTGGTGTCCTTAAATGTATAAGAGGACACCTAAATTGCATCCTTATATTATCAAATAAGTGTCCTCTTTTCTGTATGAGGACACACAAATTGTGTCCTAAAAGCTCTGAAAATGAGTCCTTAAATCTATTAGAGGACACAAAAGCAACACACTCAAATGTGTCCTCTATTTTATACAAGAACACAGAAATTGTGTCCTCAAAGATTTGAAAATGGAGTCCTTAAATCAATATGAGGACACAAAAATTACATTCTCATATGTCCTCTACTAGGACACATTTCTTGTGTCCACAAAACAAAATGAAAGTGTCATCCTTTGCTTGTAAGGACTCATAATATGTGTCCTTAAAAGTTGAAAACTATCCAAAAAAAATATCCAAAGCATCTGAAAACCACCAAAAAGACTATATTACTCACTAAAATACATTAATATACATACAAAATAAGTCCGCAGTGACTACAAAATGAACTAGAAAAAAAATAACTTAATGAATACTCTATAATCTTCTCTGAAGTGACTACAAAATGAACTAGAAAAAATAAATTAATGAATACTAATCTTCTGATTGGATATCAACCATGAATAACTGCAGCACTGCATTAACTCCACTTATATCTCCTTGCCAAATAATATCCTAAATAAACAACCCAGAAAACATACAATTAGATAACTGCTAGAATGTGTTATGTACCTAATAGCCGTATAATATTATCAAAGACCACAAGAATCCTCAAGTTATTCTTCTCTAATAATTGGGAACATAGAAGTAAATGGTAGTTACACCTATACATAAAGAATTGAGAAAGCAAAATCAATAACAATAGGTTATAATGTTAAATTTCAAATCAGCAATAGTATGAAACACGCCCAGGGTGGTTTGATGCCCAGTGGTTTGAAACATTTCAAATCAGAATTAATAATATGTCACTAATAGTATGAAGTCAGCAATACTATATAAAACATGCCTTGGGTGGTTTGATGCCCACTGTAAGGAAGAGCTCAGGGTTCATTAGAGGCAGCTCCAGCATTCAAAATGAAAGTTTCGAGTTAAAGTTCACTGTATTTCAAATAGTGTAACATTTTAAACTGGTTGCCATTGGGTAGTGATGTATTCAAAGTTCTCTTGTTTTCCATGAGCAAAAGTATAAAAAGAAAAAAATAAATAAAGGCGGGGGGAGAGAGAGAGAGAGAGAGAGAATACCTTGTAGGTACAATTATGTGCAGACAAATCAACTGTACTAGTTAATCCTGCCCCTACCCACAAATAAAATGAACCAGCATTCTAAGAGTACAAAGAAACGAGCATTAAGTCATTGAAAATGTAGCATTAGGGCAAAAATGATAAAGAATTGACTGCTAAAGATCCAGCTATAATATGTATATACATGCCAGGAAACGCATGTCTCAAAAATAGCCACAAGTTAACTTGGGGACATAAGCTTATATCTAGCAGTGTTGAAGAAGAAAATTTACACAGAAGTAAATCTGCATAAATTTGCCATATGAATACTCAACCGAACATAACCAAGAAATGAAATACTAAACCATAACTCTTTTAAATAAGAAAATAACCTTGAAGTTCATCATCCAGCATTTTAAGATTACAAAGAAACGAGCACCAAGTCATTAAAAATGTAGCATTAGGGCAAAAAAGATAAAGAATTGACTGCTAAAGAGCCAGCTATAATATGTATATACATGCTAGCTGGAAACACATGTCTCAAAATGTTAGAGAGATTTGTGTAACTGAAGATCCATGAAATCAAAGCTGAACATCAGTTTTGATTCTTTGTATTTATACCATTGAATACTGTTTATAACTTATTGTAACAGTAGCATAACAGTCAAATTACCTTAGCTATATAATTGTACATTGTAATTCGATTGAATCAATATAGAAACCACATTTTCTACATGGTATCAGCGTTTAGGTTACTTACCTCTTTCCGATCCGATTTCATCTTCCTCTGCTCAATATAGAAACCACATTTTCTACACAAAAATAGCCACTAGTTAACTTTAGGACATAAGCTTATATCTAGCAGTGTTGAAGAAGAAAATTTACACAGAAGAAGTAAATCTGCATAAATTTTCCATATGAATAGTCAACCGAACATAACCAAGAAATGAAGTACTAAACCATAACTCTTTTAAATGAGAAAATAACCTTGAAGTTCATCATTGACAAAAGCATGGAGAGCATGGCCTTTTGATTCAATTAGAAGTACTGGTGAGCTTCCTTTCTTTAAGAACTCTTCATTTTCATCAACAAATATGCTGCCATTAGGGAATATTAGGAGTCAAAGAGATTACTTTGCTTTTAATGAGCAAATTGATTGAGAGCGAAAAACAACAAGCAAAGGTAGTCAGATAAAATATAAAGCTCCAAAGATAATATCAAAGTAAATTATATGAAACCCATGCAATGTTTTTTTTTTTTTTTTTTTTTCACATGTCCATCGATTCAAAATGAACAGCCACCTCAAAGTCAAGAAAAAATAAAGCTACAATGTTTCTGTCCTTGAGAGATTTCCCTTGCCTATTCTGATATTAGTTTGTCTTTGAAATAGTGTTTAGTGGTATTCAACCTTGCAAGGAAATAAGTCCCTTAACTAGTAATATTAAAACACAACTACTCTGGAGGCTAATTAACACCCCTCGATATTCATATAAAGGTTAATGAACAGGGTACTAGTAAGGTGGCAAAGGAGGAGGAAATTTAAACTACTTATTTTGCAATTTCAGAGGGAAATTTAAAATGTGCCCATCATGTGTGCCTAGTGGAAACATACAATTCTAATTTTTAGAAGTCTAGGCAATTTTATATTGGTGTAAAGTTACCATTCAAAAACCAAGTCGGTGGATGTCCCTAGAATCCTGCTTTTTAAGAAATTAATGCATCATGAGGAAAGACAAACCTTAGTTGTATACCACAGGTAGTGGTAACTTTTGTGGTATTGATGTGATCTACAAATCGAAAGTCAGCTTCACCCCAGATCCCAGCTTTCTCCACAAATACCTCCCACTTAAGACCTTTCATGCCTTTAGTTTCAGATGCCATCTCAACTACAGAAGTTTGGGATGCTACTTGTTGGAAAATTTTATATTCAACTATAAATCCTACTTGAGCAAAATAATAAATCAAAATTAAGGATAAGCATATGGCATTTCTCATAACTATTTCACCAGTATTTTATCTGCAGATTACTTGTAAAAGCACAAATTACCAAAAAAAACAAAAATTCATGATGAAGTACAATAAATTGTAGACCCCAGTGCAAGAGAGTTCTAATTCAAACTCTCTACCAAAGTGTTACACAACAAAAACTTGGGGCTTCAGAGTTCGAATGCGGCTTGTCTAAGAAGCAGACTGTCTACAACTCTACATATATATGTACACACACACACACACACACACACATATATATAAAGACAGACATGTATGCATTCATATGTATGTATAAGATACGCAAAACATCTTAACAATTTGAAATAAAATATCTTGGCGGGAAGGAGATTGGGATTCAGAATGTTTGGAAGAATGCAGGCTCAAGAAACTGAGTATCTACCTTTGCTATGTTAAATACTACAGTCTTGTAGTCAGCCAGTATGCTAACTGACCATGCTGGTAGATGATATGACACATAACGAAATACTACTCTTTTGTCATTATTGTCGTCCATATTAGAAATAAAAGCAGCACATGCTCCGGAAGAGTTGGTGAAAACATCAACCTGCAATGAAGGCGATGTTCATTAATGTCACCCAAGTAGGTAAATAGATTAAAATCACATCAGAATGCAATTGACGGAACTAATGGTTACAAGAGTTAAGCGGCAGTGGATATGGTATCACAGGATAAACTTACTTAACAAGATTCAGAAAATGGGAGTGACCATAACAAAGCTTTAAATAAACAAATCTAAATTCTATAAAGTAGCAGAATGCAATCTGACTCGAGTTCGGAATGCTGAAAAACACTCACCTGAATGATCCAAGATGAGCTATGGTATATGTAGCTTGTCTTAGTAGTCCAACGGAGAGACCCTACACATAAAAATCCCAATTAGAGAATCTAATCTGACAAGCTCTAAGTAACTAAAGTTCAACCAAAAAAATTCTTCCACATTTTGAGCCTCAAATCTGATGTGCATTGGAAGGCAGCCATCATGGATGTGCTAACCTTCACAGATGATGAATTTGAAACATGGTAAATAACACATGTTAATAAACATGTAACAAGCGATACTGTTAAGTAAGAACTTATCTTTCTTCCCATGCAAAAATCCATCAAGGTAAAACTACAAATAAAGACCTTTAGTTTTCAAATCTCATGTTCCAATGCGCACACTGAGTGACTGAGCTGATAGTGTAGCTTATCCTATACAACTTTGAAAAATTCAACAACAAAAAGAAACAAAATTTAGAAGGAGAGAAGAGAAATATGATACCATATGCATAAACAGCAGTGTTCAGGAGTGTGTTTCCTTGTTTTGCTGGATCCCATTACCATTTGCCAATTGTGAAGCTGGAAGGACATGGTTCAGGAATCAGGACTGTATTTCCTTGTTTTGCTGGATCAGATATCATGCCCTCAAGGACAAAGCACTTTAGCAAAATAATAAACAAAATGGCAAAACATCAAGCCACATTACTTATCAGAGAATCACTGAGATGCAAACTATCTGGAATATAGATGTATTTTTTATCTTCCTCTCAACTATAAACTAAACAAAAAGAGAAAATGGAGCTAGTATAAACTAGTGTATAGTTGTTCTTCAGAATGATATAACATCAAAAAATAAACAGACAAAGAGGCGAAGGTATCTGGGCAAACAAAACCTTAAGAATGAGGGACTGCCATAAGAGAGGAATCAACCCAAATCCCAGAAATCGCCGAGTCCCAGTCAAGACTGACAGAAACGACACACCGGTCTTAGAATGGACAACGGAGGAGTTGAGTGCGTTCTGGATAAATGGGTGTGTTGGGTTCGTGGGGTTAAGTGTGCGAGACGACAGCGACTCCGCCGCCTTCGTCACCTCCTTCTCCAACAACTCCTCCTCAAATCCCTAAATGGAATTTACACCCACACACAACTAAATTTTGACTGGAATTGAAGGACTGGAAAACCTAACAGAGATAGATCGACGGCTGTTTTAATCAACACAAGAGAGAGAGAGAGAGAGAGAGAGAGAGAGAATGTCAGCTCCAATAAATCTCCCAAATTTTCTGTTTGGGAAAAAGCATAATGAAAAAGCCATAGTCAGATTGAAAGGAGAGAAAATTACCCTTTCGTGGTAAGTGAATTTTTTTTGCTCAGAGCTAAAGAATCTGAGATCCACAATTTGGTTATTCGACATGAGGAGAGGGCAGATGAGAGAAACGAGGGAGAGAGAGAGAGAGAGAGAGAGAGAGAGAGGGAAAGGGAGAGGGAGTTTAACATTTGGCCCAAAAAAAAGGGCGCCTTTGTGTGGGAAAGTTTAATTTTGGCCAAAAAAGGGCTTCTGTTGCCCTGTTTTTTTTCCCGCTCGTCCTTAAAAGGATTTTAGGACACTACAACTAAAAGATGTCCTTGTAGGGTGTCCTTATAGGCAGTATTTGTAGTAGTGTATTTTGCTGATGTGGCATTAATTTCAAGCTAAAATGTCTATTATACCCTTGTTTACTCTTTTTTAATTTATTTTTTTCTTTTCTCTCCTTTTTTTTTCTTTTTCTTTTTACCTCTTCTTCTTCCAGCTCTCTCTCTCCTCTTCTTTTTATCTCCGCCATCACCCCAATCTGCCATGGCTAAGCCAGCCACCCAAGTCATCTGCATCTAACGAGCACACTTCGTGCTTGTCGTCGCCGCCAATAGAGAATCCAGCTCTGAACTCGCAGTCTCTCTTGGAGTTAGAAGCTCCTGGACTTAACCTCATCAACTCCATTTCAACCCATATCGAACGCTTTCTCCACCTCCACCTGTCGAAGTCCACACCGTTAGCTAAGTGACAGTATTGGATCGTCAACGACGATGAGCAGAATCCTGGTTTTGAGGAATCCAATCGCGTTCGTATTGGGGTTGGTATTGGTTTGCATCTTTGTAATACCCGCTCACAATGCTACATCTTCCAGATCCAACCACAACAGCCACCACTCATCATTCCCACAGTGATAACAAGTTACTGATCAGAAAGTTTGGGGAGATGATGATTGAAATGTTGCCGGAAGATCTAGCTTTCATGGTCTTTATCCCATCGGAGAAAGCTTTCAAGCGGGACCTGAGGTTGGACCCGACTGATAGTTTTGTTGAGGAGAAGATGAATGATACGTATGCAATGGTTTCTAGAGTGTTGGGCTTCTCAGCCGTGCCGCGGAGTATTGGTTCCGAAACAGTGGTTTGGGAAGGAGATTTTGTATGGTTCAATATCGGAGTTTGTGCTGTACATAATGAAGGATAAAGATGGAAGGCTAGTTGTCAATGGGGTTCGATCAGAGAGAGTTGATCTGAGAAGGAAGGGGAGTCTTGTGCATGTTATGGATGGGGTTCTGATAGATGCCGAGTTCCAACAATCGGTTCAGTATGATGGTGAAGAAGATTGATCGGTGTTTGGTGGTGTTTGGGAGGTGAGAGAGGAGGAAGAGGTGGTGGTGGTGTTGGCGTTGCCATTGGTGAAGGAGGAGAGGAGGAAGAGGTGGTGTTTGGGAGGTGAAAGAGGCGGAAGAGGTGGTGGTGGTGCTGTTTGGGAGGTGAGAGAGTGCGAGAGAATGGAAGAGGAAGTAATTAAATAGAAAAATAAAAATAAAACAGAATTTTTTTTAACTGAGGGTAAAATAGATATTTTGGCATAAAATGGCTGCCACGTCAGCAACTTAACGGATAAATTGATGGAAAATTGTCGGCAGGGACGAATTGGGAGGAAATTAAGAGTTTAGGGACTTTTTAGGTGAAATTCAAAGGTCGAGGACTGAAACGAAGAAACCCTATAAGTATAGGGAGTAAACAGTATTTAATCCTAATTTTTAGCTTTGCTGTTTGCATTACATTATAATGATTAAACTGATTCAAGTGTGCAACTTGCTGTGTATATTTTTCTTTTTTCTGTTTGTTATGTGTACCTATGCAGCTTTGCACTTTAGGAGTGTTTATGTTCATTTTTGAGATTGTTTGGTGGCTTCCAGCTTTGCACTTAAACTGATTTTTTTTTTTTTTATTGAAAAGAGGATCAAAGGGTTTCACTCCTGCCCTCATAGTGACTCGAACCCATGACTTCGTACATAGGTAGTGGGTGCTCAAAGGGTACTTAAACTGATTTAAGTATGCAGCTTTGCACTTAAACTGATTAAGTATGCAGCCTTGCACTTAAATATTTCACTTCAATTGATTAAGTATGAAGCTTCGCACTTAAATATTGGACTTCAATTATGGAAGAATATAGATAATGTCTTGCTGTGTTTTGCTGTATTTTGGCATCTTGCTGTGCAAAGAGTTTTGGGATGTTGCTGTGTAAAAGTAATGACATAATAATTATATTATCATGTTGGTTTTGCAGAATGCAGTTGGAAGAATCAAGGCTGCAAGTCAAGGACCAGCAATCCTTTATTTTTTTTCCTATGAACTTTCTAGTTTCTATTGTGCTCAACTGCTCATTTATGATTTGATTTGTGCACGACTGCATTGTGATTCAAGTTCCATTTGTGAATTGTGCAAGACTGCATTGTGGCAGAATGCAGTTGGAACTCGATCTTTATTCAATTCATCACTTCATTAGTTCATTGTGGCATTTCCATGCCATTTGTGAGCTTATGTATTGTTGCTACTACATAGTTGAAGAAGTTAGAAGTTCATGAACTCATTGAGCTGTAATTAAAGACTTCCAATTGTTGAAAATTGCATCAAAGACTTGAAGTTCTTTGAAGAGGTTGAACATTTGAACTGTTGAAGTGGTTTTGAACTTTTTATTCATTTGATTTTATATTTTCAATGTATTGTACTACTGATTGTTTCATTTCATTGTATTGGTTGTGTTCAGCATTGAAGTTTAATGATCTTTGAAGTTATGAATTGCAATGAAATGTGGCTGGGAAACTGGAAAAAGTCATTTGTTTTCTTTCTGGCAAGGAACCGGTTCCAACCTGTAACCGAACCGAAAACAACGGGTTCCGACAAAAAAAAACGGGCACACTGAACGGAAAAAGAGACTTCGGTTCCAGTTCCAGTTCCGGCAAAAAATTCCAAAACTAGAACCAATCCTAGAACTACTTTTGACTGTCCAAATTCCTCTTCAACCCATATGTCATTTACACGTGGATTTGACAATTTAAGGCTTTCTGTCAAATTTGACAGCCCAAACCTCATCTGTCTTTGTTTTTTATATTATTATTTTTCTCTCTTCTCCTCTTCCTTCTCGTCTTCCTCTTCCTTTCCCCTTTTACCTTCTCAGTTCTCACAAAAGTCAGAACTTTACCTGATTAATCAAGAACATCAAAATCCATGATTAATCAAAAAAGTTATTTCTTCTATCTTCTTTCATCGACCTCATTCTCCACATCTGGTTCTTAGCATCTCCATCATCACCTGTTTAATTTACCAATAAGATGAATGATTTTGCAACAGCAATTTTGGATTGAGGGGCAGCACCCACAACGAAATCAAGACCAAGATCATCAATACCAGGATCTCAAGAGAGAGCGGTGTAGAGAATCTTGACGCGGACCTCTCCAGCCTGCGGCGGAGCCACCTAGACGTCTTCGATAACTAAAGGCTTGTTGGGTTCCCAAGCCACCGCCGCTTTGCAGGTGATGACTTGACCTTGGGTCGCCATGGATTTGATTGTAACTAAAACCACAGAGCAAAACAAGAGAGAGAGAGGGGGAGAGAGAGAGAGAGAGAGAGAGAGAGAGAGAGAGAGAGAGAGAGAGAGAGAGAGAGAAGATGAGAGAGGATGGAGAACTCTTCGGCATAAGCCGAGCGAGTTGATTCTGAAGATGGTTCTTGAAAATGTTATGGTTGAATTGGGTTGAAGAAGATCTGCTTGACGATGGTGAAAAATCCATCATTGATCACTGAAAATTGTCTTCGACACTCTTTCTCGATTTGCCTTCCCTCTTTGTTAAGCCTCTACCTACAGTTCTACACAACTCCTATTGCTGCTCTTTTTCCATGGCTTATTGAAGAGGAGATACAGAAGAAAAGAGATAGAGAAGAAAGAGAAAGTTGGTTTTATTATATTTTATATAATATCTGAAAAAAAAATTAATAAAATAATATTTAAATTTGACATCTCTGTTGGAGTAGAAGTTTGTCAAAAATAACAATTGCCACGTCATCTTTCAAATTTGAATTTGATATTAACATTTTGACCAATTTGTTGGAGATGCTCTTATCATCCTAATCTATAGTCTATGTTTAGATTCTATTCGAAACGCATTCAAGACTCAGGTTATATACTGACTGTATATACAAAGGCTTGAGCCAAATTACACAAGAACTAAGCTAAACAAATGTACACACAACGGAAATTCAATACAGATGAAATAGGTTCAGGGATTGAAATACGGTACACCTTCCAAGCGTAGTTGGATCAATTGGCAGAAGCTGACCCCTCGACTATTTCCTTCGGTTATCTCCTCCTCTTCTTTTCCTTATTCTCTCTTTAATTTTGTATCTCTCTTCTATACTCTAATCTTTCTCTCGTTTATTACCTTCCTTTCTTCTTTCTCTCTGACTCTCATCTTTGGTTTTGGCTGGAAATTAGTTTGCTCCTATTTATAGGATCGACTACTCTGTATAGACTGGGCCATCAAGCAAAGATAGTACTATAATAAAATGAGAACATAGGTACAATCCTATCTTAATCACCAAGTATTGAGGAGATGGTCATGAATATCCCTATCTATAATCTGCAGGATCTGCAGGTTTCAACTGTTAACTACATCATAGACGCCTCAAGCGAATTGAGCGAACAAAAGTTGATGGCAGTAATCTGGAACTTTATTATCAATCATAATCAAACTTCAACTGCCACAAAAAGAATGATGCCGCTCCAGCTCTCTGTCTAATTAGTTAGTATCCAGATGCACAGAAACTTGCAAATGGTAGCCTTGCGTATACTTAATAAGCTATTTAAGCATTTAAGTATATACTTAAAAATTTGGGTTCTCACAGTAGGCAACTAGGTTCTGAGATCAATCAATCAAACCGCGTTCCACATATCATCCTCTCCATTCTGTACGGTGCGTATCCTACAGCATGAACTTAGTCCCTTCCATTTGGTTCTACAAATTGCCAAGGGGTCTAGCGTATGCATCCTCGTTGGGGAGGTCAGACTTCGGATTCCCTCATATCCTCACTCAGCTTGTGGTTGCTGAAAAATTTGAGGGAGGCACACCGGTGGTGGTTGTGGGAGGCATGGTGCGGACATTTATGTCAATAGGCAGCAAACGATACTGAATGTCCAGCTCCTGGAAGATCCTTACCATCTCTTCAAGTAAAAGGGCTCTTCTTTCCCACTTTTCTCCCACATCTTGGAAGTTCATCTTATGTGTTAGCCACAATGCATACCTCATCTTATTTAATTCTTCTACATCCTTCAATACGATCTGTACTTGAGGATACCAGTGCTCCTTTTTACTTTCAATGTAACTGTAAATGCGACCATTGGAAATAATTGGTAAACAGACATTGAAATACATCATAATAACCCAAATTAGGAAGTAGAGAGAGACTTTTTTTCACATATACCTTATCATTCTCTGTTTCATAACAGCAATCTTATCTTGTGGAGTAGATATATGGACACAGAACTCAACAGCATCTCCTGTGTCCGGACTACGATAGAAGTTATTGATGGGCATAGTTGAAAGTGTACTGTTCGGGTACACGATTTTTATGTTGTCATACCTTAGAAAAACTGTAGTCAAGATATTCATTTCTTCTACAACCATCTGAGAGTCATTGATAAAACAATTTTAGACCAGAGACATGAAAATGTGAGAAATTGAATAGAATTTCACACAGGTAGAGATGTAACTTACCTGTACTCCTTGAATTTCACATCGATCTCCCACGTCAAATGGGTGCATAACAAATAAAAATATGACTGCTTCAAATACTGTCCTGCAAGTGTTACCAAAAACAAATGCCACGACCACAAGCTGAGAAGTTGCATAAACAAGATTGGCGCTGGTGACAATATCCAGCACAAGAAGCCATATAACTATAATAACAATGCCAACTATTACATCCACCACGTGTCGAAGTCTGTTCACCGCTGTTTTGGTGTCATTCAGTGTAAAAGAAAGTGCTCTCCGTTCTCTAAAGCAGTTGACCTGTACAAGCAAGCGCAGATTGTATATCAAAACTAGAGGAGACCTATCCTTTAGACAATGTTTTGTAGAGATGGCCGGGGCTTTTAAAGTTCCTGGTTGTGTACTTCTATGCAGTCACAAAAGAAATTGTTGCCAATAATTACATGCTGTTAGGTTTCTCAGTTCGGGTTGATCAACTTCTTCTGTTCCTTTTTCCCTGCCTTACTAAAATCTACGTTGGCATATTGGGCGACCAACATGACCAAGCCTTAAAACCTAACAGTTCTGTCTAGAAGACAACTTAATTGATGCTTACCACCCAATTTTTCAAGGAATTTTTGCGGATTCTGCGAGTCTCGGAGGCCCCTTCAAAGAGACTCATGGTCTTTAAAGCCTCCTCTTCTCCCATGAAACGCAACAAATCCTCCAGGTAGATGTGCCTGCCAGAAAATGAGTAGATTGAAAGATGGAATTTCATGAAGAACATATTGCTAAAAGAACTATGTACAAACTAATAGTCCAATGAATATCTACAAATTGGAAAGTATTGAAACTGCACATGTTCTGTTCACGGAGAAACAAATAGGAAAACCATAACACAGTCAAAGCCAAGTAAAGAATGCAGAAGCAAAAACACTAAAATGGGAAGGAATTGAAACATACTTTGAGCCAGGCCGTGCCACATTGCGAAATATCTTTTTAGCTGCAGCCTTTGCCTCAACTTCACTTTGATCATAGTATCACCCTCATCCTGAGCGCTGGAATCCAGAATTTGCTCATCGAGTGTCGTAAGATGCCCTTTTCTAACAATGTTCATTAGCCTCTTCATATTCCAAGCAGATACATTTTTTGGATTGAGCCTATGCAAATGATCAATGGTAATTGCAGCCTCCTCTGACTTCTTGGACATTGTTGGTCTTGAAAACTTGCCACTTTTTCCCCCAAGCGCCCCACTTGCAGCAATGAACCTCCCACTTCTCCCAGAGCCACTCCAACCGCCCTCCCAATTCTCGCAGAAGGGAATGCATTTGATCTGAGGTCAGGAGGCATAGTTGCCCCAGCATTCTGTAACTTCCTAACCTCCTCAGCAAGCCTCTCTTCTTCATCCTCCGCATTCTGTACCTCAATCAAGGGACGCCCAGAGAGAGTTTGGATCACATACTGATTAAAAAGCGCGTCCTGAATCCGATCAAAGTAGGATCTAACGTGGAAAGAGGAAGCAAGCACCTTCACAACCAGGGTCTTTAACAACCATAGCAAAACCCCGATCAAGAGACAAAGCAAACCTTTCGTCACATACTCTAGTATTTTGCTATTGGTTTCCTGCTCAACCTTCCTGATTAGCATGAAATGCCAAGCCGTCAAAACAAAACCAAGCCAAATACAGTTCTGCACAGCCCTTCTGATCCCATAAACAAAATACAACACCCTCTTGCGCAGAAGGAAATTCCTTTCCACGAAGAACACCATGATCTTTATCACCCAACCCGAAACCAGCCTCCCGCAAATCGAAACCAAAATCAGCACCTCCCATTTCCACAGCTTCAATTTCCACAGATGCCTCTGTCTCAAAACTCTTAGAGAAAGCGTGCAAACCAAGGCACCAATGATCAAAACCAAACTAAGCCATTGGAGCAGAGTCAATGCATCTAATTTTACCCTCTTGTACTCATCAGGCAGATCCTCTTCCAAAAACGGGTCCTCGTCGTCATCGTCACCGCCGCCGCCTTTCCCCTAACATCCCTGACTTCATCGGACCCGATTTCGGGACCCGAACCTCGTCCCAGCTTTCAGGAGGGTCTATCAATCTAGACTTGGTCTTTAGCCTCAACAAATTGTTGTTCTGAAACGAAGCCTCTCGCCGAAACGATTTGTTCGACGAGCACCTAATGACGTCGGCTCCGCCGTTACTCAACCGACTGCTACGACGTCGTTCGTCGTCAACCACGGAGTCCTTGTTTCGCCTCCGAACAGAATCGTTCCCCGTCTCGGGGATCGGGATCTCCAACCTTGCCGGCGATTGGAACGACACCTTGAGCTCCCGCGACGCCTCGCTGATCCTTGGAGGCTCCGCCAGCGGCGGTTTTTGTAGCTCGTCCATCTCCAAATCCATGTCCAACGACACGTCGCCGCCCGAGGCTCTCTGCTTCTTAAGGTACTGCCCTATCAGCTTCGACGGCGGATCCTCCTCCGCCGCCGGCGCAGTCTGCTTCCCCCTCTGCACGAAATGAAAGCCCCCGCTACCGGCGCTTCCATCGGCGGGGATAGTGGTCCCTTCGTCCTCCGTCCAAAAATCTAAACTCGATTCCCGCCAAATCGTCCCGCCATGCTCCACTTCCCTGACGTTTTCTCTGATGGATGTTGCGGAGGAATCGCCCTCGTCGATCTTGACGATGACCTCTCGGCGGTGGTGGCCCGGCGAATCTGAGGCGATGCTTGCCTGATTCTGGTGATCAATTAGAATCGGGAGCTCCTCGTGGCTGTTATCTTCTACTGCTCCGGCTGAGATCTTTCTCATGTGTTTGCTCGAGCCATGGGATTTGAATGACTTCTTCAACGAAAAATCCATTGGACACTGATTCTTATTCAAATAAAAGCAACCGTTTTCTCATCAGAGTCACTACAGCAGCTAGCATTTCACAAATATCAACCATAATATTACGCGTCAATCATAACTGCATGTCAGTCTATCCAAGAGTGGATCAAAACTCTCCACAGAAGAAGGAAATCGTTACAAAAGAAGCTATATTATGACAGGGAAAATCTATAGGGTTTTTCTACAGAGAAGTAGCTTGTATTTCAAGCAAAATGAGATGCATTTTTCGGTGAGCAGAGAAGAGGAATACCAAATGCAAACATTTTGTAATTATTTCGAAACTTATAGTTGAAACTTGAAACCATATGTTCATTTGAGTTTTCTCATACTGTGTAGTGCACAGGGCTCAACAAGTTGTAATGTACTGAGGAAAAGAAAATCAGAATGCAGTACTTCCTAAAATATGAATATATAGAAGAGCAAAATCTGCAAATATCAAGTTGAAACAGCAAACAATGCACTGACAAATTACCAGAACCTTTGTTCGTATATAGATCTCATGGCTCTATGTATATGTATGTGTCTATACATATATATATATTATCACGCACGTTTCATCTAATAATCACGCAGCATATAGATCTCAAAAATTCAATTTCGAGTACAAAATTAGGAGAGATTCTGGTAATGGGAGACGTACTCTGCTCCTTGAGCTGAATGATGGCCTCTCAAACGGAAACCCCCTCTCCTGGATCGTCAAATAAACCCATCCATCTGATTATTGATAAGGCCTGTCTCTCTCCCATGGCCTCCTTCCTCAGTCACACTGTACCAAAAACCTGAAACTATGATCTCGAAACCCTATTTTGAATGTTCCCATTGGTATTCTTTCTGCAATCTTGTCCCTTCTCGAGAACGACGATGGAAACGGTGTGATAAGTCTAGCGGAGGAATTTTTGTTACATTTGGTCAATGCGTGAACGACCAGAAGCCTGTTGCTTTGGCTTTCCAATTAAACCATGACTAAGTTTAAACGATTGGCTGGGGTTGCGCCACATCAATGGCTGGTGTATTCCATTGATTCATGAATCTGGAGTAGGATTCGGGCCTTTTCATACAATCACAAAATTCTAAAAAGATGTCCTGTTATATATATATATATATATATATATATTATATATATATTACAGATCCTATCTAGAGCGGAGCTCCGCTTTGAAATTAACTTGTGAAGTTCGAGTTTTCGGTCACTTTTCGGTCGCATATCCACATCTCGACCGTTCAGTTTTTAGGTACTAGTGTATAGATCATCTCTGCAAATTTTCAGCCAAATTGATGATAATTAAGGTATCCAACTCGCTTAAACCAATGGATAGACCGAATCTGTCAACCTGAACCGTACTAGCTTTAAGGCAGTTATCAATGCCTTAACGATCATCATTTTGGCTGAAAATTTGCAGAGATGATCTATACACTAGTACCTAAAAACTGAACGGCCGAGATGTGGATATGCGACTGAAAAGTGACCCAAAACTCGAACTTCACACGATTAATTTCAAAGCGGAGCTCCGCTCTGGATAGGATCTGTATATATATATTATTATATATATACAGATCCTATCCAGAGCGGAGCTCCGCTTTGAAATTAATCGTGTGAAGTTCGAGTTTTGGGTCACTTTTCAGTCGCATATCCACATCTCGGCCGTTCAGTTTTTAGGTACTAGTGTATAGATCATCTCTGCAAATTTTCAGCCAAAATGATGATAATTAAGGTATCCAACTCGCTTAAACCAATGGATGGACCGAATCTGTCAACCTGAACCGTACTAGCTTTAAGGCAGTTATCAATGCCTTAACGATCATCATTTTGGCTGAAAATTTGCAGAGATGATCTATACACTAGTACCTAAAAACTGAACGGCCGAGATGTGGATTGCGACTGAAAAGTGACCCAAAACTCGAACTTCACACGATTAATTTCAAAGCGGAGCTCCGCTCTGGATAGGATCTGTATATATAATATATATATATATATATTCTATTCAGAGCTGAGCTCCGCTTTGAAATTAACGTGTGAAGTTCGAGTTTTTGGTCACTTTTCGGTTGCATATCCACATCTTAACCGTTCAGTTTTTAGGTACTAGTGTATAGATCGTCTCTACAAATTTTCAGCCAAATTGATGATCATTAAGGTATCTAACTCGCTTAAACCAAAGGACGGACTGAATCTGTCAACCTAAACCATACTAGCTTTAAGGCAGTTATCAATGCCTTAACGATCATCAATTTGGCTAAAAATTTACAGAGATGATCTATACAATAGGTACCTAATGTATAAATCATCTCTGCAAATTTTTAGCCAAATTGATGATTGTGAAGATATCTAACTCGCTTAAATCAATAGACGGATTGAATCTGTCAACCTGAACCGTACTAGTTTTAAAGCAATTATCAATGCCTTAACAATCATCAATTTGGCTGAAAATTTGTAGAGATGATCTATACACTAGTACCTAAAAACTGAACGGTCGAGCAGAGTACATAAAAATTTGTATATATATATACAGATCCTATCCAGAGCAGAGTTCCGCTTTGAAATTAACGTGTGAAATTCGAGTTTTGGGTCACTTTTCAGTTACATATCCACATCTCGACCGTTCAGTTTTTAGGTACTATTGTATAAATCATCTCTGCAAATTTATACACACACACATACACACACACTTGCTCGGGTGCGGATATCCGTACGTACCAAAGCAAAAGGTACGAATTTCCGATTTTTACCTTGTTTTTTATCACACATTTACATCTTAACCGTTCAGTTTTTAGGTCGTAATGTATAGATCATCTCTACAAATTTTCAACTCAGCCAAATTGATGATCGTTAAGGCATCCAAAACTGCAATTTACACGAATGAACCAAATCTGTCGAACCAGAACCATTCGTGTTCATTGTTGTAAATTGCAGTTTTGAATGCCTTAACGATCATCAAATTGGCTGAAATTTTGCAGAGATGATCTATACATTAGGACCTAAAAACTAAACGGTTAAGATGTAAATGTGTGATTAAAAAGTGGGTAAAAACTGAAAATCCGTACCTAAGCAAAAGATATGGATATCCACACCTGAGAAACCCTGTATATATATTTGACGGAAATCAAAATTAATCTAGCCCTAATCCAATTCTCATCCCTTGACACCACTTGGACAACGTATTTATATTATATGAAATTTATGTAATTACTAATGTTTGGAAAGATTGTCTTTGAAACTTGAAAAAGTAGGTGGATAACAATTCTAATTCTAAAATATAGGCATTAGCTAGATGATGCAGCTCACTTACAAATGTAATGTCAACTGTGACCAAGGGGATTTCAAGAATTACGTAGTGTCGTGACTCAATCTTCGCACACTAAATTTATGTGTTCTCCTCTCTTGTGAGATGAGTAATTATTCTATTTCTGGACTACCATGTGGTGATTTAGACATGAGTAATTATTTCATATTCCGGACTACCATGTGGTGGTTCAGACCAATAGAACAATGACTCTGTAAACCTAGGGGTCGTCAACGGGCCGGGCCGGGCTTTATTAAAAATCAAAGGATCCAAGCCCGTCCATATAAAGCGGGCCTTGCGGGCTTTTTCGGGCCTGGCCGGGCTTGGCCTTGCGGGCTTTTTTGGGCCGGGCCTTGCGGGCTTTATTTATAAATAAATATTTAAAGACACAAGTTTTTTTTTTTTTAATCAAGCTTTGGAAATTCAATGGATAAAGATCAAATACAACCAAAGATAACATATCTATATAACTATATTGTACCCAAAAAAATCTATATTTATATATAGATACTAATTTATTGATAAATAAATTTTTAAAGACACTAATTTTTTATAAATCTATATTTATATATCATACACTCCAAAGAGCAACCCCTATCAATTCAAAGAAAATGAAAAAACCGACCGTTGGATGAGTTTATTACAATAAATTATGAGTGTGGTAAAAAATTTAGCCAATTTCACCATATTTTCGAATCCGATCGGATTAGTCAACCGTAGACACTTATATGTTTTATTGGTTGACCAATGCCGTGACAACCTCGAAACGTGCTTATTTTTTCACATCACATTTGTATATATTCCATCAATGGATGTGCGTGGACATAAGATAAAAAAAATTAATTTTAATTACAAACACATTGGTCTATACCAATTTTCCTCCTAAAGTTGTATGACATATTCATTGTATTTAAATTGTTTAGGTTCATTCTAAAGCAATCATGAAGTGGAAAATGAATTCAGAGAAACCAACCGCTCTATTGAGAGATTGTAATGTTTTATGGTGGTTGTAGAAAATCCAGCCAATTTGGTTATCGTTTCGAATTCGATCAACTAGGTCAAACTTAGTTACTCTTATAAACCTATATTTATATATCATATACTCCAAAGAGCAACCCATATGAATTCAAAGAAAATGGAAAAACCGACCGTTGGATGAGTTTATTACAATAAATTATGAGTGGTAAAAAATTTAGCCAATTTCACCATATTTTCGAATCCGATCGGATTAGTCAACCGTAGACACTTATATGTTTTATTGGTTGACCGATGCCGTGACAACCTCGAAACGTGCTTATTTTTTCACATCACGTTTGTATATATTCCATCAATGGATGTGCGTGGACATAAGATAAAAAAAATTAATTTTAATTACAAACACATTGGTCTATACCAATTTTCCTCCTAAAGTTGTATGACATATTCATTGTATTTAAATTGTTTAGGTTCATTCTAAAGCAATCATGAAGTGGAAAATGAATTCAGAGAAACCAACCGCTCGATTGAGAGATTGTAATGTTTTATGGTGGTTGTAGAAAATCCAGCCAATTTGGTTATCGTTTCGAATTCGATCAACTAGGTCAAACTTAGTTACTCTAATAAACCTATATTTAGACCTATATTTCCCTTCAAAAAAAAAAATAAACCTATATTTATATATCATATACTCCAAAGAGCAACCCATATCAATTCAAAGAAAATGGAAAAACCGACCATTGGATGAGTTTATTACAATAAATTATAAGTGTGGTACAAAATTTAGCCAATTTCACCATATTTTCGAATCCGATCGAATTGGTCAACCGAGATGTAGAATATATATATGCACATATTCTAGAGAAGAATAGAATAAGAACTTCCACACACACCCACACACACATATATATATATATATATAAACACACACACACACACTAGATATATATATATATATACTAGATATTATATAAACACACACACACACACACACACACACACACACACACACACACACACACACATATATATAATATATATCTCTATATATATATATAAACACACACACACACACAATATATAATATATATCTATATAATTATATATATATATATAAACAGACACACATATATATATATACTACTATATATAAACACACACACATATAATATATATCTATATATATATATATATATTTATTATGCGGTAATGCATATATCTTTTCTATATATATAACACACACCCACACACACACACACACACACACATATATATATATATATAAACACACACACAAATATATATCTATGTGAGAGTGTGTGTATATATATATTTATAAACACACACACACATATCTACACATATATATATATATAATATTTACGGGCTTTTACGGGGAGGGCCTAGAGGGCTTTTACGGGGCGGGCCTAGCGGGCCTTTGGCGGGCCGGGCCGGGTTTTTGCGGGCTTTAGGCGGGCCGGCCCTCGGCCCACCGAGGCGGGCTTTTGAGGGTTTTTTGACGGGCCGGGCCGGGCTAAAAGCCCTCAGGGCCGGCGGGCCTCCATCGGCCCACTTGATCCGCGGGCTTTTTGATGAGGCCTACGTAAACCTGTTGCAGGGGATACAAAAAATTATATTAAATGGATTATTAATCAAAAACAGATAGTAATTAACATGTGGATCTATTACACGAGACCGGACCACAGCCCACATGACAGTGCTTACACTCAATAATCACCCGAGGTAGCATGGTTTAATCCAATTAAACTCCAAAACCTATTCCAACTTTACCGAGCAGTTACCAAATCGAACTCGCGACGCTCACAATTACATAACCCCACTAATTTCTCAAAAAAAAAAAAAAAAACGCGCGCACACACACAATCGCACTACGTGGCAAGCATCCGAAAGGTCTTGCCAATAAGCCTCTACTCATGCATGCAAGTCTCTGAAAGCAATATTCATTTACACATGAATGATCTAGAGGGAGTTATACAGCCTGAGATTCTAAGTTTGAAATCATTGTCCTTCCTCTCTCTTGGTTCTAAAAGCTTGACCAATATCACAAGGGCAATGAAGATATTGATGCGTTGTATCGTGAACCTATCAATTGCAGAGAGTTTTGTAGGTTAGGAAATGTCATCTGGTTGATTTTGATTCCAAAATATTTGACATTTTGCTTCGTGTTAGGGCTGGGCGTCCGGACCCGAAAGACTGAGGACCCGACCCGAACCGAGGAAAAAAGCCCGATTCGGTTCGGTTTTAGAATAGAAATTTTCGGTTCGGTCTAAAGCCCGACCCGAATTCATGTAATTGGTTCAGTCTCGGGTTCCATATTTTCAGGGCCCGAAAGCCCGAACCGACCCGAAAGTTTTCCTTACATAAGTTTTCCTTTCTCTTTTCTTTGCAGGATGACTTGTAAAATGTTCCAATGTACAACCTAGAAAGGTTCCCTTGTAGTTTCCATTAGGATAGTTATACTCTTGTGATACTTTACAATTTATATATTACAACACAGTGACACACCTTATATTAGGTTGCCAGAAAGAGACCCATCCAGGGGCCCCGTGGCTGCTGGTGGCCTTTGATTTTGTAGCTAAATGAAATCTTTATCTTGATCACATGTAACATATACAATGATGTGGTGTTGGGCATTAGAAAAGGAAAAAAAAATGTTTCGTTTTTGTTTTTCGGTGGAAAACTGGAAATAAACGTTTGGGCCTGAAAAAGCCCGAAAACCGAACCGGCCCGAATGGGTTCGGTTTCTGTCGGTTTTCAGTTTACAAAAAGACCGAACCGGCCCGAACTGACATTTTCGGGTTCGGTCTCGGTCTAACTAATTTTCGGGCCCGGCCCGACCCGAGCCCAGCCCTACTTCGTGTAATTAATTTTTGAGCTTACTGGTCAAATGCTTGTTTGGTTATCTAAGATCTGATAAAGTAATATTGTGTAAAGCCCAAAATCAATTGGCAATAAATGATTCTAAATTCTAATTAAATCATATGCAAGGATTCCATTTTCCCATGTATGATCTATATTTTCAACATGCCCCCCCCCCCCCCACATGTGCGAATTTTGAAGTCATACACGTGGATAATTCATAATGGGTAACGTAGAGCCCGTGTGGTTATGAGACATGCACACGTGATATAACCTACTCTGATACCATGATAAAGTAATCTGACCATCATATGCAAAACTAATTGGCTATGGATGAAGTTGACATAAATCCTTACAAACTCATATATAAGGTCCTCATTCTCCTACGTGGGATCTATATTCTCAATAAGCCCAACAAGCTAGAGATTTTGCATCTTGCGAATAATAGAATCACATGGATGATTCCTAGCTAGCTGGCAGGGGACTCTTCCAAGGCTATCTTTTGTAAGTTTTGAAAAAAAACCGAATTTCAGGTGAATTTCCAAAGGAACTTTGTAGACCACCAATATTGGTACCTGAACTAGCTTCAGCTCAAGTAGACGATGAGGATTTTTGAATTGGCTTTATTCAAAACTGAAGCTGGAATAATAATTCAATATTCCACCAAATTGTCATGGTATCCCCGATCGATATACAGACAATAATACCATTAAAGGACACTAACTTGAAACATAAACTCTCGCAAGCGTACAAATCGTGTCAAGTAAGGGAAGTATTTAGACCTTAATTTATCATAGCTCGGGGATTAGGTGTTGGACCTAACCAAGATAATTAGCTCTAGGACAACTCAAATGCATACAATAAAAATATAAAATAAAATAAAAAAACTATAAACAATCAAGGCACCAAGCCTTGGCAATGCTCGGCTTAACTCACACCAAGTCTATTCAAAACCACTAACTTGTAGCCTCAAGGTGAATATACACAAAAGAGTTGATTTGAACTTAACAAAAAGAATTAAAAATGTAAAGCAATTACTAAAAATGCAAAGAAAACTAGAAAAGTGTAAACAATATAATGAGAATGTCGGGTGCTGGGGAGGGTCCTTCACCGAAATGTTATGTGTCGGAAGCTAATCTAATGTAGATGTAAGGAGGTAATCGTATCCAAGGCGGTTCAAAACTTAAGGACCGAAACTCCCTTGCATGGTATTCCTACTCCTGTTCAAGCGCTGTAAGAACTCAGTTGGTATGAATTAGAGCCTGTTCAAGGGTCACTAAGTCTCATTAAGAGCTCTAGAGATCGAGGAATTAGACAACTAGGCAACCTGCCCGCGCAATTATGCAACATGTGTAAATCACCGTACTTATAACCCATCGAATACGAAATTGAGGGTTTCTAGCTTTAGAATTAGAGGGGGTCAAACCTCTAACCCCATCCTAGACATGCACAAAATACACACCCTAGAGTTGGCTAATCTCCTAGACATGTATTTTAACCCAATAAAAATTGATATAAGCATCTATCATATGAAAATTGCATCATTACATTAAAATAAGCATATTTTACACAAGATTTGGACTAGGACACACAACCTGAGTCCTCAACAAAGAAAATACTCACTACTTATCATTAAACTAACATCAATATACAGAATTTAAAGAGCAAAAGGTAAAGAGAAGTGGAAAGTAACAAGAACAAGCCACTACTTGCTATGAAGCAATTATGACAAGCCTTTGTTGATGGTGATGAAGCTCTTGATGCTTGGGTTTCCCTTTTGAATTTTGTGAAATTGAATTAGTAGTGGAAAAGTGAGGGAAAGAAGAGAATGAAATTGGAAAGAAAAAATGGGTGTGGTAGTAGTATGTTTCGGTGAAGAAGAAAGGATGGAATGGTGGTGTATGCTTTGGTGCTAGAGAGGATGGTGTTCTAGCGACCGACTCAGTTTCTTCAAAATCGGGTGAAGTAGGCAGTCAGCTGGTAGGCTGGAATTCGATGGGATTGGGCGGTCCTAGGAGGGCCTGGGCCCTGGGCAAGGCTAGGCGCTTGCCGTCTCTCTCCTCTGAGTCATGTTTCTCTATCTCTCTGCCTCTCCTATTTTGCGACCCTCTATTCTCTTCTCGATAACTCTCTCTCTCTCTCTCTCTCTCAAGTTTCCGAGTATGTTATGAAGCATCAAGTCTTCAAAGATCTGTGCTCTATAATAATGACCAGAAAGTGGAAAACTGGGCAGGTGATCGATGAAGAAGATGGACAGTGCTACTGTTTTTTGTTTAAAGTAAAAATTATCTTCAATGATGTCATATGCAAGAGTCTTGGCCTTCAACCATGGCAGCTTTTACTTGGTATAAAATATAGAGTCTCACTCTATCTTATTCTTTCTTCTAGCTATTAGTTTTGGAACTTCTGTCTTTGATTGGGCATAATAGAGTGGTTCTCTTCTGTTTTTTGTTTATCGTTCACTAGACAAAAGAGAGTGGGACACTTTCTATTGTATGGCCACTCTAATTAAGATCAATTGATCTAGCAAAGAGACAAATTTATCATATTAGTCTAATTTTTTTTTAAAAAAAAAGAAGAAAGAAAACAAAAACCCTTAGCCCACACGACTCTTACATATGTCAGTGAGAATCGAACCCATGACCTCTACAATGTTGGAATTATAACTTACCAACATGTCACAACTCACCAGCTTTAGTCTAAATTTGCAATTACGCGCCATTTTCTTATACACATTTTCAGTTTTAGGAGAATTTCATAATTTCTTATTTCAAATCACTTGAGTTATGTAAATTTAATAAAAAAAAAAATAAAAACCACCTAAGCCTCTAGGCGCTAGGTCTCCGATTACCGCCTGACTAGCTTCTAGAGTTTTTTAGAACTTTGAAAGAGGCAGAAGAGAATAGCAATTCAAACGGGTCAGTGGCTCCTGATCGTTGAGAGTGAGGAAGGAGATAAGAACTGCCACGTGGCAGCATGTAAATTGACAAAGAGCCAAGAAAGAAAAAGTAAAAGGAAATTAAAAGGGTCATACCAAAATGAGCAAAAATTATCTCACTTACCCCAACAACAGATTTTTATTCCCACTAACCCAATTTATAGAGAAATGACTATTCTATCCTTAACTTAATTAATGAATTACACACTGCCACTCACTCATCTTTCTCATCCCGATCTCTCTCTCTCTCTCTCTCTCTCAAAGAGAGAATCCCAGTTGCTCCACTCTTAGTCAGCGGCTTTCTTAACCGGCGACGGTGACGAGAGCCCCAAATCTAGATCGAGGCTCCGCTCCGGCGACGTCAACCTTCTTCTGCAACCGGATGAAGGAGCCGGTGACATCAACCTCTGGACGATGGGAGCCAACGACATCAACCTCTCCCTCCCCGAAGAAAGTTCACCGTTGAGCCCACCTGAGGCAATTTTCCAGTGAGATCAAGCACGTCTTCACGCTTCACACTCTCTAAGGTCGACCGCACCGCAGTGCAGAGGCCTCAAAGTCTACGATTTTGTCAAAGAGGACCAGTTTTCCAACCCGATAGTGAAGTTTTCTAGCAAATTCAGAAACCCTAGCCGTGAGGACCATAGGAATTTGAAGGACGAGTTTCTCCAACCTGGTGAGTGTTCTCTTCAGTGTCGAATGCTACTGGTTTTGGCTGCATGTAATGATAGGGAGAGTAGTCCCTGGAAGATGGATCAAAGCTCAGTAATTTGTCTCAATTTTGATGTTAATTCTTCAAATTATGAGGTTGATTTCAGATGTGGATTTTCATATGAAGCTTGTAAATTGTAATGCTCTTTAGGTGTTATAGTCACTGTGTAGTGAGCCAAGATGGGAATGTGGGCCCTGGGCATCATTCAAATTTCAAGTTCTGTGTCTATAACTAATTGCTCATGTAGAACTATTTGATTTATCTAAACTTTTTCTGTTGATTTCTTCTCTCAGTCGACGTTGTGTTCTTTAACACTTTTGTTCTAAAAAGTTGGGAAATGTTCACATCAATGCTATGAAATCTTGATAATTTGGCAATTGATTTTTGAAATAGTTGCATTTTTATTTAGTTAAGTGAGATTCATATTTTAGAAAAGGGTAAAGCAGGCAACTATAATTGATTTAGTCCATGGCTTTCTTCACGGCTTCACACTCTTGAACGGACGACATCTTTTTTTTTTTTTGGGTAAATTGGGGCAGAAAGTCAAGAAGGAAAGAAAGCAAGGGAAAAAAAATTTATTGAGGGGCAATACATGTCTGTTGGGGGCAATAGACGTCTGTTAAATGTCTATTGGGGGCAATAGACTTTTTGAATTTATGTAATCTCCTGTTTTTTTTTCTTTAATTAAAGTTTTATTTGTGTAATTTTAGGAAGATTGGTTCCCATTTCGTTAATCAAAACGTCTATTGAGAGGCAATAGATGTCTATTGAGGGGGGGGGGAATAGACCTTTATTGCCCTTATATTGGGGGCCAATAGGCATATATTGGGGGGCAATAGACGCATATTAGGGGGCAATAGACGCATATTAGGGGGCAATACACTGTTGGGGCAATAGACGTCTATTGCTTCTCTATTTGGGGCAATAGAGGTTTTCAAAAAAATCCGGTGGGCGGCGGCCGGTGACAGGATTCCGGCTACCTGTGATGGGAATCCGGCGACCGTTAGCTGGAATCCGATGACCGGCTCCGGCGAAGTCTCCTATGTTTTCTCTCTCTTCCATTTTCTCTCTTTCTCTCTCTCTCTCTAAGTAACAAAAGGGTGAAGGGTAAAATGGTATTAAAATTTTTTTTTATTTAAATTCTTAATGGGGTATTAGGGAAGACTTCCTTAGAGTGTATTGGATAAGAGGGAATTAAAAAACTTAATAGGGTTAGTGGGAAAAAAATCCCTATAAATGGGGTAAATGGACAAAAACCCAAATTAAAAAGAAGTGCACGTGCAGGTGGTGATGGATGGTTAATTAAGCAAGTTGATTTCAAACCCTTTGTTGACACGTGTAGCTTTGTTAATTAAACATTTTGTTCAATTAACAATTCTCCATCTCAATTTTTTGTTCCTTTCTTTCCTTTCTTTTCTTCCATTTTCTTCAAAGTATATTCGTAAATATTCCCATCCTTGATCTGGGTTCATTCTCTCTCTCCTTGTCGGAAACTCCATTTTACTCTAAATTTTTGTCATTTTCTCTCGGTTTTCACAACTCCGCTTATTCTCTACAAAATAAATAAAACTAGATTAATTATATAATAATTAGTTTGAGGTTTAACATATTTCCAGCGTTTGAGATGCAATTACGCTCATAGAAATACGTGTAATCAGACACATACATATTAAGATAGGGCAAGGGTAGCTTCTCCAGGCGTTGGTCTTAGCAATAACAACTTCTCTAGTAACATTCAAAATCAAATATATGAGCTTGAGAACTTGGAGGAATTGGCACTTTCCATGCATTTTTTTCTTGAAAAATCCCATCATCATTTTTTTGAATCAAAATCAACGATTTCTCATTATAGTCTCAAGCTAGAGCAGTACATTACATACCTTTCCACTGCCTTGAACACAGAGGTCAAATAAGAAAACGTGGCATATATATCTAGTATCACTCATCAACGCCACCCATGCTCACTTACTAAAAAGCAAGCCTATAAACTATGAACGTAAAAACATATAAAATAGGCAGAGTTCCAAAGTTAAAAAACTCTAAATTTTCTCGCTTAGATGGAACAGCTGCCTCAACCGGGACTAAAGCCAAAGTGGTATCCTCCTCATCTTTGTTGGAGGATGATCTGCTATCCGAACGACGCAATGCCACAGGCCTATATCCACAATGCTACTTTGGGTGAAAGAGAGAACGCACCACCGATGGTAAGATAGGAGCCTGGAGCTCCTAGAATTTGAACATGCCATTTTCAAACTGACTTTGCACAAAACCCATAGATGGACCTGTGATCTCCAGTTTTCTTTGCATCAGGTTCAATTCCATTCTTGGGAGAGCCCTTCCATCTGTTGCAGAACAAACAACCATTCTCATGGAAAATCAAATCACAATAGTTGCACTTACCAACAAAGTTTTCAAAGAAGAAGCTCATCTTTTCCTCAACACCCGGGGCCAGCTTGGCTTTCTTTTTCAGAAAAAAGGGTTTGGAGAGTTCGTGGGAAACCCTAACCCTAATCTTGTCTATGTTGTCAAAGATTTTGTCATCTAATTCGATGACCTTGCCAGCGATAGCACCAATGTCTCTGATAGTGTCCTTGTTCTAAAAAAGGTGGTATATCAGTGATATGCACCAAGCAAAATAAAGCGTTCAAAGCAACCGAATGCGGTGGCGCAATCCCATCGTACTCTTGCATCATGACCAGGGCTTGGTTGAAGCGCCACGGTCTTACTCGTAATACCTTGTTACAATCTCGTTTGAGATCAAAAGCAATGACAAACCTGTTCTCCCGTTCTCTCTTGAATTTTGAAATCCCTTTCAAGCACCCAAACATGGTGAAAGAAACACCGAAGGTCCTGCAGTGGGGTTGGTTTGGCTGCAAGTGGCCGGACTAGCAGATAAGACTGCGTCCTGCGTCGTGCAGCAAAGTTAGCAGATCTGGAGAGGCCGACGACCTCGTTGGTTTGCTAGGGCAAAGGAGGCTGCAAAGGAGGCCGTAACATCATCCATAGTTAAGGTAGCAGCGCAAGCTTGATGTACGGTAGCTTTGGTGAGGGGTTTAGGGGCGTCCATAGCGGTGGGTTTTTTCTGTTAATTTTGCACAGCTATTGTTTAAAAATCCCATCATCATTGAGAAGCCTTAATTTCTTGAAATAGTTTAATGTTTCATACAATAAGATTCAATACCAACAAGCACTCAGCTACAAAGCTTCCATGCATCATTATTTGAGGGATACACAAACTTTTTGGTGCTTCGCTTTCAGAAAAGTGCTTTCAGGTTAAAGGCATTAATGCAGAAAATGAAAACAACCAAGATCGTGTGGAGGATGGTCATGAAACTCAAATACCATGGTTTACTATATTCCATTGCTCTTGGGTTTATTGTAGAATTTTTGGAAGTTTGTGGGTCTTTGATGCTAAAGAAGAAGTGGAGGTATGCTTATTTTAAACTCCTAAACCCCTCCCCAGGTCAGATCCAAACCACCCAAAATGGATCAGATCCATCCAATCCGATTTGAGCCCAAGTATTCTCAGCGGTGACATCACAAAGTCATCTCCGCATGGTGACCACCAATCCTGCGACATCTCCTTGAACCACCCAGCAGACTGACCGCGATCCTCGCCTTGAGAAAGCGACCCTAGCCACCTTCCCAAATTCCAACTGTCGCGGCTTATCCCCATCAACAACTCCCAGCGGCTTGGACAACGACACCATCACCCCATAACCGTTTCTTTGACTAGACTGCCTACCTTTAGAAACTACATCCCTTCTATCCCGTCTAACGACTCTGCTGACGGCATGACTCTGTGCAAGTTTGACCAAGCGATGCGTTCTCCTCTCTCTGTCTCTAGGGTTTTTTCCTTGCCTTAGTTTGAATTTTGAAAGCTATTGATTGGTGTTTTTGTTTGTTTTCATTAGGAGTTGTGCAACGTGATTGTTTGTAAAATAACCACAAGATTTATGTTTATTCATCAAATTACCTGACCCCTGCCTAAGAGATATTTTTTTTTTAATTGGTTTATTTCATGAAGAAACAATAACTTCATGACATATTATGGTTACATTAAAGGAATCCTCCGCCATGTCTGGTTCGATAAAGGTGAACTTCTCATACATAATATTATACTTATATACACCAAAATGCTCAAAGAATATAGAAAAACTATAAAGAGTAGAAAACAACATTAAAAGAAGGATTAAATACTTGTTACTCTCTCCTGTACTTTGCTCCAGAAAATAGTTCAGTCCCTCACTTTTTAAATTAAACAATTTAGTCATTATTCTCTCTAATTCTCACACAAAAGATCCAAAATGATCCAAAGTGACTATTATAGCCCTCACTTCGTCTTTTTATTTTTATTTTTCTCTTTTTTTTTTTTAATTTTTCTCCCTTTTTTATATTCTCTGTCTCTCTCCTCCCTCAGTCCCCCTTCCTGAAAACAAAATTCCTAAAACTCTCTCAACTAGTCAACTTTCTCTCTCGGATCGAAGCTCAACAGAGATCACAACCATAGCTTCTCCCCTTTCCAACATAATCTCATTGTTTCCTCCAAGTCCAGAATTTAAGAACATGAGACGAAAGGATTATGCCGTTGAAGTTCATGGCAGAGCGGAGGGGGGTTCAGCGCCAGTGGCGGCCCGTGCGGCTTCACCTAGCGTCAGTGGCGAATAAGGATTCAAAGGTAGGATGGCTGATGTTTGCTGTGTTACTATTACCCAATTCCTCTTCTTCTGAGAGCACCAAAGTCTATATGGATTTGTACTATGAAACCGTTTGTCCTGATTGCTCTAATTTCATTGTTAAACATCTGATCAAGCTCTTCGACACCGGACTCATCTCTGCCGTTGACCTGAATCTTGTCCCCTACGGCAACGCCAAGCTCGGAACCAGCGACACCATCACTTGCCAGGTTCAAATTTACTTTCTTTCTTCCTTTCCTCTATATAAAAATTGAATCTTTTGCTTTCACAGTTTCACAAAAAGAATGAATTTTCTATGTTTCTAGCTAGTTCTAGCTCTTGGGTAATTTTTAAATTGTACTTGGTTTCTGGTTTTCATTGTTGTTGCTGGGTCGAGTGATGGTGGTAGTGCGGTGAGGCGGTGACCGAAAGTCGAAGAAAACCTGAGAGCAGAGGATTTGAAGATTTGAGGTGAGCTTCTGGAGTTTGGGATCTATACCATGCATCGATCCTGCCTGGGCTTGAGTCACCGTTGACCCGTCTTTCATTTGGTGGTGGCGGCGTTTTGGGTGGCGGCCGGACGCCGCACCTTCCGGAGTAGACCCTTTTCTTTTTCCTGATCTTCAATCCCGGGTTACCAGTAGAGTTGGAGAGGTTGGGGTGGAGCCAACTTCAGGAGCAGCTTGTTGGGAGAGAGAGAGAGAGAGAGAGAGAGAGAGAGAGAGAAATAAATAAAAAAGGGATTGAAAAAATAAAAAGAGAAAAATTAAAAAAAGAAAAGAAAAATAATATAAAAAGATAGTGAGGGGTATAATAGTCATTTTAGACCTGTTGTGGACTTGTTATGTGAGAAATAGAGAGAATAAGGACTAAATTGTTTAATTTAAAAGGTGAGGGACTGAACTGTTTTCTGGAGCAAAGTACAGGAAGTAACAAGTATTTAATCTTTAAAAGAATCTAACCGGCATGTTTAACTTTAGTTGTACAGAAGACAACTTCTTAATTAGCCTTATGTGCTATCTCCTTTGGAGCTGGAGGGGTCTATAAGATTAAAAGAGTAATAACAAAAATAAAATAAACTAGTGGATCCTAAGCCCAATTTCAACAAAAAAAACAAATAATAGAACTAGGGCTGTCACTGGATCAGTTCGAATCGTTTATAGGTATTACCAACTTCAAAACCAAAGCTTTCGGTTTCAAAATTAAGCTATCAATTACCAACCAAAATTTTTCGGTTTTTAATTATACCTACCAAATTCGGTATTTCAGTTTTCGGCACTACCAATTTTAGAACAACTAATTCTTTGTAATATAAATTAGAATGAAAAATACTAGGTTTTTCAATTTTATAGTCGTAAACTTTGTATTTCATCTACTTATTATAAATTTTTTTTGAACATATGACATGAAGTTTTAGCCATTTTCAATAAAACTAGGTTATTTAACCATATTTGACCATGTTACTTAAAATACATGTACTATTATAGTAATGTTCATACTATTATGAAAATTTTTATGTTTATTTCTTAATATACATGGATGTGTATTGAAAACTATAATATGTAAATGTAATATTTAGATAATCGGTAGATTCGGTATTTACCAAAACCAAAGCAACTTTTTCAGTAATTTTTATTTCGGTTTTATCGGTCTCGGTTACCAAACCTAAAACTTATTCGGTTAGTTTGATAATTACCAAACCAAGTGGTAGCCCTAAATAGAACCCAAGAAGAAACTTTAGCCACCCTAAACAACATGCAACAACCGTTGCCAACCCCGTTAAAGCCGCCACCAACAACCTTGAAGTCAGCCATGTCATCCTCACTAAAATTGAATTCATGAAACCACAACCTAGGCTCTAGATCAGAACCAAACTTAGAATTGGATTTGATAAACTAATCTATTTGATGCGAAATCACAACCATGAATCTCTCATGGTGATATGAAACTAACGTCAATCATATGATAAGCCAGCAGACATCGTTGATCCATACTAAGGAGATTAAAAACTATATCATGGTGTTGCTATGTCGGTATTGGGAGCTGAGGAGGCGCTAGCAAAATCACCTAGAGTATTGAGAAACCAATGCATAAAAAGCTAAAGAACAAGATTCATGAGAGAATGAGAGAGGACGGGAAGAGAATGTAAAAATATTGAAGTCGAAGATCAATGTAAAGGTTAGGGATGACAATGGGGCGGGTTGGGGATGGGGATCACAATACTATCACTATGCCAGAAAAGCTATCAGACGACAGAGGAGATCTGTCGTCTGTTCGAAGAAAATTCTGTTGTCTAGTACGGTGCCGTCCCTTGGCACCATCAGACGACAGAGCATATATGTTGTCTGATTTTTTAGACGACAGAAAGTTTTCAAGTCATCTGTTGTCTGATTAAACCCAAGACATTTGCTAAATGAATTCAGACGACAGTTATATGTTGTTTAAAATAACTTACAATAACAGTTTGCTATCGTTTATTTCATATTCTAATAACAGTTAAATGTCGGTTAATTAACCTACCAACACAAGGACAATTATTTGTTGTTGTACATACATTTAAGATACAATTATATGTCGTTTGAATATTTTTCTAACCATAGATTTTTCGTTATTGCTATTGATACTATATTACTAGGACTACAATTTTGTGTTGTTGTTTTCGTTTTGAGTCAACAAATTTTACGTATCTCTGTCTTCGTTTTTATTGTAAGACTACAATTTTCTGTTGTTTGAGTGAGAAAATAACAACAGATTTTTCCTTAATTATGTTGTTTTTATGTAGCTCCAGCAACATATTTTGATTTTGATTTAGTGGTTGCCTGGTATTTCAGATGATACATTTGTATTCATATTGGGGACAATTAGGATGTACTCTATAAACTACACAAGTGTTATATATTATTCAATCTACACTATAGCCAACAAATACATCCTTAATTGTTCCATACATAAACATAATGAGCATCAATTCAACCAACTCACAAGGCAAAAAACTACTACCTAAAACATCTATACAAAAGTGACCTCTAAGAACAGGTCTTTTATATATTTCCCTATTAGAAAGCTACCTAGTATAGTATTCTACTTCTGCATACTTTTCCCTTTATCTTCTATGGTTGAATCACCCATTCAGACTTATGCTAGGCATATAGCAGAATCTGCTTGCTCGCATTGTTCTCCAAAAGCCTGCTCACATTGTTTCTGCCTCACAATAAAGGTTGCATCATTGGTTGCAAGCTTTACACAAAGCTGGACTCTAAGTGTTGGGCATTCTGCATACGAACATTATTCCTATGTTACAATATCACAATGCACTATGGCACATCTGCATGCTTTACAATCTATAATAGTAGTTAATCAAAAGTGACTAGTCTACATTATCCATAAATTTTCCTTGATAATATCATACCCTGATGTAGAAGGCCGAATACACCGAAGTTCCTACTCTGGATGTTATGCATATCTAGCTAAATGTATATAGCCATTTATTTGAAGGAATTGCTACACTAGGCATAAAACATAAGAAAGAATAATAAAGCCGTATGCGTAAAACAATTTGTATACACTTCACCTCAGTTCACACCATGAGTGAAATGAAGAACAATTAGCAGTATATCAAGACAAAATGGATGGCATCGACAAGCTATAGAAGAACTTGTGCAAACTTACCAATTGTATGATTTGACTTGATTTAGGGCTAAATGTTGTTCTCATCCCGTTCAATGTACAAAGTCAGAGAGCAATATAGGATACACTAGCATGTGTGCCCACGCGTTGCTACTGGTTTTGGAACATAATCTGCAGGTCTTGAAGGATAGAGAATTCAGCTGGGAACTAACATAGATCTTGGTTTACATACATTACCATTAATATAGGTGTTCTGGTAATATTCAAATATAGATTACAATGACTATTGAAACAACTTGTCAAAAATGCATTGTCCTAACTGTCATTTCATTTGTCTGCCAAAAAGAGATGCTCATGTCTATTAGCATATGTTTTTGGACCAACAATGGCAAGGGATCAACAATATGGACCAAAAGAAAAAACCACAAACCTGCAGACTAATCTCACAACTACTAAATCAGTTGCACCAACAGTAGGAGCTGCATTAAAAGTAACAGTAGCAGCTGAAACCTGCATACCAAATCGATCAAAGTTCAACAATAAAACAACAGCAGCAACATGTAAATATAATAGAAACCTTCTTCTGAACATCCCTAGCAATAATATGAAACTAAAAAATTGACTGCAACTACTCCCAATAATTTTTAGGCTGTCAAGTACAAAAACTATTATCTAACGATCATTTAAATCACATATTAGTGACACAAAAATAAAGAGCCTAAATTTGTAATCAGTGATGAAAATACAAAGAGATTATTAGTGCATAAAGATTATGTCATAAGAAATCATTTTATAGCTTTCTTTCAATTGTTAGAACGCCCAAAACATGCATTAAATAAGCATTAAAGAACTATATAATATAATATGTGATTACCGATACTGGATGGAAGAAATAATTTCATCACTGTTGTAGGAGAATGGAATTGTGTTTATTATTGATAATATGAGCCCTTTAAATAGGGAGTTACAAGGTACCAAAAAGATAATAGAATCCGATTACAATTGAATACCTAGAACACTTTCCTATTACAACTCTAAACCCTAGTTTGTAGAGGCACACATTATGTCGACATCCTTCAACACTCCCCCTTGTGCCGCTCAAACTTGGTGATGACACTTTGATTGTTGCCTCGTTAAAAACCTTGCCAGATAACAAAAACCCTGTGGGACAAAAATAACCCTGGTCGAAGGACAAAAAGAGCACAACACGTCCTTCACTCTTCGAGATCGAACATGTAGACATCATGCCTCCCCTTAATGTCAATATCTCCCCCTGATTGCTACAATCATAGGAGTTCGGATAACTTTCTCAATCCGATGCTCTTCACATGTTTCTCGAAGGTGGATTTTGGTAACGACTTAGTAAATAAGTCCGCTACATTATCCTCTTATCGGATTTGGTTCACTTCAATATTTAGAAGTGCTTGTTGTCATTTTGATGGAGGGGAGGAGGAGCACGGAAGGTGGCATTTTGCCTTGTGGGGTTCGATCCCACACTTCCGTCATTTCTTTTCTCTCTGTAGGGATAGAACAAGCCCATATCTATTGTACATTTTAAGTAACGAAAGATTGTCTTTATATTAGTCCAATGACGTTGCGTTGGCACAGGGCTATATCTAGCCAACAAGTTCGTAATAATTGAGGTGTCCGGTCTTGTATTGTGACAAGTACAATAATACGCCTATTGTACTTAGGTAAGCACTTTTGCTATTAACACGTTTTCGTCATCATCATTGGGACGAAACTGATCCCACTTAGGGTCAAGACTACGGACGACCATGGGAGTGCGTCTTTGACTTTATCAAAATGCAAGACATTTGTTGACACGGTATACAAGTTCTAAATCTAGACAAAACCGTGTTTTCCCAAAGTCCTTCATTTCAAACTCGGATTTCAGGTGTTCAGCGGTTTCCCTTAACTCTCAAGGGTTTCAATCATGTTTATCAACATAAACCATGACAATTGCAAATTTGGAACTTGTCATGAAAACGCAGGGGCATAGTTCATCATATCCCTTCCCAATCAAGTAGTCATTTTAGTGAGCATTTCAACCTCGTTGCAAATACGCTCTGTGGTCTAGAGCCACTTGACTTGGGTAAATAAAGTCTACAAAAACCTTCATTATATTCCGTATCTAGATCCCCATAGAGATACATAGCGACCACATTCGTAAGTTGCATGTTCAGTTATTTGGAACTACCAAACTGACAAGGTAGTGGAGTGCAATGACATCCATTACGAGAGAATGTGTCTTCTCGTAGTCGATTCCAGGGCGTTGTGAGAAACCTTGCGCCATAAGGCGAGATTGCCATCTCTTTTTCTCATCACGCTATCTAACAAAGACCTATTAATGTCAATAGGTTTTATGTTAGGAGGTGTTGGCATCTCAGGCCCGAAATCCTTCCTCTTCGTTAGTGAATCCAATTCAACCTGGATCGCATCTTTCCATTTAAGCCAGTTTTCTCTACGTTGGCATTCTTCACCGGAGTAAGGTACGATGTCATTGGTCTCAATAATTCTACGTCCTCATGTACACTAGTGTAGTTCGTAGAGATCTCTATATTCTCAGGAATTGGTTCTAACATTAAGGCGTCCCCCAACGATGTCTCTTGAACATAACTACAATCCAAAATATTCTCATGAGACGGATTTTGAGTATCAATGATCAATGGATCAAGTGGACAGGACCCGCCCCGGATTTCACCCTGAAATCTGAAGTGGGCCTGTAGGGCCCACCTTAGAAGAAATTCTACCAAAAATTTGGCGAAACTTCCCCTAAAAGTGGACTACCCAAAACCTGGAGAAATGAAATTTGCACTTCTAAATTACCCATCCTTATTCTCCTGGAGCCACCCTTCTCCCCAAATAACATCAACTTCCATTTCAAAAAGTATAAATATCAACTTGATAACTTGTTAACATGAATCCCACAGGTTATCAGAGCAACTCTAATAAAAATGGTAAACAAGGAAAACCTAATTCAAAGGAAACCGTGGAAGCCATGCTGTTGACTATGCCTCAACTCCATGTACGCCCGACCTCAACTAATTTCGCCTGCGAACTGGGCATTTGAAACCGAAGGGCCCAAGGGAAAAGTATTGAAAACACGTTAGTGTGAGTGGACAAAAATAAACAACTAGATAAATAATTTAAAAGAAGTAAAATTGTAATACTTTCCCGCATTTATTTAAATTTATAAACCCTCGATGCATGCAACGTTTATAAAACATATTTCTTTAAACCAGGAAATTGGAAACTGTAATTCAAACCTGCTGAGTATCGTATCATCGGACTAGACCCCGCTAGCCCAGAAGTAATATAAAAGTAGGGGACGAAGATAGCCATACGAATGAGCCTCCCAGGCTCGGGTGATAGCCTCCCAGGCTAAAGTACTCCCATATACTCCCGTTATATACCCACACGCCACTATGTGTAGCGATTAGGATACTGGGCTTCAGCATTACTGTCACAAAGATAGTAACCAGCGCCACAAAGGCGGACGGGCTTCGGTGATCCCATCACCTCGCCACAAAGGCGGACGAATCAATGCTAGCAATGATAATAGTCACCCAAAGTATGGCAAAAGAAAATCCAAAAACCACATAAATCAAGGCTTCCCCCAAATTCTCATAGTAAGGCGAAATATCATCGACGTGTCCCACACGCCAAAAGTATCTCAAAATCAATAGCAGAACGGCGAGACCAAACAAAATCATAATTCTCAAACCGAAATCATTACTAAGGCATTCCCAATGCCAAAACCAAAGATCGAATAAATAAACAAGAATTAATTCCATCGAAATCCCATTTCGAAGATCTTTCAGAAATCTCAAATCGACGAATAGAAACATAATATAAATAGTATAATTCCGGAAATCACCTCGGAAATAATTCGTCAAAAATCATGCTTTCAAATAAAAGCCATATATCGGAGGTACTTATCGAAGGCTCAAAATCCATTTCCGAATCATAATTGAAAATAATTTATAATTAATCTCCGAAAATAAATCATATTTCCGAAATTAAATCATAAATCCAAATCCGAGCATAATAAGTTCATATCCGGAACTCAAGAAAAATCAATGTCAAATTATAATCCAAGACAAAATATTATGCTCGATAAATAAAACGATAATTAAATAAACCAATAATTTCAAAATAAATGCATGCATCATTTAATTAAAAACAAAAGTTCACTCACAATTCTATTCCGACGATCATGTATACGAGTTCCTTCATCGAGCAAAAGCTCGGTACCTCGTCCTGTACACAATTATTCGTACATAAATAATTACCGGACGGAAAATAATTTTACGATAATCAATAATTAAGTCTCAAAACCCAAAACCTCAACTTCTCCAATTCTCTTCCACATCCAACGAAACTTCACCAACACTGCCCACTCGTCGATTTCAGACTATATAACAATTATGGAGGAAATCCGACAATCGGATTCACGATTAACATTAACCGAAATCCAAATCTTTAGAAATTTATAACCGATTCAAAACTCCACCAATCCTCACCAAACTTCATACATTCAACCTCTACAAAAATTATAGGATTTAACTAGCTAAAAACAAAAAGAATTTAAATTACTGTTTAAACGCCACCACTGTTCACGCATGACACTGTTCATGCGGCGGCCAACTCCTCCTCCGGCCACCAAATTTCAACCACATAATTATCTCAACATTCTAAGCATTTTTCATAACTGTGACCAAGTGAGAAAATACCTTGAAGTGCTCCAATTTTGCCGATGAACACAAACCCGGAAATCTCCAAACCCACCAATTTGGAAATAGTTCAAATTCACCTTCCAAACGTGGAAATTTCAGCTAGAAGTCTTGAGGGAAGATGGTTAGTGACTTGAGGCGCTCCTAATAGAACCAATTTTCCCACCGGAGATAGCCGAAAACTAGAGAATGTCACCGGAGAAGCAAATTGCTATAGTAACAGTGATTGCATAAATTAGGGGTTTTCCGGCCAAATCTCCGATACCCACTGATACCATCGTATAGAGGAGGAAGAGACGGTCCAAGGACAACTGGAATCACATCAATCGGACGCCGGACGGTGAAGAAATCAGAAAAAGAAAAAGGGAGGGCGACGCGGGGGAAGAGGAAGAGGAGAGAGAGAGGGTCAGGGTAAGTTCTGAAATGAGAACTTACCTCGGTAAGTTTCCTTATATATAGAGAGTTACCATAAACAGTAAATTCACCTTTTCACTTATAACTTTCACATACGAACTCCGATTTTTACGTACCACATATGCACGCGCTCGGTTTAACGTCTTCTACAATTTTCATGAAGGAAATTTTCTTAAATTCTGACCCGAACAAAAAGTCAACTTTTAGGGCCACTAAAAGTATCGAAACGATAGTAAAAGTGAAAATAGTTGTCGTTTACAGTCCAAATGACTAGTAAACGGGTAAATTAAGATACGGGACGTTACACAAGTTGTGCCAAACTCGCTCTCTTCTTAGGGCGAGAATCCATCGAACCTATGGGTCTCCTATTCTATCTAGCGGAACCCATGACCTATGACGCCATTATGCCACCTTTGTGGCGTCACCATACCACCATCCATGGTAGTGGTGCAGTACCCATCGTCTCTGGGTGGCACCATGTCCTCTTGTGGGGACATCAATCCTTGCAGGCATGTTTGCAGCAGGTATATGTGATCTCGTCACTTTTAGGGGATCAAGATGAGACATAGTGGGGACAGACCACGACAGTTCCTGTCGTTCCTGTTGAATATTGACGTTCTAATCTCCCCCTAACGACGGGAAGACTGTCTCATCAAAGTGACAATTCGCAAATCCAGCGAAATAGAGATCGCCTGTCAAGGGTTCTACATAGCGGACTTATAGTTGGAGACTCATGTCCAACAAATATATATATGCATTTGTTGCAATGACTCATGTTGATGCGCTGTGGCGGCACAATTGGCACATGAACTGCACACTCAAATATGCATAAATACGAGATATTAGACTCAAACCCAGTCACTAGCTGTAATGCAAATAAAAGTTCAGTGGCTGCTATAAGTCGTAGACGAATTAGCATAACTACATGCGATATTGCATAACCCAAGCGGAAATATTGGTGCGCATTACCAATGTCCGGGCTACTATCGTAGTCTTTTAATAGTGGTTTTTCCGCGAGACCAATTGGGTGTGTACATGGAAATATGATACTTGATATCAGTAGCCAATGATATGCAATAGTCATCGAAAATTGTCGATGTAAACTCTCTAGCATTATCAAGTCAAATTGACTGAATGGGATGATCTGGGTAGTGAGCCCGTAGCCATATGTTATGTGCTAGGAGTGTAGTATAAGCAGCATTACGAGTGGATAATGGCACAACATATAACGAGCGTGTTTGCGTACCAACCAACACCATAAAACATCTATACGGTCCGAGAGTTGGTTGATCAAATCCATAGAATTCCCTTAGATTCTTTGTAAGAATAGAATTATTTCCTCAATCTCCTTTGCATAGGATGGTCTCAATCCTAAATAACAAGCTTTACAGAACGAAACATGGGCTTTATAATCAAACAATGAAGGTTTTGGTTAAGCCATAATGTCACAATAGACTTGAGAAGTAGAGAGAGGAGTTTATGGCATCAATGCCATGCATTTGCCACAAGGGGTAGGAGGCGCCGGCCATGTATGGCCGGTCTTTGCACAATCATGGTGCCATGAGGCGCATGTGCAGCTCCTCCAACCAATTCTTGGTTCTTACTTTTCTTCGTTCTGAAAATGGATGTCCATGTAAAGTCTTTAATACACGGATCATCATGTCAAAGTCTACATGTGTCAAAATCCCATAAGTCGTCTCTCATGACATGGTTGGATTCAATAACTCAAATAGTGGTTGCATACAACCCACTAGAGGGACACATAAGTTTCTCTAATACTCGTTTATGTCCGTAGTCATTAGAGGTGATGCAAAGGAACTCTGTCCATTCTCATAATGTGTTTCCATATGAAAACCATTGGCTCTAATATAATAAAGTTTGAATTAAGGTATGTCCAAGACATTAAGTAAAAGAATCGACACTTTATTAATAGCCAATGATTACATCAAAGTTTCCAAAATCTAATCCAAAATAAAATCAAAGTAAGACACATTGTAGTCACTCTATCCGTTTGGTAACTCCAATCAAATATGACCAGAAAAATAGAGAGAGACGGTGGAGCGAGGCTCTCTCAAGTACCAATAATTTCAATGACTTTCCTAGACATCACATTTTATTGAGTCCGCCACATAAGAAAGAGTTAATACAATTGTCATTTATTGACTAAGGCAAATTGCCATTACAAAAGTTCTTGGACAAATAAAAGGACTAATGTAATCAAAGTCTGCTGCATCCTTGTGCACTTCATCTTCAGCTTTGAAGTCCTCTATGGTGAGATTGATATCTCCACCATCTTCTTCTTCTTCTGCAAGGTACACTTGCTCTCTCAGGTCCCTGTATGCCCTGTATCTTTCAGCTAGTTCTTCGCTTGCCTTGCGTTGCTTGAACCAATGCTCAATTGATCCACATCGATGACACTCATCATTGTGGTTGCCTGCCTTTAATTGAGGTGCACGTTGTGGGCGTTCCCTAGGAGGGTTGGTGCCACCACCATGACCCATGGTGCCACCATTACGGTTAGGGATACCACGATCCTCTCTCCCACGTGTGGCATTACCACCACGTGTATCCACACCAAACTTGCGGTTTCCTTCCTTGTTAGGGCGGTTATATGGGCCCATACGTCCCTCATGTCCCCCATTCTTAAGGTACCGCTCATTGCGCCCTCCTTTGGGTGCATTATAATTCACCTCATGAATGCTCTTAGTTCCAATGGGCCTTGAATTATAATTCCTCACGAGTATGTTATCATGTTTCTCAACTACAGATATAACATTAATAAGCTGATGAAACCTCGTGATCCATCCAGCATTGACTTCAGTACGGTATTGCTTTAATACCACAATGGTTGAAATGGGGAAGGTGGAGAGAGTTTTCTCAATTAGCTCTTGCTCTGTGACAGGTTGTCCACAAAATCTCAACATGGATTGTAAGCGAAGAGCCTCTGAATTATATTCAGCAACAGACTTGAAATTAGCAAAGCGCAGATTGTTCCATTGAACCTTCAAGTCAGGGAGGAGGGAATCTTGGACATTGCCAAAACTCTCTTCTAGCACTACCCATAGCTCTCTTGCATCCATGATCGACATATACTCCAATCTGAGAGCCTTGTCCATATGGCGTCACATCAAGATAACTGCTTGAGCATGCTTTGTAGGTGTTCACACGAACACAAGATCCGGGTTAGGTGCCTGGATTATGGGTAATATTCCCATTGAAGTGAGATGGTTCTCAACATCGGTTACCCAACTGTGGTAATCCGAGCCTGTTGAGTCAAGCATGGGAAAGTCGAGTCTAGGTTCATTCGACATCCTGAAAATAAGAAGAGAAGATATATTAGTTTCGGAGTTAAACTTCCACGAAAACTAAAACAATAAGATTTCCGAGCTATGCTACCAAGAAATCAATTTCCAAGAATATCTTTTGGATTAGACAAAACAATAATGTTTTAATATGGTCACAATTTGATGCTTACGGACGCTCTTAGTCCAAGCATTGTGAACGCTCTTAGTTCACACGAACACTCTTAGTTCATTTAAATATGAACACTCTTAGTTCATACGAACACTCTTAGTTCGTTAAGCGTGAATCCCCACAATTCCGCTTTGTTAAATATCAAAACCGTTTGGCAACATAAATTCCAATATTTGCAGAAAATAAAAGGAATTTAAATACAAGAAAGCAACAACCTTAATTACAAAAACTTATATGATTGTTCTTGGCTTGAAGACACGCGCGTGTTGATGCAGGCGTGTAGCTAAATTAGGATTGCTGGAATCTGGTCGGAAATTGGCAGTTGGTGGGCTGCCCTTCTCCCTTCCTTTGTTTTTTTCTTCCTCTTTTTTTTTTTCTTTCTTTCCAGGCCCAAGCCTGCTCCCCCTTCTTTTCCTTTTTTTTCTTCTTCTTTTTCTTTTCTTTTTTTCCTTTTCGCGTCTTCTTTCTTCCTTCTGGTTCTTCTCCTTCCTTCTGGATTACAGATGGGTGTCTGCAGCGAGGATGGGTCGGGTCTGTGCGTCGAGCTGATCTGGCCGGCTGTGGGATTAGCGCTGGAGGCAACGACTGCAGGGAGGGGCAGCGAGCTGTGTCTACGATGGTGAGCACTAGAGGCCGGTAGGGAGCAGCGCTGTTGCAGGCGCGGGGCGAGAGGGTGAGCGCAGCAGTGCGTTGGGCTAGAGGCTGGCAAGGAGGAGGCCCATGTGGGAGGGGAAGCAGTGGCAGCGTGGGCTGCAGGTGTGCAGGCTTCGGCGTTGGTCTCTAGGGTGTGCGGGCAAAGCAGGGAGCGCGGGGCTCGAAATGGGCAGTAGCACGAGGATGCAGCACGGGCTGCAGGATGGCGAGTTGGGTAGGCAGGTCGGGCAGCAAGGGCTGCAGTAGGAGGCAGTAGGGGAGCCTGCGGCAGTAGGCTGGAAGCTGCGGCAGATTAAGGTTTTTTTTTTCTTTTTTTTTTTCTGCTAGGGTTAGAATTCGTGCTGATAACGTGTTGCAGGAGAATGGAATTGTGTTTATTATTTATAATAGGAGCCCTTTAACTAGGGAGTTACAAGGTACCAAAAAGGTAATAGAATCCGATTACAATTGAATACCTAGAACACTTTCCTATTACAACTCTAAACCCTAGTTTGTAGAGGCACACATTATGTTGACATCCTTCAACAATCACAGATTTAGGCATGAAGGTATCAGTAATGAAATTGATGTTAAAAATAGAAGCAAATAAAGTAAATGGAGAAAAAATTTGAAAAAGAATTAGATGATTGTATACTAAGGTACTTGTCGATTATGAATGTGAAATATCTGAAGCATGGAACAAAGCTACATAAAGGTCAAGACATATGTGCAGAATGTTTACACATTAAATGGTTTCTTATTATTGGTTAGTTTCTGTATTAATTAGCTGACCTTAGGCTATGTGCATGCAGTTATAAACATATTAGATTACTATTCTCATTCTCACTAAATGAAAAGTTTGACAATACAAACACATTATCCAACCTCAGTTCATACAGAAGACTGATTTTCATGTTTTCAAACAGTACAAACACACCATTCAACTTCAGCTCACACAAAAGACTGAAACATTTTTAAACACAACATAATCGTCAAGCTTTAGGAAAATGGATAAACATAAATCAAAAGGGTATCCTGCAAATAACTTTTCTAAACAGAAATCAAATATACTAAATGCAGACCGTGACAGCTCTTTAAATTTTATTAGCAACATCATTTAAACATTCGTACCTAAATTCAAAATACTTGCAAACATTGATAGTTCACTGTTCCCAATATCTGCAAAATAAAAGAAAACCACTTAACCACTAACATTTTCTTTGTATGATAATTCTAATTATGTGTAAAATCCGACAAATATGATGTTAACGTTAGTGATCCGTGGGGATCTCTAGTTAGCTTTAGAGAGAGAGAGTGACACAAGATGTATAGTGGTTCGTTCCCCGCCTTAGCGGGAAACTACGTCCACTTGAATGTTTGACTATGTGTGTCGAGCCTTGTGGCCTAACAAGATTACAAGAGATGTAATGAATGTTTAAGTGGGAGGAGGCATTCCTTTTATAGATGAAGGAATGCTTCTCATTTACTTGTTCTTCGATGTGGGACAAGCAAAGTTACTATTCTAGTCTATTTAACATGTAGAAAGCTATGTTATGGGGGCATCTTGGCAAGGGCGGAAAGGTGGCTTCCCGGTGGCGGATTTACGACTTCCGGATACCGCCGCGTAGCCTGAACATAGGGCTACACGATGCATGTCTTGGTTGGGCCTTGCCATGTCTTGTGGATGTCCCAAAGTAGGTGTTAATTATGCTTGGTGAGATAGCAAACTAGTCATGCTAGTAGAGGTATCTACAAGTCCCCGAAGTCCGCAAGCAAGAGGAGCTTCTTGGTTGGGGAGTTATACACATGATGTCACCAAGCATAAGTAACCGGGCGGTACGGAGCCCCTACAAGTCCCCGAGCTCCGTAAGCAAGAAGGGACTCGTAAACCTGCACAACAAAGACAAAAAAACCGGCATATGTAGAATGCTCGTTGCATTGGGCAACAAATGTGAGTTGCATTGATATGCGTTGGCATATATGAGCGTAATAGTGCGCATATGGTCGTGTGAGAAAATGAATTGCATATGATAAATGCGTGACGTGCGCAAGGAGACGAACGAGGTCGATTTTGACAGGGTTATGCTCGCGAGATGCAAGTTGCATGAGCGCCGCGGAGGTATGCATTTGTAACTCATGAACGATGATCCCGAGTACGGTTGTGTTTGTTTGGTTGTCTCTCGTATTAATGGAACGCGAAAAGAATTTGATTTGTCGCGGTCGGTAAACGACAAATGGTAGAAAAAATTCAATGTTCCATTAACGTGTGGTTTGTCGAGTAGACATGAGCGTAAAGCTCGAGGATTGCTGGGAAGGCATAAGCGGAAAGCTCGTGAGCGGGAAACTCGGGATTGCCGGGAAGGCATGAGCGGGGAGCTCGTGGTTTGCCGGGAAGGCATGAGCGGGAAGCTCGTGAGCGGAAGCTCAGGGGTTGCCGGGAAGGCATGAGCGGGAAGCTCGTGAGCGGAAGCTCAAGGGTTGCCGGGAAGGCATGAGCGGGAAGCTCGGGGTGCCGGGAAGGCATGAGCGGGAAGCTCGGGGTGCCGGGAAGGCATGAGCGGGAAGCTCGTGAGCGGAAGCTCAAGGGTTGCCGGGAAGGCATGAGCGGGAAGCTCGTGAGCGGAAGCTCAAGGGTTGCAGGGAAGGCATGAGCGGGAAGCTCGGGGTGCCGGGAAGGCATGAGCGGGAAGCTCGTGAGCGGAAGCTCAAGGGTTGCCAGGAAGGCATGAGCGGGAAGCTCGGGGTTTTTGCTAATTATGCTGGGCTGTATGTGCAAGTCCCCGAAGTCCCCAGTCAAGGAGGGTGTTCTTGCGGATTGATACCAAAGCGTAGCTTTGTGCCGTATATCAAGCATAATTAGTGCGAGTGCGTCGTCCATCTAGAATTGGTTGGAGCGAACGCTTTTGCCCTTTCTGGTGGGCCCCTGCTAGGCCTTGCGAGGAGTCCCCCACTCCTGGCTATAGACCTCCGGATGGTCGGAAAATTGTTTGATGATGGGAGCTGCGCGGAGCAGAGGGTGTTGGGTAGCGAGCCCAATCTTTGGTACCCAAGCGTCGGGGTTAACTGCCGGATCAATGGCTGCCGTGGGCTGTGTTAACTAGTCCCTTGCTGCCGGATCAATGGCTGCCGTAGGCTATTATGAGGCGTTGCCTGACCGTTTGGCGGTTTGGTCGTAGACCGTAGACTCGTAAAGTTTGTATCTGCATGAAAAAATGACAAACACACAGAGCAAGCATGTACAAGTAGTAAAGTGGCCAAGGACATGTCGTAGGCATGCGTAAGGGTCATGGAGACATGTATAGACATGGCAATAGCTCTAATTGCGAGAGCGTAAAAGATAAGAGGAAGACACTTATCCGGTGCCGGTTTGGAGGCGAGCGGAGTGTGACCGGGCGTGGCGGTTCATTGCATTGTGGCGGATAAAGTACTCCGATAATGTCCGTCAACTCGTAGTTGAGGTTGAATGCTCGATAGAAATAATTGAATTTCCTTGCAAAAATGGATGATTAGTATGCGGATTTGTAAAATCAATATCCATAATTTGCATCATGTTTGATTGCCTACTTAACAAGATAATTTTGTAATAATGTTAAGTGCTTGTAAAATGTATTTACCGGATACCAATGTCATCTAGACGCTAACGGTGCAATGTATTTTACAGTAATGGTAAATTAATATACTTTGATTGGCATAGTAGCCGATATTGATTGGTCTAATTTGTTTGTGAAACAGACTTTAGTTTGCCGAAAAGTAAAGGCATGGCAATACTAAATGTCAAAGGCCAATAGAGCTAATGCCTTACCAAACATGTACATGGAAATGTGCAGTGAGCAATATATGGACATGTGATTAGCTAACGTAGCTAGGTGGTCCAATTGAGGTATGCATATTTCTAGAATGCTAGAATTCCAAAGGTACTGCCGCATGACCAAGTATTAGTCAAAAAGTGTGCTAATGCCTAGTATATATTAATGGATGACAGAAGCATATTTGAGACAAGAAACTTGGTGTAGCATGTGATCTTGCAGACTTTTGATTACTATGAGCATGTAGGCATATACCCATTCACAATTGGATATGCATTTGTCATGGTTTCATAGAACTAACGTGCTTTGACAAGTGATAGGCTTGTGCTATACTTGTGATTATACATGCAAGCAGCCAATAGAAGTTACCATGAATGCGCATGGGCACGGTATCGACATATGTATAGCATGTGCACATACAAAGCATTAAAGTATGGTATGAATTAAATTTGTCATGGCATAGATGCATGAGATAAAAAATGATTACAAACATTGCATGGCAACAAGTAATCTATTAAATACTCATGCATGTGTCTATCTTGAATTGACACTGACGTCTTGACTTGCTATAGTGTATGTTAATGTTAGAATCCGAGGAGACTCTAGTTAGCATCAAAGAGAGAGGGATAGAGAGAGATAGAGGCACACACGAGAAGTATAGTGGTTCGCCTCCGCATGAGCGGGAGACTACGTCCACTTGAAAGCTTATACTAGTGTGTGTCGAGCCTTGCGGCCCAACGAGATTACAAGGGATGGATGAATGTGTTGAGTTGTGGGAGGAGGCATTCCTTTTATAGATGAAGGAATGCTTCTCATTTACTTGTTCTTCGATGTGGGACAAGCAAAGTTACTATTCTAGTCTATTTAACATGTAGAAAGCTATGTTTGTGAGGGCAACTTTGCAAGGGCGGAAAGGTGGCTTCCCGGTGGCGGATTTGTGACTTCCGGATACCGTGGCGTAGCTTGAACATAGGGCTACACGATGGATGTCGCGGTTGGGCCTTGCCATGTCTCGTGGATGTCCCAAAGTGGGTGTTACTTATGCTTGGTGATGATAGCAAACTAGTCTTGCTAGTGTAGGTATGAACAGTGTACTGCCATATAGTACTTTTGATGCATGATAATGAATATTGGCCATATGCTTTGGTTGGGTAGTGGGTCATATGTGAAGAATATGTTTAAAGTAGCTCGGTAGCATGTGTAAAGAAGCAAGAATAATGTGTGGCCTTGAATCGCTTAATCATGCTTCTGCAAATTGTGTGAAGGCATAGGCACGTGAATAGTCAAATAAAGGGATAAGAAAGACTTATGAGAGTTGGGTCTGCTGCAAAAGTGCAGATGAGCTCAGTGCAGCGAACAGAGCACAGCGGGAAAGCTCAGTGGAGAGGCTTGGCGGGGGTTGCCCGGAGGAGAATCTCAGCGGAGTTTGTCCGGAGTTGAAGCTCAGCGGTGTCCATCCCAAGCCGTAAATCTCAGCGGAGGAGCTCGGACGAGGTTGCCCAGCGGAGATTTTGCTCCGGCAAAGCTTAGTCAGCGGAGGTGGGTTGCAGCTGATGGAGCTCGGCGGAAGAAAGTGCCGCTGACTGGCTTTCCGCCGTTGCCGCCGACTGAGAGTAGGTGAGTAGGTGAAGCTGGGCTATGCTAGCGGTGATGATGGTCAGCGGTGGTGGAGACTCGGGAGTTTGGTGGACTCGGAACTCAGCGGAGCCATGCCCAGCGGAGGCTCCGAGCTCGGCGGTTCTTGGAGCTCAACGGAGCTGGCGTGCAATGGGGCTGGAGTGCAGCGGAGCTTTGCCGGCCGAGCTGGCTAGCGGAGGAAGCTCGGCGGAGGATCTTGGCGGAGGAAGAGTTCGGCGGTGATCCAGTTCGGCGGAGCGGAGGTTGTCCGGCTAGTGGTGGAGGTTTTGGTCAGCGGAAGAAGACGCTATTTTGGGCGGCGGTGGTTGTCCGGCTGATGCAGGCTAGCGGTGGCCGGTTGCCAGCGGAGCGGAGCTTGCAGCAAGTCTCGGCGGAAGGCTGGCCGGTGGAGCTTGCTGGCTGGAGACCCGTCTGGCGGAAGATTCGTCAGAAGAAGATTGCAAGGGTAGCGGAGGCTGTGTTATGGCCAGAGGGTCGGCGAAAATGGCTTGGTCATGCCGCTGAGCGATGCAACGAGGAAGACGAGGCTTTGTTACAGAGAATGGGTGTCCAGAGAAGATCTCTGGGTGTCCAGAGAGAATTGGCACTTTTTTTTTTTTTTTTTTTTTTTTGAAGTTCAGCGTTGACTTTTTCCTCCCTCAGCGTTGACCAGACGTTGACCGGCCCCCTGATGGGCGTTGACCGACTCCGCCGGGCGTTGACCAGCCATGTTGGGCGTTGACCGACTCCGCTGGGCGTTGACCAACCCCGCCGGGCGTTGACCGGACCCGTTGGGCGTTGACCAGCCATGTTGGGCGTTGACCGACTCCGCTGGGCGTTGACCGACTCCGCCGGGCATTGACCGGACCCTAATTTGATGTTGAATGAGCGTTGACTTCGACGCTTATGGGTCAAAGCTCGTGGTAGGTGACGAAGCCTTTGTGTTGGCTTCCCACAGACGACGCCAATGTTAACGTTAGTGATCCGTGGGGATCTCTAGTTAGCTTTAGAGAGAGAGAGTGACACAAGATGTATAGTGGTTCGTTCCCCGCCTTAGCGGGAAACTACGTCCACTTGAATGTTTGACTATGTGTGTCGAGCCTTGTGGCCTAACAAGATTACAAGAGATGTAATGAATGTTTAAGTGGGAGGAGGCATTCCTTTTATAGATGAAGGAATGCTTCTCATTTACTTGTTCTTCGATGTGGGACAAGCAAAGTTACTATTCTAGTCTATTTAACATGTGAAAGCTATGTTATGGGGGCATCTTGGCAAGGGCGGAAAGGTGGCTTCCCGTGGCGGCGGTGCGGATTTGCGACTTCGGATACCGCCGCGTAGCCTGAACATAGGGCTACACGATGCATGTCTTGGTTGGGCCTTGCCATGTCTTGTGGATGTCCCAAAGTAGGTGTTAATTATGCTTGGTGAGATAGCAAACTAGTCATGCTAGTAGAGGTATCTACATATGATTAAAGTCTTTTTTAAATGAAGATCATCGGCTCTCACATTATCCACTTCTATTTTTCACAGCTTCACCTGCTTTTGGAATGTCAATTATAGGCAACCAACCTGAGAAAGATGATCGAAATGTTAGTAGCAGCAGCTTCACAATTGACAACACCTCCAATGCCACCTAATCTGCATACAATAAATCCAATTGAAAAAATGAAAACAGAAAGCTAAATGACTAAATATATGGACTTCAACTTTTGGTCCAAACACTCGGTGATGCAGAACAACCCTATATAGTTCATGTAAAAGACAGAAGCCAGTAACATCAACATGTTGCATATTTTGACCCAATGTGAATGCAGGTGAGTTGAAAAGCTAAATGATCAAATACATTCCACTTCTTTTCTTTCAAGCAAGCTAGAACCCCTCTCCTCTCTCTCATACTTCTTTCAAGCAGGCAAGAGCTCCTTTACTCTCTATTCGACAAACAATAAAACCCCAAAAGAAAAAAGATCAAATCAAGTATAATGAAACATGAACCCAAACTTTATCAAAACAAACCCAAACTCTATAAACATCTGATCAATAAGTAAACCTGACAATCCGGAAGATTATCAACAAATCGAAGAAAACTCATCAAAACAATTGATTAGTAGATTGCAGAGATCCAACATGTAGAATCAAATCCAATAGCTTACTGTGAAAAGAAACCAAATAACTTCATCACTGTCCTAATCGAACTGAAACACATAAGAGATTCGAACTGATAACTAAAGCCATAAAAAACAAACCTTCACAATCAGAAATTTTCGCACCCGCCCCTCAGTCTCTAGGAAATTTTACCACTCTCCTTCGCTGCAAATTTCTCTCCCATTTCACTGAAACATTACATAATAAGAGGAGAGAAAATGAATAAAACTGTACATGGGATATATTATCGAATTTGAACAAACAATAAGATATAGATAACAGCAACACATGAAACATAAGAGCAAGGTAAGGAAATGAGTCTGGGGCAAATCGAGCATGCAATCCATGCATGAACTGATTACACTATCTCCTGCCTAACTTAGAAGTCAATTGAATTCTCGTGTTATAAGCCTCAGATTAGAGCCTTAATAAATAGAGGACTTGGAATAAAGGGAAGGGAATCAAAAGGTAGTATTCTTCCATATACATAAATGGCTAAAAATAAAAGGCTAATAATGTCTAGATATATAGTACAAAAATGCTATGTTGGCTTGCATATCTAGCATGACTTTTTGCTGCTACATCATGCTAATGAGAAGTCCTATGCTTTTATGTCAGTTAAACATGGCTTCTATATACGTGGCTAATGATGTCTAGATATATAATACAGAAATGCTATGTCGGCTTGCATATTTAGCATGACTTTTTGCTGCTACATCATGCTAATGAGGAGTCCTATGCTTTTATGTCAGTTAAACATGGCTTCTATATACGTGTAGTTTTTTTATTTATTATATTCTTACGTGTTTTTTTTCTCTCCTTTGTTTCTTTATATTCAGCAACTGCCGATAAACATTACAATTAATATAAGATATGGAGAAGTGGAGCCTTAAGAACATTGACATATAAAAGGCATACAACATTAGAAATAGAAGCAGAGGATATCCTTCTTAGTTGTGTTATTTTGAATATTTACTTGTTTAATGTGTTCAGCTATTCCATCATCACTGACATTAGACTGCTGTTGATCAGTAATATAAAAAAATAAAAATAGAGCATTCAAGGTAGGAAACTCAGTGACAGAAGACATTGTATGCTATTTTCTATATTCTTTCTTATTTACCAAGAAACCAAACAATGCTATATGTTAAACTATGAATTTACCTAAGCAGAGGAAACAAATCTGAAAATTAAATAACATGACTTTGACATGAAATTCAAATTTCAGAGCAAGATAGCTACGTACTTGAATGTTACTGTTGCACCAAGTAAATTTGCACACAAAATCAATCAAGTCTCCTATAGGCTGTCAAGTACAAAGTATTACACAGCCTGCAAAAGACCATTTCAATCAAAAACAGACAGTCCCACAACACAATCACTAACTAAATTATATTTTCAACAAAATCAGAATAAAAAAGCAAGACATTTGATAGTAAACTACCTTAGAAGCACTAACTGCAGGAATCACAACCACAATTGATTGAACCGCAGACACATCAAGCAAACACAATTGATCAATTCTGCATAAAAAACAAAAATGAATGTCTGCATGTATCAGCCATTTCCAATTAAATTCACACATTAAAGCTAACAGCAAATAAACTCTGCATCGTAACATTTCATCTTATTGGAAAAAAAAAACCCAATACCTTCACACAGATTCCGTTCTAATTACAAACAATTATATCCAGCGATGATCTAAAGATGTCTCCAATTCTTGATTCATCAAATACAAAACCCAAAAACAATTTCAACCACAAAATTAAGATTGCCAAAAAAAAAAAACAGGTAAACAACAAAATTGATCAAATACCTCCAGTTCTTTTCTTTCAAGCAAGCAAGAGCTCCTCTCCTCCTTGCTCCACAATCTTACCCCTAAGTGTAGATTCCATCAGGCTTCTTTTGAGAAGTCGCCAATGCGAACATCAAAAACATCAACAAGCCACACCCAAAAGTTAAATGAAATGCATCAGACACCAAACCTGGAAACACACCACAGAGCAAACCAAGTAAAATTTAACAAAAATGTGTAAACTATATCACAAAATTACAAACTCAAATAGAATCGAATCAAGCATAGATTCATATTAATTCGGTACCTCGGCCTCGTCCACATGCTTCCAGCAACTGGGCTCGTCGCCATCCCAAGAAGCATCATCGTCTTTGGGTTTGGCCAAACCAAAATAGCCGCGGAACTTTGGGTTTTCTTCGATTGAAGAAGAAACCTAAGATTCGGTGAAGCTGTCCTTCGAGCTGGAGAGAGAGAACTGACCATCAGGATTGACAGATGCTAGGGACAGAGCGCGATCCCCTTTGCTACCAAGATCCCCTTTCTACATCCTTTGGTCCTTCCAATTAAAATTAATCATTTGAGACATGAGATATGGGTTTGAGGCACGGCTAAGGCCGAGAGAGAGAATCGGGAAATTTAGGTTAAGATAGGAACAGGGTTTGAGAGAGAGAAAGATGGTAGTAGAGATCGATTTGGGTGGTCTTCTTCTTGAAGATGGAAAGCAAGGAGGAGGATGGCGTTGGCTCCACTAACTTTGATTGGATTTGAACTAGGACTAAGAGAAATTGATCATAAGGAGGATTATGTCGCCGAAGGAGAAAAAGAGAGGGAGAGCGAGTGAGCAAAGATGGGAAATAGTGAACGAGTGTTAAGCCAAAAGAGACTTGAAACAAAAAAAAAAAAAAAAAAAAAAAACGGTCAAACTCACCTTATTCAGACAACACAATTTCTTAAATGTGTTGTCTGAATATCACTCCATTGACTAGTCTGCTATAGGTTTTGGACATTTGAGAGGGAAAAGACTTAAACTTGTTGGAGGGAAATCTAAAATTGCTGCTAGGGTTCAGTATAGAAAATTTCTATCTTTTCAGATAGCATTTAAGTGTTGTCTGAATCTGACCATATTTTCAAAATGAAACAAGTATGGTTTCTCATTGTATTCAGACAACACATTTAATTTATGTGTCAGAAAATGACCATTCTATCGTCTGAGTTCTGTTGTCTGATAGGTTTTTTGGCATAGTGCATCCCCATCCCCTGGGTCATTCTCTACCCCCATCCCCACCTTAATCCTCAATAAAAATATATTGGGATTCCCCGTCCCCATCCCCACTGGGGATAGCCTCCAAACCCGCCCCCAAATCCCCAATAAGAATTTAATAAATAAAATAATTTTTTCTCATATTATCTTTTTTAAAATCAAAATCTACAACAAATAAATTTAAAACATGATTAAATTCATAAATCATAATTCAGTGAGTGCAAAAGTCAAAACACCATTAAAATAAAAGCGTAGTCATTAAAGTAAAGTAGTAAATGTATATATTTGTGATTTATATTATAAAAAATAAATTAAAATATATATATATATATAAGTTAAATATATGTATATATTATTGGGGCGGATTTGGGGATGGGGATCACAATACCATCCCCGCCCCATCCCCAATCTTAGATAGCGGGGATTGGGGATCCCCATCCCCATTCTCTATTTGTCCTTGAATTCTCCCTCCATTAGGGGTGGGTATCCACTGAAACTCCACCCTGCTGGGGATTTTTGCCATCCCTAGTAAAGGTCAAGGTAAAGGTGGTTCTTCCTAGAGAGAATAGTTTGTGTGCATACCGATTATAATAGTATAAGGTTTAGCTTCCGGAGGAATAAATAGTCGTACAAAAATAAATATTATTTTATTTCAAGCTTGCAACACCAAACAACAAAGAAGCAGATATATAGTGCCAACATATACATCACACAACGAAGCACATATGTGTGAACATCACACACAACATGCAGTCAATTCGCAAGATTAAAAACTTTTAACTAGTGAAAAAAAACTATTGAGTCACCAAGCTCTATGTTTTTGTTGATATGGGGAGCTGCTACCTACAGAATCACGAGATAGATGTTCTCTGTTCCGGTACCTGTCAAGATAGAAGTAGGTCAAGGGGTAAACCGCAACCTATAATCCTCAAATGCCTAAGTCAGTATCTGTATAACATAAAGACATGGTAATGGTACAAAGAGGAATCATAAACTTACTTGATTAGGAAGTGTTTGCCCATTTTATAGGAGACTTTGGGGTATGCGCCCAAATATATTTCGATGTGGGATTGTATCCTTACATATGCTTAAGGTCTTGTAGCTCACATGGGGCTATTCCGCGCCCATGTCTTGTCGGCCACCAGAGGTGGCACCAGCCGACATGGACATTGGTTAACTATAATGCTTGGTTTTAGGAGCTCCGGCCTAATCCGGCCAGTCAGGAGGCGGTTTCCAGTGGCTATTTAGTCATGTGTTTCCGGCGTTTGCGCTTGGTACGCATGTGGTATAAACATTATGTGTAATAGGAAGAACAATGGTATTCTGCACTAGTTCAGTATACATACTGAAAACAGTCAAAGATTTTGTCGTTTTGAATTAAGTGATCAATTCTTGCCCCTAACTTGTTTTACAAAATGCCTATTTGGTTTGTGTGACTTCGTAACATCACGTTGTTGGAGTTTAAATATAATACAATTTTATTTTTGAAAAAAAAAAAATTTAGTTTTATTTTTTAAATTTAAAAAATTTAGTTTTATTTTTTAAATTTAAAATTAAAATACAAATTCAAATAAAAAAGATAAGTCTAATCAACTTACCTTTTGAATTCGAACTGAAGTGGTTATTGAAAGGATAAGTCTAATTAACGTACCCTTTCAATTTGAACTAAAGTGGTTTTTAAAAGCTATAGAAAGGCATCAAAAGTTCTTCCAAAATTGTTACGTCCGGTACCTCAATTTACGGGCTTATTAGTCATTCGGACGGTAAACGACAATTACTTTCACTTTTAATTCGTTTTGGTACTTTTAAAGGCATAAAAAAGTTAACTTTTAGTTTTGTTCATCTTTTGAGAAAATTGACTTCACAGAAGTTGTAGAGGACGTTAAACCAAGTTCGTAGACATGTGGCACGCTCAAATCGGAATTCATATACGAAAGGTATGGTCAGAAACCTGAAGTTACTATTTTGGGAAAATTTACTATAAATAGCCAATCACCTTCTGTAAGTTCCAATTTCGAAAACTTACCCAAAGCATCAGTTTCCATTTTCTCTCTCCCAGACCTGATTCACTACCTAACTTGGTTTTACAATCCGAACTGTTTCACTGCCGTCTGGCCTCCCCAGACAGAATGACCGATCCCATTTGGAACAGCACCTCATGCTGGCCGTGTTTCCTGCCTCACCCTCCACGGACGACCACACCCACTACAGCGAATCAAAGCAAAAGGGAATGATGGCGCTTTGTTTGGGTACCAGATTAGATCTCCCTATTCTGGCCACCTCAGGCCTCGCCATTACCCACTTCTTAAAGCTCTCTCCTCCCTGGTTCGAACCCATCCAGTCACTGGCTTCAATTCTCTCGGAGAAGGAAGAATCAACAATCGGAATGAAAGCTATAGATTTCAGGTTTTTGAGGTAAATTCCGGCTTGTAGAATTGAAATTGATCAATATTGTAGTTGAGAAAGTTGTTAGTGATGTAATAAGGAACATTTTGATGTAGATTTGGTGACCTAATTTGGGGTTGGAGTTCTTGGGGGCTCGTCCAGCCGTTCTTGGCATCCTGCTTTGGTTTATTGGATTGAGCTTATTGTTACGGACTCATAGATATGATTTTGGTAGATTTCGGAGAAGTTCGGATATCGAACAAAGATTTCATTAGTTTGGAATTTCGAGTGTTGATTTATGAAAATCTAACCGTTGGATTTCCTTCATTTCTGTTCTAGAATGCTAAAATTGATGAAACGATGATGTTAGTGAAGTTTGGTTGTTTTCGAGGAATTTTGAGAAATTTTAGGTTCGCAGGGTCGACGATTTTGAGTTTTCTGTTTGTTCATCATAATTTTAGTTCGGGGCTTTTGTTAGTGTATTTACGATGTATTGTTGTGTATAAGATGACGTACTGAGCTACTGCTCGATGCATGAATCCTTACGCGTGATCGCCTAAGCTGTACTGTGAGTGGACACTTTCGTTTTAAATTGATATGCATGCAATAATATTTTCTAAATGATCGTTTTATTTATATCTTGGTTTTGGAACATGAATTTGGTTTTTTTTTGGCTTTCGGAATTGGATTGTCATTTATTACTTGAATTGATTTCAGGAATGGATTTGCTTTATGATATGATTTTAATATTGAGCTTTTGATTGGATGTTCTGAAACATGTTTATTGATCATGTTATTATGAATTTATTTAATCTCGCACTTTATTCATTATCAATCTAGGAAATCATGTGGTATTTGAAAATCACATTTATTATTATTTTTATAAGCATGATTTTACTTGAGATTTTTCTAGTATGGTTGGGAACTGTACTTATGTCTTATTTGTGAGATTTTGGGGAAGCTTAGGGCTTGTCCGGTAATGTTTTTAAAAATGATTTTTCAAAAATCGATTTTGAAAATAAAAACGAGGAAACAAGATTGGATTTTTGAGAAAATGTGTCCGGTAGCTTATTCCGAAAACAATTTTCAAAAACGAGAGAATATGGCGACTAGAGATGAGAGAGAGACCTGAGAAGAAGATAACGACGTGAGAATATGGAAGAAGAGAGCACGTTCTTTTTTTTCTTTGTTTTGGAAAATATCTCCGTGTTTTCTAAAATATGAGAATGAAAATGTGAAAACGTCTATTTGTCGTTTTCCTGTTTTACGAGTAAAATAAAAAAATATTTTCAAAAATTATTTTCTGCATTTTTGAAAACAGACCAACGAACGCATTTTCAAGCTATTTTCATTTTATAAAATGAAAAAGATGACTTGAAAACGTTACCGAACGCCACCTTATTGATTTTCGATTTTTCTTATGATTTTCCTATGCCATACTTGTTGTAATCATATTACCATGCTAGCATGTCATTCCGCCTTTTGAGGCAATATGACTACTGTATATACATAGCAATTACCGGCCATAATCTGCACTCATACTTAACCATGTCACCTTGGCGGAGTAACTTCAATGGAGTAATCTTCGGAAACACAACAAGACAACCTTCACTGGCAAGCCAGCTCCAGGCCGAAATATGCCTTGACGCGCCAACACACGCCACCCAAAGTTGTCTCTGCAGAAAGAACCAAAACTCAGCCAACTGAAGGATATCAATTCCACTTCGAAAACAAGAGTGATGTAACTCACTATTGCACCTATAAAATGTCCACTTCTCTTTCTTCATTGATTACACGTTCAATAGCTATTTACCTCTACATTTGTCAATACAAGTACATTGATTAACTTTACACTACTAGAATAATGCTAATAGACATCATGTCATAGACATCAGTTAGGATTTGAGGCGATGTAAAAAAAAAATTCTAACATCGGTTCTTAGAAATCCGATTTCTATCTGTACAATTAACATCATTTCTAATAGTTAACCGATGTCTACATTTTTTTTCAAAATTTTGAAAAACACGGAAAATGGCTAAGTTACTAAATTTTCAACGCGGGGGAACAAAATTTCAATTCCCCAACACTTAGTCATATTGACTGGCACGACATTTTTTCATTCTCAAACCCTACCCACCACTACACCCTACCAGCACCCGACCTCCTCTTCCTCATCCTCCGCCTCCAACCATCACCCAACTATTCTCCGCCTCGGCCTCCGTCTCCACTCTCCTCCTTCTCTGCCTCCGTCTCCGTTTTCCTCCGGCACACCTCTTCTCTCATCTCTCTCCTCAAATCACCAAATCCACCAATGACGCAGTCCATGCCAGAGCTTCGCCTTGTTCCCTCGTCGAGCCCACCATGGAAGATGAGACCTAACATTTAAGACAAGGCTCGCGATCGATTCAGGTATTAGGTCTCACTCGATTTTGCGTTAAATTGTTTTCAATTGCTTCTGGGTATCTTTTGGTTAATTTCTCGATTAATTTCTTTCTAATCCTATGTATCAATTCATCTATATCTATGTGTGTGAGCTATTTTGGGGGTTACTTTAGGTTTGTTGAGTGGATGGACTGTTGTTGTTCCAGGACTGAAATTACTCAATATGTTGGATGGATTCTTACTTCTTTTTCCAGTAGTTTCTGCAGTCCTTCCTTGTAGGAATACCTTGTTACAACATCTAAGAACCTGATCTTGGATGTCTTCTTCAATTCCCCTAGACTCCGGGTATGTCTACTTATTTTTGTTTATCCTTGTTCCCCTCAATCCTGCAGTTTCCTTTCCTAGTCTTTTGAGATAGTGTGGCATGTTATGCTGTCAGTGTCGATCTAGACTAATGATGAAATTGAATCTTGTATGCAGAGAATTTAATGTCAAACCAACCCAGTTGGTTAACTTCTCTAGGAGTAGCACATATTTGAGTACAAATGTAGAAGTAAGTGCTACTTGGCCCTTACCATAGATTTTCTTTTGACATTTGCAGGAAACTGTTGGGACCTGAGTTTTGATGCTAATACTAGGAGGACTAATTGAACTTCTTGTTGCCAAACAAGTAATGTTTCCAGTTTTTGTGACTTGTATTAGTTTGAATGATATAGTGGAAGTTATACAGTTTGCAAAAAGCTTCATTTTCAGGGTTTGAAACTTTGAACACATTTTATTTGTTAGGAAGCAGATCCTGAGGATTTAAGAGAAGGTCAGAAACAGATGATGGCATTGTTCCATGTGTAAGTGTTTTTCAGTCTGATTGAATATCTTCTGAATTCATTTTTTTACGTTTTATAGTTGCTTGCTTGTCAACTATACTTGGCTATCATTTTTTATTTAATAAATGTTTAGACTTATTTCAAACTTTGAGTTTACATATAGATTTCTTAGCTACAGTTCATTTCAGTTCCTATCATCATGCAACCATCTTGTGTGCATGCCCAGGCATTTAAGTATTTAACTATGAAACTGCATAAAATTCTGCAGATACGGAGTCACTCCATTTTCTCAATTACAGGCCTGCTGCTACATTTAATTTTCACCTTTAATCCAATGAGGTAATTCCTCATAATTTGTTGTTTAGTATTTGTAACCCTCGCTCGGTCCTTATCCATTGCTGATTTTCTCCATCTGATGTGAGAGATTGAGGGTTGCTTACATATTCTTCTGTTTAATTGATCAGTGTTTGAAACCAGCCTCAACTCATTGATTTCAATTGTGGTCAATCAGTCCTCTTGAGCTATTTAAAATAAAAAAGGTCGTATATTGCTTGCTAGACCTATGATCATGGTTTGACATGGACTTATTATGTTGTACATTCACCTTTTGACTATATAAAGAAGCGACCATGGCTATATCTACATGATTGATACGTTTTTTTGGATAAAGATGATTGATATGTTTGCCATAGTGTGAAAGTTAAAGTTTGGATTTATTTATCTGCTTCAGGAATTATGCAGTATTCCACAAGCTTCTTTGCATAAACTTTAGCACTCTAATTGTGACTAAAAAATTCATAATCCACAAGCTTCTTTGCAGTATTTCATAGTTTAGTAATTACAATTAAACATGGCCGACAAAGGAAAATATTTACAGGGTAATTCTAACCGTGATCTTGGTCGAGTATATTTCATGTTTCTTTATAGGAAAATATTCCCATTCCAGCTGGAGTAAAATATTTACAGTATTTTGGTCGAATATGGAAGGACCAGTCACATATTCAATTGGTATACAGCTTCCTCCATTTTCTTCTATTATAGCTTCTTCATTTTTTTCTGCTTCACATATGCTATATATGTAATGATTGTTAAACTGGTTAATGAACCTGTTGCAGTTATACTTTCGATGAGAATACTCCACTTGTTGATGATCCAGAGTACATCTTTGCATTAGGTGAAACAAAATTCAAGGGACTGCAAAGCAGATATTAGGATGAGGTCTGGCTAATGCAGGTAAAAGGAAGGATTTTATTGAGTCTTACTATTTAACTCCGAGACAGTGATTGCAGCAAGACCACACTTGCTCTTAGGAAATGCTTATGTATCAACGCCCAGCAAAGCTACTTAGTTTTGGGGGTGAATTTAGGTCTTCCTTTTTTCTCATCAGCTTCTCTAATTCCATATCACAGGGTTGAATTCATTTTTAGGTTTTCTATTCTGTGTTTATTAATACATTATTTTATGACTGCTTCTGGGAATTGAAGGAGGAAATAGGCTAATACGTCAAGAATAAGCTAATGGGTTCCATCATTCTTTTTGTGCAGAAAGATATTCATGGGAGGCTTGACAAAGAACAAGGGGTTATCTGCTTTGCTTATCGGCATTGGTAAGCACTCATTGAATTGACTATTGAGTCTGTAGCTTTTAATTCCACTCTTAACGGAGCCCAATTGGAGTAAAATTAATACCATCTTGGATTTTCTTTAACTTTAGCTTTTCAGAATTTATTTAGGTTGTTTTCAGGAACTGGATTGGCTGCTGTTCATCAATATTTATTCAAGTATGTGCTTTTTACTTTGTTTGCTGCTTTGCACTATCTCAATCACTTATTCAAGTATGTGCTTTTTATTACTCTCTGGTCGACTGTGGCTTTTAATGATAAATTTAAACCCAGTTTGTCTTTCTGCCCAAGTTTATGTAGAGTATGGTTTCCTGTTTCTTTTAAGTTTTGTTTTGGATTCTGATTTTGGGTCTTTTTGATGCAGCAAATCTGATATAAAGAGCATAAAGGTGAGGCTAGGGGCGATTACGAAGAAGAGGAACGCTGTGCTGAAGTATCTGAAGAATAATGTTGCTGTTCTTCTCAAGATTGGCCTTGATATTAATGTATATGGAGGGTTAAGTTTCATGGCATTAGTTTTAATGTATATGATGTGTCAATTTCATCATTGTTTTGCTTGGCCTTAACAAAAATTAATACAATTCCCTAATATTTAGAGTACATTTGAATTTCATGTTATTTGTGGATCAGCTTTCTAGTACCAAATATAGCAGGAAAGGGATATGAAAAAAACATCAGTTACTGATGAAGAATTGATGTCAGAAAACAGAAATTACATCAGTTTGAAAACAAAAACCGATGTCAGAAAAAAAAATACATCAGTTGGGAAACAAAAACAGATGTCAAGAATGAGAAAATACATCAGTTACCAAACAAAAACCGATGTCTAGCATTACTATGAACATCGATATATAAACAAAAACGATGTCTAGTATAAATGTAGACATCGAGATATAAACAAAAACCAATGTCTAGCATTACTATGGACATCGATATATAAACAAAACCGATGTCTAGATTACTATGGACATCGATATATAAACAAAAACCGATGTCTGGTATAACTATGAACATCGATATATAAACAAAACCGATGTGTAGAATAAATATGGACATTGATATATAAAGAAAAACCGATGTCTAGAATAACTATGGACATCGATATATAAACAAAACTGATGTCTAGAATAAATATGGACATCAGTTTAAACTATACTACAGAATGTAGATTGAATGTCTAGTGAAATATTATGTACCAAACACACGAAAAGCTTATGAACCACAAGCAAATATTTATGAGAACCGATGTGTAAAATATTATCAGACATCGTTTCTAAATCAGAAAGGATGTTAAAATGGATAATTGTGTTGTTAGACCTATATTTCATTAAGCATCTAATGCCAAAATATGAAGGTTTGACAATAGCTAAACACACCAAAATGGTGATCACATTAACATTTTTACATCGGTTCTGGACCTTAAACCGATGTCTCGTTGTAAAATAGACATCAGTTGTGAACCGATGTCTTAGTTTTGGCGATCTTTAACATCACCCACTAAGACATCAGATTTTTTTTTTAACATCAGTTGTGAACTGATGTCTATGAACTTTATCCTAGTAGTGTTAGCATCGGAGGAGCGAAGACCGCCAACCGCGGTCTCCCCTCTTGACGCCATTGTATTTCTCTTGACAGATTGGCTGGATTTCGTGAACTACACATATATCGGAAGATTGGACCATTGTCCATGTTATCGGAACCCGACATCTTATGGCGGTATTCTGAGCATTAACATTGGTGCCGTCTGTGGGAATCTCTTAACAAAGAGTCATTTCCCATTCAACCTACCATGGTTAGCAGAAGCGGCGAGGATGTTGGAGACCAAGCAGATCAAGCCACCAACTCTCAGCCCATCCCTACCAATCCATCAACCATCAACCGTGAATTGTTCACCACACCAATTAACCTGGACGGCCAAAATCTCAACACCCCCGAGATACTCCCAACACAATCTGCAGTGGAAATAGCCTTGGCAGATTTGCACAACGCAAACAGAGATCGAGAAAATAAACTAAAGGAGAAGGCGGAAGCTCAAAATCAAGTAGCGATGTTATTGTCAAAATTTGACGAGCTGAAGAAAGAGATAGGAAAAAATGCACGACCAAGCCAAAGTGAACACTCCCAAAGAGCAAGGCTCAGTCCAAGCACAGGGACAAGAGCAGCACCGATACCGGTACTCCCAATGGGTGTCGCCCTAAACCCAGCTAAACTAGAGGGATTAGGACCGACACTGCCACTACATGTAGTACAAGAGCAGGTGGTGGACTCACAGCCGCAATATGATAATTCATTCAGCGCTGGTCAACAAAGGGGAACTGGAAACATGCTTGCACCATGACAACAGATTATGGCACCAACCCAACACATGCCTAGACCGACTGTTGACGCCACTGCCTTAATACTGGAAAAAATGCGGGAGCTAGAGGAAAGGTTACTCAGAGCTGAGGCTAGCACCCCACCACTAGCGCAGAATCCACTCTTTGCGGCACGACCTGGTCTATTTACTGCCATAATTTTGCAAACCGTCTGACCCACATATGCCAAAACACCCAAGATAGCCCAATTTGGCGGATCAACAGATCCATTCGTGCACATGGACACTTTCAAGAAGGTGACAAGTAACAAGAGATTTGAGGACGCAATGTTTTGTCACCTATTCAGCGAAACGTTGGATGGCGAGGCAATGAGTTGGTTTTTCGAATGCCCACCAGGTTCCATGGACTCATTTTCAGCTCTGTCAAATGCATTTCTGTCAAGATTCATCCTCATGACGGACGGTTACCACAACTCCAGCCAACTATTCAGCATCAGCCAGGGTATTGACTAGTCGTTAAAATCATTTGTAACAAGGTGGAGGACCGCCATATCAAGATGCCAGGATCTTGACAAAACAATGGCGCTGATGGGCCTTCAAGCAAGGACTCCACAAGGTAAGTTTTCTATACCACCTCAATTGTATTGTCCAAATGCCACATATGACTACGTCATGAATGAGGCAGTCCTGCATGCCCAAGTCGAGTACAGCACTTCTGGGGCCACACCACCACCACCGCAAACTCCACTTAAAAACCCCCAACCCGCCACCTTCCAACAAGGAAACACCACCACCACCACCACTCCAAACATAACCAACCACCCAATGACAAAAAAGGGAATGGCAGCAGGGTAATTGTCAAGACAAGCGGCAAAAGGATCAATGTTATCATAACAAGGGCAACAAATCTTTTCACAGTGATCGTCGTGACAATGGCAACAACCGCCACAATAAGCCTGCCATAAGTGCTAAAAAATTTGAGGTCTTGGCAGTCTTGACGGCGTCATATGAAGAAATATATGATCAGTGCAAGGATCAAATACCTCCGCCACCCCGAAGAAAATACCCCAGAGTAGGAAAACCTAGAAACACTGGCAAATGGTGCAAACACCATGAAGACAGCGGTCACAACACCAACGACTGCAATGCCTTCAAGACTGCAATTGAGTCATTATACCATGATGGAAAGCAGGAGCAGTACAAGGTCCGACAACCTCCTTCGGTTGTAGCCAACATCGAACCAATGTGGCGGATCAACACCATTGATGGCGGTGCTTTCATAGGCAGCCTATCACACAGAGCAAGAAAGCGTTTTGAGAGTGCTAACCACCCAAAAGAGGTATGCAATATCCGCTATGACCGGTCAGCCAAAATGGCCAAAACAGGTTGGGAGCCTATCACTTTCTCCGAGGAGGAGGAGTGAGGTATTCACTCACCTCATGATGACCCATTCTTGATAGATGTTGTCCTCGACATATCGTTTGTAGGAAGGGTACTAGTGGATAGCGGGTAAGCTGTCAACGTCATATTCAATGGCTATTACAAGCAACTGCAGCGCAACAACAAAATTTTGCAAGACCATGAGCCGCCACTCAGTTTCTTCGGCGACGTGACCCAATGTATGGGGTCAGATTATATGCGGTTATCAGTCAGGAAAATCCCTTGCATGGCGGAAATACATACTAAATTCATAGTGGTAGACTACTTTAGCTCATACAAAGCCATTATCGGTCGCCCAGCTCTCAACAAGCTGAAATGCATCATCGCTGGGTACATGTTACTCATGAAGTTCCTGACACCCAAAGGCACCGGGTCTGTCAGGGGAAGTCAGTCAATTGCACGAGAGTGTTACTCAACGACTGTGTCAAGGTCAAGAGGCAGCCACAAAATTTTAACAGTAGCTAATACACCACAGTTGACGGACAAAATCGATGACCCAACAGATGATGAAGAAAAATAACACAAAAAAGAGCCTGTAAACCCAGAGACGTCGCTCCATGTCATATGCATCTCCGACGAGCACCCAGAGAGAACTGTTCGTATCGGAGCCCAACTCTCCCTTAAGATAGCGGCCGAACTCACCCAGTTTCTCAAAGAGAACACCGTAGTCTTTGCATGGTCATACGTCGACATGCCAGGAATCTCTCCCGACATAATTCAACACTAAATCAGCATCAAGCCATCCTTTTATCCCTTCAAGCAGAAGTGACGGGCATTTGATGAAGAGAGATATCGGGCCATCAGGGAAGAGGTAACCAAATTGCCCGACATAGACTTCATTCGTCAAGTTCATTACCGACAATGGATCTCCAACGTGGTGATGGTAAAGAAACCTAACGGAAAGTGGCGGCTGTTTGACGACTTCAATGATTTGAACAAGGCATGCCCCAAGGATAGCTTCTCGCTACCTCGCATTGACTAATTGGTTGACGCAACAGCAGGACATGAGTTACTTAGTATGATGGATGCCTTTTCTGGCTACAACCAGATAAAGATGCACCTCGGCAACCAGGAACACATAACATTCACCACCGACAAGGGTTTATATTGCTATAATGCCATGCCCTTTGGCCTCAAAAATGCTGGAGCTACATACCATTGGTTGATGAACGCAATGTTTGCTGAACACTTGGGTTAGATCATTGAGGTATATGTCGACGACATGCTTGTCAAAAGCGTAAATGGCCAACCTCCGCATCATCTTTGCCATTTTGTTAGCATATGGGATGCGCCTGAATCCGGAAAAATGTTTCTTAAGCGTAACCGCCAGGAAGTTCCTCGGATATATAGTCAGTGAGAGGGGAATATAGGCTGAACCCAATAAAGTACAGGTAGTCATAAACATGAAATCTCCAGAGAAAAAAGTTGAGGTACAAAGTCTGCAGGGAAAGTTAACGGCTCTTTCCCGGTTCATCTCCAGGCTAACCGACAAATGCCTACCCTTCTTTAAGGTAATGAAGCGGCCCCATTGCAAAGTGGTAGATTGGATGCCTGATTGTGAGGTGGCATTTCAAAATCTCAATAAGTATTTGGCCTCTATTCTGCTACTCTCAACTCTGGTACCGGACGAAATGCTATACATCTACCTAGCAGTGTCCAAGACCGTCATTAGTTGTGCAATTGTCCGCAGGGAGGCAACAGAAGAATTACCGGTATTCTATGTCGATAGGGGCATGAATGGAGCGGAAACAAGGTACCCGCCACTTGAGCAACTGGCGTTAACACTCATAATGTCCGCCAGGAGGTTGCGTCAATATTTCCAAGCACATACAATCTATGTTCTCACAAATCAACCGCTAAAACAAGTTCTCCAAAGTCCTGAACACTCGAGACACCTTAGCAAATTGGCAATAGAACTCAGCGAGTTCGACATCGATTACAGGCCAAGAACAGCCATCAGGGGGCAGGCTGTTGCTGACTTCATAGCAGAATTAACGAAACCACAGCCAAACATACCACCAATGTAATGTCGGAGGAAGGCATTCAGCAACCTGAAGCTGTACAGGAGAAGACACAATCACAATGGGATCTCTATGTAGACGGTTCTGCATACTCCAAGGCTTGTGGTGCCGGTATAATCCTCACAGGGCCAGGGGAACTTAACGCAGAGTACGCCCTAAAGTTCAACTTCAAGGCCTCGAACAATATGGCAGAATACGAAGCACTTATCGCAGGATTATTATTAGCCATCGATTGTGGAGCAGAAAGTGTCAACATCTTCAGTGATTCACAACTCGTAGTCAATCAAGTCAACGACATTTTTCAAGTCAAGGACAAACAATTGGCGGCATATCTAGGGTACGCCAAGACACTGCTCGGCAAGTTCAGTTTCTTCAACATCACGCAAATAAACCATGAAAAGAATGCTAAAGCCGACTCCTTGACACGCCTTGCAACAGCTCAACCACATCAAAGTCCCGCCGACACTAGGGTGGAGACCCTTGAAAAGCCTAGCATCACAAAAACTATGGCGGAAATCTACACCATCGAGGTAAGCCCAAATTGGATGGATGAGATACTTAATTACAAACGCGACGGCACATTGCCATCCGACAAAGTCGAAGCAAGACGATTGGTACGAAGGGCAACACGATACAACATTCAAAGTGGCAAACTCTACCGCCAAGGGTTCACACATCCCAACTTAAAGTGTTTAACGCCAGAGGAGGGAAAACAAGTCCTAGCAAAAATACACGCCGGAGAGTGCAACAATCACTCAGGTGCTAGATCATTAGCTAATTGCACCATGCGCCAAGGATTTTTTGGCTGACATTGGGAGATGATGCCAAAGAAACATCAAGATCATGTCACAAATTTCAACAATATGCAGACCTGTCGCATGCACCAGCAGAACCATTATCCATCATTATTGCACCCTGGATTCACTCCATGTGGGGTTTGGACATTGTCGGAAAACTCCTAACCGCTAAAGGTCAGTTCAAATATATAATCGTAGCCATCGATTATGACAGCAAGTGGATAGAGGCTGAACCTCTAACGGCCATCACAACCGCTATAGTCCAGCATTTCTTATGGAAAAATATCTACTGTCGTTATGGAGTGCCTGATACAATCTTTACCGATAACGGAACGCAATTTAACAACGAAGAACTCATCAGCTTCACCGCCAAACTAGGCACCAAGATGCATTTCGCTTTAGTGGCACACCCCCAGACCAATGGCCAGGTGGAATCTGATTCGGTGCCTATACTAGCGCCTCACGCATAATACAACACAGTCATCAAGTTTAGGGCAAATAAATTAAGCTCCAAGTATCGTACCCAAGGGAATAGGGAACCCCTACTTAGTTACGGACAACTAAGCACAAATACAAATTATCCTAGCAACAAATATCCGAAATTGTGATTTTTAATTGTGAAGACTTAAACTAAATTTAAGAACCGAAAATATAAAATTGCTAAAAATGAAAAATGCAATGCTAAAGTAGTTTGCAAAAAATTCAAGACAAGAGAGTGTTGGGTGCTAGGGAGGTTCCTTCACCCAAATCTCATGTATCAGAATCTAATCTAATGTAGATGCAAATTTTCTACTTTGGCGGTAGTCGTATCCAAGGCGGTTCATGGCTCAAGGACCATATATTCTCAATTACGGTATTAATGTGCCATTTCAAGGGTCACACAAACTCAACTAGAGAGAGCTAGAGCCGGTTCAAGGGTCTCTAAGTTGCTCTAGTTGGCATAAAGCTCAAGAATTAGACCACTAAGCGATTCACCGTCGCAATCACGGGGCGGGTGTAAATCACCATGCTTATAACCCCTACAATACCAAATTGAGGGTTCTAGCTTAGGAATTAGAGGGGGTCAAGCCTCTAACTCAAACCTAGACATGCTCAAAATACATACCCTAGAGTTGACTAGGCTTCTAGACATGCATTTCAACACAACAAAGATTGATATAAGCATCCAACAAATTAAATTGCATCATGACATTAAAATAGGCATCTTTTACATAAAATTTGGGCTAGGGCACACAACCCTAACCCCCAACAAATTTCTACTCACTATCCATAAATATATACATCATCAATTCTATCAATTTCATACAAACAAAAGAGGAAAAGGTATAGAAGAAGGAGAACAACCAAGACAAGTTACAAATGCTAAAAAGCAAACATAACAAGCCTTGGAATTATAATTTCTCCCTTTTACCCAAGTGGTGATTAAACCCCTAATGCTTGAAGTGCTTCCCCTTTGAATCTTATGAAATTGATGAGAATATGGAATTTTGGTGAGGCGGATCTTAGTGAGGAAGAAATTGGTGAGGAAGATCTTGGTGCGGTGAAAAAAAAAATGAGAATGAGGAATTTCTTAGTGAGAAGGAGATCTTGGTGAGGTGAAGAAAATCTTGGTGAGGTGGTGTGAATCTTGGTGAGGAGGGAAGCAAAGATGAGAAGGAAGAAAATGGAGAAAGAGAGTTAGAGGTGGGGTGGTTTCTTCGGCAGAGGAAGAGAGAAAATGCAATTTTTTTTTTTAATGAAAAATGATGATGTCTTCGGCGTGGTAGTCTACTGGGAGAAGAGGAAGAATGGGATTGAATTTTTTTTTTTGTATGTGGTCTGGGCGTGAGGGAGAAGAAAGAAGGATAAGCTAAGCTGACGTGTCAGCTTATGAGAGGAAGAGAGGGAAGAGAAAAGAAAAGAAAAGGAAAAGAAAAAGAAAGGAATGGCTGCACGTGGGTGAAAGGCAGAAGGGATCAGCTATGCTGATGTCACCATGACATCAGCAAACTTCAATTTTTTTTTTCCCTTTTCTTTTCCTCAATTTTTTCTTCTTTCTTCTTTCTTCTCTCGTCGCCATGCACTTCCACACATACTCTTGGAAGCAATTGAATTCCGCTCCCTTGATGGCATTAACCACGGTTGACCCGCATTGACTATTTCGTCCTTTTGTCGGAAACTCCAATTTACTCCAATTTCGCACCATTTTCTCTCGTTTCCTCAATTCCGCTTATTTTCTACAAAGTAAATAAAAATGGATTAATTACATATTAATTGACATGAGGATTAGCTTAATTCCAGTGTTTTAGATATAATTACACGCATATAAATGCGTATAATCACACCCCCACGCTTGAACTTTGCTTGTCCCTAAGCAAACTAAATGTAAATTAATTGCTAAAAATCTATTGACTCAAACACAAATGCTCAAACATAAAGAAAGTGTGGTATTAGCCTTTCCAACCATAATCCTCGGAGAACTAATTATGTACATGACCATGAAGTAGATGTAAGCACAACATAAGATTTTTGAATTTGTGAGGCAATTAAGAAGCTCATGTGAAAAATGCTCAAGTATATGCTTGTGTTGACCATGTGTCAAATCAATCCACCACAATCAAATAGGCACATAGAAGACTCGATATAACCAGCTAAACTCACATAGGTTCACTACATATTACAGCTCAAGTGTTTAGGGGCTATATGTGTTTCACTCAAAAGCAATTTCATAACACGCGCCGCCATATGCTTGCTCTTTGATCTCATCTCCGCTAGGTAGCTCACAACATTCAAGATCAAGAGGTCTTTTATTTGGTTGTAATCTATAAGAAATGAAGGATAAGGAAATACAAAGTCCATAGAAATCGGTGAAGCAACTCTCTCTTGTAGAGATATATGACTTTTGCATTCGAATGCTAACTCACTCACTCTAATCCCAATTTACAACCCACGCTAAACTATATATAATACTTTACTTTATTTCTATTTTGGATTTTCTTCTATTTGAGTTTCTCTTTCTTTCTTTTTTTTTTTTTTTCACCCTTTTTTCTTTTTCTTCTTCTTTTCAAACAACTCTCTCTCTCTCTCTCTCTCTCTCTCTCTCTTCATTTTTTTTTTTTTTTTTTTGTTTTTTTTTTTTTTTTGAAACTTTCCTTTCTAAACAAAATCACTCACCCCCACACTTATTTTTTGTAACCTCACACTTTTGACTTTCCTTTCTTTTGAAGCACTCAAATATAAATTATTCTCTCGAATCGCTTCACCAACTACCATGGACGGGTAGGATAAAAGTGTTTAGGCTAGGTAGAGATTTGTGGCGCAAATGAATAAATAGGCTCAAAGTGGCAATCTAGTGGTAAATATCTTTGGGCACATGCTTCTTTGGCCATGGTGGTATATAGTCCTAATGCCTCTATCCTTTCTATCATGTCGCAAGTTAAAAGTAGCCTCGAGAGGTCTCAAGCAAGTTCTAGATACGCAATGTCATGAAATTTTACACACATGAAAGAATAAGTGAATGAACAATGCATACACTATAGATATTGACACAAAAGCTCACAAATAAGGGCATGCAAGTCAATCAAATCATCTATATGCTTCTCTAATTATGATGAACCAACCTAACCATAGGCTATGTGCACACATATAGTTAAGGATAGATCACATATACACTTAATCACAAAACAAATTCAAAGTCCTAGATCATGCTCAATCTATCCACAATCATAACAAGTTAAGTCCATGGCTCGTCATTGGAGTTGGAAAAGGCATTAACCACTAAAATATAATTACATAAAGCTAATCTATATATATATATATATATTAATGTTTTTTTTAGGGGCGCCTGAGCCCTCACCCCCACACTTAAAACCAACATTGTCCTCAATGTTGTCAAGTGAGCTCGAAAGCTAAATCCATGTTGGATTTAGGCATGAAAGTGAAGTCCGGGCGAAGGCATAAGAGAAACCTACACAACTATACTAAACTAAATGCGGAGAAAAGATATGGAAAGCCCCTTTGGCGACCCTCCATTGCTCACGACCTTTGAAGAAGACTAATATGAGACACCAACCTTAAGGCACAAGGCCTTGACTTCCTTAACATATGCTCCATAATAGCTCAAAGCACTCATGAGAAAGTCGACTCCATTTAGAACATAGAATGTCCTCGAGCAATGCGCCACACAATAGGCAAGGAATAAGGACAAGGGTCCTCCATTAAGCTCATAGCCTTGATCCCATCAATTCACAACCCAAAGTCATCCTCCATGCCAAATATCTTCATATTCTCCGAATTCCAACCTCCTCCCAACCTCCCAAAAATAAAAAGAAACTAAGCTACCTACCACAACTATCAACAAGGAAAGTAAACAAGTAATGCTAGGGTTCCCTCCCTAGCTAGCGCTTTGTTTAAGGACTTCATTGTCGGTCCATAGATCAAGAGAGTACATCAAGGAACATCTTGGAGGATGATTACCTCCTCTTGAGAGTCAAAGGTAGAGTCCATATAGAGCTTCAATCGGTGCCCATTCACCTTGAAGGGTTCCCCACCATTTAGATTCTTGATTGCTATAGCGCCATGTGGGAAAACTTCAACTACTTCAAAAGGACCGCTCCACCTAGATCTCAACTTCCCAGGAAATAACTTGAGTCTAGAAATGTATAGGAGAACTTTTTGCTTGGGAAGAAATGTCTTCTTTACCAAGTGTCGGTCATGTATCACCTTGGTCTTCTCCTTAAACAATTTGTCAATTTCATATGCCTCTTCCCGAATCTCCTCCAACTCACAAAGATCAAGCTTCTGCTTCTCACCACTTGCTTCCAAGTCAAAATTCAAAAATTTGATAGCCCACATAGCTTTGTGCTCAAGCTCGACCGGAATGTGACAATTCTTTCCATAGCATAAACGGAAAGGAGACATGCCAATAGGAGTCTTATATGCGGTCCGATAGGCCCATAAAGCATCATCAAGTTTAATGGTCCAATCCTTTCTAGAAGAGTTGACCGTTTTTTCCAATATCCGTTTAATCTCCCTATTTGACACCTCTACTTGACCGGAGGTTTGAGGATCGTAAGGTGTGGCAACCTTATACCTGACCCCGTATTTCTTTAACAAAGCGTTAAAAGTCCGGTTGATAAAATGTGTCCCACCATCACTAATGATAATCCTAGGAGTCCCAAATCGAGAGAAAATATGCTCCTTTAAGAACTTGGTCACTACCTTAGAATCATTTTTCCGTGTGGCCTTGGCTTCAACCCACTTTGAAACATAATCAACCGCAACTATGATATATTCATTCCCATGAGACTTTGGAAAGGGTCCCATAAAGTCAATGCCCCAACAATCAAAAATCTCAACTCCCATAATATTAGTGAGAGGCATTTGGTCCTTGGAGGATATATTCCCGGTCCTTTGGCATCTATCACATTGAAGAACAAAGGTATGGCAATCCCGAAATAATGTAGGCCAAAAGAAACCGGATTGAAGAATCTTGAAAGCTGTCCTCCTCCCACCAAAATGACCTCCACATAAAGATGCGTGGCACAATGAGATAATCTTTGGGGCTTCCCACTGAGGAATACAACGTCTAATCACTTGGTCTTTGCCCACTTTCCACAAGTATAGGTCGTCCCAAATATAAGACCGAGCATCACGAAGAAACTTCTTTTTAGAATGTGCATCATAGTGATCCGGAATGAAAGTACAATTGCTAGCCCAATAATTTACAAAGTCTGCAAACCAAGGCGTCTCAATATCAACATGGAATAGGTACTCATCGGGAAAATGCTCAACCAATGGTGTAGCAGAAGAATCTCCACCATGCTCAAGTCTAGACAAATGATCTGCAACAAGGTTTTCCCAACCCGGCTTATCCTTGATCTCTAAATCAAACTCTTAGAGTAATAGCACCCAACGAATCAAATGGGGCTTGGCATCTTTCTTACTCAACAAATATCTCAATGCCGCATGATCCGTATGGACTATCACCTTTGAACCCAAGAGATAACCTCTAAACTTTTCAAGAGAAAAAATCACCGCTAGTAGTTCTTTCTCAGTAGTAGTGTAGTTCATTTGAGCCTCATTCAAAGTCCTACTAGCATAATATATAGCATGCAAGCGCTTATCTCGCTTTTGACCTAGCACGGCACCCAAGGAAAATCCGATGCATCACACATAATTTCAAATGGGAGCGACCAATCGGGAGCAACAATAATAGGTGTTTGTGTCAACCTCTCCTTAAGCAACTCAAAAGCATGTAGACAATCGGAGGTGAACTCAAATTTAGAATCTTTCGCCAAGAGATCACATAGAGGTTTAGAGATTAAAGAAAAATTCTCAATAAACCGCCGATAAAATCCAGCATGTCCCAAAAAACTCCTCACACCCTTCACACTAGTTGGAGGTGGTAACCGTGCAATCAAATCAATTTTTGCCTTTTCAACCTCAATGCCTCTTGATGAAACAACATGCCCCAATACAATCCCCTCATCTACCATGAAATGACATTTCTCCCAATTCAAGACCAAATTAGTCTCCTCACATCTCGCAAGTACAAGTGATAGATGGGAAAGACAATCATCGAAGCTATCTCCATGTATGCTAAAATCATCCATAAACACCTCCATAAATTTTTCGGTCATATCATGAAAAATAGACATCATCAACCTTTGAAATGTAGCGGGGGAGTTGCAAAGCCCAAATGGCATTCCCGATAGGCAAAGGTGCTGAATAGACAAGTAAAAGTGGTCTTATCTTGGTCTTCAGGGGCGATTGCTATTTGGTTGTACCCGGAGTACCCATCCAAAAAGCAATAATGAGAGCGCCCCAATAAACGATCTAACATCATGTCAATAAAGGGTAGAGGAAAATGATTTTTTCGAGTAGCAGCATTCAACTTCCGATAATCAATACATACACGCCACCCAGTTTGTACCATTTGTGCTACCTCTTCTCCTTTTTCATTTGTCACAACCGTTACTCCACCTTTCTTAGGAACAACTTGCATCGGCGAAACCCACTTTGAATCACTAATTGGATAGATCACACCCACATCAAGTAACTTCAGCACCTCGGCTTTCACCGCCTCCATCATCGGAGGATTCAACCTCCTTTGAGCATCTCGGACAGGTTTTGAGTTCTCCTCTAAATGAATACGGTGCATACACTTAGAAGGACAAATGCCCTTAATGTCGCCAATTGTCCACCCTAAGGCATTTTTGTGCTCCTTCAAAACTCCAAGAAGCTTCCCTTCCTCCAACTCACTAAGCTTTGATGAAATAATAACCGGAAGGGTATCCTTGTCTCCAAGAAAAACATACTTCCATGTGGTCGGCAAGGGCTTCAACTCAAGTGTAGGTGAGCTCTTAAGAGAAGGTACCACTCTAGTAGTAATAGGAGGCAGAGGCACTATTTTGGGCTTGTATACCTTTTGGAATGGCATTATAATCTCCATATGATTCACGTTCTCTACTATGTCATCATCATTAAATCTCAAGCTAGACTCCGCAACAAGATCATCAATAATATCAATCGTCTCAACTCGAACGCAATCTTTGAGATATACCGAACTCTTCATAACATCAAAGATTCGAAACCCAATAGTCGTGTCAAACACAGTCATAGTTAAGATTCCCTTTTGAACATCAATCTTGGTGCCGGCGGTTGCCATGAATGCCCTCCCCAAAATAATGGGGAGCTCCTCACTATCATTACTTAAAGGCTCCATATCTAAAACCACAAAGTTGGCGGGTAAATTTTCACCAAGACATCCTCTACTACTCCTCTTGGATAAACCACGCTTCGATCCGCCATTTGCAATTTAATCTTGACTGGTTTAATGTCCTCCAAAGCAAGTGTTTTGTAGACTTCATAAGGCATAAGGTTGATACTCGCTCCAAGATCTAGAAGTGCCTTATCAAAATTTCTCAATTCAATGGTATAAAATTCAATGGTATAAGGGATGGTAAAGCATCTGGGATCTCCAAGTTTAGGAGGAAGCCTTCGTTGAATCACGGAAGAGGCCTCCTCTCTAAGAAACACATTTTCATCATCCCTAAACCTTCTCTTGTTTGTGCACAATTCCTTCAAGTACTTGGCATATGAGGGTACTTGCTTAATGGCATCCAAAAGTGGAATATTAATATTCACCTTCTTGAACAATTCCATGAACTCCACATTTTGACGCACTTTCTTCTTCTTGAGGTCTTGCATCCTCTTCACATTAGGATATGGCAAAATCGGCTCTTGAGAGAAAACTAATGGTGGGGTAAATTTTAAGTTACCCATGGGACCCTTGAGGGTGCTCACGATCCCACTAGGATCCTTAGCCAACACAGCCTCCCCTAGTGAAGAATAGACCGGAGTACTCCTATCCTTAGGACCTCCACTAGTCATATGAGAATCTTCCGCCTTATTTCTCCCCTTTGATGTAGACTCCGAACTTTTAGCATGAGGCTTGCCCTTAGAAGAGTCTTCCACCTTATTTCTCCCCCGGTCTTCCACCTTATTGCTCCCCATATGATCACTAGAAGATGATGCAATAGTAGTAGGCCCAAAGTGAACATGCTTAGGTGGTGCGGATGAAGTAGGTACATGAGACTTTGAAGATGTAGAATGAGATAAAGAGGTCTTCCTTCCTTGTGCACCTCCGGGAAGTACATTTTCTTCCTCCCCGGCTTCCTTATCCACCCCCTTATTTCTTCCTTTTGTATACAAAACCACATCACCTACTCCAATTTCCGGGGGTACATTTTCTTCCCCCCGGTTCCCATTCGCCTTTGAATTAAAATCATGCATATTTAAAGAATTTCCAACATTGCCATGAGGTACATTTTCTTCCCTCGTGGCACCATCAATCAATTCAAAGTCATTATCATCACTAGAGCAATCCTGTACCATAACATACTCATTACTAGAATTTGAAATGGGGGAGTTGGGAGCATGTAAATAACCATTATAAGAATGGGATGAGGAGGAATAGTGGTCATACATATTATCATACACATGCGAGGGAGTAGGAGATGAAGTTTGTGGCATGTGCACCTTATTGTCGTATACCTTTCCAATTCTAAGAATAGATATAGCATTTGCTTGCTCATTGTGGTGAGGATTAGGCACCGTATTGCTAGGAAGAGACCCTTGCAGTCTTGAATGCATAGAAGAGGCCATTTGCCCAACTTGACTCTCCAATTTGTGCAAGCCCGCTTGAAGAGAATCAATAGTTTGCTTGTTGATCGCATTTGTAGAATTTTGAGCTTCTATGAGTTTACTCATCAACTCTTTAAAACTGGGTTTTCTAGGCTCACTAGAATGCAAAGGAGCATGTGACATCGATGTATGATTGTAATTCCCGCCTTGGTTGCCTTCTTGAAAAGCACTAGAACCACCTTGAAACTTGTTGTTTCCATAGCCACTACCTTGCACAAACCCGGGAGGACCATTTTGAACATTCAAACCATAAGGATAAGTGACATTCCCATGTGTACCATGCATAGGTGAAATCTACCCTTGATTGTTGTGAGGGCCAAAAGATGAAGAACTTGAGCCATTTTGGCTATGTGATGCACCATAGTAACCTCCTTGACCTTGGGGTAAATGACTTGAGCCACTAGAGCCTCTTTGAATATAGCTAGAAACTCTTTGCCCTTGATGACTATAAGAACCACCACCTTGCGAACTTGATCCACCTTGGTTGCCTCCCCATGAAAAATTAGGGAGATTCGTCCACCCCGGATTATATGTTGGAGAGTAAGGGTCATTCTTTTGTTGCCTTCCTTGAAAATTATTTATTACCCTTGCTTGCTCTTCCACAAAATCAGGATATTGATGTGCTAAATCGCATTCTTGAGTAACATGGCTAGGAGACTCACATAAAAGACAAGTAGAAAGAGTAGAATGCATGGCCTTAGCTTGTGAAATGTGTGGCTCACGATCTTGCTTCTCAAGTAATTGGTCCATCTTTTTCTCAAGTCTATCTAACTTTGAACTCATCATTCCATCACTTGGCATAGACACCTCATAAATCCCACGACCTCTAGGTAAAGGCTCATGACCTCTAACATTATCAACACCATGCTCACGAGTCCGTGGCTCATCATACAACTCACGGCTCCTCCTTGAATCATCAAGGGTGTCACGGTCTCTCTTAGGCTCATCATAGGAATCTCGACTCTTATGCTCATCATACAATTCACGGCTCCTTGGCTTCTCAAATTCATCTCTTGGTCTTCTTCTTCGGTCATGAGAGTCCCACCTTGCACTTTGCTTAGATAAGTCTTCAATGATACCCCAAGCTTCCGTAGCATGCTTATTTTCAATGCTTCCAAGTGCGGCATTATCCACACGTCTTCTAGATTCTGGTAGCAAGCCTCTATGGAATGAATTAATAAGTAACCACTTATCTAGGCCATGGTGAAGGCATCCAAGGTCAATGTCCTTGAATCTCTCCCATGCCTCATGCAAAGTCTCTCCATCAAATTGAATAAACCTCAAGATATCATCTCTCATACTTGTAATCCAGTGGGGAGGAAAGAATGCATTCAAAAACTCTTCTTGAAGTTGACGCCATGATCGTATATTCGCGGGAGGAAGTCTATGTAGCCATTCTCTTGCTCAGTCTTGAAGTGAAAAGGGAAAAAGACGCATCTTCAAGCTATCTGATGTAAGTCCTCCCAATTGTAGTGTACCACATACTTCTTCAAACATCTTCACATGAGTGTAAGGCCTCTCTTGACTAAAGCCATTGAACTTTGGCAAAATTTGAAGAGTAGAAGACTTGATCTCAAAATTGACTCCACAAGGTGGCAAGACTATACAAGATGGTTGTTTGACAACGGTAGGACAACTATAGGCTCTAATTGGTCTCTCATTATTCTCCGCGTCACCTATTGCCACCTCTTCAAATCTTGGACTTAGTGATCTCTCTTCTAAAATAGGTGAAGTAGACCTCGATGGTGCAAAAGAATTTGTCCCTGGATTTCTCAGTCTTTTTCTTGGTCTACCTCTTCCTCTCTTATTAGGAAGTTCACTCATACACCTTCAAAAGAAAATTATGAAAATGATTAGAAACTAGAATACAAGAAAAAAAAAACACAAGTAATTCAAACAAATAATTAAACTTTTTTTTTCTTTTCTACTACAATAATAAAAACTCAACAAGTAACCAATAACGCAAAAAATAAAAATCTGGAATTTTTTTTTATGGCAATAAAAATTACCAAAATATTTTTTCAATATTTAATACACACAAATCAAAATAAAGAAAAAGTTAGAAAAATATGCAAAGTGCCTAAGAATCCGAACACCAAGGGAATAAGGTTTTTACACTCTAATCCCCGGCAACGGCGCCATTGATTCGGTGCCTATACTAGCGCCTCACTCGTAATACAACACGGTCATCAAGTTTAGGGCAAATAAATTAAGCTCCAAGTATCGTACCCAAGGGAATAGGGAACCCCCACTTAGTTACGGACAACTAAGCACAAATACAAATTATCCTAGCAACAAGTATCCGAAATTGTGATTTTTAATTGTGAAGACTAATTAAACTAAATTTAAGAACTGAAAATCGAAAATTGCTAAAAATGAAAAATGCAATGCTAAAGTAGTTTGCGAAAAATTCAAGACAAGAGAGTGTTGGGTGCTAGGGAGGTTCCTTCACCGAAATCCTATGTGCCGGAAGCTAATCTAATGTAGATGCAAAATTCTTCATTTGGCGGTAGTCGTATCCTAGGCAGTTCAAGGCTCAAGGACCATATATTCTCAATTACGGTATTAATGTGCCGTTTCAAGGGTCACACAAACTCAACTAGAGAGAGCTAGAGCCGGTTCAAGGGTCTCTAAGTCGCTCTAGTTGGCATAAAGCTCAAGAATTAGACCACTAAGCGATTCATCCTCGCAATCATGCGGCGGGTGTAAATCACTATGCTTATAACCCCTACAATACCAAATTGAGGGTTCTAGCTTAGGAATTAGAGAGGGTCAAGCCTCTAACTCCATCCTAGACATGCTCAAAATACATACCCTAGAGTTGACTAGGCTCCTAGACATGCATTTCAACACAACAAAAATTGATATAACCATCCAACAAATTAAATTGCATCATGCCATTAAAATAGGCATCCTTTACATAAAATTTGGGCTAGAGCACACAACCCTATTCCCCAACAACAAATCTACTCACTACCCATCATTAAACAAATGTCAATATACATAATTTAAAGAGGAACAAAGTGAAGAGAAGTAGGAGTAACAAGAACAAGCCACAAATTGCTATAAAGCAATTATGGCTAGCCTTGATTTATGACACCCCACTTTTACCCAAATTTAATGGTAATGAAATTCTTGATGCTTGGGCTTCCTCTTTGAAATTTGTGGAGTTGATAAGAAGATAGAATCTTTGTGAGATGGATCTTGGTGAGGAAGATCTTGGTGAGGTGAAGAAAAGATAAGAAGAATAAATCTTGGTGAGGAGAAGAAATTGGTGAAGGATGATTTTGGTGAGGTGAAGAAAAGATGAGAAGAAGGAGATTTGTGGTGAGGTGAGCTTTCGGTGAAGAGGAAGAGAAAATGGAAATTGGGATGAAAAAAAAAAATGGTGAGGTCGTGGTGGTCTCTGGCAGAAGAAGAAGAATGAATGATAATTGGAATAATTAGAAAAGTGAGCTCGTGGTGTGTGTGGCTGGGGTTGCCGAGAAAGAGGAAAGAAAGGATTGGGAAGGCCACATGGCCACATGAGAGAGGAAGAGAGAAAATAGAAAAGGAAAAGGAAAAGGAAGGGAAGGAATGTGGGGATAGCCATGCTGACGTCAGAAAAAAAAAAAAAAAATTTTTCTTTGCCTCAATTTTTTTTCCTTCTTTCTTCTTTCTTCTTTCTTTTCTCTTCTCAATGCACTTCCACAACATATTATCGAAGGTGGTTGGATTCCGCTCCCTTAATGGTGTTGACCACGATTGACCCGCATTGAGTATTTCTTCCTTTTGTCGGAAACTCCAATTTGCTCCAATTTCGCACCATTTTCTCTTGTTTCCGCAATTCCGCTTATTTTCTACAAAGTAAATAAAAATGGATTAATTACATATAAATTGACATGAGGATTAGCTTAATTCTAGTGTTTTAGATATAATTACACGCATATAAATGCGTATAATCAGAATCCGCTAACAAAATCATCAAGAAGCTGCTAAAAAAGAAATTGGAAGACAAAAAAGGCTTATGGGCTGAGAAGCTCCCGGAAGTTCTTTAGGCCATCCAGACAACGCCAACATCTGCTAACGGCGAAACTTCATTCTCCATGATGTTTGGCACAGAAGCAGTCCTCCCCATTGAAGTAACCCAACCAACAGTTAGGATTGACGGACATAACACCACAACAAACGTTGCCGGCGTCAACCTCGACAAAGATCTATTGGAGGAAAAACGACACAAACCCCACCTGCACAACTTGCAAAACAAACGGCGGGTGTCGCGTTTTTACAACATCATGTGAAGGCTAGAAACCTACAACTTGGCAACTGGGTCATGAAAGAAGTCATACCACCGCCAAAAGCACTTCGCCCAACTTGGGAGGGACCTTATCAAATCATAGAAGTGGTGAGCCCCGACACATTTTACTTAAAAAGCAAGGAAGACGTCACGTCCACTCACCCATGGAACACTGAACACCTCTGCTACTACTATAAGTAGCACCGCAACAACCCCACGAGCATCTTCACTTAGCTAATTTTTGCAAAGTTTAGCTAAGAAAAGCTACCCTACGGGTACATATTTTTGTAAGAAGCTGGGTCCGCCCAGTCATCAATGAAACGAGGAATTATTCAAACCATTGTCCCGCACATGCACACAAAAAAAGGGATTTACACTTTTATCTTGAGTCATATATATTGAAAAATACAAAAAAATCGAAAAATGTCAAAAATTTAAAAATTTTCGTTGCTTTTGTTTTTGTATTGAGTCTTAGGATGCCTTTCAACTGTCTAGGATGATTCTATATCTCTGAAATTATGGCTAAAAGAGGATCACAATATTGAGATGATTTTAGATGGTATTCTTTGGTTAATTGAGATATATGAAAAATGTATGCATGTGTAGTGGACATGGATTTCGTGACCTTGGTACAGAATATGAGCATGTTAAGATGAGTTTTGATTCATAAAAGCCCATGTGAGATATTTGAGTCATGTCCCTTTTTCTTGGAGTGATAAATGAAAATAAAATATATTCTTATTTTCTTGGAAATGTTTTGATGATCTCATTATTCTTTCATTTGATTGACTGCTTGCCATAGATTAAGTTTGATGGACTAGAGAATGCTAGAATTCGCTCTTGTACTTGTTGAGACGTTTTATCAATACATGGCCCTAATCTGGAAGGGATAGAAGCACCCTAGGAATTACCATCATTGCCAAATAAACTTGTGTCCCTATTTGTGCCCGTCGTGGGACTCCCCTAGATACACCCCTTTGAGCCTACATTTAGCTTTTTCTTTCATCACCCTTAAAATCTTTAACCTGAGCCTTAGTATAGTTACAACCCTACCCTTTGTTCTAAGAACTTAGTGGAGCTAAATTGAGGCTTTACTTGAAGATTTTTGGCGTCAATAATGAAGGATGAGAAGAGGTGAAAGTTCAAGTGTGGGGGTAAACTTTTCCATGAAAGAAAAATGTATGAAAAAGCAGACAAAAAGAAAGTGAAAAACAAAAAAAATTACATGGTTAAAAAATAAAAAGAAAGAAAAGAAAAAAAAATGTTTATGGATTTTAGTCTCCCATACTTGGTGAGTTGGAGTTTACTTTGAATTAAAGGGCCACTATTGAAAAAAAAAAAAATTGGTCTTTGTCCAATTCACAAGAGTTCAAGGGAAGTTTAGAATGAAGGATGGTCCCAACATGAAGACATTAGGCCCTTTTATTTTACCTCTATGGGATTATGACGTTTTTGCAATGCTTTGGTGGATTTCTAAAAGTCTCTACATTAACATGAGCTCTGCTAGGTTTTTAGGACACTTTGTTAAATCCTTACCTTTCATTTCTTGAAACCTTAAGCTTGGCCCCATTACAACCTTTGAGAAGACCTTCTTGATCCTTAAAATGGGACAGCCTTTGATGTGGAGATGAGACAAGAGTTGAACCTATGGCTTGGGTCCATCTGTGCAAGTAGTTGGTATCTTTCATGAGATCTTTAAAAGAAAAATATATACATGTGCTTTCGTTTCATATGATATGTGATATACTTGCTATCTCTCACATATACTTGAGTGTATAAGCTTTTAAGCATTGCCATGATCTGAGAGAAGAAAGAGTGGATATACCTTGTGAGGATTTGAATCATACTTATCTGAAACATGCTTAACAGAACCCACCACCATTGTTACAACCAAGTCCTACTTGTGTATGTGTGAATTATGTGTTTCAATTAACTCTCGAATGCTTAAACATTGATTCTTGGTTGAATGCTAATCTTGGTGTTGTGAAAGTAAGAGATTGCTGAGACAAAAAGTCGAAGGGCATTAGAGTCTTTGTATGTATAGAGTCTTTAAATTTAGTTGAGTCATAGTTGAGTCTTTGTGTGATTTTGTTAAGGGACTAGCAAAAGGTAAGTGTGGGGGAATTTGATATGAGCATTTTAATGCGACGTTTTAACTGCTATTTCCCTACATTTCCTGCGTTATTTCCTTAAAGAATCCCTGTTTAGGAAAGTTTCCATTCTTTGATTGGGAAAGTTCCTAGTTGTAGAAAGTTTCCTGTTTTGCAGTTTCTATTTTTCATTTTTAGAAAGTTTTCCATTTCAGTTTAAGAAAGTTTCCCTTTTTCATTTTAGGAAAGTTTCTATTTTTTGTAACAGTTGCTATTTTCAGGTCCTTGGAATAAATGAGCTTAAATGAGCTCATAAATGGAAAGAGGAGCTAGCCAACGTTGGAGGGAGACAAGATGAGATACAAAGGGCTGCATAAATGAGCAGAAATGAAGCTTTCCTGTTTCAACCAGGAAACCCTATCCAGAAAAGGAAACCCTGCCAAAACAAGACTCCTGAGCCAACCAAGAATGGAAATCAAAAAGATGAAGTGTCATGGCATGAGAGAAGCTTCTTGAAGACTTTAGAAGATGACATGGCAAGAAGGTGACGCAAGAAAGCCCAAGAATTATCAAGAGACTTGGATTTTCGGCAAAAATGGATGAAGGCCCAAAGGAGCTAGGGTTTTGTGATATTTTCGGATGCCTATTGTATTTTGCCGTCCAAAGCAAGGAGAGATTCAAGGAAGAATTTTTAATAAAAGGAAAATACATTTTCCTTAGGGATTAAATTTGCCGTGAAATCCAAGAGGAAAAGGAGGAAAGCTACGTGGAAATTGTGATGGAAAATAAAAGACCAAGCCATGAGATTTTCTAGGGAGACCTTTAAGGAAGGAAACTATTCTTGGAGAGTTAATTTTGTGTGATGCCAACGTGAAAATCAGAAATAATCAAGGAGATGACGCCAAGAGAGATTCAAGGGAGATTTTTATGGAAGGAAAATATGTGTGCACCAAGGAAAGCTCAAAATGTGGTCTAGGTGCATCCCTAAATTCCCTAAAGGAATGTTGGCCGAAATTCATGAAGAAAATCAGAATAATTTCAAGGAAATTCGGCAATTAAATATTAGGGAGGTATTTTAGAGAATTTTGATTGGTTGGACCACATCACAAGCTTACTTGGCGAATTATCATTGGTTGAAGCTATGTGAAAAATTCTGATTGCTTGGAGAACCCTAGCCGTGCCCCTATATATACATCCTATTCTTGACGTTGAAAGAGTTCCACACACCTTAGAAAAATTCAGAAAATACACATTGTTGCCGTGAGCTTCTTTCATCTTCTCTCCATCCTCTAAAGCAAGCCACAGAATTCAAGCAAGGCCGAAGGGAGAAGAAGGACCCGTGACCTATTCCTCACCATCCACCATTGAAGACTTGCTTTCAAGCTTCAAGGATCCCAACGAAAATCATCCATTCTCAACTTCCATCCACGGTGTAATTCGACCTCTACTTTGTAACCTTTGTTTGAATTTCGTTGGTTTTGTTTTAGTTGACATTTATGTTTGAACAAAGTTATCAATTCTGAAATTTTTATGATTGAATGAGAATTTTCAATTCATATGTTGTGATTCTTAAGTTGCTTATGTGAGAATGTTTAATTAAATTTGTGTGATTGAAATCTTTTGTGTTAATTTTGTGTGGTTCGAAACATGCATGATTGATATATAATTGTTGCTAGATTTAAGAACATGAATCAACTTTTTGTTTTGTGTAATTTGAATCGAAAGGTAGTAAAGGTTTTGGGCAAAAACTGAATTTAATTGAAGAGGATTGCAATTAGGTGGACTTTTTCATACTAAGTTGCACACTTGAGTTGATAGCCTTTCTATGTGTTTCATGCGTTAAACGTGTTATGATTGTCTAGCTTTCTAGAGCTTGAATGCATGTTTGATAAGATTAGCCTTTGTGCTTTCACTTAGGTTAATTAGCATTGAAAAGTAAAATACGGGAAATCGTTTGCTTTCTAACGTTTCACATGATTAACTCCCTTCTCATGACTTAGATGAACAATATTAGGGTTGAATCGAATTTAATTATAATTTTGGTTTTGATCTTTGTTTCTCTCATCTCACCCTTGTATTTGTGTTTGTAAAGTTTTCTTTGTTTTCTTTACTTAGTTTATTTTCGAAAACCAAAACCTAAATCCCCCCCTTAATTTTGTAATTATGTATATACTTTATTTTATTTTTGTAAATAATATATTTTGTGTCTTTATTAATTGTTTAATTGTTCTACATTGACAGGTGTACCCTCAATCCCTGGATTAGATCGATCCCTACTTGCTTATACTACTAATGATATTTATAGGGTTAAATTATGCGCTTGCTTTTGAGCGTATCAAAAAAGAAGCAAATATATCAAGTCTGGCCAGGCCAACACCTTTGCTCCTCAGGACAAAGGCGATATACATACATTTAACGGGCCAATCTTAATCCCTTTCATGCTTCATTGACGTTCAAAAATATTTCCGCCACAACCCCAAGGAATTTAGCGGACAAACATCCATCACAACAAAAGTACTATTCTGCTTACAAAAATGTGGCAAAAACTCCACAATACTAGGAAAAGCAATTACATTAAAAATTCCATATCAAAATATCGTAATCTTGACCGGCTTGAGAGGAGGACCCCGAAACATGACGGCGGCGTTTCTCCTCAAGCGGACGAGAGCCCATTTTTCTCTTCTCAGCTTTACTTGTAGGCATCGGAGTCTCAGGATTACCATCAGACCTCGTGCCATCTTCTCCAGAAGAACCACTCTCTTCGCTACCATCAGAAGAGCCATTTTCTGAGGAACCGCCATCTTCAGATCCCGCAACATCCTCAACTGCGACATCCTTGCCAGGTGTCGACTTTGGAGGGGCTCGATCAGCTAATATCTTGTCAAAATTCACGTAGCCGCTATCTTTGAGCTCTTTAAAGTTAGCGACAACACCTTGTTTACCAGCATCCATCGGAAGTGCCTTGAACTCTGTTGATTTCTTAAAAGCATCAACTGCCTCCAGGTGCACCATCTCCCTCTTGTCCTCCGTCAGCTTGGTCGTCTTTTCCTGCCTAGTCGACTGGAAGTCCGCCAACTCTTTCTCTATGGCGGTAAGCATCTCTTGCAACTGAGTGATGGTATCTTCTCTCTCAGTTTTCTCCTTCTTCAGGACCACCAGCTCGACATTAAGGTTGGCAATAGTGGCGGTATCGACGATGGTCTTATCCACAACCCACTTGAACTTCTCTTTGACGTCGAGAAGAGCACCGTCAAGCTTGGCAATCTCCCCAGCAGTGGACTTATTCTTCTCCCTCTCGGCCGCCAAGTCACGTTGTGCCTGCAAAAGTTCTTTTTTCAGTTTACGCTCCTCCGCTGAACCCTGGTGAAGGTAGAGCTCATGGGCACCCTTCAAAATCAGATCCAGAGATCTCTCTAGCTTTGACGACGCCGCTGGCCGAGGAACTCTCGCTTCACAACCGAAACCAAGGCGCTCACAGATCTTGTGCAGAAAGGCCTGTTGATTGGCGGGTGCACTTTGCACTAATCCTACGACAGGGTTGTCAGAGACAAATTTTCCTCCGACATCTCTATGGCCAGCCGTAACATGCTTTTCCACCACATGCTTCTCTCCAACCTTCATCTTCTTCGAGGGATCTGAAGGAAGGGTAGAGGCGACAATCTTCCTCTTCTGCGGTAAGCCGGATCCCCCTATTGGTTGACCGCCAACATCCCCACCAGTACCACCAATAACCTTTGACCCGACATGTTTTGACCCTTCAATGTCGGCCCCAGCTTTTGTTCTTTTCTCCCTCTCACCTTCGCCCACCGTCATATCTGCCTCCCCGGCAACAGTTGTCGCCTTTTCCTATGACTTATCAGCGGGTACCTCCAGGGCAAACCCCATATCTTCCTCGTTCTCTTGTTCACTCTCCTCCGCCACATTCTTTCCTTTGCCCCCTCTCTTCTTCTTCATCTTCTTCTTCTTCAGATTGGCGCGATTCGAGTGTAGCAGAGCTGCCAAAATCTTCGCCTCTCCCGCCGTCGTTATCTCCCTCGTTTGCGGATCAACAGTCTGTTTCTGCACCTTGGCGGCCTCGTCAATCATATAATTGACGTAGTCCTTAATCCCGCCAATGTCAGCCATCGCTTTTCTAAGAACTTCAGTGGTTCTTTTGTTCATACGAATCATAACTACAAAAGAAAGCACGTATACTGTCACTTTTGGGACAAATAACAGCATATCACAATTCTAATGATTTCACTTACCAGGCTCCCTAGTCAAGCGCAATCGAATAAGTAGCGACCAATGTGAGAGGACATGAAGATCTAGGCAGCTTTTGTGCTCCCAACAATAGTGCACCCGACACACTCGCTGTCGTTCAATGTCCGTCAACTTCGGTCTCCAACCCTCTGCAGGCAAAGACTAGATATCACATAACGAAACAGACGAAATAACAAAACATGGCGGCATAAACAACAAGCAGGGCAGCAAATATCACGCAATACAAAAACAAAGCCTCAAGCACATGGACAACAACCTTTTATGGCTTGGAACTTCAAGGCAACCACGAACCGCGAAACCTTCACCCCATCTGGCCTTGTGTCATACTCCCAACCATCGGTGGTAACACACACAACGGCCTGCCATGTTGTGGAAGAATCGGGCTTATGTTCCAGAAGTTTCGGAGCTCCAGGTCGACGAGTTAGTTTAACAGTCCCGCCACATTTTTTCTTCTCATTATATGTCAACTCGTAGAAGAATAATACTTCAGCCACTGTCGGAAATTCACACCCCGACAAATCCCACAAAGCAGTTAAAGACAATAATATCTTCCACATGTTTATGGACACTTGACCCACCGCAACATTCAATTCATGCAGCAATATTGCAGGCTTGGAAGTAGCGGCAGCTTCACTCTGTGATTCAGTATAGCCTCATGAATAGCGGCATAACGTTCTGACAAGTCAGTGGCCTTCTCGCCCTTCTCTAACGGCCGTAACTTCACTATTTGGGGCAGGCGAAACCTATCTTTCATCTTCTGTATTTTTCACCACGACATAATAGAGGAAGGTTCATCTACTCCGACACCATCACTCATAACCCACTAGAAATTTTTAGGTCCGAAACTCTGACCCTAATCCACAACCTCAATCCCTTCGTCACTTTGTCTAGAAGCGGCAACACTTTCTTTGCTACTATCAGACACTTCCTCCTCCCTGGTGCAACAAACAACTTCATGTTCCTCACTCTGACGCGCTGCCATAGGTGACGGATAAATAGTCTGGAGAGGGATAAGATCTAGTGGTTCTTCAGGGCTACCTTCTGCAGAAGTAGGACGACGCAACGAATCAATAAAACCCTCTCCGACGAATTAAGCGACGACACATTCGATTCCTCACTACTTGAGATATCGATAACCGCCGGCATGCCACACAAACACCCTAAACCTAGAAGTTAGCAGTCAAGTCAGATCTAAACCTAACCCATGCCATAAACAACAAGAACTCATTCAAGAACAGTCACTCCAAAACCCCATAAAGTACCCGAAAGGTCCCAAAAAAGCCAGAACCCTCAGACCCTCAGACACAGAATAACACAAAAACCTGTACAAACATAGCAAATGCATTCACACAAACCAGACCAAAACAAGAACATAAAAAAATAAACCCAGAAATAGAGCATACCTTAAATTCGAAGAAGCAAACCCCGACGAGCCACGAAGCAGACCAATCGTAAAATGAGCTCAACCACCTCTTCTATCCTTCAAATTCTTTTCTTCTTTCTTTCCTCCTCTCGGTCAACGCGGTTTGCAAATTTTTGTTTACTCTAGTTCTCTCTCACTCAGAAAAGAATACAAAGGAACAGAATAGGGCAAAGTGAGTAAACTCGATTTCGTTTCCCCCTTAAGTACAAACTTTGAAGACAAATCTCAGCCGTCTTCGAAAAGTAACTGCCAGCCATGATCACGCCACGTACCCCCACTAACCAAGAAGCCACCTTGGTAAAAATGACGTGATCATAAATGCAACATTTATGGTGAAGCGACAATGGCTGCGCAGCGATGTTTTCGCGCACGCCATTCCTATCAACAACCCCCATGTGTCACCTATAGTGTCAGAGGATCACACAGAATTTGGCCAAATAACCCCAAAATTCAAAAATCACCGCCATAGACACCTCTCTTCTGCTAAATATCCTCATCCCCCACCACAAATCATCAAACAACGAGTCAACGATCCGCCACAACACAAGTGTTACCGCCAATAATGTCAGTTCACCACTAACATTTACCTTGCTCCAACAAACTTGCAAGGCAATCATACCATCACTCATCAACCGACAACTACTGGACAACATGTCTCCGACATCATGACTTCCGATAATAATCGACGGTCACTCACCCGACACAATTTACATTTAGCGGAACATTCCCAACCAGGGATATCCCATTTATCATCTGTACACCGACCTTAACGAGGCGGTGTAGTAAAGTTCTGCTCATCCGGGAAAGAGTAATAAGGGAACAGTTAACACAGCTTGCAGCAACCATTGATCCGGCAGTTAACTTCCCTATGCTAAGGCTTTGAAAGAGTGGGATAGCTACCCATTGCCTCATGTTGTTACACGTACAGCTCCCCTCAACAAACAATCATCCGACCAAATGGAGGTTTTTCTTAGTCGAGGAGTAGGGGACTCCCTGGAGGGCCTAGCAAGGGCCCACCCGAAAGGGCAAAAAGCACTCGCTCAGACAAAATCCACGGTTGACGACGCACTCGTACTGATTATGCCCGACATGTAACTAAAGGTTCTGCCTTACTTGTTGTAACTCCCCAACCAAGAAATCCCTCCTTGACTGGGGACTTGGGGGACTTGTATATACGTAGCAATTACCAGCCATAATCTGCACTCATACTTAACCATGTCACCTTGGAGGAGTAACTTCAATGGAGTAATCTATGGAAACACAGCAAGACAACCTTCATCGGCAAGCCAGCTCTAGGTCGAAATATGCCTTGACGCACCGACACGCGCCACCCAAAGTTGTCTCTGCAAAAAGAACCAAAACTCAGCAAACTGAAGGATATCAGTCCCACATCGAAAACAAGAGTGAGGTAACTCACTATTGCACCTATAAAACGTCCACTTCTCTCTCTTCATTGATTACACGTTCAATAGCTATTTATTGCTATATTTTTCAATACAAGTACATCGTTTAACTTTAGCATCGGAGGAGCGAGGACCGCCAACCGCAGTCTCCCCTCTTGACGCCGTTGTATTTCTCTTGACAGATTGGCGGGATTTCGTGAACAACACATATATCAGAAGATTGGACCATTGTCCACGTTATCAGAAGCCGACATCATATGGCAGTATTCTGAGCATTAACAACTACTACCTTTACGGTGGAGTCACGAAAGCCCTTTCCGCCTTTGTGGTGATGTGGTGCTGCCTTAGTGGTAGTATCATGAAAGCCCGGTACCTTATCTACCTTTGTGGCGTAAAGGTATGGGAATATGAGACTACATTTGGACTGGGAGGCTCAATTGTATGGCTACTATCTTCCCCTATTTTAATTTTCCATTTTGACTAGCGGGACTAGTCCGATTTTACTGAACCAGCGGGGCTGGTATGTTTTTACGAGATTTTCGATTCAAAGAAAAATGTTTTATATTTGTTGCATGCATCGAGATTTATAAGTTTAGATACATGAGAAAGTATTTAAGTTTACCTTATTTAAATTATCTTGTTTATTTATTTTTGCCCACTCACACTAATGCATTTTTCAATTACTTTCCCCTCGGCCCTTTGGTTTCAAATATCCAGTTTTTAGACTAGATTATTTGAGGTTGGGCGTACCTGAAGTCGAGGCATAATCAACATCTTATCTTCCATATATTTACCTTATTTTTAATTTCTTGTATACCTTGTGTATTAGATTGCTCTGATAACCTGTGGGCTAAATGTTCGTAAGTTGAGACTTGTATTGTGTATTGGGAGTTGATGTGATTCGGAGAGCAAAGTGGCTATAGGAGTTGAGAATGGTGTTTGATATTAGAAGTGTAATTATTTTTCTACAGGTTTTGCGTAGTCCACTTTTAGGGGAAATTCCGCCAAATTTTTGATAGAATTTATTTTAAGGTGGGCCATGTAGGGTCACTTCGGATTACAGGGTGAAATCTGAGGTGGGTCTTGTCAAAAACATAACATTATCCACAGACTATGAGTCTGCTTTCTTCCTTTTCCTCATAAAGAAAAACACTTAGTATGTTCAGTAGAATCTAAGGCCTACTATTAGGCTCTTGGATTATCGATAGTTGTATCCTGGTGGATGAATTATGTCTAAAGGACATTGGCATTCTGCAAGCCTCTATCAAATCACAAGTCAGTCTTCTTGCAATTAGAATTTCTTTATTTCAATTGTTAGTTATGTATTGTAATCTATATATTATTGAGGGGGGGGGGGAATTTGCACACCCAAAATTGTAAACCACACACCCTTTCATTTTTTTAATAATATTTCATGTCACCTCTTTTTGCACTTCCTAAAACACCCTTAAAGTCATATTTTATTTTTTCTTTTTCTTTTTGGGTCTCTTCTTCTTCTCTCTCTCTCTCTCTCTCTCTCTCTCTCTCTCTCTTCCAAAACCACGACAAAACTCAAAGTGCAAGCAGAATTGGACTCCTCCCTTCAATGAAAAGCCTAAAACTAATGAACTCTCTCAGAGACTGAAGCCCAAAAACCCGATCTAGCGACCAACACCCCAAATTGTTGTAAAAGTGTAAAACCTCCTCCATCGATGTACTTGCTTCGATGTCATCTTAATCTAAGATGCCTCTGTCACCTGCCCCTACTGAGACATAAGATTCCTTGAAGAGATAGAGACGACGCCCCTGCCACCGACTCATTGCCACCATCAGTTCTCAGCTTCTTAGAGTCGAGCAGCAATCTCTTTCCACACCGATCTGTAGGATCTGAGTCTCTGAGTCGAAGAGGAAGACGACGACGTTTGGGATCCTAACGGCCAGAACGAGCAGAGATAGGAGGTTGTCGTCGGAGCACCCTACTGTCATCTTGGTGGTGGCTATTAGAAACCGAAAAATGGCAACAACCGAATTGATTGGCTTTGGTTCGCTTCCAAAAAATTTTAGCGTCAAACCCGAACCGATTTCATAAAATGATTTCGGTGACGGTTCCTTGAAATTTTAACGGCATCCGAATCGATCCCAAGCCTATTACTTTCTGGTATGTTGTTTGGAGAAGAAAGAGAAAAAAGTGAGAGTTTTGGTCGTGGTCTGGAAGAGAGAGAGAGAGAGAGAGAGAGAGAGAGAGAGAGAGAGAGAGAGAAAAGACCCAAAAAGAAAATCTGACTTTGAGGGTGTTTTAGGAAGTGCAAAAAGAGGTGACATGAGATATTATTAAAAAAATAAAAGGGTGTGGTAGTTTGTAATTTTGGGTGTACAAATACCCGTTGTATAAATTATCATTGTAATTACTTATATATAGCTGTAAGTATATTTCAATTCCTTGATACTTACCCAACACATATTGTGCCAAACTGTTTCTCACATGACACAAATTCAAGGACTATACAGTGGAAGATCTGCCACGTTATCAATCAACAGAGATATATAATGGCGTTTGAGCAATGCACCACGTATTAATATGGATGTCAATGACCAATTTTGTGAAAAAACATCAATGCACGGCCCATTGGTATTGGTATAACCAATTCATGGAACCCAGGTGGTAGACCAATTTGCTTAGAGCAACTCCAACAGATTCCCTATATTTTGATTTTTCTCTATTTTAGGGAAAAATAAGCCTCTTTTGCTCCAACAGATTCCCTATAACTATCTCTATTTTAGGGAAAGTGAGGAGAGAGAAAACCAAATTCCCTATATTTACAGCAAACTCCAAAATTTTAAAGAAGAATATAGAGATTTTATAGATTACTGTAAATTAGAGAATCTGTTGGAGTTGGGGAAGAAAAATAGGCTAAAGGTTTGACTTTTGCTTCTCTATAATACATAAATTATAGGGAAGCTGTTGGAGTTGCTCTTACTAATCCTTGGCAAGCCAATTAATAGTCCACATTGGCACATGGGGTCACTGGCAACAACAATATTATTTTTTGAATCAAACGCAGCTCTTAAATTTAAGTTCGTTAATCAAAGGCTACCATACGTTAGTTAATTTTTCAGAAAATTGTTTCAAAAAATTCCAATTTTTCTTTGAAAATTTCTACAAACACACTTATAGTCTTCTTACTTCCGACATCACCCATAAATGTTCTATGATACTAAAACTATATTATAAGTTTATTAATAAATCAAATTTTAAATTTAAATAGTGTATTCACAATAGAATCACTTTTAATTGGTGCATTCACAAATTTAAGATAATTGTCAATTTGAGTGAGTAGTGTATTGACATTGTTTTCGTTGGCGAATATGGGCGCGGCAGAAATTTGAGTTTTCGTCGGCGGTTTCGGTATGGGTGGGGCTCCAGTATGAGAAGTGCCATGGACTTTTCACGGCATGTGGATTCTTCGAGCATAGAGGTGAGATCTGTGATCGGAGATTTGAGGGGGAGGCGTAGCCACTGGTGGTGTCGGGCCGAGACAAGGTGGACCGTGGGTTTGGTTCGGTGCTGAACTTGCTAGCTTATGTGGCGATAGTTGGTGGGCCAGGACTGATTTGTACGGTGTCGATGAGGCTGTCGGTGCCGGAAGGAGGAAAAGTGTCTGTGGTAATGGTAGCAGGATCGGAGGCTATGGCTACCATTGGAGCAATGGTCTTTCCGAAAAAACCGGTGGGAAGCCCTAATTTGAATTAGGGTTGACCGACGAGTTGATTGGGCCAAGGTTACCGGGTTTTGGGCCTAATATTGTTGGGTCTGCTATTGGGTCAGAGAGGCAGGTATTAGGGTTGGGCCTCAATGTTGATGAGGCATATATGAAGGATTATGTTGGGCTTTTTTCTGGTGACAAACACTCAAGGGCTTTGGGTGTGAGAAAGAGGCAATTCAAATCTAGTTTGGCGATTATTCCGTTGGAATTTTAGCTGGGTGAGTTGGTGGAGGTCTCGGTTTCTATGGACCAGCCCCGAAGAAAAAGGGTTGTCCACGCAAACGCATTCAGGTAAAAGATACATCTAATAATGCAAGTGCAAATCTAAGTTCCAACTTGGCAAGCAAGGAGCTGGTTATTGTTTGATTGTTATTTTTAGGGGTTTAAGCATGTGTGAGTATGATTCAGTTTCTATGAGCCTTCTATGACGTTTCTAGTTTCTTACTTGTACCACAATTATGTGATTGGCAAGTGAGGGCTAAGTGAATGATTTCTTTCAGTAGGAGGCGAAATTTTGTCATTCTTGAATAGGCTTGCTTAAATGTGAGCTACCCAATGATGTTAATTAGTTTGCTTTAGCTTAGATAGGTATTACCGGAATTTTTGTAAGTTTTGTAAGCTATGACATTTTGGCTGTTGCATGGTTATTAAATAACAATCAACTACTATTAAAAAGTGTATTGACATAGTTGACAAATTAGCAAATGACATCAAAACATGAGTGCATTTGCTGTTATGCCACCCGAGGTATGATATTGCTGAGCATAGCAAACACCAAGTACCAAAATGTCAAAATTTGGTTGTTGGATATTAAATTGAAAATGATGATAGGTCGGGTGGTTTTTTTTTATAATTAATCTAGCTAACCTCTTATTATTATTATTATTATTATTATTTATTATTATTATTTTTTTTTGTAAGACTTACCTCTCTATTTATTCACTGTATGGATATTGTCAAACTCCGCCCATTCCAAAATCCTTGACGTCCACAAACTAGTGGTAATCCTTAACAAACAGGCGTTCAAGAAGGGGCAGAAGACCTAATTAAGCGTGTTAATAACTTCAGCAATTGAATTTCCACTGACCTGATCATGATCCACCTGACCAATACCAAAAGGCAATTGCCGCTTCGAAGGTAAATCCAAAACTTTGTGGTGCACCAATTCCAATATAAATGTCTACCGATTAAAGGCAATTAATTAATGATGCAGATAAAAAGAACAGCCAGGACCCTGTGATGAGAATGAGAATCTTAATCAAATTAGGGTTTCATATATTTCTATCGTTCTTGGGTTCATTGAAGGATTTGGGTGAGTTTGTGGTATTTAATGCTTTAGATGAACCGGAGATTTGCATACATGGAACTCCTAGACGGTGTACGGTAAATGCTTCTGGCTAGTGACTAGCTCCACTATGGAGCTACATGTATACAGCCGCCACGTTGAGACTATCTTTCGAAAGGCACCGGCTTGTTGAAGGGGAAAGATCACTCCTAAATGTAGCTGGGAAGGGTGGAGAGACAGGACTACTAATTGTTCTATCAGTCTAGCTATCAGCTTTATTGCAAGCCAAAAACTTATTTAACGTAAGTGAAATTCTCCCTTGACTCGATCTTATAGTTGAATTATGGAATTCTCAACAAGAGCCAAGAAAGCTTTCTTAATAGTGTCCTCATTTCTTGTTAGTTTTCTGATGTCTATGGTGAGACATCTGTCACCTTGCATGTGTTCATCACATTAATTGAAACTAACAAAAGAAGACATTTGCACTTCAATATGGGTTATAACTAATTACATTTCATAGCGGTTTCTTTCAACTTTGAGTTTTGATGGGACAGACAGAAATTATACCACCTCCTTTATTAAGAAAATTATTACGAAGTTTTGGGGGAAATTTACAAGAATAGGGTAAAGCTAGAACTGAGAAATATACCCCTCATGTTATTGGTTTGACGGAGAGTGTGTAATTACACAGATAATGTAAGATGTTAAAAAATTATATGGTTAAAGCTACATGGAATGCAAATAGATAAATTTGGGTCAAACATGTACTGCAAACTGGTATCTAAGCCGCCCTAAACTGAAGAGGTTGATGGAAATAGGTTATAAAGATTAAAGACGGATTATAATTTGGTGTAACCAGTAATATTTAAACTCCAGAATAAATATTTTTTCTAAAGGACGGTGATGATGGAAACTGAAGAAAAGTCGGCAGAAAATAGATAATTTTCCACACAAAAGTAGAGAAAAGCACGCTTCTGATCATCTTCCTTCTCCAATGGAATATCATGTGAAACATCTTTTATAACCAGACAGGATGATCTTCAGAATCGCTTTGTTTATTACCACTTAGGAATAATCTCAGAAATCCTTTGTTTATTACAATAGTGGAGGACTCGAGTATGAGTGAAGGGAGCCGCTAAAGCAAAGAAATAGTGGAGCTGCTTAAAAAAAAAAAAAAAGAGGATATGGCAGAAAGAAGACACACGTTAATGAAATTTATAATTCTTAGGCTTCTTCAATTGGCTTTACCAACTCTTCTATTCCAATATAAATACCAACCTCTGTGCACATTCTAAATCAAAATATGGCTCATTTACGAAGAAACACGCTAGTGCACATTCCAATTGCTCATACCTTCCTTTTCTTCCTCATCTTCATTTTCTCTTCCAATGTATCTACAAATATTCATGCATGCAACCAATGTGAGCGCAGCTCTCTCTTATCCTTTGCCTTAACTCTGTCTAATTCACCACCTTTAAATTGGACTGCAGTTAATTGTTGCCATTGGGAGGGCATAACTTGCGATCTAGATGGTTCGGTCACCCATTTGAGCTTACCCTCCAAAGAAATAAAACTCAAAGGAGGTGTATTTCCTTTGTCAATATCACTTCAAAATCTCACACATCTCACCTACTTGAATCTCTCTCACAATTTACTTTATGGCTCACTACATCAAACTGCATTTTTCTTGTCCTTCACTAATCTTGAGATCCTAGATTTGAGCTATAACCGTCTTTTTGGAGATTTACCATTTTCTCTACCATTCACTCATATACGGACATTGGATTTGTCCAGCAATCATTTCCATGGTGCAATTCCATCTTCAACTTTCCAACAAGCTTGGAATTTGACCAGTTTTAATGTCAGCAACAATAGCTTCACGGGGCCTATACCATCCTCCTATATTTGTCCTCATTCTAATCCCTTGGTTAAACGATTGGATTTTTCTTTCAATGAATTCAATGGAATGATTTCTCCTGGATTAGGAAAGTGTTCGAATCTGAAGGTTTTTCGTGCCGGTCACAATAACCTTTCGGGATTACTTCCTGAAGATGTCTATAATGCTACCAAACTTGAAGAAATTGCATTACCTCTCAATTCACTATATGGCACCATAAGTGAGAGAATTGCTAACCTCAGCCTTCTCAAAATTCTTGGCCTCAACTCTAATAAATTGAGTGGTGTGCTCCCTGCAGGAATTGGTAAGTTATCCAATCTCCAACTCATGCTCCTTGATTTTAACAGTCTAGAAGGTTCTTTGCCCCCATCCTTGATGAATTGCACAAACCTTATAGAACTGCGTTTGCCATTCAACTCTTTGAAAGGGGACATTACCAAGCTTAATTTTTCCAAACTCAGTGAACTAACTAAACTTGATCTAGGGGATAATTACCTCACGGGTGTCGTGCCAACAAGCCTTTACTCATGCAAGCTCCTGAAAGCAATTCGACTGAGCGACAACAACCTAGAAGGACAAATCCAGCCTGAGATTTTGTCATTAAAATCCTTGTCCTTCCTCTCGCTTAGTACCAATAGATTGACCAACATGACTAGAGCAATGAAATTATTTATGCGTTGCAGAAGTCTTGAATTCCTGGCCTTAGGATCTGCTTTTGTAGATGAGGAAACGCGAGCTGATGTTGGTATTGTTGATTTTAGTGGACTCCAAAATCTTCGATTTTTGGATTTGGGCTATTGTCACCTTACTGGTGAAATTCCTATATGGTTATCTAAGCTCAAGAAGCTAGGGATCTTGTATATGGACCATAATAAAATCACAGGGTCAATTCCTAGTTGGTTGGGGACTCTTCCAATGCTCTTTTATATGAACTTGGGATCCAACCTTATTTCAGGTGAATTTCCAAAGGCACTTTGTAGACTACCAAAGTTGGTATCTGCATGGACTGCAGATCAGAGAGACGATAATGATCTTGAATTGCCTATCTATGGATCTCAAGGTAAATTATCGGTGCAATACACATTTTCTTGCTTTGCTCCAGAAATATACGTAGGAAATAATGCCATTAATGGGAGCATACCTTCTGAGATTGGCCAATTGCAGCTTCTCCATGCGTTGAATCTTTGCAACAACAACTTCTCCGGCTGCATTCCAGAGCAGATATCTAACCTCAAAAACTTGGAGGAATTGGATCTTTCCAGAAATCAGTTTACTGGAAATATCCCATCATCAATTACAAGGCTCAATTTTTTGTCAGATTTCAATGTTTCATACAATAATCTCGCAGGATCGATACCAAGAGGGACTCAGCTCCAACTTTTGAATGCTTCTGCATTTGAAGGGAATCCAAAACTTTGTGGTACCCCACTTCCAAATGAGTGTCAACCAAATAATGGCAACGATAATGCAGATATTATGACCAGCAAAGACAATACAGATAATGAGCATCAAAGTCAAATTCCATGGTTTTACACTTCCACTGTTCTTGGGTTCATTGTAGGATTTTGGGGAGTTTGTTGCCCTTTGGTTCTTAAGAAGAAATGGAGATATGGATATTTCAAATTCCTACACAGCGCTCAAGATAGGCTCCAAGTGATGATAATTGCTCGTTTGTATGGCAATTGAAGGCTTACAAGCTAGAGTTCTGTACTCTATTTTTCTCTTATTGTTGCCTATTGTTTTTTTTTTTTTTTTGGTGTTGCCAGTGTGGGTGTGTTTATTTGAATAAACAGAGGATGGGCTATAAGATGCCCAATCCTCCATTGGGTGTGGGTTTGCTGTAAGGCTTGTTTTTGTTTTGACAGCTCTATTTTTTTTTTCTTTCTTATGTTTATGAGGAAGTTGGCAACAGACAATTCTTCAAGATAAATTGGAACAAACGAAATCAAAAATTTTTACTCCACTAATTAACCACATTGTGATGTAAAGTTCATGAGTTTTCTGTAGCCATGTTATGTCTAGCTAGCGACACATATACATGCAAAATATGAAATCAAGTGACCATGCCAGGCTAGGAAGTTTCTTTTATCTTGTTGAGAGAAGAGTAATGTCGCGTACTGCATGCACTATTGAACATGCATGGAGGCAGATATATTCAAATAGCTAGCAGTTGATTGCATGCATGCCAGGGCAGGAAAACTAATTACTTTGAAAGTGGTCGAGTCTTGCCCCCGGAACCTGTTCGACCAAATACCAATGAGGTATGAGCTTCTGAGATTGATGATGAGGCTCTACTGTAAGGTATTAGATCGATTTGGTAGTATGCGATTTCCATGCCAGGTCTATTAGTTCTCTCCGCGGTTTCCGTTGACGTTCAATATTTAATGTCTTAGGTTGTTTGATTGTTCCCCTTTTGTTGCAATTGTTTTCGCTTATCTTTGGAGGTTTGTACAAGAGATTCGAAGCTCTGACTAAAATCCTCTTAGCTAGGTTAAAAAGAACGTAGAATGCAGTCAACGCTTGTGTGCAACACCTGGCCAAATAAATAACATAAAAAATGGACAAGGTTAAACTTTTATATCCTTATTTTAAACTCCTTGCTGGGAAATTACCGGCAAAGAAAAGGAAAAAAAATTATTATTGGATATATCACCACCTGAGGAAAGTTGATGATAAAAAAATGAAAATTGAATAAAAATTAGACTATTTTCCGCATGAGCTTTAGAAGTCAGATAGGCTTTACCTTCCAATGAAACATCCCATATGTGCAAAGACTTGTAGTGGAGATCGAACTTCCAGTCTTGAAGCGTGTAGTTGGTGAGGTGAAAAGGCAGAAAGCAAGAAGACTGATGTTTAATTATATAAAACACCAATTGGCTTTGTTAGCTAACTCTTCTTTACAGCATATATACGGCCTTCATCGTTACTTGGAAATCTGACCTATCTCACCCATTTGAATCTCTCTCATAATTCACTTTATGGTTCACTATCTAGATCAAACTGGATTCTTCTTGTCCTTGCATGAATAATGTGGAGTTCCTAGATTAACCTTCTTTTTGGAGACCTACCATTTTCTCAACGATTCATTAATATCCGGATACTGGACTTGTCCAATAATCAGTTCCACGGTGCAATTCCATCTTCATTCTTCCAAAATGCTTGGAATTTGACTAGTTTTTAATGTCTGTAGCAATTCCTTCACTGGGTCTATACCATTATTATCCTCTAATATTGATTCATCTTCATTCTTATTCCTTTGATTGATTAAGCTATTAGATTTTTCCTTCAATATATTCAATAGCGGTATTTCTTGTGGTTTAGAGAAGTGTTTGAAACTACAGGTATTTCGTGCTGGTCATAATAACCTCTCAGGATTACTTTTACAGGATCTCTATACTGCTAAGGAACTTGATCAAAGAACTTGCATTGCCTTTCGATTCATTATATATGGAGCCATTAGTGAAAAAATTGTCAACTTCATACCTCGAAACCATTGACCTCAACTCCAACAGATTGAGCGGCAGGCTCCCTATGACTATTGGTAAGCTGTGCCAATTGAAACTCGTATTCCTTCAGTTCAACAATCTAAAAGCTTCTTTGCCCTCATCTTTGATCAACTTCACCAAGCTTATAGAACTGCATTTGGCATTTAATCACTTGAAAGGGAACATTTCCATGTTTAATTTCTCCAACTCACTCACCTAAGTGAACTTAATTGATCTAGCACAGAATCACTTCACTGTTATCTTGCCATAAGCCTTTACTCATGCAAGTTGAAACTTGAAAGTACTATGATGAATTTAAGCTTTAGGCTTCAAGGAAATTTAGCTCAATTTTAGATTAATTAAAACCAAACTGGAGCAAGGGGGATTGTATATGCCTATCAATCCTTGCGATGCAGATTTTGTGTTTTCAAAGATTAAACGTGAAGACAGCAACACAATCAACAAGCATAGTGAAAGTAAAAAACACAAACACAAGAAGTTTGTTGTCACAGTAAAATCCTTAAATTGAGGTAAACAATTGCGGTTCTTAACTCTTGAAGACCAAGTGCAAAGCAACTCATTAAGCGAACATGAACAAGCACATATGAACTCACATCCAACGCGAATAACTCTGATCTCTACTATTTCTCACTAGACTCCTCTAGACGGTTGCACAAACACCCCTTGGTTTTCTCCACCTTCAGAACTGCTTCCACTTGTCTCTCTAACTTTGACACACGAACTATGCACGTCACTTCCTCCTAACTAACCTCATGGGGTTCTCAGACCTGCAAATGATATGAATAATATGAAAGTATTTGATTGACTTATCATTAATTCACTTCAACATGGAACAAGTGAACTAATAATTCTAAATGAAGCTCATGAGTTTTTCTATGAATAAAAAAAATGAACTCTCTCAACTAACAATAAATGGACACACAATATATTCTCAAAAAGCGGAGTATTTTTCTCCTATATGTATGCACAACCAACATTCCAAGACATCAAGGGAATTTAAAACTCTAGACCAAATTGACTTCTATTAGGAAAAGAATATTCCTAAAAAATATCTAGGTAATAAAATCTGATTTTTATCCCCAAATAAAGTGCTATGCATAGCTAACCAAATCAATCAAATAAAATGCAATCCTACAAATCAGATATATGATTGATTTCAATTGAAACTCGTCCATAATGGAAAACAAACATCAATCACCAAAAAACATCAATCACGCACAGATGCCTTTCATACCACTTCGGGATTGAAACACAATCTTCAATCCTGTAATGTAATCACACAAGAAACAAACATGCTATGAGAAGCAACGCAATGAATTACCTTATCGAAGAATCATCTAAGATCAGTTGGGGTCTTGATCTTCATCTTGTGATTCAATTGCTTTAGTCTTTACTTCAAATACTCACACAGTTCTAACTTAGGCCTAAGACTCATTGTTTTGTATAGGCTATATGTCAATACACAAATAAAATTCTTATACTAACACCCCCTTTGGCATTCCTATACAAAGCCTCAATCAAAGACAAACACAAAATGATCCTAGAGCTAGAACTGCTCCTTTAATTCTCTTCTTTTTCAATCATCAATCCTGAAACACTCGAGAAAGAAATATACTATTGAAACGCGTAGAGTATGAGAAATTTATAATCAATCCAACAACTATGACATGTACAATAACTCATTAGTATCATCTGTCTAGGAATGACAAAGGGTAATAACATTCAGAAGCACAAGAGAGATATCTGAACAAGCAGCCAAGATTGAACATCCTTTAACAATCCTGGTATTGAAACACTTGCATCTGATGGACCCAACACAAAAATGCAAAACTCCCCCTAAATATGGGCTTTAATAAAAGTACAATTATGCAGGAATATGATAATGAGCAAGCAATGAGACATGTCATGGTCTCTGTGAGAGTATAGTGAACAAAATCAAAGCATGCATAAGCGAAGACTGTTTAAAAATTTACTCAACTCAAAGCTTTGTTCAAAGACAAGGAAAGACCATGGTCAAACAACCAGACCAGATATTTAAATGCAAACAATGGTAAATTCTCACTCGACTTTAGGATATAGTGAACAAGAATCAATGTGGGGTTTTAACTCTATCAAAATAGCCAAACAAAGTTCACAAAAATGTATTTACATACAAGGATTCAAAATAACATTTTTGTTTATTTAACTTGAAACCTCTTCCTTATAGCCCTTTTTTTTATATATCAATGTCACACAAACTTAGTGATCCATGTAGTGAGTTTTACTCCAGTGGCTCTCAAACCAGTTGGTTTTGAAGCACTAAGTGTAACAAGAACACTTCAAAGAACATATCAACTCGAGTCAAAAACAAAATACCACTAAGGTGACCAAACCATTCCTGATTCTTCCCAATCCTCATATCATTCGTAACAACTGAGGCCTGTTTATTCTAAGAATAGTCTGGCCAAGCTCTTGCATTGAGTATTTCTTATTTTTCAAGGAGCTAAAGTAACATACACAAACACAATTGTTCTCAGTTGTTGTAAAGACTCAAGCTCAAACAATATTAACAAGGTGTACGTTATTCCCACAAGAAATTCAAGTATGCATGTGAAGAGTTCAAAGTACAATAGCAAGCATCAGACCTAAGTTCAAGCTAAAACACTGGACCAGCAAATCTGACATAATCTGAACACTTTTCATTGTACTAACACAGAGCAAGAAATCATGAATCAATCACTTCAATCCAAGTTCAATTTCTTCACACAACCATCACAAGGATTGAAGAAATGCATGCAATCCCTAAACTAGGAATAAAAACAATGCAGCTAAACTAAGAATTCACCACTCACCTCCTCGAGCCTTTGTCTCTTTGAGAGTTCACCTCCTCGAGTCTTTTTACTCCTCATCTTGCCCCTTTGTTTTTCTTTGCTGTGCTTCTCATAAGCACAGGAAGAAAAACAATTTGTCGCCTATATATCATTGTCGTCTTTACTAAGAAGCGGTGCTTTGGTGAAGTTCAATAACAATGAAAAACACTAGTATATTTAAAGTACCAAGAGTTCAAAATCAAATTGTATATATGATGAATTTATGGGTTGCTCTTAAGGCAAAGAGTTAGTTTCTGTATGGGACATAGAGTGGCCCCTATTCCTTTCGAGTCTGATAGGCAATACTTTATTTATATTAGTCACCAGCCTTATGTATTAACTTCGACCACCGGGCTCATAGGTTTGTTTCCGCCAATGGCCTTCTAGATTCACTTCGGCCACCGACCTCATAAATATTTCAAACAAAAAGGAAAAATAAAAAAGTGTTAGCTAAAGGAAAGAACGCTAGTCTACGTAACCTGGTTTTGCCCCCTCGATCTAGTTTTTACCCAAGACCCTTGTAACGATATTCTCCATGTCTCTTGATGGGTTGCATAATAGATTCTCGTATAGAGGCGTACTTGGGAGGAGTCATTCTTAGAATTTGATTACTGGCCGGGCACTGAGATTCATAGTTGATGCATCTCATCTCTGCCCAAATCTGTTCAGGATTTATATTCCATCACTCCAGTCCTTAGCGACGGAAATGAGATTTCCTGAGGTGCAGCTCCTGCCATCATTTTTTAGAAAAAAGTGCTTCCCACATACTGCTCCATTTGTTGGTGATGAAAATGTGAGCCTTCGAAAATTTTAGTTAATTTCTGAAAGTAATTTCTCGCTAATGAGATTTTTCGGCAAGGTGATTTAAGTGGAGGAAATGACTTTGGAGATTGTTTTAATGTCGAGACCACCTATTGGGCCTTACGATTTAAGTTTGGGCCGAGATTCTTTCATTTGGGCCTAGAAGGTTACCGAAGTTTAGTGAGGTGACCATTTGTTGAAGTTTTGGAGACGATAAATTGTGTTGTAACAAAGTTTTGGATTTTAATTTTTATGAAATCGAGTTTTGGGCCTAGAACGAAGTTGAGAAGTAACTTAGGAAGTTTCCGACGAAAAACGATTAAAAGAAAAATTACTAGCCCAAAACATAAAGCAATTGGCTAGAGGAGTTTTTGTAAATTCGTCGGAAGGGTAAAATCATCAATGCACACGAATTATAAGCATTAACCTAGCAGACTCCTCATTTCTCTCTCTCCCTCAGCCATACTCTTCTCTCTCTCTCTCTCTCCCCGAACACTCTCTTCCTCTCACTCTCTCTGCCATCGTCGGAGAACTCCATCTCCGGCCACCACCTCGCAAAATCGTCACCACCAATCAATCCAGCATCCAAATCCGACCCAAGCTCGAGTGCTACCTTCAACATGCACCGCCTCCGACCTCCACCGCGACCACCAAAGCTGGGACACTACTGCCTCTCAATCTTTATAGATTTCCGGCCACCACCTCTTGTCACTTACCACCAGTCGAACCACAATCCAAATCTGACCAAAACTAAAGAGAAATCATAGCCATGCATCAACCCCAACCTTCACACTCAATCTCCAAACCTACGAAATCATTGTTAATCATCCTTCTCTAATTTCTAGCAGTTTCCTTAGCTCCTGCCGCCACCAACGAGCTCGGGGCAAGCCGATTGTCAAAGCCCAGAAGCCTCACCACCAACCTGACATCAGAGGAACCTTTAAGTGCCATCACCAGAGCTCAATACTGGGTTTCAACGTTCTCCAATATCCAGCTCAAAGCAAGCTAAACCACCTTCAGAAATGAAATTAGTACCTCAAAAACCTCCAACCTTCAAAACCCGAAAATCCGGCGCTACCCCGAAACGTCACATGCGCCGCCGTCCGTGCATGAAAGTTAGTAACTCCGCTGCCCACGACTGCCGAACTCTTAGACTGACTTAACTAGGTATTTTTCGACACCTCTCTTTGGTTGAGGCCTTTATTCTATTATGAACCGGAAGCCCTAATTATGTGTTATTCGATTTGGAGGAATTGAGGCTTTTGGAATTTGCGTTTTTGGAGTTTTGGGAGAGAGAAGCTACTGGGCCAGTTAAGTTGATGTTGAGGAATGGTAAGAAACTCGAGACCTTGTTTTGGATTTGGAATTGGTTGCGGGAATTGTTTATTGATGGTATAATTTCTGCTAGGGATTCATATGGTTGATGATGATGGAAATGCAGCCATGCTGAATCGAATCTTTGTGGAAAAGAAGTTGCGGTAAGGGTCTTGGTACTTGAAAATTTGTTATGCAGTGAAATGTTTGTACATAGTGAAGTTATGGCTTTGTGGCTTACTTGAGATGAAATTAGTTGATTGTATGGACAGAGTTGGTTTTGTCAATTAAGATGTATCTGATTAGGAAATGTCATTTTGCAGACGAGTCTAATTTGGTGGTAATTGATGATAGGAGCATAAAATGCGATAAATATAGTGTGAAATCCCTTACACTTTTCTTAGCTATTTCCTTTAAAAAGTCAGTTTTAACTTTATTTTCTTTTTAGGTAGTTCGTGAAGTGATTCAAGAGAAATAGGAGCTGAAAGGGAGCAATGGAGCCATGGATAATGAAGTAATGATGCAGAGGATTAAGTTTGATCAACCTTTTGGCCAGAAATTACAAGGGAAGTCCACGGAATTCATTGTGCAAAACAGTTGCTGCAAAGCAGAAAACTGCAGTTTCAGAATCAGCTTTCTGGGATCGGTTTTGAGGAGCAATTTTTGCTCTCTTCCAGATGCACCTTTTCAGAAAGGGCCAGCGAACCTCGAAGTTATGATGTTATACTTTACCAAGAGCCAAAGAACCGGTCAGAAGTGTCAACAAGGCAGTAAGAAACCAAGCACAAAGTAGGCTTCCCGATAAGGCAGAAACTGTGAGCTTTTCACGAAGCTTTTTGGGAGATCTTTTCCGGCGATTTTCTTGGAGTTATTCCAGAAGTTGTTGATCAATCTAGAAGATATGATGTCATAGAACACGTGGGAGCCAAGAACCATCCAGAAACTTGTCAAGACAAAGTTGTTCCTTGTCCAAGAAGGAAGCTTCAGAGACAGAAATTGAATCCTAGTCAAAACAAGGCATTTTGGCCGAGATTCTTCTTTGGATGGATTTCCAGGGCATTTTTGGAAGGTTATTGCTGCTGCAAATATTAAGGAGAGTCCTAGAATAATTCTACAAGATTACCAAGGCTTGAAAATCATTTAATTGCACCAATTAAAGGAATCCTCAAGCAACAAGGGAAGGTTTTAAAAGCATTGTTGAAGAAGGAAGCTAGGGCTGAACTTCTCCTATATATATTGAGCTTCTGCACACGTTGAAGAGGACAACGCCTTTCACCTTCTCTTCTATCTCTCTTTCTCATTCATCCGCCATCATCTTTTTCTTCTTCTCTATTTGTTTTATTTTGGTTTTTAAAACAATGTGTAACTAACTATCTTTTTGTTAGGGGCGAGGTTTGAAGCCCCAATTATGTAGAACATATGTTTGTTTAAATTTAGTTTCTTGATATTTGGTGTGGATTGGTTGTTTATCTCTGATTGATTGAAAACTTTTGCATGTGTTTATTTTATGGTGGCCAACATAGGATTTATGCATGTAATTGGAGCTAGGTTTAGAAAATAATTCACCTAATCGTCTTGTTTTCTAATCCACAAGTATGCAAGGCTTTGAACAAAAGCTGATGTTTTAAACAACTAGAAGAGCATGCTAGGTAGGCGTTCCACACTAGACTGCAACTCTATAATCAATCGTTTCCATGAGATCTTAATGCTTCAAATATGTTGACACTCTATGTGTTGTTGATAGGATAGCGTTCTATACCTTGATTGCATGTTTGATAGGCTTAGCTATTGTGCGTTCACGTAGACTAAGTAATTAGGGAAACATTAATAAGGGACATGATCTGCTCCGACTTGTTTCTTGGTTGATTTCTGTTCACACCTTAGTAATTGAAACTAGGTTAACTTAACATTGTTCGGAAGTAATTGGTGGTGGATTTCCGAGTCTCTAACGTTTTCTCCATCTTATTGTTTTTCAAACTCTAAAATCGTTTTTGCCTTCTTATTTTCCTTTTATTTTCGTAGGAACATAAAAACCCAAAATCTGTTTCAACTTAGGATTGCAACGCACCCTTCTATCCCCATCTTGTTCTGCCATCTTTTTCCCTCTTTGACGTTTTTCTTTTTCATAGTTTTGTTATTTGTTTTGTGCTTTAGTTTGTTTTGTTTTGTTTTCTTTTGTGTGAATTATAAAGTTACCCTCAATCCCCGGCTTGAACGATCCCTTCTTACTCTATATTGCTAACGACTACATCTTGCAGGGTTAAGTTGAGCGTCTATTTTGGGCGTATCAATTGAGAACTAAAGCGATATGTTGAATGAAGTCAAGGACATTAAGTAATCACAATTGTTTGAGAAAATGATAGTGAAATTGGTATTTGTTGCTCGAGTTATAGATGGTGTTAATCAGACAAGTTTGGTTTGGTCATTTGTGTAGAAAATTGGTCTTGTGAATTTTATTAGTAAGCTTGTTTCCAATGTTGAAGTATGACTTAGGAATGAAAGCGGTGATTTGGTTAAATCTATGAGAAAAATTATAAATAAGAAAGGACCGGTTTTGACAAGTGAATTAATTTGTTGGGGATTCAATTTAAAGTTCGTGAAACACTGGAAGTATTCTAAACCTACCATATCCCGAAATTACCGAAGGAAGAAATCATTTGGGAATGGTGGTTGTTGCTATTTAATTTGCTTAAGGTTTAAAAGCTAAATGAAATGAGGTCAAACCGGTTGACCGAAACTTTAACACGGAAAGAAGTGTGATCAGCATATCCCGAATGAGCGTTACTACGTTAAGTGAATCGTTCAGGAATGGTAATTTTCATTTGTTTTCTTATAGTAGTAGTGTTATTAATGCTCATAATACCGCCAGATGATGTCGGCTTCCGATAACGTGGACAAGAGTCCAATCTTCCGATATATGTGTAGTTCACGAAGTCCCGCTAGTCTGTTAAGAGAAATACAATGGCGTCAAGAGGGGAGACCGCAGTTGGCGGTCTTCGCTCCTCTGATGCTAAAGTTAAACGATGTACTTGTATTGACAAATGTAGCCATAAATAGCTATTGAATGCGTAATCAATGAATGAAATAGTGAGTTACCATACTCTTGTTTTCGATGTGGGACTGATATCCTTCAGTTTGATGAGTTTTGGTTCTTTCTGCAGAGACAACTTTGGGTGGCGCGTGTCGGCGCGTCAAGGCATAATTTGGCCTGGAGCTAGCTTGCCAGTGAAGGTTGTCTTACTGTGTTTCCGGAGATTACTCCATTGAAGTTACTCCGTCAAGGTGACATGGTTAAGTTATGAGTGCAGATTATGGCCGGTAATTGCTATGTATATACAAGTGCTAAAATTTTTTTGGGTCAAAGTGCTAAGTATAATTACCATATCCTAAATGATTCAAATGCTACATCATTTGGATTATTTGGGAATGGATAATAGGTTTTAACGACTAAAGGAAAATTCGATGGACTTCAAGGAAGTTAAATAAATGCTTTGGTACTCGGTTAATTGAGTTATAGTGTAGTCAATGTACTCATTGATTTAATTTTATTTCAAAGGACTCGAGCGTGTGCACATGGATTTGGACAAATGATCGAAAGTCGGGAACGAACCCGAATGTGGACGAGCACTCCATATCCAGGTAGGGTGAGCTGTCCCTTCCTTGTTAGAGGCTTTTCTATATGTGGAATGCTCTAATATAATAATATGTTGCCTGCAAGTAAGTTTTTGGTTGTTCATTAGTCGATGCCTCGTGATATCCGTGTTTCTATAACTGATAATTGCTTATTGAAAAAACTGAGGCTAAACTTGCATGTTGAGATACTGTACCCATTGTATGTTTGTACTTGTGACCTGAAAGTGAATGAGACATAGACGCCTAGATTCCTAGGGATCCTATAGTGTCAATAACTGTGAACCTCTGGAGGGGGTTGTGCTCCTATGTTTGTTGAGGAATGGTGAGTACCAACAATGAACCAGTCATAGGAGACTCAGGGCCAGGAAATGAACACTTTCGCTACTTGTAGTCACAAGGACTACAGAGTAGTTGGCCGGTTCTCGAAGGATGACGAACGGGGTCAGTCACCGATTTGTTTGAGTTTAGCCGACAGGTAAGTATCTCGGAGCTCCAAGTTGTGTGAAGCATACTGCATATGATTTATAAAAGAAAACAAATGTTTGTGGTTGCCACTTTTCTTAAAGTATTTTTCGATAAACGTACACAATATTATGTAGTAAATATTTTCAAATATATTATTTTTCAAACCTAGCATGGTTGGGTCCGCCCTTACTGGGCATGCGAGGACGAAAGCTCACCCCAACAACAGTGTTCACGTTTCGAGGATGTGGTCGGGGAGCGTATAGAGGAGGCACATGCCTGGCTTGGCGCATTTTTCTTTGACTTTATTAAAAGAAGGTTTTGACCCCTTATCGGATTTTGAAGTAGCTTATTTATTTACTTTTTATTTGTTTTCTGCTCGCTTATTTACAAAATTTTGGGAGACCCGTAACCCTGGGGCGCGTCTCCCATACTTGTATTTACTTGGTGATTTGTTATTTTCTAAATTGGGCTCCTATTGTAAGCCCAAATCCTTTAGCCCATTTCAAATTCTGCTTTTGAAAATATGTTGTTCGGTTGCTAGAAAGATTAGTCCAAGAAAGTGTTTTGTAAACCAACAATCTAAACCCAAAAGACCTTGCGATTTCGGGTTGACGAGTTATCGGGATGTCATTCGTGGCATGTCGGTTTCTCATTGGCTTGGGGTCGCGGCGCTGTGGAACTCCTCTCTCGAGTCACCACAGAAAAAATCTGTATAGGATTTTGACTCACCAATAAATATGGAATGGAGTGGGAGTTGACCAAGAACAATTGAGAACCTTCCTTTTTTATTGTTGACTTTTCCCACAAACGATGCTACTTATTGGTGATGAAAATACATATTGGACTTTAACTCACCAATAAATTCGAATTTGAGCGGGTGCTGACCAGAAATAATCGAGAAACTTAGTTTGACCGTTACCTTGAAGAGAAGGGGTACCTGCACAAAATCCTCTGATGCCTAAGTAAGTATTTTTCTTAGTTGAGTGTAGTAAACCAGTTGGAGATGAGATGGGTTACCTGGCTGTCGAGACTCCTATTTATAGGTGAATGCTTACTTGGGCGGAAAATCGTCATCATTTCCTCATTTATGGATGTCATCATTACTGCACTTATGACTGTCATCATTACCGCACTTATAACTGTAATCATTACGCACTTATTTCTATAACCGTTTTCGCATTTATAGCTACAATGATTGCCTTACTTATAGTGTAATTATTGTCGCATTCATACCCGAAATCATTACAACATTTATGGTCGAGTCGTTTGTCTTAATTGTGGGTCAAAATTGGTTGACCACCCCCACAACCCCTAACCTGTTTTACAAAATGGTATTTATAAATGTACCCAACAAAGTTCTAAGTGTATCCAACAAAATATTTTATTTTAATTATCTTTAATTTATGTTAAATGTAACCAACTAATTTTCCCAAAATGCCCTAAAAAACAATGTATCCAGCAGAACAGAACATTCTACCCAGATCTTTATGCTCGTTCATCCCCATCATACCCTACCCGGTTGAGATCAGGAGATTTATTTGTTTTGTTCTTCTGAGCACTATGAAAACCATGATCGGATAATTCTTGCAGCAACAAAACTTCCATATATATATATATATTATATATACATGTAGAACAATAAGAGATCTCATTCATTATTGTCGAACTGGTTCATACATTAATAATTGATTAATTAAAAGAAAGAAAAAAACGGATTTTCCCATTGAAACATGAAAACAAAAAAAATGTAACAACGCCATATAATTAAGACCATGCAGCTGGTGCTATTTATGTTCAAATTCTTATTTTTTTTGGGTCAAAACTTCTTGTTTATGAGTTACGCTTGTATTTTCTATGTTTAACAATGATTTTTTTTCCCCCAGATTAACACAGGTGTTCCTCAAAGTGGTCCTCCACTACAAGAAAATGACTCTTTTACGGCGCACATTTTACGGCGTGCATTAATGCGTATTTTCACGCAGGCCGTTAATACCCTTTTTGATATGGTCTTTTACGGCGTGCATTTTAATGTCATTTTTCGTTTGGTCTTTTATGGCATGCATAGATACACGCCATAATAGTATTATTTTTTACAACGTGCAAGAATAGCGCGTTGTTAATGTCTTTTTTAATATGGTCTTTTATGGCATGCATTGATGAGTGTCGTAAAAGTAAAAGGCGCAAAAATTTTCCCCAACATTTTTATTTCCCTCCATCTTTTCCCTCTACACGTTTCATTTTTTATTTTTTTCATTTCATAACACAAAAACTTTTCTCTCTCCCTGACACATACCTCAATTTTCGCCATCTCTTCCCACCGCCAAGTCGCCGTTCACTGGATTTGCTCCACCGCCGAGTCGCCGGCCTCATATCTCCCACCACCACCACTTTCTCTGCTCCTCTCATCGAGATGTCGTGGATCGATTGAGCTACGAATTAAAGAATATTAATGTGGTTGCCGCTCTAGGAGATTAGGGCCACCGGTTTCAGGGTCTTGAAGTTTCTGAATTGGAGAAAGTTGAGAACTTTGGCTTGTCTTGCTTAGTGGTTTTTTTCTCTGGACAAATCAAGGTACAATTTTTTTTCACTTATTGTTTCGGTTTTCATCTTCTGCTTGATCTATTTACGGCGCATTTCAATTGTGGGAAGGTTTCTTGTCTGCTTGGTTTGCCTAGTTTGTTGGTTTGATTGCTTATTTTGATCAATCTTGATTTTTCTTAGGTTTAGTGGGACTTCAGTTGGAGTGTGTTTCGATTCGGGGAATCAAATCCCATTCTGGGTCTCTCTCTCTCTGTATACTTCTTATTCTTCTTTGTCTTATGGGTATAGGCTTGGGCAAGCCCACCCAAAGTCCCAACTCCCAAACCCCGACCACGATCGTCTCTCTGCTGCGTTCCTTTCGTTGCTTTGCAGCTTCACTCCTTCAGTCCTTCTTAGTTTCTCACAGTCAGACAGTCTCATCTTCTCTTCTTCTCTCAGAGATCGAAGTCAGTTTCTCTTCTACTCTTCTTCTTCTTCAATTTGGGCAATCAATCAATTGAATGTAAGTAGGATTCAATTTTGTTCTATTTATTCAGTTCAATTTGGGGCAAGTTTAGGGTTAAGAATTGATGTCAATTTCAATTCCGTGGGTTTTGCTTTAGGCATTTAGCAGTGGATTGAAGATTTTTTTATGCGCTTTGCTGTGGAAGTGTGGAACCCTGGAACTTGCTTACGAAGGAAGAAATTGGTATGGCTTCTTCCTTCCAATTTGATGTGAGGAACAATGGTTTAGAAGAAGGCTTATTTCTAATCCTAATAAAGTAAATGAGTGATAGTTGTTATTGTCATGGTGATATCAATGATATGCTGCATCTATTTCGACTTTTCGAGGTTGTTGACTTGTCGTTGCAAGTCTTTAATATTCATGTTAGTTTTGGTTGGTTAATTTGCAAATAGCTTACACTATGAATCTATGATGATCTCACGGGCAGAGAGCTAATCTAGATTTTACTTCTTTTTTTTTTTTTTGGTCAGAGATGCAGAGAGCTATAGCTATCTTGATGATGCCATCGAAGCTTATTTGGAGAGCATTGTTTAAAGGCTGAAATCAACCTAGTAATTGAGCAAAGCTACTGCTTTCAAGGTATTCTCTTTCTTTTTCTTTTCTCTTACTGCAGTGCATGTAATATTGTGGCTTTTATTGTGGTTTTTGAAAGTTAGTTTCTTAATTTATAGGTGTTAAGCCAAAATGTCAAATCATGAGCCAAAATTGAAGCAGTCAAAATACATTACTACATGGTTTCAACCGTCGAGATTCTCTGTAATTTTTTTTTTCTTTCTATTAATAAACCCAAGCCCACCCGAAGTTTCATTCCTGGATCCGCCGCTGGTTGAAATGCAGAAAGGTGCCTTCGTTCTTGCAGCAAAAACAAATGTGCCAGTTGTGCCTATTACTCTTATAGGAACTGGGAAAATCATACCTGTGGGAAAGGAGGGTATCTTGAACACCGGACCTGTTAAAGTTATTATGCATAAGCCTATAGAAGGAACTGATACAGACTAAGATTTCTTCTGCCACTGTTTGGTTCGTATGGTTTTAGACTCAATCATTTGCTGTGAATGGAAGTAACATAATCCAAAAGGTATGAATCATTTGTCAAATTGCCTCTTTTCTTACTAATTGTCGCAGTGTGTGCTCATGCTATAGTTACAAGGTTCATTTAGGTTATGACTCCACTTTCATCTTTCATCGATTTGATTGTTACCTGTTTATACTTCTAGACTTGTGACACAGACATGTGGGCTGAAGTACTAAAACATAGATGACGCAAAGTTATTTGGCTGATAAAAGGTCAATAGATATTACAGTTAGAAATGTGACATTTAAAGTGATTCATTTACGGTGTTATGTTAAGAAATCTAATTATCTAAACCACTATTTCTTCTGCTAACAACATATGTAGTTGGATTATCTGAAGCTAAAAGTTTAACAGAGGATGAATATGTATAAAATTGTTCGCTCAAAAGTTTGATTCTTTTGCTGGATGTTTATTGTTGGCATCCCTTACCTGAACGTTTCGCGTTTTTTTCTTTCTTTCTATTATTTTATTTTTAACTCTTTCTATGATTCATTTCCAGATTCCACCGGGAGATCCTCACTCTATTTGGTAAGCATTATTTTTTAAAGTTTTTTCCAGTCATTCATGGACTCGATTTATGTAGATTTACTAGGTCTTGCCTGAAAGTGATAAGTTTCTGTTTTGATCTTTGTATGGATGAAGAGTTCACAGCAAAAATTTACTTTACTAATCATGCCATATAGTGATGAATCATTGAACACACAACATTTTCCTGGCAGATATCTACATTAATAATAATTGTTATAGATGTCATGATCATTATTTCTTTGGTCTTTTAATTGTCTTAGACATTGATTTTCTGTGCCATGATTTGCTTGGCTTTATATAGATTGCTTCCACATCACCATAATAAAAAGAAAAGTAAATTTGACAGATGAAATATCTTGGTAAAAAGAGAATAAGAATTTCTTACAATTGCATGACCTCTTTCAAGATAATTATTGAGATTAGATAATAATAACTATTCTAGATGTGATGATTAGTATCCTTTTGGTCTTCATCTCACATATGGATGCTTTGAAACTTGTAGGTAGTGGGATCCATTATTATCGGACTGTAAGTTCATTTTCTTTCTATATCACCTTTGATCGATCTAACTTACCATTTAATTCACTTTGTTCACAGTAGACTTGAAACAATATTTTGATTATGCAAATAGATTTGCTGTAGACCCCAATGGTGGTATTCCTAATAATCATCAACTGAATGGCCCTTCTGAAGTATCCGAACCAACAGAGAGTCCTCTACGTTATGGAATTTGTGATGATTGTATCAACCACCACCTTTCAAGTGGCCATGCTGGTCATAGTAATAGGGTTTCAGTTCCAGCTGGAAACCTGGGAATTCCTAGCGCTGATGTTAATGTCATTCCCAGTGATTTCATAGTAATAGAGATAGGTTTTGGAGGATGCGTGAGTGCTACATCCATGGAAATACTATCAAGTATCTGCGAGTTCCTGATGGGGTAGTTCCTAGTGTCGTTGCCCTTGTATATCAGGTGATTGCGTTGTAAAGAGACTTAGATGATTTGGTATATATTTTCAGATTATGTGGGTTTAAGTTGTAGAATTGAAGTTTGATGTAATGTAATCTGCTACTTATACATTTTCAAATATTGTCATGCATTTTGTAAAAGAAATTAATTATAATTTGATTAAATTGTTTCTCATTCATTTAATTTGTCATGGATGCATGAGTGATCAGTGGTGATACTAATGTGAAATTGGTACAGCTAAAATTTATTAATTTTTTTTTGTTTTTGAAACCTTATTTACGGCATGCAAAGTACGCCTTAAATAGAATCTCAATAGTTCTTTTACGGCACACATTATACGCCTTAAAAAGAAAGTCTTTTACGGCGTGCAGCATGTCACTACTAGAATAATGTTAATAGACATCATGTCATTTACATCAGTTAAGATTTCACCCGATGTAAATTATTTTTCTAACATCAGTTCTTGAAAAACCGATTTCTATTCATACAATTAACATCGTTTTCTATATTCGACCGATGTCTATATTTTTTTTCAAAATTTTAAAAAAACGCGGAGATAACTAAGTACAAAATTTTGGAAGCGGGGAACCAAAATTTCATTCCCCCCAACGCTTAGTCAGTTTTCCCACGACTATGTTTTCCTACACTTCGTCAATTTTCATTCCCAAAACCTAACCACCGCGACAGCCGTCCAGCAACCGACATCCACTTCCTCCTTCTCCGCCTCCGACCGTTCCCCTCCTTCTTCTCCTCCTTGTCCGCCTCTGACCGTTCTCTAGTTTGAAGCCGGAGTCAGAGCTCCCAATTAGCAAGGACGAGATCCGAAGACATAGACCATCCTTATCACCCCCAAAACACAGATTGCAGTGGCCGTCTCTTCTTTCTCTCTCCATGGGCCTCTCCATCTCAGCCCCTCTCTTCGACCATCGAGACGTCGATGGCCCTCGCTCTCCTCGTTAGTAACTCGGTAAGACGAACTGACAGTCGAATAGTTGCCTGGGTTTTACTTTCTGGGTTGTCAATCGATCTATCTCTCATGAACATCTCCATGATTTTCTGGGTTTTACTTCCTCAAGCAATAAAGCAGAAATTCTAGGTTACTTTCTGTGTTTGATTTCTGATTCTTCAAGGTTAAAGCTCCTTTCTGAAACTATAGGTCAGTTACTCTTGTATTGACCTCTCTGTCGACCTCTCAAGCTTGTTAAAGCTTCAAATTTTTTGGGTTGTATGTTTCACTGCTCTGATATATGTTTTGGATTGTTTTTCTTTTCGTTTTTGCTTGGTTGTAGGTTGAATTGTTTCGGTGACGCCGATTGAAAGTACCGGTGAATATGTATTTGAGGTATTGTAACATTTTTAGATTCCCCCATTTAATTTGTTGCATTTTGAATTCTTTCGTATGTTTAGAATGTTAATAGTTATCAGTCTCTTAGTTGGGTTTGAAGTGCAGATGAGGTCAGATTATATAGTTTTGATCTGGACTGAGCAAGAAGAAGTCTACACACGTCTAGTTCTGGTAACATCTAACCTCAGGTAGATAGAAAGAGTGACCACCAACCTCCCGGGTTTATCTTTAATTTTCTTTGTTTTTTGTTACGCATACATGTATATATAGCCTTCCCTTCCAGGAAGCATGTGAGTGCCTTGGAATATAATGTAACTCTTTCAGGGATTTGGAAAGTTGGTGTAGTGTTATCAGTTTATATTAGCAGCCTCCTGATAATGTTGTCCTGAAAGAGATTTAGAGATAGGACACACAGACCTTTTATATGATGCAAGAATTTATTAATGCTCAAGTTCCAATAATCCACTAATCAAGGATGAGGTACGTACATTACATATAAGCAACCACCGTCTTATTTTTAATTCAGCTTAATTAGATTATGTGTTGTATAATATGGCACATATGGCCATCGTAATACATTTGTTACAGCATGTTCTTAATTATTGTCATACCAGAACTGTTTCTGGAGATACTGAACGACATTGTTGTCAACTTGGAAGGCCTTGGTGAGAACATCAAGGTTGATTGGAGGGTTGGAGCCAAACACTGCATTGGCTATGGCATAGCCATTTGCCATTCAAAAGACAGACAAGTAACTCCAGCAGGTATGCTCGTTTTGTCTCTGCCACCCCATTTTTATTGCTTATATTTTTGTGCATTTCATTGTTCCTTTAGCTGATCATGAAAGTTCAATTGTAGAGATAAAAGCAACATTATGAAAAAATGTGCAGATGCCTCTTCTTTGAGTTGACCTAGTGAGCAGACAATTTAAAAAGCTTGGGGTTTGTGACTTTGTGGATATCAGTATTGATTTGTTTATTCATATGTAGAAAGCAATACTGATATCCCCATTTTGAGATTGCTTTGTTTTACCAGAATTTTGAGTTGTGCTTATACAGTTTAATAGTGTAGGCCTACTTAATTTATCATCCACCTTACTGAATTTCCTCAAAAATATGGCCAATTTAAATTCAAGGACAACCTGTCAATTGTAGTCACCTTATTGTTGAAGCTCTTGATCCTGATAGGAAAATTTGATCAACTCAAATTTCCAACAAGCTTAAACAGCTTGGACTCAAATTTGCGCGAAGGAAAGGATTGCGCCATGCACAGGAAGCTGTTTCTGCTGAGTCTAGTCAAACTGATGGAGATGGAGAAGTACAGGAAATGGTTATTACTCATCATGAATCAAAATCTCACCCTTCATAAGTACATTTTAAATTCTGAGTATTACAGTTTGATTACTTTTTACTCTAAAGTTTTAGATGCAGTAGTGAACTCACTGATGCCATCTTTTAGTGTAAATTTTGTTATTCATTTACTCTTTCATTTGGGAACAAGGCTTCATGCTTGCTGTTGGTTAATTTTAACTTCATATTTTCATAGGCACACAAGAAAAAGAGTTTGTGGCTTAAGCGAAGAACAGGAAGCTCAAATTAGATCTCTTTATGGTGAGTGTTAATTGGTTGCTTTCTTGACATTTTTTAACTTCATCCCCATTCACTTGACAGGTGTTTAAAAAAAAAAAAAACCAATGTTGTAGTCTGTTATATACTAGTTTTTAGTTCTAAAGAAAGGAATTGTTCTTTGATCAACCCAGGTTTAAAGACCATAAAAGTTGCAACCACATGATTGCCACTGCAATGGATGGGGATGATACATTGATTATTGATAGCTCCTCAAGTTTCTCTAAACTTAAGCAGCTTGGGTTATATATTCCTCGGAAGAAGAGGTCTGTTCCTGTCTGAATGCCAATCTTGTTTTCAACTATTAAGATTTTATTTCACTGCTACTAGTTTCTCTAGCTTATTTTGTCACTGTTGGGGCACTTGGACATCACCAGTACATGTCAAACTATAATTACTGTTCTTCTAAGTTAATTTTCCAACATAAGGGAAAACTCATCTGATCAGTTTGGTCTTTAGATCACCTCAGATTAGCTGGTTGGATGGTATTGTACTTACTGTTAGCTGGTGAGTTTTGTTTCTGTCAATAGTTCTGCAAATTTCAGTTTTTTGTTGTTGTTGTGTACGTGTGTATCATCTTTATATCTCTACTATTGGTTCTGAGATGCTCAAATGGTGAATTACTGTCAACGGTAAAACATGTATTTTCAATTGTTGTGTACGTGTGGAATCCTTCTCTCCAATAGAAGCTCGGTAAAACATGTATTTTCAATTGCTATTGGGAAAATTATCAATCATGGCCTGTTTATGGTGGCTTCAGGAAATAAATTCCTACTACTGACTTAATGGATAGAAAATCTGGATTCCTCTCATTGTATTGGTATTCTAATGTGCATTGTAGCTAATTAATTTCTTTGGGATACCCAGACATTCATGCGTGTAGTAAGTAATTCCACTTGAATGCTGCAGGTGTCATATAGCCTCACAATCACAGAGTTCCTTGGGGAAGTTCATCGAGTCCATAGCATTTTCTTCCAGATTATGGTATTGGTTTCTTAGTTAACTTAATTGAGCTTTGGATTTGATTTATCTGGTTTATCTATAATCATTAAAAGATGAATTTCCCGGTTAGTTTATTTAGCTGGACTGTTGAATTTCAGGGTATTGCTGGTTGCCTCGTATTTCCGGAAAAAGTTTGCTGGTATCTTATCTGAGAAGGAAATTTTGGGCTCAAAACATGTAAATTACATTTTTATGAAACGTATATTTTCTTGCAATATAGTTTTTATTTGGTTTTCTGATTAGTTAATTTGGACGGTTGCAAGGTGCTACCAGAAGGGAGGATTAGTTGAGATGTTTGCTAGTTCACAGATACCTTCGTCAAAGCATCAAACTCGGGTAATTTGGTTTTGCTTTTGGATTAGCAAGACCTTTTCTTATTGTACTTTTTTTTTTGGTACATTTTTCTTCTTTTTTGGGTACAATATCATTCAAGAAAAACGGAACTAACAGGACTATAGGATCAACCACCAAGAAGTTGAGTAATAATTATATTCTAATTGTAGGTCTAGGCCAAGTTTAAGTTTCTGTAAGCATGTGCCAAGACTCAGAATGAAAATACATGAATATACTTAATGCAAGTTTAGAATGCCTTTGTGCAGAGGAAGAGGAGGAGGACGAAGACATAGAGGGGATGATGTTGACGTTATTCAGATTGAAGTGACTAAAGACTAAGAAGAAGACGTTGAAGTTGCTGTGAAGCTTAAAACTTGGCAATTTCAAAGATTGGCTTCAGCTTTAAAGGCCGGTCGCCGCAAAATCAGTGTAAGTGTAATTTTTTTGTTAACTGAAAAGCTGTGGGATTTGCCATAGAATTTGAATTCTTCTGGTCTAATTGGAAATTGATAAATTGAGTTGCTCAGTTTTCTGGAATGTATCTTATTGGTTTCTCAGCTTATTGTATACACCATGCATTATATGGAAGTCAATACTTTCAACTGATTTTGTGTACTGAAAGTGACTTATATGCATGGGAACAGTGACTGGTGGCTGGGTCTATTATTCAAATCTCCAAAAATGCTTGAAGGTGTTGGTGCATTTCAAAATCTACCAATGGTAATGCCATACGTTGACATTCTGTATTCAGTACTAAGGAAGGCTAAGAAAATTGCACCAATAAAGGGTATTTGTAACTAGCATGTGGTTTTGCTGCTTTTTTTTTTTTTTTTTGGTTTGTTTCAAGCATTTGCTAATATTGCAAAGAGAGACAGAAATAGAGGTGCAAAGCAACTTGATGCATTGGTGAAAGTTTGTTCGTAACTTTGTTTCTACAACTTGAGTGATATGCATGGTTCATTTCAATTACCCCTTATTTATCAACATAAGCACATTGCTCACGGCACCTCACAATGTAAAAAGAACCTAGCTAGAGTACATTACTACAAATAGATCGATTGACTCACTTGGGTCATTTTGGCTTTCTAGGTAGTTGACTACAGTGTAATTATTGAAGGCATGCCTGGGTCTGTGGATTCTGGAGGATTGCTTGAATATGATTTGTTCTCAACTCGAACTATCTTTGATTTTGTACCATTGGCAAGAAAGGTGAACTTAACAGTTTGTGTTTACTTTCGCTTGAGAAGTCCGTTGTGCAGAAATCTTTGCTTGATGAGGTGCGCATTGAAGTGGCTGACTACTTGCAGATTTTGCTATAGCTAGATCTTGACGAGCAATATGATTTTGAGTAATGCTAGATTTTGCTGACCATTTTGTAGTAGATATATGTAGTGATACCAGGATGAATTGTGAACAAATTATGCTGCATGCATGTAGTTATTGCAGTAGTGGTATCTTCTACACTAGCGTTAAAGTATGTTAGGGTTTATTGTGCAAAACTTTTGAAACTACCTCGAGCTCTAATTTTGTATAGAAATTAATGCAATTCCCTAATATTTAAAGTACATTTGAATTTCATGTTATTTGTGGATTAGCTTTCTAGTACCAAATACAGCAGCAAAAGGGATATATAACAACAGTCAAGAAATGAAAAAAACATCAGTTACTGATGAAGAACTAATGTTAGAAACAGAAAATACATCAGTTTGGAAACAAAAACTGATGTCTAGCATTACTATGGACATCGATATATAAACAAAACTGATGTCTAGATTACTATGGACATCGATATATAAACAAAAATCGATGTCTAGCATTACTATGGACATCGATATATAAACAAAAACGATGTCTAATATACACATGAACATCGAAATATAAACAAAAACCGATGTTTAACATTACTATGGACATCGATATATAAACAAAACTGATGTCTAGCATTACTATGAACATCGATATATAAACAAAAACCGATGTCTAGAATAACTATAGACATCGATATATACACAAAACCGATGTCTAGAATAAATATGGACATCAGTTCAAACTAGACTACAGAATGTAGATTGAATATCTAGTGAAATATTATGTACCAAACACACGAAAAGCTTATGAACCACAAGCAAAAAATAATGGGAACCGATGTGTAAAATATTATCAGACATCGTTTCTAAATCAGAAACGATGTTAAAATGGATAATTGTGTTGTTAGACCTATATTTCATTAAGCATCTAATGCCAAAATATGAAGGTTTGACAATAGCTAAACACACTAAAATAGTGATCACATTAACGTTTTTACATCGGTTCTGAACCTTAAACCGATGTCTGGTCGCAAACTAGACATCAGTTGTGAACCGATGTCTTAGTTTTGGCGATCTTTAACATCACCCACTAAGACATCGGATTTTTTTTTTTTAACATCAGTTGTGAACTGATGTCTATGAACTTTATTCTTGTGCTGTAAATAACGTGAGTGACATTTGTGATATTACTTTGACCGCGTTTTTGGATGCACTTTAACGGCGCATTTTAGTGTGCTGTAAGTGAGGTATGTCTTTTACGGCTCGGGCATTTACAGCTTGCTATTTTACGCTGTAAATACCCTTTTACGGCGCACATTGTGGGCGGTAAAAGACCATTTTTGGTGTAGTGCTCGTCCGTTGAACTTCTATCATGGGGAGACAAGCAACTATATTGAGCAATTTGGGGACTTAGTTGAAGATGCTGCAAAGACTGCTGTAGGCGCTGGGGAAAACTCTGGAATATTGTGAAGAGCAGAAGTATTTTGACTTACCAGAGCAGTATGAGATGGAAGCAAAGATAATGATCAAATATGTCACGCCCCTGATTTTAAACAACAAAAAAAAAAAATCTATATATAATCTTATAATTATACATGCGTGAACGTTCAGTCATTAATACAAAATATCTGGAAACTTTTCCTTTTAAACCAAGTACGTACTGATACCCTGAACCATCAAAGTTAATATACACTCGCTCTCCACATAGTTATATATTACACAAGCTTACGAATTGAATTGTCAACAACAAAATAAACATAAATGCTTCTCAGAGTTAACTATACAATGGTGAGTCACAAAAATGACTTCCTACCATAAAGCTGCAAAGGCACTATCTCAGCTTCAGCCCCGATTATCCTAACATGCAGGATTAACCTCTACACCGTTTGAATAGTGTACCGGGTTGTCACACAACAAACCCGGTAAGCGTTTGCAAGCCCGTATGAGTAACTCAAAACACACATGCACAACTCACGCCAAAAACGAGGAAAATTTTTCAACTCGCAAATAAAGAAAACATACCATGCTTTCCAAAACAATACTCTTTTCCCAAGAGAAACAATGAAAGTCACACCGTGACAAAATCATATAAATCGTTAACCTAACAATTTAAATATGGTAAATCGTTCCAACCTGGACAAAACAACAAATCGGTCCAACCTGGACAAAACAGCAAATCGATCCAACCTGGACAAAACAGCAAATCAGTCCAACCTGGACAAAACAGCACATCGATCCAACCTAGACAAAACAGCAAATCGGTCCAACCTGGACAAAACAACAAATCGGTCCAACCTGGACAAAACAACAAATCAGTCTAACCTGGACAAAGTATCAACACACATAAATCATACCTATCGTTAATCTAACAAATAGAATATGATTCTTTAGTCCAACTTAGACAAAACATCAAATAGGTCCAACCTGGACAAAATATGTACCCATGAGTCTTAAGTAACCTACTTAGATCCATGAGGTATGATAGCAGACAGACTAGAGCTCTAACTAAATTGTAACTTTTCACCCGCCCAAGGTTCAACCTTACGATATAACATTGCCATGAGGATGCAACCTACAACCCCAGATCCTTGGGCCAACCTGACCCTTAGATCAAAACATTAAGTGAGTCACATTGGACCCCAAATGTTAAATCAAATCAAAAGGAGAAATCACAACCTGTGACTCTCACATCTTCAGACCACCGATCGTCGGATCAAAACGTTAAATCGAATCAAAAGAAGAAATCATAACCTGTGACTCTCACATCCTCAGACCACCGGTCGTCGGATCAAAACGTTAAATCAAATGAAAAGGAGAAATCACAACCTGTGATTCTCAAATCCTCAAACACTTTTCAAAACAATAGAAATACCATTTCCCAGCATTTGTTTTCCGAAAAGCCACACCCCAAAACAATAAAACGCATCATTCATGCATATTGTTCCCATAAATCCACAAATCCACCAAAACATATATATTTCACGTAAATATATATATATATACGTAGTCATCTGCTCAGGAATGCCTACTAATACCAACTATTGTTTGCAGTTAATAATTAACTCTCAAAACAATTAGGGTATTCCGTTAATTAATGAACCTTGTGAGATTACTCACCTCAAAATCCCGTTGCATCATCTATACAGAATCGAACTAACACTGTCACTAACAACTCGTCCAATTCACCTTTAGAAGGACCTTAGGAGCTGACGGATCTGGTGAACCCTAGTTTTGAATTCGCTCCAATTCGATCTCCACAGATTAAATCGATGCAACCCACCTTCGGGGAAATGATCTACGTCACTTGAAGTGCAAAATCTCTATTGGAACCACGGCCAAAGGTGACCGGAGCTGGGAGAATGAAGATCAACGAATAGAGGCGATTCTGACCTCTTCTCGGGCTTTTCTCGGCTTTGTAGCACGAGCTACAGCTCGACCCTCCTTCGATTGCTTCCACAGACGTGTAGAGGGCAGCGAGGCGAACACAACCCACCTTGGATTGAGTCCTATGGTGGCCGGAGGAGGAAGAACGAAGCTGGCGAAATGGAAGGTGCGACGCGGGCTCGGGAGAGAAGAGAGAGAAAAATCCTTCCCAAAATGGAAATCTGATTTTTCTGAAAATTTTCCGGAAAAATTTCATATATACCAAAATGGAAACTTTTTCCGATGGCCATGACTTCTTCATACGAACTCCGATTTTCGCATTCCACATGTCCACGAACTCGTATCGACGCGCTCTACGACTTTCGTGAAGCAAGTTTTCAGACGTATAAAAAGTCAACCTTTGCACTCCCCTAAAACCATACTTTTCAAATAATTAATTCGTCTAAAACACTTCCGCTCCGTCCACAAGCCACGAAACAGTCCAATAACCATAAATTAGATTCCGGAAAATCTTCGGAAAATAGCTACAAATTTCCAGGGCATCACAAAATATCTTCTGATTGATCGGTGTGGAGGGACTTCAAGTTGGGCACACAACCAGTTCTTGGGAAATGTACATATTAATTCAGTGATAATTTTGGCATAAACAAGTGTTTTGCAATTGAACAAAGATTCAAAATGTAGTGGCCTATTCCATTTTGCTACATGAATTGTTGTCCATCGTTGAGCCTGGGCAGAAACCTGGGTAGGGCATGATGGGGATGAACAAGCATAAAGATCTGTGTAGAGACGTGTCGAGTCGTAGAGTATCTTTTGTTTTGCTGGGTACATTATTTTTCAGGGCATTTTGGGTAAATCAGTTGGTTAAATTTAACATAAATTAAAGGTAATAAAAAGAAATTATTTTGCTGGATATACTTAGAACTTTGCTGGGTACATTTAGAAAGACCCTTTACAAAATGACTATTTGGTATGGACTTCACAACACTACGTTGTTGGAGTTTGAATAGATTTCAATTTTATTTTTGACAAATAAAATTCAGTTTCATTTTTGAAATTTGAAATTAAAGTACAAATTCAAATCAAAAGGATAAATTTGATCAACTTACCTTTTCTATCGAACTACTCATTTTCAAATGACATCCACACTATTCACAAATATTCATTTTGGATTTTAAAATTTTCTTATAATTTAATCCATAACAATTTTCGCATTGAATCCACAAATGCCTGTATTTTTGAGTTACATTAAAATTATTAGATCTCAATTTGAACTGAAGTGGTTTCTAACACTCTATATAAACGCATCAAAAGTTCTTCGAAAATGGAGCATCATCCACAGACTACAGGTCTGGTTTCTTCATTTTCCTCATAGAGAAAAACACCGAGTATGTTCGCTGGAATCCAAGGCCTGTTGCTAAGCTCTTTGATTATCGATAGTTGTATCCTTGTGGTCAAACGCCTAACGAACTACAAGCACTTAGTAGGGGTGAAATTTTGTCTAAAGCACATTGCCAATCTGCAAGCCTCTATCGAATCACAAGTTAGTCTTCTTGCAATTAAAACTTCTTCATTTCATTCAGATGTTATGTATTGTAATCTATATACCATTGTGTAAATTGTCATTGTAATTACTTATATATAGTTATAAGTATATTTGAATTCATTGATATTTACCCAACACACGTTGCCCTAAACAATTTCTCACATGACGCGAATTCATGGACTATACAATAGAAAATCCACCACATTTGAGTGTTGCAGTTGCCACCTTAATTATCAATCAACAGAGTTATATATAATGGCATTAAAGCAAATGCACCATGTATTAATATGGATGTCAATGGCTAATTTTGTGAAAAAACAGCAATGCACCCGGTGGTATTGGTATAATCAATTCATGGAGCCTAGGTGGTAGTACCAATTTGCTTACTAATCCTTGGCAAGCCGATTAGTTTGACCAATTCAAGACACTGGCACATGGGGTCACTGGCAACAACATTATTATATTTTTAATCAAATTCAACTCTTAAATTTAAGTTCTTTTGCAGCAGTTGGAATCAAAGACAACCGTCCGTTAGTTTTTTTTTTTTTTTTTGCTATTTTTTATTTATTTAAAAAAAAAATTTAAAATATTTTTTTTTTTGGAAGTTCTATAAACACACACTTTCTCTTCTTACTTCCCACATCACCTATAAACGTTCCATAATACACAAAGTATATTGCAATTTATTAATAAATCAAATTTTAAATTAAATAGTGTATTTGCAATAGAATTGCCTTTAATTGGTGCATCAATAAATTTAAGGTGTACTGTGCCTATTTACTATGATGTAGTGATATCATAGTTTCTGAGGATCGTCGATGGGCGGTGCGCTTCAAATAGTTACCGGACAGCTCGGCCTTGGTTTTTTCTGGCTGCATCTCAACTGGCGGCATGGGTGTGTTCATCAAGACTAGCAGTATTTCTGGTGTAAGCTGTGGTGGCGTGAGGCATGGCGGTTTGGACCAAAGCGTGTGGGAGTCGCGGAGGCGTAGATCGGTGCGACACGAGTCGAGCAAAGCTGCTGGGATTATGGCGTACGACATGTCATTGGGAGCATTGGCTTGTGGCGTACGACATGTTGATGGGCTAGGGCCAGACCAGCTTGATGGGCTCTGAAGTTGGACTATTCATTTGGATGCTCTTAGGCCTGCTATTTTGGGCTAGGGTTGTTGCCCTAGGCCTTTACTATGTTTTAGCTTGTCTTTTACAATAATTTCCTTGTTTTAGGAACCTAAGCACAAATGTGCACCCAATGTCTCTTTAGCGTATCTAGAGTAATACCGAAGGAGGATATCTGTTATCTCTACGTATTTGATTGTACAATGAGTAGGACTATATGTATGTGCCACTTGTGGGTACTACCACTAACTTCTTGTCTGTCTTTAAATGACAATGGAAGGGTATGTAACGGCCTATTCTGGCTTGTGATGAGTATATTATCCCACCCCTGTGGCATTACTCAAAAAAAAAAATTGATAAATTCAAGGCAATTGTCAATTTGAGTGAATAGAGTATTGAAATAGTTGACGAATTAGCAATTGACATCAAAACATCAGTGCATTTTCTCTTATAGCATCTGACATATGATATTGCTGAGCAAAGCACACATGAAGTACCAAAATGTCAAAATTTGATTGTTAGATATTGAATTGAAAATGACGATAGTCAGGTGGTTTTTATAATTAATCTTACTGTTGTAAATATTATTATCTATGTGGCTGTCCACGTAATTACTCATTAGTTATGTACTTTGATGTAAACCATACCTCTATATAAATGAGGCTAATGACACTGAATGAGAACACTTCTACTTCCTCCCAACTATTCTCACTATATTTTCTTTCCACTTTATAACACATTATTAGCACACTTTGCTCTATAATTTTTATAAACTCCACAATGATCCTGAGTTTTTGGTGCAACTAATTTATTGTGTTTTTTACCTTGACTCTTATATATCAAGTTTAGTTATCACATACTCTTTTAAACTTCTTATTAATTTTTATCAATTCAATTCACCACAGTTTACGATACATGTTTATTAACCTTTTGGTTTTTCTTGCAAGTTGGTTGTATGCATACATGCAGAAAGTTCTGGACCATAAATGGCTGACTTCATGCACTACTTTTATTCAATTTGCATTCTTACTATACTTTTGTAACTATGCACAGTTAGATGTCTGTTCTTTTGGGTTTTCTTCCTAATCTAATTGTATATGAATAAACCGGCAATCCTCAATATATACGCTTTGGTCTATATACTACAAGAGAAAATATCATCGGCGACAACATATAGAAATCGTCACCTAATTCATCTTTTGCAAGAAAATTGTAGTTGTCGCATAAACTTTAACCGACAACTGATAAAAGTCGTCGCCTAATTGGTTTTTAGCTAGGAATTTCAAGTTGTCATATAAACATTAATTAACAACCCGTTGAGCTCGTTGCCTAATTGACTTTTTGCGAGAAAATTAAAGCTGTTATATAAACATTAACCGACAACTCATAGAAGTCGTCGCCTAATTAGGTTTCAATGAAGAGGTTCAAATTGTCACATAAGTCATCGAGTAACAACTTGTAGAAGTCGTCACCTAATTAGTCTTTTGTGAGAAAATTAAAGTTATCATATAAACATTAATCAACAACTAGTAGAAGTCGTCGTCTAATTATTTTTTCGTGAGGAAGTTCAAGTTGTCACTTAGACATTAAGTGACAACCCGTTAAAGTTGTCGCTAAACCATTCTTAAATGACAAAAATTTAGTCGTCACAAACATTAAGTGACAATTTGCAAAAGTCGTCGCCTAATTAATTTTTTGCAATGATATTAAACTTGTCACACAAACATTAACTAACAATTGGTAGAAGTTGTCGCCTAATTGACATTTTGCAAGGAAATAGGTGCTGCATAATGTTAAATGGGCTACAACTGTCAATTTGTTGCAAATACATACTTTATGCGACAAATTGGTTGTCGCCGATGGGATCATGTGCGACAACTGAAATTTCCTCTATTTGCCAAATTTTTGCGACTAATTTTGAGTTGTCATAATGAAATTTCTCTTTTTTTGCTATTTTCTCTTATAGTGATATAGGTTATAAATAATCCCTACCTTATAATCTCTGATAATCTTTTATTTGGTGTTGTAAATTTTGTTTGGATCAGTATGATTGAGAGACCAATATTAATTGGACTTCATCAGTATGTTAAAGATTGGTGGAGGTCCTGGTTTCGAATTTCTGATGGAATAAAAATGGTCTCCTTTTATTAAATTGCTTTGACTATTCTGTTAGTGTTTTAAGGAATCAAAAATTGAGAGAAAATCGCTGTGTATTCTCATTGATAATAGGGGCCTCTTTATATAGAGGATTACAATACATAGAGTCTAAATCATACAAGGAAAGACAATCTCTAGATTCTTCTAATTAAACCCTATTACCGCTAGGCCAAGTAACCTAGAGTTTGGGCCAAACACAAATTAGGGTTTTACTTGAACACTCCCTCTTGTGTTGCCCAAACGCGGTGCTTCTCTCGTTGCCTAGTTAAAAACATTGCCGAGTAACAAAAATCCAGTGAGACAAAAATAACCTCGGTCAAAAGGGAAAATGAGCACAACACACCCTTCAAGTTTCAAGGTGAATATGTAGACATCTCCCTTTGATGTCTGCGTCTCCCCCTGATGACTACGATCATGGAAGTTCAGATAATTTCCGCAAGCCAATTCTTGCCACATGTTTCTCTAACGTGCATTTGGGCAATGACTTAGTAAACAAGTTTGCCACATTGTCCTCAGATCGAACCTGGTTTACTTTGATCTTGAGGAGCTTCTGTTGTTGCTTATTGTAGAAGAATTTGGGTGATATATGTTTGGTGTTGTCGCCTTTGATGTAGCCTTGCTTCATTTGTTCAATGCAAGCAGCATTATCCTCGTAAATGCTCGTTGGCTCATCTGTGGTAGACTTCAGACCACAATTGCTTCGAACATGCGTAACTATGGAACGAAGCCATATATATTCATGAATTGCTTCGTGAAGAGCAATAATCTCTGCATGATTCGAAGAAGTAGCGACTAAGGTCTACTTTGTAGACCACCAAGATATCACTGTCTTTCCCATGGTGAAAACATAACCAGTTTGGGAGCGACCTTTATGTGGGTCAGAGAGGTACCCAGCATCAGCAAAACCTTCCAAAACACTTATATTGTTTTGGGATGGGGAGAGGGAACGCAATTCACCATGTGTGGCATCCTTGGCACTTGATGGGTCCGAATTCATCTTCTCTCTGTAGGGATAGAACAAGCCCATATCGATCGTACTACTTAGGTATCGAAAGATATCTTTAACACCAGTCCAATGGCGTTGTGTTGGCGCAGAGCTATATCTAGATAGCAAGTTCACAGCGAATGAGATGTAAGGTCTTGTGCATTGTGCTAAGTACAATAATGCTCCTATTGCACTTATGTAGGGCAGTTCTGCCTCTAGCACTTCTTCGTCGTCATCTTTTGGACGAAATGGATCATTCTTTGGATCAAGACTACGGATGACCATTGGGGTACTTGAAGGCTTAATCTTGTAAATGTTGAAACGCCTAAGCATCTTTTGGGTGTAAACTGATTGATGAATCAGGATACCATCTCTATGGTTCTCAAGTTCTAAACCGAGGCAAAACCTTGTTTTCCCAAGCTCTTTCATCTCAAACTCGGATTTCAAGTATTCAGTGGTTTTCCTTAACTCTATAAGGGTGCCAATTATATTTATGTCATCGACATAAACCGCTACTATTGCAAATCCAGAACTTGTCCTTTTTATGAACAAACATGTGCATAGTTCATTGTTGACATATCCCTTTCCAATCAAGTAGTCACATAGATGGTTATACCACATACGTCCGAATTATTTCAATCCATATAGTGAGCGTTTCAATCTAATTGCAAAAGCTCTCTGTGGTTTGGAGCTACTTGATTTGGGTATCTAAAGTCCATCTGGGACCTTCATGTCTACCAAACTGACAAGGTAGCGGAATGTTATAACATCCATTACGAGAGAATAGGTCTCCTCGTAGTCGATTCCAGGGCGTTGTGAGAAGCCTTGTGCCACAAGGTGAGTTTTGTACCTTACAATCTCGTTTTTCTCATTACGCTTTCTAACGAATACCCATTTGTGACAACTGGTTTGGTGTTGGGCGGTATTGGCACAACTTTGCCAAATACCTTTCTTTTCGCTAGAGAATCAAGTTCTGCTTGGATCGCATCTTTCCATTTTGGCCAATCAGCTCTACATTGGCATTTATCAACGGAGCGTGGTTCGATGTCATCGGTCTCAATAATCTCACGCACCACTAAATTGGATACACAAATACAACATCAATGATGATAGAGCTTCTTTCCCACGTCCCATGTATACTAATGTAATTTACAAAGATCTCCACATTCTTATGGATAGGTTATAACATTGAGGCATCCCCCAATAATCTTTCTTAGACATAACCATAATCAGGAACATTCTCATGGGACAGATTTTGAGTATCGATGATCAAATTAATGATTTGTTTGTGCCTTATTCGCTCTCTTTGTAGGCCGAGTATCCTTCCAACCAATCGGTCTACTGCGCTTCCTTACAGGACCTGTGGCCATAGATTCCACATCATTGTCATTCTAGGAAATGGCGCCATTTCCTGGTGTCACAAGAGTTGCGTTATGTCCATTATTTGGGACATCGATCCTTGCAGGCAATTTGCAGCAGGTATGTGTGATCTCATCACTTTAGCAACATCAAAAAATGCATCAGGCAGAGTGTTTGCTACATTCTGGAGCTCGATTATTTGTCGCACTTCAGGTTCGGACTGTGCGGTACGGGGATCGAGATGAGACAGGAGTGGCGTTATGTCCAGTATTTGGGACATCGATCCTTGCAGGCACGTTTGCAGCAGGTATGTGTGATCTCATCACTTTAGCAACATCAGAAAACATCATGCAGAGTGTCTGCTACATTCTGGAGCTCGATTATTCGTCGCACTTCAAGTTCGGACTGTGCGGTACGAGGATTGAGATGAGACATAATGGGGACAGACCACGGCAGTTCCTGTCGTTCCTGTCAATGGGTCGTGTCGGGTCAAGGTATTTGTCGTGTCGCAAGAGACAAACCCAAACCTAACCTATTTAATAATAGTGTCAAAAATTTAAACTCAAACCCAACCTATTTGTTAAACGGGTTACCAGTTTCCAACCCGCTTAACCCATTTATTAAATAAGTCGTGTAGTGTTAGACAAAATTACTCATTTAAAGGTTAACAATACGACCCATTTAACTAAAAAAATGCATAAATTGATTAAATTCGCTAAAAATTCCACAAGACAAAGAATATAAATAATTATATATAATTCATAAATAATTAAATCCAATAATTATAAAGAAAAATACTTCAAATTGTTTAATCATATGATTAAATACTCCCAACGTCCAAAATTCAAGAAGAAGTACAGCATAATTGGGTTATACGGGTTCACTTTGTGTTGGCGGGTTGACCCACCCATTTATTAAATGGGTCATGGCGGGTTGACCCACAGCCTACCCGCTTTTTAATTGTGTGGGTTCAACCCGCTTTATTTTGTGCAGGTTCAACCCGCTTTATTTCGTGCGGGTTTCCAGTCGTGTTATCGGGTCGTGTCAGAATTGACAGCCCTAGTTGGAGATGTTTTAAGGGCTTACACCTACAGCGACTATGTTGGTGATACAAATGATAGAAGAAGTACTTCTGGATATGTATTTATGTTGGGTGAAGGAGCTGTAGCATGGAGCTCGAAAAAGCAACCAGTGGTAACGTTGTCGTTGCAGCTGTTGCTTGTACATGTCAGTGCATATGGATGAAGAGAATTTTCAATAGACTCGGTCAATCTCAATGTGAGTGCATTAAAGTGTTTTGTGATAATAGTTCATCCATTAAGTTATCAAAAAATCCAGTGCTTCATGGAAGAACAAAGCATATAGATGTGAGGTTTCACTTCTTGCGTGACCTCACAAGAAAGGGTGTTGTAGAATTAGTACACTATGGCATAGATGAGCAGATTGCAGATATAATGACCAAGCTATTGAAGCTGGAGACTGTTGTGAAGCTTCGTGGGTTACTTGGTGTTCGAAAGATGGAAGGTGTAAACTGATTGCTTTCAGCAATTTCATTTTAGGGGAGGAATTGTTAGGAAAAGCAAGCTCGGAGTTAGTGGATGCATGAGTTTGTTAAAACTGTTAGGATTTCCCTTCTTTTGTGCTTAGTCAATAAATCCTAGTTGTTAAGAGCATGTTGTTTGTTTTCACCACGTAATTAGGGTTGTTAAATGTGGTTGCACCTTTCAATTATGTTTCTTGTAAAGGCTGTATTTAAGCCAAGTTATTTCCCTTTCAATAATGTACTATCATTCACCATAACTTGAGAGCTATTTGTTTTACGGTTTGATATTCCAATAAGACTGTGTTCTTATCTCCCCCTAATGACGGGAAGACTGTCTCATCAAAGTGACAATTTGCAAATCTAGTGGTAAAGAGATCCCTTGTCAAGGGTTCAAGATAGAGGATAATAGTTGGAGATTCATAGACAACGCAGATGCCCATTCGTCGTTGTGGACCCATCTTAGTACGCTATGGTGGCGTAATAAGCACATAAATAGCACACCCAAAAATGCGTAAGTGCGAGATATTAGACTCATACCCAGTCACTAGCTGTAACACAGAGTAAGATTGGGTGGTAGTGGGTCGTAGAAGAATTAGCGTTGCTGTATGCAATATTGCATATCCCCAAGCAGAAACAGGGAGATTGGTGAGCATAACCAATGTCCGTGCTATCATCTGTAGTCATTTGATAGCGGCTACTCCGAGACCATTTTGGGTATGTACATGGGAAACTGGATGTTCTATATCAATCCCCAGTGACAAGCAATAGTTATCGAACACTTTCGATGTAAACTCCCCAGCATTATCAAGTCGAATTGACTTAATGGGATGGTCAGGGTAGTGAGCCTGTAAAAGGATAACCTGGGTGAGGAGTTTAGCATATGCAGCATTTCGAGTGGACAACAGTGCGACATGTGACCAGCCTATCGACACATCAACCAATACCATAAAGTATTTAAAAGGTCCGCATGATGGTTGAATTGGTCCACAGATATCCCCTTGGATTCTCTGTAAGAACTAAGAATGGAATGAGTATTTTAGGATTCTTTGTGTAGGACGGTCTCGGTCCTAATTTCCCGAAGGAACAAGCTTTGCAAAATGAGTGAGAGGCCTTAGAGGTAACGAATGAGGATTTTGGTTGGGCCTGAGCGTTTTTAGCGCTATTAGAAGCAAAATGAGTGACTACATCTTCCATCATGACATTGGAGCCATGGGAATTAGGATGTATGGCGTCATGGGCATTGGGAGGAACAACCATGGTGTCATGCTCATGGTTGGCGCCATTTATGGCGTCATCACGAGGGACTTGGGCTGCCCTATGGCATCCCAAGACAGCTGCAGTGGTAGCTACTATCTTACTAAGTCCTGGAATCAATTTTCGATTCTTGCTTCTTCTCACTTTGAAGAATGGATGTTCGTGTGAAGTCTTTATTATATGGAGCATCATATCACGAACAGGGTGCCCTAGTCTATCATGTCAAAGCCAGTATGTGTCAGAATTCAAGAGATCCTCTCTTATGACATTATTGGATTCAATTGGTCGAATTGTAGTGACATAAAGTCCACTAGATTGACACATAAGCTTCTCTAAGATGCGCTTTCGTCTGCAATCATTAGAGGTAATGCAAAGAAACTTTTTTCCGTTCTCAGTATGCGTTTCCGCATGGAATCCGTTGGCTCTTATATCTTTAAAGCTCAATAAGGTTTGATTTGCCTTAGGAGCGTAGAGAGAATAGAATTAGGCCATTCCATGTCCTTTAACTAAACCTGATGGCCCAGCCATCGTAATCACAGAGTAATATGTAGGCAACATCTACAAAAATAATTGCCTATGTCGTAGAATGGTGTGCGTAGTCGCACTATTAGCGAGACATTGTAGTTCATCCATTCCTAAAAGAAAATCTCGTAATTAAAATGAGCCATAAAGAAAAGAACTCAACTTTGATTAATAAGCCAAACGAAATTACTTCATTGTTTCTTTGACCAAGGAAAATCTAATCCAATAAACGAGCTAATGCAAAACAATGGTAGTCGTCTAACTCCTTTCGGTAATTCCAATACAAATGTAACCAGGTGAGTAGAGAGATGTCGGTGGAGCAAAGCTCGCTTAAGTACCACTTATCTCAAAACATTCTTAGACATCACACTTACATTGAGTACACCTACTTTGAAGAAAGACTAATACCATTGGCATCTACTACAAAAATAATATGGCAATTTCCTAGATCTCTTGGAAAATAAAAAGACTTAATCAAAATCGCCAGTTTCTGGGTCTTGATCCTTGTAATCTTTTACCCTTAGATCGAGATCGACATCTTGATCTTCTTGTTCCATGTAATTTGCCTCCCTTGCTTCACGATACATCTTGTATACGTTTGCAATATTCTGGGATGCTTTACACGCCCTTACCCAATGTCCTGGTAGTCCACACCTGAGACAAGCATCATTATGGTTAGGTTCCTTTGATCGAGGCACTTTAGGAGCGCTTTGAGGACGGTTATTGCCTTTGGTGGCATCACCACCATAATCAGAGGCTTGGCCTCTCTCTATCTTCATACGTTTTCCTCCATGGTTCCGTGTACGCCTATCTTGGAGGTTTCCTTCCTCTTTGGGGTGAGAATATGGACCAAAATGTCCAGAAATATCTCTATTCTTAGGGTTTCGCTCCTTGTGTCCTCCCTTGGAAGCGCGACTATAATTAGACTTCGAAATTGACTTGGCTCCCACGGGTCTAGAGTTATAATTCTTCACAAGTATGTTGTCGTGCTTTTCAACTACGTTCATAGCATCAATTAGCTCATGAAATCTTGTGATGCGTCTAGCATTGACATCAATCCGATAGTTTTTGGCTACCATCAATGCAGAGACGGGGAAGGTGGAGAGAGAGTCTTCTCGATCAACAACATATCTGTGATTTTCTGTCCACAGAATTCCATCAAAGACTTGATACGAAGTGCTTCTGAATTGTAGTCAAGTATAGACTTGAAATCACAGAAGCGGAGGCTATGCCATCTCACTTCTAAGTCTGGAAGCAGGGAATCACGGACCTTGCCAAAACGCTACTCGAGTTCTACCCATAGTTTTCTTGGGTCTTCCTCATTGAGATACTCATTTTGGAGCGCGTCATTCATGTGACTTGTCATGAGAATGATGGCTTTTGCGTCATTAGCCTCTCTCGTAGCTCTATTTGCTTCAAAAGCAGCAGCTTGTTGAGAAGTAAGCACATCCTGACTTGGCTCTTAGATCGTACTCAGGATCCCATCAGCCTTAAGATACTAGCGTACATCACTGACCCACTTATGGTATCTTGCGCCTGTTGTCTCTAGTAGAGCAAAGCTCAACTTGTTCAAGTTACTCATCCTGAAAAACAACAAGAAAATAGGGTTAGTTTCTTAGCGAAAAGGCTACCACGAAAAACTATTAAATTTCTTAGCATAGTCACTTCCAAGAAATTAGGGATTTTCTTAGCATAGTCGCTTCCAAGAAAATCTGATTCCAAGAGGAGTTTTGGATTAGATCTAAACAATGACGTATGTGGTCGATCGTTTTTTCTTCTCAACAAACTCTAAGTTTGGAGGACTCTGCAAGCTCCAAGCTTGGAGTGAGCACGAACCCCCACAGTTCGGCTTTTGGTCTCCCCTATGAAGAAGAAAAGGGGGGGTGGGTAGAACAAGAGAGGTTGCAAGTCCCCGATAAAAGAAGAAAAAGAATGAAAAGCTTCAAAAACGGGAACTTTTAGAAAAGTTTACCTTGAAAAGTTGCTGGAATCTAGTGGCCAAAGTTGGTGGCTGGGCTGTGCAGGGAAACTGCTGGGTCGCTGTAGGGGCCGTTGCGGGATCTCTGAGAGGATGCCGCAAGGCCGCGACGATGTTGCAGGGATGTCGTGAGGCCACGAAGACGCTATGGGGATGTCGCGAGAAGTCACGAAGGAGCGAGGATGCTGCAGAGATGCCGCGAGGCTGCGAGGATGCTGCGGGGATGCCGCGAGGACACTGTGGGGAAGGTGGTAGCACAGCAGTGCATTGACAAAAATAGGCTATGAACCTAACACTGCTGCACTCCACGCCCTCGTACTCAGCCCTGGTGGTCCTCACCTGCAGGAATAACCGCTACACCATAGAATAGTGCACCGGGATTGAACAAAACAAACCCGGTAAGCTTTTTAAGCCTGTATTAGTAAACTCAATTAAAATGACTCACGTCACTCATGCTTATAATTTCTCAGCTCGTGAGATAATTAAAGCAACACCATTTAATTCCACAAACACAACCAACATCCAATCACACTAGATAAAAATTAGTAATCCCTGCATAGAGAATTAGTTCAGGAGATCATCTAAAATCACACAAAATCATAGTAATCCCTGCATAGAAACTTAGTTCAGGAATTTACATTAAAACAAACAATAAGGAAGAAAAGGAAAATAGATGAAGAAGTCAAACAACTCATACTAAAGTCAATAATCACCCATAAACTCCAAACTAAAGTCGATAGTCGATGTTCACCCATCGACTCAAACTAAAGTAGATGATCACCCATCAACTCCCAATAAATCATCTCACAACAACCCACTGCATCGTAACCTGCCCCCTTGACCAAGGTACAAGCATCCGATAATTGAACCGTAACCTGTCCCCTTGACCAAGGTGCAAGCATCCGATGACTTACACCCTAACTGTATCGTAACCTGCCCCCTTAACCAAGGTACAAGCATCCGATAACTGTATCGTAACCTGCCCCCTTGACCAAAGTGCAAGCATCCGATGACTTAACAACAAGTTACCACTGTAACCATCAGACTTCGGACCACCTGGCCCTCAGAACAAACCCCCCCTAACAGGTTACCACTTTAACCGTCGGACTTCGGACCACCTGGCGCTCAGAACAACCTTTTAAGGAAATCCCACACGAATCACAATGTCATATCACATTTCCAATTCACTCTTTCACCAATATAAACATCAAACATATACATATCACAACGCCACACCATCCATATATATATATATATATATATATACGTAGTCATTCACGCAGGAATGACCACTAATACCAACTATAGTTTTATAAATTATACTTCTCAAAAATCATTTTATACCAAAACATTGTTTTAACTTACCCATGAACCGTTGTCGATCAAGTTCATATATTTAAAAACAAATAATTTATTTTGATAAATATGATTTTGCATGCTAACAATTAAATCTACTAAGTTAAACACAACTAATTTATCAACCGAAACACTGTGAGATTTACTCACCTCAATACCAGCTGCGTCTTCAATACAGCCCAAAATCACAATCACAACCGTCCACCCAACCAAAACCGTCAATCACCTAATCAAAATACGACTCTAGCATAGCAATTGATTCAATAAACACACTCAAACGACGATCCAACGGTTGGATCCTCATCCGTGACCACACAAAGTCATCTGAACAGCTCTACGGTTAACAAATCAAAACTACAAGTCGATCGGACGGCCAAATCCTCACGGATCGAAAACCGAAACGAATCGAAAACCCTAAAACCCTAACATGCATCAACTTTCTCCAAAATAACCTTATAATATATCAAAACGACCGTATTGATGCGTAGATGCGTAAACTGAAAACAGAATACAAAAATATGGTCTGACGCGCCGCCACAAGCGACGGGTCAGCAGGTGGTCAACTGCGGCGGTCAACGCCGAGTCAACCACCACCGATGCAAAAGTCGTCAACTACAAACTTGTTCAAAATGAAGAGATGAGCCACTTTCATACCTGGAGCTAAGTGAGATTCGGTCTAGATCATCCTAGATCAAGCCTGGAAGTTGGATCACTCTCGTGAGTCTGATCAGATCCTAGATCGAATCAGGGACGTCGAAAACTTCAAACCTTGATCTATCACTCTACAATCAAAATCGTCCTACAAGGTAGGTATGAGGATGATCAGGAGGAAGAGGAGATCACGAAAATGGAAAGGATCGGCCCAACTGTTGCCGGAATCGGAAAGTTCCGACCGGGTCGGAAAACGCTGCTTCGATCCGCTGCTTATGGTGGTTGTCGTCGCCGTCGAGCACCAGAGGGAAGACGAGGAGGTAGCGGCGAAGAAGTCTGCCTTGGCGGCTTGGTCGGAGGACGCCGGAGCTGGGAGAAAAAGCCGGGTCGGGTCAAGCTATATTTTTCGGCGGGTCTGAGGAGAGAGAACGAAGAGAAACTGAGGGGAGGAAAATAAGAAAATGGGAAATTTTGGGATTTAATGAAAAATCCCAAAATTTCTCATATTTATAGAAATTTTTCAAATTTCAATCGCTCATAACTTTCTCATACAAACTCCGATTTCCGCGTTTCACACTCTATGACTTTCGTGAAGGACGTTTTCAGAGATACCCAACGAATAAAAAGTCAACCCTTGCGCCCCCCCTAAAATGACGCTTCCTAAAAAATTATTCGCCTGAAACACTTCCGCTCCATCCACGAGCCCTGAAATGGTCCGATAATCACTAAATTAAATTACGGACAATAAATACGAATTTCTAGGGCATCACATGGGCTGTGCAGGGAAACTGGTGGGTCGCTGCAGGGGCCGTTGCGGGATTGCTGAGAGGATGCCGCGAGGAAGCTGCAGGGATGTCGCGAGGCCACGAAGATGCTATGGGGATGTCGCGAGGCTGCGGGGATGTCGCGAGAGTCACGAAGGAGCGAGGATGCTGCAGAGATGCCGCGAGTCTGCGAGGATGCCGCGAGGACGCTATGGGGAAGGTGGTAGCACTGGTGAGGCTAATCCAGTGAAGTATTTTTTTTGGCCTTTAGGGTTTTTAAGGCTAGGGTTAGGGCTTCGTGCTGATAACGTGTTTTAGGAAATCAGAAACTTAGAGAAAATCGTTGTGTATTCTCATTGATAATAGAGGCCTCTTTATATAGAGGATTACAATACATAGAATCTAAATCAAACAAGGAAAGATAATCTCTAGATTCTTCTAATTAAACCCTATTACCACTAGGCCAAGTAACCTAGAGTTTAGGCCAAACACAAACACAAATGAGGGTTTTACTTGAACAGTTAGTACTTTATTCTCATATTTTGAATTCATATGCTGCACGATTTTGCTAGCTTTGATAATCATTCACATATTATGGTATGCCCATGTATTTGCTTTCTTCGTAATTATACCAAATTTTTCATATACAAACGAAAGGCCATTGGGTGATGGTTTTCCAATTTGATTTGCAGCAAATTATCTTGTATTATTCAATATATTGGCTTTATAGCACTGTTAGTCCTCTGGATATCACTGCTGATTACATATAATCTCGTAGGCTACAAGAATTTTCAAAAATCCAGTTACGCAATTATATTCTATATGATAAGTGCATATTTTAGTCTTTCAATTGAAAGAATTTTAGGTATGTATTTATCTATTTTGACCATTTGATTCACCTTCTTTCATTCAATTTGGAAAATTGATATGGTGAACTCACACGTATATTTATTTGTAAATTTTGTAATTAAAATAGATCGAGACCTGAATTTCCTCGAGAGTTACATAATTAAATTTACGACATGAAATTTTCTCAAAGCTTAAAGAGGGTCAAAAGTTCCTCAGAATTATAAAATGATCGAAATCACATGTTACTTGAACCCTGATCATATGGGGGCCTGAAGTTCCTGAATGTTATGAAATATAAATTAGAAAATTATGACATGAAGCTCTTTAGAACTTATGTCAGTAACGAGAACCAGAAGATCCTTAGAGCTATACAATTGAGTATATGATCCACATATTTATCCCCGATTGTAAAAGGGCTGTAAGTGTCTTAACTAGCTTTTTCGACATTGGGGTTCCCTCCTCCGTGTGACTATGTGGTTTTAAAGTTCAATGTTGGCAATGGAAGTAGCTATACATTTAGCTTGAGGTTCTATGTAAGATACCCTCATGTTTTTAGAGAGAGAAAAGATATCATATTTTGTGAAGTTAACCAGATCAGAAGTTCTGTGTATTATTCATTTATGGAACCATAAGTTTCCATTTTTAATTTATTTATTTATTTTTCTTCATCGTGCACTATGCCAATAATGCCTTCAGACGACAGAATTTTTGTTTTCTGTTTTCTGTTGTCTGAATCTTTTAAACTTCTTTAGACGACATATAAATTAATTATGTTGTCTGAATAACATGAGAATCCATACTATTTCAGTTTTTTCATCTTTTTCGTAAGTTAGAAAATTAAGACAACAGAAATCTGTCATCTGAAAGAACTGATAAATTCGCATGAAAAAGTGGAAAATTAGGACAACATTCATATGTCGTCTGAGTAAACGGGAGACAAGTGGAAAATTAGAACAACATTCATATGTCGTCTGAGTAAACGGGAAACAAACCCTAATTAATCTATAATATTCCCTATGAACCTCAATCCGTCAATCCACCCTCGATCCCTTTCACCCTCTCAAGCTCACACACACTCTCATCCTCCTGCGATTCCGGCAAAGCAAGTTTGGGTATGGAAGTTTTGGGTATAGAAGTTTGGGTAAGCGATTTCAGCAAATTAGCTTCGGGTATACAAGTTTTCTGAAACCCTTCTCGGTAAGTTGTCTTGTTCACCTTGATTAGGTTTGATTAAGACTAGAAAGCCAATGCCAAATTTATTTCTTTAATCTTCCAAGCCTTTCAACTTGTTATGTTGGCTTCTGCCAACACTTTGATTCTTTATGTTTTTTGACAAACGCATGACTGACAGAGCTTTCATGTAACGCAGGAACAATCTCCAAGCACCTCTTGAGTATACAAGTTCGGGTTACTGCTCGGTCGGTCGCACTCTGCAAGTCTTGAGAACCATCTCCAGCTTATCTTTTTCTCTCTCTTGCCTTGTAAGTTCTTCTTTGTTTTTAATTTCATCAAGTCTTGATTGGTTCTCTGATATGATAGGTTCTTTGTTTTTAATTGCATCTGGAGCTGAGTATTGTCTCCATTTGAGTTCTTATGGGTTCGATTATTGTGGATTTTGTTTGAAGTTGTAGTCTTTGGACGGAAATTGGGGGTTTTTAGTTGTTTTGCTTTTTGGTGACATTGGTTTTTGGATTTGGTTTGTTTGATCTTCCGTTGTGGAAATTGAGAATATGGGCTTGCTTTTTGCTTCATTGTTCATGATTTCGGTGATAATCAATGAGAACGATATGTTTAAAGTTCTCTGTATAGAAAGATAGAAAGTGCGCTCTGTTGCTGCTGAATTTGATTTCGTGCAATGAATTGTGGTATTTGTTTGGTAGATTTTGCAGAAAGTTTGCCTTTTGAAGGATCTGGGCATTTTGTAGAAAGCTTTCCTTTTGCAGAAAGTTGACAGCAGTACAAACAATTTCGTTGAGCTTTTCCAAATTAAAGATCGAGGCATCGATAATAAGATTTTGGAGCTCCCGTATAATAAGGACAAGGTCACTGCTTTTGCTTGGGAACCCAAGGGCCATAGGTTTGCTATTATTCAGAGTAATGAAGATATTAGTTTCTACTCCATGCGGGATGCTGCCAGCACAGGCTGTGTTTCATTGCTCGCGATTCTCAGAAGCAAGGGGACAAACTATCTCTTTTGGTCACCTTCAGGTGGCCTCATAATACTTGCAATTTTGAATGGTTCCAATGGGAATTTGGAATTTTTCAATGTGGATGAGCTTCGGACAGTTGCTATATCTAAACATATAGCAACGACTCTCGAGTAGAACTCAATCGGGAGGTAAGAGAGATTATCCATGTTGATTCTATATTTTAGCTTTTTTAAAGTCGGCTAATCTTGGTTATCATTCTTAGATATGTTGCTACTTCTACTCCTGGGACTTGCCATGAGAAGCCGAGTTTTAACATTTGGGCTTTTGATGGCCACCTACTCTACCAATTACTGAAGGATCTCTTCACAAAGGTAAGAGAGTGAGTATCAAAGCAATAGTTGTTATTTTTCTTTAATCTTAACTGAAACCAGAATTCCATATTGTACTTTTGGATTGGTAATTGTTTCTTTTCACTCGTTGTTTTTGTTTACGGTTTAGTTTTCAAGGATGAGATAGCTGTAGTTAATTTCTTGTTTATCTTACTCGAGTTTGATAAACTTTTCCTTTATTATTATTATTATTTTTTCTTTATACTGGTCTGAATATGTTGAGTACTTGAGTTTGGGTATAGATCTTTGTAGATCAGTTTTCAGCAACTGGTTGGTTAAGGTTGTTCTATTTCATTTTTGCCTTGAAAGCATATTTTGCTCTATTAATGGTTGGCATGTAGTGGAACCGTAGCTGTTGTTTTGGTTAATTGCAATCCAGGTTCTTTTTCTTCCCTGGAAGTTAGACTTTCAACTTGAGCTTTGAAATTATTTCAAAAGTTGATGTTTACTCGAATTTGGGACATTTTGATTTTGTTTTATTTTGTTAACAAAGAAGAAGAAAAGGGGACAGGGAAACGAGGAGGAGATAGGGGAGAGAGTAAAGAAGAGGAAGGGGAATTTAGAAAGAACAGAAGACAGGGGGAGAAGGAGAAGAAATGTGTAAGAAACAAGGGAGAGGGAAAGAGAGAGAATTGTGGCTGTGAGAAACCAAGAAAGGAGAAGAGGAACTGTTGTGACATGTGTCTGTTCTGTTAGTTAACAAAGGATCTGGAAAGTTTCATCTTATTCAGAAGCAAAGTGAATTTTCCGTGATTCTTCCAAATTTGGTCTGCATTTGGGAAAGTTCCAGCATTTTGAATGTATCCTTTGATTTTGTGTTGAGATTTGAACTCTTATTTGAAACATTTAACTTCTGGTTTTTATGTATATTGAATTATGCATTTCAAATGGTTGTTTCAAAACTGATTTCATGTCAATTGGACTTGCAATGAATTTTTGGTGAATTTTCTAAGCTGACTATGCTGCTGAGATTTTTTTTTTTTTTTTTTTGTATACGACTCTTGTAGTTCAGTTAGATTGTGTTCATCTTTTTCCTTGCTTTCCTAAATCTGAATTCCATGAAAATTTAGTATGTTCTACCTTAACATGTTTACTATGAGTCTTCAAAAGTTCAAGTTCATGGCTGTACAAATGAACTTTAATAAATTCCCAAAGCTAAGTTGTTCATGCCTTAATATTTCAGTTCACTTATGTCTCCCTTTTGATGTGTGATGCAGATTGCTTTGACTCTTTCGCTCGATTTTACTGGGAAAGGAGAGCTTGCAGATCGCCATGTCAATTCCATATATTATATATATATATATATTTCTTTGGAGTAATATTACTCTATGATTATTTATTTTTGGGTTAGAAGTAGTCTAGTTTTGCTTGGTGTTTTATTAAATTATGTTCTGAATTAGCTTCAAGCCTTTTGACTTTGATGATATAACAAGCCTTTTAACTTAATTGTTCCAAAATGAATGATGTCCATATGGTTAACAACCAACACAATATTACAACATATGTTGTTTCAACATGAAAATGAACAACTAAATCGTACCAAAATCTGTTGTTTCTTGTTATATCAAACAACAGAAGTAACAAGTTATCTATATTTCAAATGTGCTTCAAACAACAGAAGAGTGAGTTTCTGAACTCAATCAAACTACATAACTACATGATTACATATAGTTTTATTTTCTATTAGACAACATAAAAACTTAAAACTGTGGTTGGAATACAAGACAGAAGACTTAAAAATAAAGTCTTACAACTATTTAGACGACATATGAGCATAATTTACCCAATTATAAGTGATTTACAAACAACAATTAAATGTCGTTAAAAACACATTCAGACAATAGATCGTCAAATAAGACCAAGTTTTGAAAAATGACCAAGTTTTGGTCACCAATTTGATTTATAGCCTTATTTTGTAAAAGAGTTGAAATATAACCAAATGATAGTATAAAATGTCTTTATTACCCTTCATGAAAGATAAACAAAGTAATGGAAGCTGATTATCTTTCTCTCCCCTCTCCATATTCATCTGATGCATGCATTTATAATTTCAAACATGTGGCACACCACTATCTTGAGAAAGACAAAGCGCGTAGAAGACATTCTTGTGGAAACCAAGTGCAAACTGCTCATGCCGGCACAACGGCCAAACTAATGGTTGCTCTATTAATTGTCTGCTGTGGATAATTGTGCTTATGGTCTGGGGTTGGTCTTAACAACATCTTCCTTATCTTTTCTATCATTCCTGCTTCTATTCTATAACGACAACCAATTTCTCGTATAATCAAAACCTAAACACTATCTTACTGATTTGAAACACAATCAAAGCTGTGTGTTCAAGGTATGTACATCAATGATATCTTTGTTTTTCTTTTAAGTGGATTATATTCTCTTTGAATACCTACAAGATCTTCTGAGTTTTATCTTCTAAGTTTCTGTAATCCTCTATTTACATTGTTGCATGCTTACATCTCGTTCTGCAGTACTATCATGGTCACTTTCTTTCTTCTTCTTCTTCTTCTTCCTTTTTTTTTTTGTTCTTCAGATAATGAATCGGTTCTTGCATCTCTTTTCTTTTTTTGGCAGTACTATCATACATTTTTTCTTTCTTTCTTCTTTTTTTTTTTTTTTTTCCAGATAATGAATTGGTTTTTTTGTTTTTTTTTCTTCAGATAATGACTCAAAGTCCAATTGCATTGAGTTCCCGAATGAGCCAAGAGTAGAAGTAGAAACTGAGCAACCTACAAATGCTAACTTTGCTCCATCATCTTCTTATCGTACCAAGAAAAGGCGTACAAAAGACTATGAGAATGTTGCATTTGTGCACACCAATGAAGATATTCTGGTAGGTCAGTTATACCCGAGTAAGAAAGCCTTGAAACTACATTTGGGTATGCTTGCAATAAGAAAGAATTACGAGTTCAAAGTGAACAGATCTACTAGTGATCGGTTTGAAGTTAGGTGTGTGGATCCTAACTGTAAGTGGCGACTCCGTGCAATAAAGCTACAAGACTTGGCATATTTTGAAGTGAGAAAGTTTCATAATGAACATTCTTGTTCGCTGGATATTATTCATCGTGACCATCGACAAGCAAGCAGCTCCCTAATTGGTCAATTTGTCAAGTCAAAGTTTGAGGGAGGAACCTCGCGTATGTACAGACCTAGAGATATCATTGATGATGCGCGTGTCCAACTTGGAGTTAATATGGGCTATAATAAAGCTTGGAGGGCAAGAGAGGCAGCATTAGAAATTGCAAGGGGATCACCAGAGGAATCATTTGCTATACTTCCAACATATTGTGCTATGTTAGAGCGCAAAAATCAAGGTACAATGACACACATAGAAACTGATGAACAAAATCACTTTCTATACTTTTTCATGGCAATTGGAGCCTCAATTAGAGGATTTCATGATTGTATGAGGCCTGTGATTGCCATAGATGGTACATTTTTGAAAGGAAAGTACTTTGGAACCATGTTTGTGGCTGCATGTCAAGATGGAGAGAATCAAATATATCCTTTGGCATTTGGGGTGGTAGACTCAGAAAATGATGCCTCATGGTCATGGTTTTTGACAAAATTGAGAGGGGCCATTGGAGTTGTAGACAACTTGGTTTTTATATCTGATCGACATGGAAGCATAGCCAAAGCTGTGGATAATGTTTTTCCTGAAGCACATCATGGAGCCTGCATCTTTCATATAGCTAACAACCTGCAATCAAAGTTTGGCAAAAAAATGAAGATCCTTAAGTTATATTACACAGCAGCAAAGAAGTACCAAGTATCTGAGTTCAAGACATTGATGGATGACCTTCGCAAAATAAAAGATGGAGAAGTTTGTAGATATCTTGAAGACATTGGGTGTCATAAGTGGGCACGAGCTCATTTTATGGGGTACAGATACAACATGATGACATCCAACATAGCCGAATCAATGAACTCGAAGCTTAAAGATGCTAGAAAACTACCAATTACCACTTTAGTGGATCACCTAAGAGAGGTGCTTCAACAATGGTTTGTTGAACGGCGTGATGCAGCAAGCTCCCTTAATACGTACTTAACTAAATGGGCAGAAGACAAAGTCCGCAAAAACAATAACAGTGGTTCGCATATGGGGTACGTATTCTGAAAATTAGTGTCATAATATTTGTAGTTTTTATACTATATTATTTGATTTTCGATTAGGAAACATGCTTAACTTTGGTTTCATTATATATCAGGTGTCTCCAATTGATCTCTATGCATTTCAAATATATGATCAAAGTCAAACATTTACAGTGGACTTAAATAACATGACTTGTACATGCCGAGAGTTTGATCTTGATCAACTTCCTTGTGCACATGCAACTGCTGCCTGTAGAACTAAAGGAATATCAATGTATAGCATGTGCTCCCAATTTTACATAGCCAATGCACTTATGTCAGCGTATGCAGAGCCTATTTGGCCAATTGGGAATAAAAGTGAGTGGGATGTGCCTGAAGATGTGCAGAACAAAATTGTCTTACCACCTATACGACAAGTAGTACCTGGAAGATGTAAGACCGTACGAATTCCATCTGTAGGAGAAGATGCAATTAGAAAAAAGTGTACAAGATGCGGTGGAGGAGGTCATAACCGTGCAACTTGCCAAAATCCAATTCCACTTGTTTGATGGAATGCGATCTTTCTATTAATGTAGTGTTTTAAATTACAACATTTTAATTCTTAGCAAGAAAGTTTTAGTACTATAATTTTTTTCTATATGCTGCATTTTACTTCTTCACCAAACTTTACATTAAGAAGCCATCTATTTTTTGATCTGGAAAATTCATCAAAGAAAGACAAAAGCCACAAAGAACAACAAATGAAGAACAAGAAAAAAAATACATAAAGAATAAACTAAAACCAAATGACAAAAGCCTTCCAAACATCCTAATCTTGAGGGCGAGGGAGCTCATCACTTTGAAGAATAGCAGAGAGAAATATAGCAGATTGGTTTGTGCAGGTGAATAACATTGCAGCTAGCCAAGAACAACCATCAGTTTGGCCGTTGTCCCCTGCATGGGCACCTGCACTTGGTTTCTTACAAGAATGTCTTCTGCACCTTTTGTCTTTCTCAAGATAGTCGTGTGCCCCATGTTTGAAGCTATACATGCATGCATCAGATGAATATGGAGAGGGGGAGAAAGAATAATCAACTTGCATTACTTTGTTTATCTTTTATGAAGGTTAATATAGACATTTTATACTAACATTTGGTTATATTTCAACTCTTTTACAAAACAAGGCTATAAATCAAATTGGTGACCAAAACTTGGTCATTTTTCAAAATTTCTCGTCAAATAAGTCTTTATTTTGGTAACTTCAGACAACATATAGATGTTTTCTTATTTGTTTTCAGACGACAGAGGTTTTATTAAAACTATAGTTTGTACCTCATTTCAATAACATTAATGTGTCGTTGTATGTGATTAGTAACTACAGAAAGTTCCAAATCCTTCAAAGTTGGGTTGTTCAGACGACATGGCCTTGCGAAACTTCCGTAGTCTGAGTGAGGACAGACGATGGAGGATATTTATGTCGTATGATGCCGTAAGAGATGACAGCTGGATACACTACAGATAATTTGCATATCAGACGACAGATATCATCTGTTGTCTGAAGCTATTATTGGCATAGTGGTGATATTTGTATTTTATTGTGTATCTTCAATATAGTACATATTTTTTTATTCATACGGACCAGTAGTCCTATGTCTCGATTGAACTAGAAGTTCAAAATACAATATAGTAGAACCTGAAGTTCTAACAGTAAAAACTAGAATCAGAAGCTTTGAGTACAAAATATAAATTGGTTATAAAGTGAACTTGAAACTTCACTTTGGTTACTTCGAACCTGAAGTTTCGAGTACCAAATTTATTTGAACCCGAAGTTCAACATATGAGATCTTAGAACCTGCAGTTTTAATAAAAAAAATTCGAGCATGAAGCTTCGGTTACACGTTATTTAATCATAATTTAGTTGATAACTAAAAGAGATCGAAACTTGCAATCTCTTGATCCAAAATTATATGAGAACTTGAAGTTCCTTAACGATCATACTGACTAGATGAGCACCTAAAGTTGCTCACGAAGTTTAAACTCGACATTTCGAGTATATCATTTTGGCCAATAGTTCAAAAATGAATTTAGTCCATTGCAATTGTCAATATTTTATAATTGATGTTTACTAAAGGTATTGTCAATATTTCACAATTGATGTTTACTAAAGGTAAGGTAACACTCATCAAGAGTTGTAGACCTTGATTTATGACTCTGAATGAGCTACTATCATGTTAGCGATTTGACGTATTGTCTCACTAAGTGCCTCCAATATGGTTAGAGAAGATTTTTAAGCTATCATGAAATATTGTCACACTAAGTGCCTCCAATATTGTCCAACTTTTACAGTAAGTTGAGGCATATATATAATGTCATGAACCAGAAGTTCATTGAACACTATTTAGCATGATTGATTACATCATCTTTTGTCTACCATGTTGCCTGGAATCACTTACAAGTTTGATAACTGCTAACCTTACTCACAAGCAAATAGTCTATTTACCGAATATTTGCAAGTTGTCACTTGAATGAGACAATCCTCCAGCAATGAGAGGAATAAAGTTTGTTCCGGAAGAACGATATGAATTAGTGTGAGATATTTATCCACTATCTCATTTTGACATCGAGAATTGATAAAAGAAAGTGACAAAATCATATGCTAAATACAAAGGCATTTGCGTGGGTTAAAGTCCCTAAAACCAACCATACTATCACAAACAGTCTAGACCCCATTTGATTTGTGGTATGCATGTATCCAAATGACATGGTTCTCCTAAAGAGAATGTCATAAAACAATGTTAGAGCACCTAATATGGCTAAACATATAAAGGTTGTAAGTACACTATTAGGGAATGATATATTAGTGATACAATAATACATCAATATGATTAATGCTCATGAATTAAATGTTTTTGACCTAAAACTTGGTTTGGGTTCTCCGCCAACCAATGAAGATCTTTACTCCAAAGAAACTGATAGATCTTTGAACGCATCTTTTGCACATGGTCATAATAAGACAGTTTTCCCGTCGTTAGGAGCAGGAAAGACTAGTGTTATTTGAATAACTGCGTGAATTTGTGTGGAATGTATCCACCAGGTCTAAAGTTTTGAGCTCCCAAAAAGGGAAGATTATACAAACCCTGTAATGCTCTACATGAGATTCATCTGTAAAAAAATCCACATTCTCTACGTGATTCATCTATGAGAGATAATTGTCCTAAAAGTGACAATGTATGCCCCAAAAGTGGCATGAGTACCCAATATCAATAAGCTTATTATAGCTAATGCATGCAAATAAGAATGTGTAGGATCTTTGATTAATGATTATCGATATGATAATTTATAAATGGTAGCTACAAAAAAAAAAAATCATCAAGGGCTGTATGGATGCTATACCACGTTTCATTATGAATGTCAACAGAGTATATTATTGGCCAAATTGAAAAAAGGCAATTCCAATGAAATTAAATATTTGAAATGTAATGAAATATTTGGACCTTTAAACCTACGTGGTACAAAAATGTATTTATCAACAGTGAAGATAAATCACTATAACACTATGTCTATTTATAAAGAAATGAGATTATGAATATCTTCCCTTATACGAATGACGATTTTCTATAAGTACAACATTACATATAGCTGTTATATTGACGAGAGATTTATAGCACATTGTCACCATATATTATGAAGATCTTAAAGACATATTACTAAAAAACAAATCTCAAAAGTAAAGGGTCATTTTAAACATATTGCTTATGAATCTTTGAGGGATTGAAATACATGAATGATTCAAATGCAAGTCCATGAATTGTTGAAAGACACTAAAGCTCACTCATGGAATTAAAGAGTTTAAAGCTATCTCATATATACTCATTCCATTATAGTCAGCGCGACCTAAATTGCCTCAATGAATACTATGACAAGACTACGAAATTGAATTCGAATTATGATTATGATGTTGCAATATATTATAACTTTCTCGAAGTTATGATTGAATTATTTAGAGCTCTAGAAGAGCATATATGAGACGTATAGATATATGAATATTGATGTATATGGCTAGGTATGCCATGATGATTTTTCACTGTTTTAAACTACACAAAGTTAAATGTGTCAATTTCTTTATATAGTTTAGCTATTACTTAGTGTGTGAATTTGAGCATATGAGGTTGTTTCTAACCTTATTATATGAGGTAAGGCTTATTGAAAATCGTTTAGCTTTATTGGAATTGCTTCAACTTTGCAGGTATGAAAATTTGTGATGAACCCCTATATGCAAAGCACACACGGTATCACTTCAGTGATAGACATATCAAACCACTATACATTGTACATGTAGCTTATCGCATACATAATTGAGGCTTGCAACAATCAGGTGGAGACTAGTATCAAGGGGAGCATCCAAAAGTATGCTACCTAGGACTTATGCGCATTGTGCTCTTTTTGTCCTTCGACCAAGGTTATTTTTGTCCCACTGGGTTTTTGTTACTTGACAAGGTTTTTAACAAGGCAATAATAAGCGCGTCCAATATCATTATTCATTGGTGGACATCCAAGGGAGAGTGTTGTAAATATTATTATCTATGTGGTTGTCCACGTAAATACATATTAGTTATGTACTTTGATGTAAACTCTACCTCTATATAAAGAAGGCTAATGAGATTGAATGAGAACAGTTCTACTTTCTCCCAACTATTCTCTATATCTTCTCCCTACTTTATAACACTAACATCTTTATTGTTTATTAGAATTATTATCTTTGAAAGACTTACCTCTATGTATATATATATATTACACACACACTGTATGGATATTGTCAAACTCTTCCCATCCCAAAATCCTTGACCTCCATAAACCAGTGATAATCCCTGTATGTGCACTATATGGATGCCACAGTCATTAATATAGTATAAACAAACAGGCGTTCAAAAAGGGGCAGAAGACCTAATTAAGCGTGTTAATAACTTCAGCAATTGAATTTTCGCGGACCTGATCATGATCCACCTGACCAATACCAAAAGGTAATTGCAGCTTCGAAGGTAAATCCAAAACTTTGGGGTGCTCCAATTTCAAATAAATGTCTACCGATTAAAGGCAATTAATTATTAATGATGAAGATAGTAAGAACAGCCAGGACCATATGATGAGAATGAGAATCTTAATCAAATTAGGGTTTCATATATTTCCATAGTTCTTGGGTTATTGTAGGATTTGGGTGAGTTTCAGTTACATAACGCTTTAGAAAAACCGGAGATTTGCATACATGAAACTCCTAGCCGATGTACAGTAAATACGTGTGGCCGGTGACCAGCTCCACTATGGAGCTACGTGTATACAGCCACCACGTTGAGACTATCTTTCGAAAGCCACCGGCTTGTTATAGAGGAATAGATCACTCCTAAATACAGCTGGGCCAGGTGGAAAGATAGGACTACAATTTCTCGATCAGCTTTATTGCGAGCCAAAAACTGTAGACAGTGAAATTCTCCCTTGACTCGATCTTTAATTGAATTATGGAATTCTCAACAAGAGCCAAGAAAGCTTTCTTGTTAGTGTCCTCATTTCTTGTAACTTTTCTGATGTTTATGGTGAGACTTCTTTCACCTTGTGTTCATCACGTTAATTGAAACTAACAAAAGCAGACAATTGCACTTCAATATGGGTTATATAACTAATTACATTTCAAGCGGTTTCTTTCAACTTTGAGTTTTGATGGGACAGACAGAAATTATTCCACCTCCTTTATTAAGAAAATTATTACGAAGTTTGGGGGGAAATTTACAAGAATAAGGTAACTGAATCGGGGCCACACACCGCCAGAACTGAGAAATATACCCCTCCTGTTATTGGTTTGACGGAGAGTGTGTAATTACACAGATAATGTAAGATGTTAAAAAATTATACGGCTTAAGATATGTGGAACGCAGATTGACAATTTCGGTCAAACTTGTGCTGCAAACTGGTATCTAAACTTAAGCCGCCCTAAACTAAAGAGGTTGATGGAAATAGGTTATAAAGATTAAAGACGGATTATAATTTGGTGTAACCAGTAATATTTAAACTCCAGATTGAATATTTTTTCTAAAGGATGGTGATGATGAAAACTGAAGAAAAGTCGGCAGAAAATCGATAATTTTCCACAAAAAAAGTAGAGAAAAGCATGCTACTGATCATCTTCCTTCTCCAAAGGAACACCATGTGAAACATCTTTCATAACCAGCCAGGAATGATCATCAGAATCGTTTGTTTATTACCACTCAGGAATAAATCTCAGAAATCCTTTGTTTATTTCAGTAGTGGAGGACTCCAAGTATGAGTGAAGGGAGCCGCTAAAGCAAAGAAATAGTGGAGTTGCTTAAAGAACAAACAAAAAAAGGATAAGGCAGAAGGAAGACTCATGTATAATGAAATCTATAATTCTTAGGCTTCTTCAATTGGCTTTACCAGCTCTTCTATACCAATATAAATGGCAACCTCTGTGCACTTTCTAAATCAAAATATGGCACATTTACAAAGAAACATGATAGTGCTCATTCCAATTGCTCATACCTTCCTTTTCTTCCTCTTCTTCATTTTCTCTTCCAATGTATCTACAAATGTTCATGCATGCAACCAAAGTGAGCGCAGCTCTCTCTTATCCTTTGCCCTAACTCTGTCTGAGTCACCACCTTTGCATTGGACTGCAGTTAATTGTTGCCATTGGGAGGGCGTAACTTGCGATCTGGCTGGTTCGGTCACCCATTTGAGCTTACCCTCCAAAGAAATAAAACTCAAAGGAGGTGTATTTCCTTCGTCAATATCACTTCAGAATCTCACACATCTCAGCCACTTGAATCTCTCTCACAATTCTCTTTATGGCTCACTAGATCAAACTGCATTCTTCTTGTCCTTCAATAATCTTGAGATCCTAGATTTGAGCTATAACCTTCTTTTTGGAGGTTTACCTTTTTCTCTACCATTCACTCATATACGGACATTGGATTTGTCCAACAATCATTTCCATGGTGCAATTCCATCTTCAACTTTCCAGCAAGCTTGGAATTTGACCAGTTTTAATGTCAGCAACAATAGCTTCACCGGGTCTATACCATCCTCCTATATTTGTCTCCATTCTAATCCCTTGGTTAAGAAATTGGATTTTTCTTTCAATAATTTCAATGGCAATATTTCTCCTGGATTAGGGAAGTGTTCGAACCTGAAGGTTTTTCGTGCGGGTCACAATAACCTTTCAGGATTACTTCCTGAAGATATCTATAATGCTACCAAACTTGAAGAAATTGCAATACCTCTCAATTCACTATATGGCACCATAAGTGAGAGAATTGCTAACCTCAGCCATCTCAAAATTCTTGGCCTCAACTCTAATAAATTGAGTGGTGTGCTCCCTGCAGGTATTGGTAAGTTATCCAATCTCCAACTCATGCTCCTTGATTTTAACAGTCTAGAAGGTTCTTTGCCCCCATCCTTGATGAATTGCACAAACCTTATAGAACTCCGTTTGCCATTTAACTCTTTGAAAGGGGACATTACCAAGATTAATTTTTCCAAACTCAGTGAACTAACTAAACTTGATCTAGGGGATAATTACCTCACGGGTGTCGTGCCAACAAGCCTTTACTCATGCAAGCTCCTGAAAGCAATTCGACTGAGCGACAACAACCTAGAAGGACAAATCCAGCCTGAGATTTTGTCATTAAAATCCTTGTCCTTCCTCTCGCTTAGTACCAATAGATTGACCAACATGACTAGAGCAATGAAATTAATTATGCGTTGCAGAAGTCTTGAATTCCTCGCCTTAGGATCTGCTTTTGTAGATGAGGAAACGCGAGCTGATGTTGGCATTGTTGATTTTGGTGGACTCCAAAATCTTCGATTTTTGGATTTGGGCTATTGTCACCTTACTGGTGAAATTCCTATATGGTTATCTAAGCTCAAGAAGCTAGGGATCTTGTATATGGACCATAATAAAATCACAGGGTCAATTCCTAGTTGGTTGGGGACTCTCCCAATGCTCATTTACATGAACTTGGGATCCAACCTTATTTCAGGTGAATTTCCAAAGGCACTTTGTAGACTACCAAAGTTGGTAACTGCATGGACTGCAGCTCAGGGGGACGATAATGACCTTGAATTGCCTATCTATGGATCCCAAGGTAAATTATCGGTGCAATACACATTTTCTTTCTTTGCTCCAGAAATCTACGTAGGAAATAATGCCATTAATGGAAGCATACCTTTTGAGATTGGCCAATTGCAGCTTCTCCATGCGTTGTATCTTAACAACAACAACTTCTCCGGCCGCATTCCAGAGCAGATATCTAACCTCAAAAACTTGGAGGAATTGGATCTTTCCAGAAATCAGTTTACTGGAAATATCCCATCATCAATTACAAGGCTCAATTTCTTGTCATTTTTCAATGTTTCATACAATAATGTCGCAGGATCGATACCAAGAGGGACTCAGCTCCAACTTTTGAATGCTTCTGCATTTGAAGGGAACCCAAAGCTTTGTGGTACCCCACTTCCAAATGAGTGTCAACCAAATAATGGCAACGATAATGCAGATATTAAGACAAGCCAAGACAATACAGTGGATGAGCATCAAAGTTTTCTATGGTTTTACACTTCCACTGTTCTTGGGTTCATTGTAGGATTTTGGGGAGTTTGCTGCCCTTTGGTTCTTAATAAGAAATGGAGATATGGATATTTCAAATTTCTAGACAGCGCTCAAGATAGGCTCCAAGGGATGATAATTGCTCGTGTGTATGGCAATAGAAGGCTTATAAATTAGAATTCTGTACTCTTTTTTTCCTTATGGTTGCATGTTGTTGTTGTTGTTTTTATTGTTTTTTTTTTTTCTGTGTGTGGCCAGTGCGGGTGTGGGTATGTTTATTTGAACAGACACAGGATGGGCTGTAAGATGACAAAACCTCCATTGGGTGTAGATGAGTTGTAATAAGGCTTGTTTTTGTTTTCATAGCTCTATCCATATGTTATTTTCCTGATGAGGAGGTTGGCAACAGACAATTCATCAAGATAAATTGAAACAAACAAAAGTAATTTTCTTAGATATCCGAGTGTTTGTCATACACCCATTTTGTTAAATATTTTGACGATTAGATTAGTAATATATCTAATTGTCCAAAATATTTGAAATTTGGTAACTTGTTTAGTTTTTAGCCAATTACTATTAGTTAAATAGTATTTATTACTAATTAATTTTATCATTAGCCAATTAATGTTTGATTATCAATTAACAATTACACTATTGAGAAGAAGGCAATACGTAATAGGCAAGATCAAGGAAGAATAATGTCTTAATATATATATATATATATATTTGAATTCAATCAAGAAACTAATAATACAAATTAAAGTGAACATATTAAATTTGTTAATTTTACATTAAAGAAGATTGCAATAATTTAGGATTACAGTTAAGGACTAAATACTGTTTAGTCATTGAACTTTTACCTGAAAAACACTTCATTCATTCACCTTCTAATTTCACACGTTTAGACCTTGTACTCTCTAATTTTGAACCAATAGGTCCATTCCGTTACTCTCCGTCCAAAAACTCCATTAAGTTGCTGACGTGGCAATCTTTACGCATCAAAAAGTTTATAATACCCTCAAGTCTTTTTTTCTTTCCTTAATTTATTTTTTTTCTCTCTCTTTTTTTTAATTTTTTTGTTTTTGTTTTCTGCTTACCCTCTCTCCAAAACCTCAACCTCCTCTCTCTCGGTCTCTCCCAACCATTAAAACCTAGGCCAAACACCTCCATGCCCCAATCCTCACCGCCATCACCAACACCACTACTCCGCCACCGAAAACCATATCCGAAATGAAAATCCCCCACTTCTCTCATGTCAACCTGCAAAACCATATTCCATACTCCTCTTCTCAATCTCTGCTTCCTATACTCTCTTCGACATGGGCCATCACAAAAACTTCAAATTACACTTCCAAAATCAACAAACAACAAATCTAATTCCAAAATTGAGCCATCAAATAACCCAAAATTGACCCAAAATCAACAAACAACAAATCTAATTCCAAGCTTTTCGATGAACTTTTAGGGTTTGTTCCTAGGAACTCGACATCGATGCCTCCTCCACTGCCGGGTCCAAATCCGTGCCCCAATCACCACCGCCATCACCAACTTTGCTACTCCACCGCCCAAAACATTGCTTCCCAAAAACAAGATCAAATCTTGTTCCTCCGTCACCCTTCCCAGAACCTCTGGAATTTCTAGAACGAGCTCGATCGTTTGATTCGATCTCCACCATGTTATACCCACTCGTTGGGTGAGCCGATCTGAAGCAAAGGAGAGGGTCGTAGAGCTCCACTATCTTTTCCCCGAGAAAACAGAGACCATAATCGCAGAGTAGAAGAGATAAAAACAAAGAAAGAAAAGAAGAAAAAGAAAAAAAAAGAAAAATTGTTAAAGGAAAAACATATTGTGTGCCTTCATCAAAGCAACTGACGGAGAGGGAATCAAGGAAATTATAGATCAATCAGCATTCAATGTATTTAATGTAATTAATGTTTCCGTTGTAACTCTATCCCTATATAAAGGGACTATGAAATGAAATGAGTAGACAATTCCAATTGTCATTTTTACTTTAACACGTTATCAGCACGCTGCGAGCAAATAGCCAATAGAAAAAAAATCTTAATTTTCTAGTTTTCTTTCTGACGAAAAGAAACAAGCCCTAGAAGAAAAAATATTTTTCTTCTGTTTCTGCCGCCACCAATTTCCAAAAAAAAAAAAAAAAAAAAAAAAATTGTGCAGCAGCCTCCGCTCAGACCGGCCTCACCCTGAGCAATTACTCTCCTCCGGCAGACCGACATCCATCTTCCCCGGCGACCTCTACTCGATCCCAACCCACCTGCAGCGCATGCACTTCACCGGCGAAGCCCAACTGCTGCGCCGATCCCGCGCCCCCGCTGTACCCCGCCTGCAGATCGGCCTCCTCCTCACGAGGCCAGCCCACAGTGCAGATCGCTGCAGAATCCGGCAGCCCCGCCCCGCCCCACCGCTTTAGCAACACAGATTGCTGCCGAATCCTGCAGCCCTACAGCCTCGCCTCACCTCCTGTGCAACACAGCACAACCACGTCTTGCACAGCCCACTAGCGCCCGGCTGTTTTTCCAGATCGATCTGATGGACACCAGCGCCCGGCAGCCCTTCTAGATCGATCCGCCGAACACCACGCCGGAGCAGCACGGCCCAGCCCCTGCTGCAACTCCCCGACCAGCAGCCCTGCCGGAAAAAAAAAAAAAAATAATAATAAAAACCAGAAAACCAGAAGGAGAAGCAGAGAAAGGAGAAGAGAGGAAAGAAAAAGAAAAAAAAAAAAAAAGACTTGACCCGGGCCAAAGTAAAAACCCGGCCCAAAAATAAAAACAGGCCTCTGCGGCCCAAAAAAAAAAAAGAGAGGCATTTTTGCCCAGAAAAAAGAGGAAAAGAAAAAAAATATAGAAACAGGCCACCGGCCCAGAAACAAAAACAATAAAAGAAAAGAAAAAAAAAAGGGCCTCCTGGCCCACTGCTGAAAAGAGAAAAGGAGAAATCTCAAGCACAAAAACATCGTTACGCACGTCTGCATCAACACGCGCGTGCGCTAAGATAGTTTTGTTTTCTCGAAATCAAGTATGTTTTCTTTATTTTCTTTTATGATTTTAACCAAGCATGTGAATTTTATTTTTTTTAGCATGCTTTATACTTTATTGTTTATGCTTTTATTTTGTTATTAAGCATGTTTAATTAGATAATTTTGATCATTTTAAGCATGCCTTATTGTTTATGTTTTATATCATTATATTTAAGCATGATTTATAATTATGTTTAAGCATGCTTTATAGTTTATTGCTTATGTTTTTATTTTATGCAATTGTGAGCATGTTTTGTGAATTTTATTTACTCTTATATAATTATTCCTAAGCATGTCTTTATATTATGCTATTGTTTATATTTTATTTTACGCATGATATATTATTGCTATTATTATATGTAGCATATATTTTGTTGTATATTTGTGCAATTTGAGCATGTCATGTAGTTTATTTTTATATATGCTATGTTTTATTTATTATTAAATGTGTTATAGTTATTTTTGTAATACAACATATAAAATTCCATTTTGCCATGATAATGAAAATTCATACGCATTATACACACACTTACTGTGATAAAGTATTTTTCACATAGCATCGAAAAAAAAAAAAATGTGACCACTACGAATCTTGGTCTTGAAATCTAATTCATATATTTGGAAAATAATTTACGTGGATGTCTTTATGACTGCGTAATTTATACCTTCTCTCTTGTTTTATGTAGATGGCTGATCCAACTCGACCTGAGTTTGACATTTTGGACTCAGAAGGACTTGAGTACCATCGTTGGGTTTCCGATATGGAAACTGTCTTTGTGGCAAAAGACTACACTGCCACCATTACTGATCCCAAAGATGATGAACTATCTAATAAGGTGAAAGCAGATGCCTTAATTTTTCTAAAGCGACATATTGATCCTAGCTTACGCTGGGAGTACCTTCAGTTGAAGACACCCAAAGCACTGTGGGATGCCCTTAAATGACGTTTTGGGAACATTCACGATACTTTGATCCCAGGACTGGCTGTTCAGTGGAATGGAATCTGCTTGCTTGACTATAAAACGGTCAATGACTTCAACAAGGACATGTTGCGCTTAAAGGCACGTCTCAATTTCTGTGGAAGGGAAATCACAGAAGATGATATGATCTACAAGACTCTTACCACATTTCCTAATTCAGCTTTTATACTAGCGAACCAGTATCAGTTGGATTATGACAACAAAAGAATCACAACCACTACTAGAAAAACACCATTTAAGGACATTGAAACAGTGTCCTTAAATACATACAAGGACTCTTTAAAAAAGAGTCCTCTATCCGGGAGTCATCATAAGTCCCAAACAAGGACACTGGAAATGTGTCCTCTTATCTCTACGAGGACACAGTTAATGTGTCCTAATAGCTTTGGACATGGTGTCCTTATATTCATAAGAGGACACCTAAATTACATCCTTATATTATCAAATAAGTGTCCTCTTTTCTCTACAAGGACACACAATATGTGTCCTAGAAACTCTGATAATGGAGTCCTTAAATCTAAGAGATGACACAAAAACAACACTCTCAAATGTGTCCTCTATTTTATACAAGAACACATAAATTGTGTCGTAAAAAATCTGGAAATATAGTCCTTAAATCTATAAGAGGACACCAAAAATACACTATCAAATGTGTCCTCTTTTCTATACAAGGACACACATTTTGTGTCCTAAAATATCTGTAAACATTGTCCTTAAATTCATTAGAGGACACAAAAGTACATTCCCATATGTGTCATGTTTTGTATACCAAGACACCTAAACTTTGTCCTCAAAATTCTGAAAATAGAGTCATTAAATCCATAAGGAAATACGATCTCATATTATAAAAATTGTGGGCATAACATCGAGTTTACATCAAACAAGTCCATATATATATAGAACACCCATCAATACATCTCTAAGATCCAAAAGAAGTAGCCTGCAGAAACAACAAGTCCAACACCAGAATGTACTACTACTAGTGATTTGAAGCTAACTACATAATTCAAAGCTAGTCGCAGCTGCTACAGATATAACTCAATTCATACCATCCAAAACAAGTAATACCTGCAAAAACAACAAATCCACATCCAGAATTAATGTACTACTACTACTACTGTGTGTAACAGACATAATTCAAAGCTAGCTATTGAACGCTACATATATAACTCAAATTCATACCAGAAATAAGGAATATAGATATTTACATGCTGACTATTTTACTTCATCTTCAATATATCCATCAACCTGCTCCGCCCATTCTATTCGAACTACATCAATCTCTTCTTGAGTGTAAGTCTCTTTTCCCTCGAACTGAAATGATGAATCAATAGATATATTTATTACATTATCATATATATATATATACATATATATATAGTGGATATTACAATAAAAGATTTATGACCAGATCAAGAAGCAACCTGCTAGTAAGCAATCACAACTAATCAAAACATGCAAAGCAGTATGCAAAACTGATGTACAACTATGTTGAAACAACCATTACACAAAATTGAGATACAACTAATCAAAGCATGCAAGCAATACACAAAACTGAGTTAAAACCAATCAAAACAACTAGTACACAAAACTGATCGAGCTACAACCAGTACACAAAATTAAGCTAACACTGATCAAAACAACCAGTACACAAAACTAAGCTACAACTAATCAAAACATGCAACTAGTACACAAAACTGAGCTAATTAACCTTATTACTAACCACTGAAATAGTATTACTAACCATATTTAAAATTGAGCTGCTTGGAGTTCCAATAATTTCTTTCATGTACTTCATGACATAATATCCACATTCCACCGATCCAGGTTGTCTAGGACACTACAGAATAATTGAAGATCAATAATGCGGCGCATGTATTGGTCTACCATCAGATTAAAGGAAATAATAAAAGTAGAAATGTACCTTAACCACCTCCCAATGAACTGGTTTACGAGACTTTCTTCCCTTTTGAGCATTAAACATCTTAATGGAACTACATCATGAACAGCTCAGTAACAAAATAGTGAGCCAATGATCTGATGACCACTCCAGCATATCATTTTATTCAATTTTCGAAATGAAAAGTAAAGGACAGAATTATTACAGTTCTATATTGTTCTTCACAAAAATTGAAAAAGAAAATATGAGGTAATTGGTTTCAGAGGTAGGTAAGTCCTAATATGATCAAGAGAATCAAAAGCCAAGCATTGAGTACCACCACATGCAAAATAAAATCTGCCCAGGACTGTTTTCATAGAAATAAAAAAGAAAGAATATTTTAACATCAATTACCTTGACAAAACAGTAGAATGTTTTATCTTTTCCTTCCCACAATCTCCAAGCTAATACATATTCTCTAGGTGTCAACAGTGGAAACTTCTTTATTGTCCGGCCAACTTCAACCCCATTGTTTTTGTTCATGCTCAATGAGCATTTTATTTCATTGCTTTCTGTAATCATTATCCATGTAGAAGTCTCTCAGCATCTCAGGAGAGCAGTCCTCAAATATTGTGTCACACTCAAGTATTTCACAGGACCAACCTGAAAGCAAGGACAAAGATGCATTAACTCAGTTTGATAACCTTCATTTGCTAATAGTCTAAAACCAGTGGAGTAAATTAGCGAAACTAGTCATTTGTCTGACCAAGATTAGATGCCTTGGGGCAAATTTGGGATAATGAACTAAGGCAACAACAATACACAAGAATCAGATTTAACTTTGTAGGGCTATGACAAGCATCTAACAAATTCAAGTTGTTTATAATTTAAAAGCAAAGCAGAGAATTTCCATAATGAAAAGAATCTAAAACACAAAATAAATTAAGCACAGGATGAATGACCTTAGGCTTGCAGCACTTAGCACTGTAGTATAGAAGATCATTTCCTTTCTCTATGACATTGTCCACTTATTCTGACCGATCTTCTCGTCCAAATTTTCAATCAGAAATTCAAATCTGCATCTGTTACCATTTCCGAGACTCTGTAGAAGCAGAAACAGCCATCACTCAATCAATACAAGATCACAGTTAATCCCTCCATATTCAACTTTAACAAAACTTAGTTCCAAATACCAAATTACCAATCAAGCCCAAAATTCCAACTTTTTGCAGAAATCAACAAGAACACGAAACCCCAATTGATTTTTAGATAAAAGCAAGAACACAATGAATCTAACCAACTCTCAATTATCAAATATCCAAAACTTCATTGAATCCAGATACCATGTTTTGGGAAAAACAATGGAAACCCTATTGAACAGAGACGAAACCCAATTTCAATCCCAGATTCAAACCCATAAAGCACGAAACTTGACAAGAACAAAACAAACCCAATTGAAAATGAAAAAAACCCAGGAGAAAAAAAAAATCAAAACTTCACCTAAACTGTGAACCCCCAGATCCAGAAGCAATGGGATTTGAATTAGAGACACCAACTGTAGATGAAGAAGACGTTTTCTTATACAAAAAATCCTTGAAACACTACCAAGCCATAAGCACAGCCGTCGGTGAAAATCTTTGCATTCAACCCTCACAGCAGCCATCGATTTTCCATATTTGACTGACAGATTGAGAGAAGGATTGGTTCATAGAAGCAATCGATTTCCGCAATTCGAGATAGAGATTGAGAGAAGGGTTCTTTGCCTTCTTTCAGTCTTCCAAGATCTGAGAGAGAGAGAGACCTTGCTCATGGAGGTGATGGCGCCGGCAAGGGGGCGGAGGCGGTCGATGAGAGAGAGAGATAGTAGTGGGAGTGAGTAGAGGAGAGGGAAGTGGTGGTGGCCGTGGAAAGAGAGTGGGAGAGGAAGGAGGAGAGGGCTAGGGTTCGGGGAATAGCAAGAGAGAAAATGGGTCACCAGTTTTCAATTGTGAAGTTAGGAGTAAACTGAGTTGGAAAAATAATAAGTGTGGGGAATGAAAATTTTGTTCCCCGCGTTCCTGAAAATTTCAACTTAGTCTTTTAGCGCGTTTTTGAAAATTTTAGGTGTTCTTAAAGACTGTTCACCCACTAAAAAAATTTCAATTTGACGTTGTGTGTCCTTAAAAACCTTCAAGGACACTACATAAATTATGTGTCCTTGTTTGGTGTCCTTAAATGGTATTTTTCTAGTAGTGAACTTTCAATAAGTTGATAAGCCTACTGCAAGTGGCTGAGAGACAAAATAAGATTCTCTTGAATAACAATGCCAGGCCCACTGGGACAAAGAAAATTCCCGAGGCTAATTATGGAAAAATGAAAGGTGGAAATAACTCCAATGCAAGAGGGTTTAGACGTGCTGATCCCTACCCACGTGGCAACATGCACCACGTGGAAGGGACATGGGGATCATGGAAAACAAGATGCCAAGGGACATGGGGATCATGGAAACAAGATGCCAAAGGAAAGAGTTGACAATGAACCATGCTATAGGTGTGGATTCATTGGGCATTGGTACAAGAACTGCCAAGCAAACAACAGAGTAGCAGCCCATTACAAGAGGTATAAAGAGTCTAAAGAACAAGTGGCTCACTATATGGAAGAAGGAGGTCATGACCTAGACGTCAACCTTACAGTTGCAGACTCCAATGGCAAAGAGGAACTTGCTAAGTCAATGGATGCTCTCGATCTTGACTGATCTGCTTTATTCATTTTATTTTCCAAAGACAGTTGTGAAGGCATAATGCCTCATTTTTAATTAGACTATTGTTTGGTCTTAAAGTTTATTTTCAATCATGGATTGATGAATAAGATTTATGAACAAGACCTTGATTTGATTATCGTTGGCTTATTAATAAATTTTGAATTTTATTCTGAAGCACTGAATTTATTCAAATTTATTTACTAACATATTTACATGGTTCGACATAGCACTATAAAGATGTAAAGCAATACATCTAGAGAAAAATTATTAGAATGAAAAGAATACCATTCTACGCAATAGAAATACTCTAAAGAATATGAGTTATATTTTCTAAATACCTCCCATTTATTTGTAGGAATGAATGGAGGAGAACTTGAGTGCTTAGATGATCGTGGGACTACCCACACAATTTAATAGGCAATTATTCATTGAACTAATAGCCTATATTCCTCTGTGACTACGATGATTGGATTATCAAAACTAATAAAATGGCGAGGAACTGCCAAATTTTTGCTGCTAATGGCGCAACATTTCAAGTCACAGACGCTCTATATGCACCAAGAGCTAATCGAACCTTGTTAAGTTTCAAAGATATTTGTGCCAACGGTTATCATGTAACAAACACACCGTGAGAATGGAACTGAATACCTTGATATTAACTCTAATGAATGTGGAAGGAAACGCATTTTAGAGAAACTTATGAGTCAATCTAGTGACTGTACCTCACTACGACTTGGATCATTGAATCCTATATTGTCACCAACAATAATGTGGGACCTGACTCATACAGGCTTTTGCATGACCGCCTATGGCACCAAGGTCATGACATGATGATCCGTTTTTTTAAAAGAACTCACACGGACATCCCTTCTTTCGAGTGAAAAATGGGAGAAAAATCCGCCACACTGCAAGGTGTCGGTTCTAGTATTGCTCAAATGCAGTCATTGCCTTCTGAAGTACCAGAAGCACTACCTCCCTCCCATTATGCCTCATTGACTATTTCAAAGGCACATCACTCGTTTTGCAAAGCCTGCTCTTTAGCAAAAACAGGATCGAGACCTTCCTATGCTAAAGCTACAAAACAAAACATTCCATTCTTACAAAGGATACAAAGAGATGTCTGTGGACCTATCCATCCAGAATGCGGACCATTCAAGTACTTTATGGTTCTGGTGGATGCTTCGACAATCTGGTCACATGTCGTTTTATTGTCCACAAGAAATGCTGCAATACTCCTAGCACAGATTATACGTTTAAGGGCTCACCACCCTGATCACCCTATCAAGTCTATAAGGCTTGATAATGCTGGAGAGTTTACATCAAAAGCATTTGATGATTATTGCATATCTATTTGGATCGATGTAGAGCATCCTGTACCCCATGTGCATACACAAAATGGTCTCGCAGAAGCCACCATCAAAAGGCTACAGATGGTGGCTAGGGCATTGGTTATGCGCACCAACCTGCCTATATCTGCATGGGGTTATGCAATATTGCACGCAGCTTTACTTATTCGTTTCAGACCCACAGCTAGCCAACCATTTTCTGCGTACCAGTTGGTAACTGGATATGAGCCTGACACTTCACACTTACGCATATTTGGTTGAGCAGTATATGTGCCTATTGCGCCCCCACAGCGCACCAAAATGGGTCCTCAGAGACGATTAAGTATTTATGTTGGATACGAATCCCCAACAATTATCCGCTATTTGGAACCCTTGACAGGCGATCTCTCTACCGCTAGATTTGCGGATTGTCACTTTGATGAGACAGTCTTCCCGTCGTTAGGGGGAGATAGGAAAAAGGATTTTCCAAGGGAACGACAGGAATTGTCGTGGTTTGTCCCCACTCTGTCTCATTGATCCCCGCACTTCAAAGTGAAAGTGAAGTGAAAAGAATAATCGATCTTCAGAACGTAGCAGATTCGATGATGCGTTTACTGATATCGTAAAAGTGACGAGATCACATATACCAGCTGCAAATGTGCCTGCAAGGTTAGAAGTCCCCAACAAGGGGCACGGTGCCGCAGATTGAGGCACTGCAACCGCACTTAGTGGAGGTGTGGTTAAGGCCGTGGCTCCCCAAGGAAGAGGGGGAGGCCACTTGGTTCGATTGACACTCACCCAAGGAAGAAGAGGGCGAGTAAGGCACAAACCAATCATCAATGTATAGAATCCCTCTCATGAGATTGTCTCTGATTATAGCTATGTCTATGAATCAATACTGGAGGACGCTCCGATGTTTAAAATGATTCCAGAGAACAAAGAAATCTCAGAGGATTATGAGAGTGCGGATGAGTTAATAGAAAGATCTTCCATACACATTGATGATATATATACTGTTGCTCAAGGAATCATAGAGCACGATGATATCAAACCACGCTCTGTTGCAGAATGTCAACAAAAAGCAGATTGGCCTAAACGGAAAGAAGTAATCCAGGAAGAATTAGATTCTCTGACAAAGAGACAGGTATTTGGTCAGGTAGTGCTAACCCCACCAAGTGTAAAGCCTATAGGACATAAATGAGTCTTTGTCAAAAAGCGTAATGAGAATAATAAAGTCCTGAGGTACAAGGCTCGCCTTGTGGCGCAAGGTTTCTCACAACGCTTTAGAATTGACTACGAGGAGACATACTCTCTCGTAATGGACATTATAAACGTTCCGCTACTTAGTTAGCTTAGTAGTTTCCAAAGGACTGGAAATGCAGCTCATGGATGTGATTACTGCATATCTCTATGGGGATCTAGATTCAGAGATATATACGAAAAGTGCCTAATGGCCTTACATTACCTAAGTCAAGTGACTCTAAATCACGGAGTGCGTTTGCAACTAGGTTGAAACGCTCACTTTACGGATTGAAACAATCCAGACGGATGTGATATACCCGTCTAAGTGACTACTTGATTGGGAAGGGATATAAGAACGATGAATTATGCCCCTGCGTATTCATAAAGAAAACAAGTTCCGGATTTGAAATTGTAGTAGTATATGTCTAACTGGGATGAAATAAGAGAAACCGCGAGCTACTTGAAATCCGAATTTGAGATGAAGGATCTTGGGAAAACTCGATTCTATCTAGGTCTTGAACTAGAACACCGAGTTTGTGGAATATTAATCCACCAGTCTGCATATGTCCAAAAGTCAGGCGATATAACATGGACAAAGCACATCCTGCTAGCACTCCCATGATCGGTCGAAGTTTGGATGCAAGGAAAGATCCATTTCGTCCAAAGGAAGATGACGAACAAGTGTTGGGAGCTGAAATTCCCTATCTAAGTGCAATAGGCGCATTATTGTACTTAGCCCAATTTACTCGACCAGACATTGCATTCTCAGTGAACTTGTTAGCTAGATTTAGCTCAGCGCCAACGCAGCGTCACTGGAATGGTATCAAGAACATTTTCGATACCTAAAAGGAACCATTGACTTGGGACTGTTCTTTCCCTACAGAGAGACAAGAGGGACCGCAGATGGAACTGCAATCCCTAAAGGAAATGTTGATGGCGAAAACGCCACTCACTACACTAAAACGCCAAATGACGTTTTGGTCGGTTTTGCTGATGCTGGATACGTATCTGACCCACATATCGTTCCCAAACTGGTTATGTATTTACCAATGGGAACACAGCGATATCTTGGAGATCAACCAAGCAAACCTTTGTGGCTACCTCCTCGAACCACTCAGAGATCATTGTTTACATGAGGCGTTCTTGAGTGTGTATGGTTAAGAACTATCATTGCACATATTCGAGGGACTAGTGGTTTGAGTTCTACCACTGAAGAGCCTACTTGCATTTACGAACACAATGCAGCTTGCATCGAACAGATGAAGCTAGGTTATTTAAGGGTGATAACACAAAACACATATCGCCAAAGTTGTCCTACAATCAGCAACAACAGACTCTCCTCAAGATTCAAATGAATCAAGTAAGGTCTGAGGAGAATGTGGCAGATTTGTTCACCAAATCATTGCCTAAGGACACATTTGAGAAACATGTGAAAAGCATAGGAATGCGAAGACTTTCCAAGCTCCCTAGATTAATGTAAGTATCAGGGGGAGGTGTAGACGTCAGGGGGAGTCTAACACACACATGTCATACTCAAATGTAAAAGGTGCGTTGTGCTCTTTTCCTTCGACCAAGTTTTATTTTTGTCCCACAGGGTTTTTATTGTTACTTGGCAAGGTTTTTAGTGAGGCAACAGATCATGCACCATTTCGTCTTTGACTTGGCACAAGGGGGAGTGTTAAAGGAAAAACATATTGTGTGCCTTCATCAAAGCAACTGATGGAGAGGGAATCAAGGAAATTATAGATCAATCAGCATTCAATGTATTTAATGTAATTAATGTTTCCGTTGTAACTCTATCCCTATATAAAGGGACTATGAAATGAAATGAGTAGACAATTCCAATTGTCATTTTTACTTTAACAAAAATATAAATATAAAGAGTAAATAATAAATTAAAATAAGACGTGAGGGTATAATAAACTTTTTGACGGGTAAGGATTGCCACGTTAGCAACTTAATAGAGTTTTTGGATGGAAAGTAACGAAATGGACCTATTTGTTCAAAATTGGAGAGTACAAGGACTAAACGTGTGAAATTAGAAGGTGAAGGATTGAAGTGTTTTTCAGGTAAAAGTTCAAGGACTAAACAGTATTTAGCCCTACAGTTAATATATTGATTTTTACTAACTTTTGTGCAATAGATATTAAATAAGGGTTTATTAGGAATGAAAAATTTAGGTGTTGAGTCAGCAAGATAGAAAAGGAAATAAATCGAACATGGTAGCTGAGTCATAGGACCGCAATTAACAAAAAAATTCATCCGGATTACTTTTAAAATAGGTCATGATTTTTGGACTTAAAACTAATTAACTCTTATAAATATTACCACAATGTGTTATCATATAGGTAAACCATTATCCAAACCCCAATTCAAAAAAAAGATAGGTAAACCATTATATTTTGACTAAAAGCATGTATGTTCTCATTGGTGTGATGAAGTTCTCCCTTGCGTAATTTAAGTAATATTGTGTGTAATTTTCATCGTCAAAGTTGTGATTTCTTTCAGTCGACGCAACTTACCAAAAACTACAACAATTGATGTAAAAAAACGATAATTTTTGTTCTAATTGTAGTAATTACTCCATATACAACATATTTACTAGTTTATGGACAATTTAACAACTGTGACGACAAATTTGTTGTCAGAGTAGTAAATCTTTATGTTTTTATCACGTAATCAATGAGTATGCATTTTACCACAATCTACAGCAAATGATGTAAAAATAGTCATTTTTGTTCTATTCGTGGTAATTACTCCACCTAAACTAATGTACTAGTTTGTGAACAATTTAGCAAGTGTGACAACAAATTTGTTGTTAGACTGGTAAATCTTTATATATGTTTTTATAATTAATGAAATGATTACTACAATCAATACACATTTTACCACAACCCACAACAATTGATGTAAAAGTGGTAACTTTTATTCTATTTATAGTAATTACTTCAAAAACTATATCATTTATAAGATTATCAACCATTTTACAATTCTAACAACATTTGTGTTGTGATACATGGTAAAATTAATATTAGAGCAAAAGATATGAAAGTACTCAGTATTGTAAGGAGGTTCTCCATTTGATAATCAATGTTATCCATTTAATAAAAGTTGTCCAACTATGATATTTATATCTTTGATCACTCAACTACAATAAACACTATAAGTATGGTCAGAAGTCGTAATTTTAGTTCTACTAGGTGTAATTTATTTTTTTGACATTATTTATTACTTGTTTCTCAACAATATTACATATCAAGAAAGAATGTATTGTTAACATAGTAAATTTTTTTTTAAATGACACATGTCAACATTTAAGTGGGTAACCTGTTAACCAGTTCAATAGGTTTCCACTACATTAATTTATTTAAAAAAAAAAATAAAGCTATGACATATATCAAAGTACCTTAGAAGACCCCCAAACAAAAGCGAAAATTTCACTCCACTAACCCACTCTATTTTGATGTATAGTTCATGAGTTTTCTATATCCATGTTATGTGCTAACTAGGTAGCTGCACATATACATGCAAAATATGAAATCAAGTGACCAAGCCAGGCTACGAAGCACCTAGCTTGTATCTGGCGGAGAAGAGTAAAGTCACGTATTGCACGCACTATTGAACATGCATGGAGGCAGATATATTCAAATAGCTAGCAGAGTAGCAGTCGATTGCATGCATGACGTACAGGTCTGCAGAGCAGGAAAATTAATTACTTTGAAAGTGATCGAGTCTTGCCCACAAAAAACCAATAAGCTATGAGCTTGCGAGAGTGATGATGAGGCTCCACTGTGAGGTATTAGTTTGATTTGGTATATGTGATTTCCATGCCGGGTCTATTAGTTCTATCCGTTTCCGTTGATGTTCAATATTTAATGTCTTAGTCTTAGGTTGTTTGGTTGTTCCCCTTTTGTTGCAATTGTTTTCGCTTATCTTTGGAGGTTTGTACAAGAGATTCGAAGCTCTGACTAAAATCTTCTTAGCTAGGTTAAAAAAGAACGTAGAATGAAGTCAATGCTTGTGTGCAACACCTGGCCAAATAAATTACATAAAAAAAAAAAGGACAAGGTTAAACATTTGTATCCTATTTTTAAACTCCTTGCTGGGAAATTACCGCCAAAAGAAAAGGAAAAAAAATTCTTATTGGATCCATCACCACCTGAGGAAAGTTGATGATATAAAAAAGGAAAATTGAATAAAAACTTATACTATTTTCCGCATGAGCTTTAGAAGTCGGTCAGGCTTCACCTTCCAATGAAACATCCCATCAGTGCAAAGACTTGTAGTGGAGATCGAAGTTCCAGTTTTACTTCCAGGCTTGAAGCGTGTAGTCGGTGAGGGAAAAAGGCAGAAAGAAAGAAGACTAATCTTCAATATAATTTATATAAACCACCAATTGGCTTTGCTAACTAACTCTGTTATACAGCATATAAATAAGGCCTGCACATCTAAAAAACAATCAATGTGGAGGTCAACAAATGGCTCATCATGCCTTGCCTTTTCCCGATATATTTTATTTTATATTCTCTTCCAACATATTTACAAGCATTCATGCATGCACCAAAATGAAGTAATGAACGCAGCTCTCACTCTCTCTTCATCTCCTCCTTTAAATTGGACCTCCACTAACTGTTGCTTTCGGGAAGGCATCACTTGTAATCGGGCCAGTTTGGTGATCACCTATTTGCAGTTACCTTCCAGAGGTCTCAGCTGGCTCAAAGGAGGTATATTTCCTTCGTCGTCCATCACTTGGGAATCTGACATAGCTTACCCACTTGAATCTCTCTCATAAATATTCACTTTATGATTCGCTATCTATATCAAACTGGATTCTTCTTGTCCTTGTAATGTTTGAAAGAAAGCTGAAGAAACAGAGAGAAAATCCTAGAAATGAATAATATTCTCGTCAGACTAGGTTAGCAATTACAGATGTGGATGAGGTATATATAGTAGCACTGAGTCACTAACCATGCTAATTAACAAGTTAACCCTACTTAGCTAACTAATTATAACAGACTGAGACTTGAGAGATAGTGAGTTGGAACAGCATCATGTGTCATCTTAACACCCCTCCTCAGCTTCATGCTTGGATACAAGCATTAAGCCGGCACAGAAGCCTTGATGTTGTGGAGAGCAAAGTCCTTTGGTAAAAAGATCAGCAAGCTGCTCCTGTGATAGTTCCAGCTTTGACCAGAACTCCCTCCTTAGTACCATCATATATGTAAAGGAAACAAAGAGAAAACTAGACGAACGCAGCAAGTTTGTTTCAACCAGGAGGAAGAAGAGGACAAAAACCATGGTGAATAAATCTGCAAGGCTGGCACACAGGTACAAGAGTTGAGTTGAGCTGGAGATTAAATTTGTAAGTTATCAGCCAGGATGAATGAGAGGAAGTGATGGCCATGGCTCCACAGGCAGACAAGCCTATCTACAGTTCAATAGAGGTCTTTCACGAGGAGTACAAGGGAAAGCAGCCTTGGCTTGACATTCAACAGTAGATCTTGAACCAATTGAGTGGGTTGTTTGATCTATACCAGCATCACTAGCAGCAAAGTTCACATGTCAAGACTTATTAGACATATCATTAGGTTCATGTACCTCAGAAAACCCAACCATATAGGTTTTAGTTATTTGAGACATCACTGCATCTGCAAGAGCTCCTATTTCACCTGAAGTTTGGTTCAAATTCTCGTTGAAACTAGAATGTTTGACATCATTTTCCTTATCATCAAATTGTTTCCAAGAGTCCAAGGAAGTTACCACATGTATGCCATCAGGCACAGAGGGCACAAGTACATTTGTATTCTCTGCCTCCTTCACATTATGACTCTTTATCCATTTATCAATATGGAGAGACTGATTTCCTTCTGTATTATCCACCTTATTTTCAGCAGTAGCAACAAAAGTACTCACATGTGTAACATGTTCTTCTTCAGGGGGAACATGAATTGGTGGAATATTATGCATATAAAATCCATCACCTGAGTTAGAGTTTCTTGACTTATGACAAGAACTCACATTGTGTTGTGACACACCAGCTTTTGATTTTGAGTAGCCTGTACTGAAGTTGACATTATGTTGAGCTGGGCCTTGAGATTTAGATCCACTGTATGATAGGTTACCAATAGATTGAAGGGCATTGTTTTGCTGAAGACCACCACTACTTTGCTGTTGTGAAAAGCCTCCATTTTGCTGAAAATAACCATCACCATATGTAAGATTGTATACTCGTGATTGTAGTTGTCGAGTACCATTAAATGCCTCATTACTCATCACATATCCAGAGTTAGACATTGATTGAGGTGCACCATTACTAGAAAATGAGGGCATCAAACCAATATTAGGTGCAGTAGCAATGAAGTAGATGACACAGAACAATTACCAACATATGGACATGGAAAGAATGAATTAGATGGTGTTCCTGCATCTGATATCCCATATTGCATTTTCTGAGATGAGTTGACAAGATTATTTTGTGCAACCATAGCTACCAGTGGTGACAAAGGAAGGCTTGCAGGAGCAGAAATAGACTTCACAGTTTGTTCAATCTCATCTTCAGCAATCAACAAAAGAAATCTTAATTCTTTCATTGAAACAGAGGAGCTTAGTGTTTTGATTCTTATTACAGCTTTTATGGTAGCAAACTCTTAGGGCAAACCATGAAGAACCGAAAATACTATGTCTTCATCAGCCATATAAACTCCCATCGTAGCAAGCTGATGACATATTGACTTGACTCGAAGTAAGTACCTGTCAATAGAGTTTAAGCCTTTTTGGATGTTGTATAAAGAGTTTTTGAGATTCATTATGTTATACCGTGAATCATCAACAAATTTCTCCTTAAGTCGACACCAAATTTCCTTTGAAGACTTACTTTCAATAATGAAGCAGAGAGCATCACTGGATAGAGTAGAAGCAAGGATAGACATAGTGGCAGAATCATTTTGTTTCCAAGTAAGATACTCTGCTGTTATTTCAGATAAGACACCACCTTCTTCTGTGATCATGTATTGTGAAGGACAAGGAAATGATCCATCGATATATTTCATTAGTCCACAACCTCTTAACATTGTCTCTAACAAAAACTTCCATGTGACATAGTTAGAGCCATCTAAGTGAACTGGAATCAAATTGCAGAAGTTGGATAGTAGACAATTTCTTAAGTCAATATCGGTATTCATGATGATAGGCAACACATATCAACACTCAAAATTTACCACTGATGATCTTCAATGACGAAGTGATGAACATAACCAAAATCCAACAACTTCCGGCTTATGCAATGTATAGCAACTTCACACTAGTAACAGATAAAATCCAGCAAAATAGCTCTATGATCTTCAACAATTTCTAATATGATCTTGAACAAATTATGATGAGAAGCTAGGATTTGTAGACATCCATATCTTCCAAAATCACAACTAGATCTTCCACAATCTTCAATTTCTAGTAAGTCAACGAGAATTGCACAAAAGCAAGTACTGAAACTTCAACAAGTAAAAAGCTAGGGTTTCATCAAACTTCAATCTGAAGCAAACTTCAACAAATCTCATGAATCTTGACTAAGAGCAGTAGCGTACTACTTCAAATGTAGAATCAAAGCTTCGAATCCAAAAATCAGCAACAAGCATCAACTATCAAAAATTTTATAATTCCAGATCTAGAAGAATGAGCTTATCTCAAGTTTGAAATCTTCGATTTTGCAAAATTTTTTGATTTTGCAGAAATCAACACTAACAGGAAGAACTAGAAGAGAACGATAGCTCCATGAACCTCAAGTAGCTAGGCACAAAATCTGATCCCGATCGAACCTGACTCTGATGCCATGAAAGAAAGCTGAAGAAACAGAGAGAAAATCCTAGAAATGAATAATATTCTCGTCAGACTAGGTTAGCAATTACAGATGTGGATGAGGTATATATAGTACCAGTTACAGTCAACAGAAACTAGACATGTGAAATACAGCTGTAGGGCACTGAGTCACTAACCATGCTAATTAACAAGTTAACCCTACTTAGCTAACTAATTATAACAGACTGAGACTTGAGAGATAGTGAATTGGAACATCATGATGTGTCATCTTAACAATGATGAGATCCTAGCTAGATTTGAGCTATATATAACCTTCTTTTTGGAGACGTACCTTTTTCTCAACGATCCATTACTTGTCCAGTAACCGATCAGTTCCAGGGAGCAATTCCATCTTCATTCTTCCAAAATGTTTGACTAGTTGTAATGTCTGCAACAAGTCCTTCACGGGTCTATACCATTACGTACCATCCTCTAATATTTGTCTTCATTCTTATTCCTTGATGAAGCTATTACATTTTTCCTTCAATAAATTCAATAGTAGTATTTCTTGTGGCTAAGGAAGTGTATGTTTGAAACTACAGGTATTTCGTGCTGGTCATAATAACCTCTCAAGAATCAGGATTACTTCCACAAGATCTCTATAATGTTACGGAACTTGATAGCAGAACTTGCATTGCCTTTAAATTCACTATATATATGGAGCCATTAGTGAAAAAATTGCCAACCTCAAAACTATTGATCTCAACTCCAATAGATTGAGTGACATGCTCCCTATGACTACTTTGAAACGTGTATTCCTTCAGTCCAACAATCTAAAAGCTTCTTTGCCCTCATCTTTGATGAACTGCCCTTGCCATTTAATCACTGGGAAGGCACTACTAGAAATTTCCCCATTCCACACCAATGTGAATTAGTCTCCTTTGTCCCAATACACACTGATAAGAGTAGTTAATCTCATTTCCCACTATACAGCCACTAATGAAGAATCAGTCCCCTCTATAGCAGGTGCTATTGGGGCATTACACACCAATAATTTAACAGTGTCATACCTTTAACCAAGGAAAAATTACATCTCAATCAGTGCCAAAGCAACCATTATCAGTGTGTAATGGTGGTTTTGGAATGTCACTGATATCAGTGGCAAATTTATGAAGCTAGATTAAAAAAAATAAGGTGCCAACTGGCACCTCTACATTAATGTACTGTATATTGTATTTTAAAAAGTATCAAACTACACAAACTAAAAAATTACAGATAAACCCATCACAATTTAAATATCAAGACTCTTCCTCCCCAAGGCTGCAACCTTTCCTTTGATACTGCAACCCTTCCTTAAGGATAACCTGCAAGATAAAATTTGTATTTAGTTTTTATTCTAACAATTATATAAAAAAGTGATACACATTAATATTCATAATATAGGCTATGGTAGCAAAGAAGATAAGCATAAACCAGATGCAGTATGTTTATCAACCAGACAAGGATAAACCAGATGCAATATAAATGCATATCAAATGATGGAAGTACCTCTGTTTTTCAAGGAGGCTCATGGCAGTACATAAATCTTATATCATCGAAGAAGTCTCCTGTCAGTAGCATAGATGCAACTGCATTATAATGCAAATATGAAATGGTCAAAAAAACAAACAAGCATGTTTAGTTATTTAGAATCAAGCTATCAGGAAGAGAGTGAGCAAAAAGGCAAGAGTCCTTAAATTATGGCACAGAAATATATATTTTTCCCAACTCTTTAATCTTGATGATTTAGTATACTTTCTCCGAATCACAAAAATGGCAATCTCTTTCTGGTAAGATTGAACAGAAAATGTCATCTCTAATACCAAGTCTTACCAAAAGTGCCTGACATAATCTAGTCCATTACTCAATTGGTTTTTGGTGTCAACCAAAACAGAAATAATGAGAATAACAATGAAAACTTTCACTCATGATCCTACTGAAAACAAGTCAAAAAAAAGGAAAACTTGAGCAAATCATAGTAAAATTTCAATAAATAAACAATACAAAGAATCAGTAAAACGCCATCCAAATCATAAAGTCCTTAAGTGAAACATGTATAGAAATTAAAATACATGTAGAAAGTGAACTAAGAGACCTGAGCAGTGAAGGACCGTAAGAATTTGCTAGAGTCAATTGAAGTTGCTTCAATTATCTCTTCATATTTAACATCGACCCCTGCACACGATAATTAACTAATTTAACAATATCAACAAGGTCCTCACACAAAAGCACAATAATTTAGAAATCTTGTATTACTAGCATTTTATTTCCAGGGTAATATAAGCAAGACTCATACCAAGTAGAAGGCTTCAGCAGCTTCAAACAATCTTGGACCCTTGTAGTAAGAAGAATTTAAGGTTGAGAAATGAATCAACAACAGTAGAAATACACAATATGGGCTTTAGTATTGGAACTATTAGGCCATTACAATGGGGATGAGGATTTATACACTATATCTATGAAAACTTCAGTATCCGTTAAGTTTGGAGGATAGTTGTAATAATGCATCAGTAGATAACCTTCCAATTTGCCTCTATTTACTTCATAGTTCATACACAGAGAACTTCTCAAAAAGATATTAGCCATAGCAAGCAATGTTTGATCACACATTTTCACTTGTCAGACTTTCCCTGGAATCAAAAATATGGCAAGGTGAAATGTCTTTCTAATATGTTTTTCCCTTGCGTGTGAAGACAAGATATGCAACCCTTGGTTTTCATCTCTGCCAAGGATCCCAACAAAGCAAAATGTCTTATTATTTACCTATGCCCTATAGCTTCCTTGATATGAGAACTAACTAAGCTAGTCTATTGAAGTAAATGAAAAAATCTAAAACAAGGTCAAGGAATTAATTTTAGCATGATTGAAGAGTTTTGTACGAAATACATGCTCTCATATTCCTCGAGTTCAACCATTTAACCAAACCCACATTAGCTTTATTCTACAAATAGCATTGCCTAACCCCCTCAATTCAGTGTATAAACAGCATACAAACCACAAACTACATCCATTATATCCGAATAAGCTTCAAGCAGAACAAGCTTCAACATTTACATGCACAAAGAAAAGTTTGATTCATTTTCGCAATGCAGAAGCATATTAATCCAAAATGAATATTAACAATCCAAAACCCAGAAAAATAAAGATCCAAATTTAACCATAAATATCAAAAAGCATCCAACTTTAATCAAAGCAGAATGACCCGTTTCAACGACCCGAGGTAAGAAACCAAACCCTTACCCGTACCCGAAAGCCCGTCCCAGCAAGAATGAACATTTTGGAATTGATCGACATCGAGCTTTTGTTGATGATCCCAATGGTGAAGTAAATACTATCGGCCGGCGGCAAATCGACCCTGATCTCATCCACGTCGAACCAAAAGAACAATCTTTGTACCTAAATGCCCTTCAGATTCGGATCGCGCAGTAGCTCAGCTTTCCGGTGATGCGGGTCTCGTAGTACACCAAGTACTCGAACTGAATATAGCACGGTTTCTCCAAAATGACAACGAATCGGCTATCCCTAGCTGACAACTGATGGGAGACAATCTTATCCTTACTGCAACAGTCACCCAGAAGATTGAAAACACTAAGAGGAGAGAGATCGAAAATTAGAAGAACAGGAGAAAAAAGTAGATCTTATTTAGGAAGCTAATGGGAGAAACCTGCAGATCTAGATTTTGTTTGAACTCTGAAGGGGTGAAGGGGTTATATTGAAGGAAGTTTTCCCTCATCGTTCGATCAGCTCTTCATCACTAATCCGATGGCTAAAAATGATTGTCAAAACTGATAACTGACACACGTCAGCTCCACTACCGTGTTTGACACCGATATCAATGGGTTGAATTATAAATTAATCACAAATATATATGCATTTCCTCACTTACCCACTATTGTACAGTGTGAACAAAATTCATCCCACCAATAATTCACATCAGTGGCTTACTATTTCCATTTGCCACTGATAATTTTTAATGGCTACTAGTTAGTCCCTATTGGGGAAATTTCTAGTAGTGAGGGGACATTTCCTTGTTTAATTTATCCAACCTTACTCAACTAAGTAAGCATGATCTAGCACAGGATCACTTGACTAGTATCTTGCCAATAAGCCTTTTCTCATGCAAGTCCCTGAAAACAATATTAGATTCACCTTTAATGACATAGAGGGGGAAATACAACCTGATATTGTCATTGAAATCCTTGTCCTTTCTTTCACTTGGTTATACTAGACTGATCAATATCACAAGGGAATGAAGATAATGATGCATTGCAAAAGTCTAGTATTCCTAGCCTTTACAGGTAGTTATCTAGGCGAGGAAATGCCAGCTAATCTTGGCACGGTGGATTTCGATGGATTCGCAAATCTTCGAGTTTTACTCTGGGTGAATGTAAGCTCACCGGTCAAATTCCTGCATGGTTATCTAAGCTCAAGAAGTTGTAGTTCTTGCATCTCGCAAATGATAGAATCACGCACGAGGTTAATTCTAGACTTCTAGTTGGTTGGGGAGGCTTCCAATGCTATCTATGTAAGTTTTGAAAACAACCTAATTTCGGGTCGTCTAGTGTACCTTAATGTACACCATACCCTTATTTTTATTTTTTATTTTTTAATAAATTAATATAGTGGAAACCTATTGAACTGCTTAACAGGTTAACCACTTAAATGTTGACATGTCTCATTTTTAAAAATAAAATTTACCATATTAACAACACATTCTGTCTTGATATGTAATATTGTTCAGAAATATGTAACAAATATTGTCAAAATAATAAATTACACCTAGTGAATCTCTTTTTTAAAAAAAAAAAAATCAGTTGCTTGTTGAACGCGCCCCATGTGCAAAGAAAGAAAAAACCCGACGGTGTGTGCTCTCTCTCCCAGCTGAATGCTGCCGTCGTTCTAGTCCTGGAGCGGATTTGATTCAGAATAGCAGGACTTCAGAGCAGTGGTGTGGTCTAAGGATGGAGGATGGATCTTTGATCTTGGGTTGTATAGTTCGATCTTGATCTGTCCCTCTCGGATCGGAGGCGAACGTAGTTGAGGCGCAACGACAGGGTGCAACTTTCCGGCGGTGGGATCGCGTCATCGCGTCTGAGATCTGGGTTATGGCTTATCAGATCAAAACACAACAATGGTGATCCAGGGCTGTTTCATCTATAGTTTCGGATCTGGTCCTGGTCGTCAGCCAGGTGTTGGGGTTGTCTGCGATGTGCCACAGCGGTGAGGTGGCATAGGGACGCGTTGCGGCGGCGTAGTGTTGCGAGGTGGCGGTGTGGTGATGAGGGAGTTCGCAGGTGGCAGGAGTGGTTGTCAATCTGCAGCGCGTGTTCTTTGCTGTGGGGAGTGGTGTTTGGACTGGGCCTCTATTCCTGGGCCCTGCTAGTGTTTTTTTGTTTCAAGTTGTGTTGGATTTAGTTGTTTGTTTATCGTTGTTATTTTGTTGATAATAAGTCTCTGCCATGTTTTGGTAGGATGGTGTGGGCTTTGTGCCGGTCTATGTATCTTGTGTACCTTGTCTGCTCTAGGTAGGCGGCGAGTTCCTTACTTGGTCAAATGGTCGCTGCCTCCTAGTGGCAGGGTGAAACTAAGTGTCATCAGACTTACAATCCGGTAGCAACATAGTGAGAAAGCTGTGCTATTGATAATGATGTTTTTTCGTAATAGAGTTATCTTTCTGGTATGTCACCACAATTGTAAAGCAATAGAGTAGCTAGCTAGTAGAGCACTCTTCGCTAGTTAGTGTTTGCTAGAATACATTGTTTTAGTGGAGACTCTTGTTATTATTTCAGGAAGTTCTCTTGATGCTTATTGTAATCCGGGGTGTCCCTTTATTACAAAAAAAAAAATTACACCTAGTAGAACTAAAATGACGACTTATAACCACACTTATTGTGATTATTGTAATTGAGTGGTCAAAGATGTAAATATCATAGTTGAACAACTTTTATCAAATGAAGAACATTGTTTATCAAATAGAGAATCTTCTTACAATACTGAATACTTACATATCTATTGGTCTAATATTAATTTTACCGGCCATGTTCACAACACAATTGTAGCCGAAATTGTAAAATGGTTGATAATCTTGTAAATGATGTAGTTTTTGAAGTAATTACTACAAATAGAACAAAAGTTACCACTTTTACATCAATTGTTAAGGGTTTTGGTAAAATGTGTAGTCATTGTAGTAATTATTTCATTAATGATAAAAACATAAAGATTTACCACTCTGACAACAAATTTGTTGTCACACTTGCTAAATTGTTCACAAACTAGTACATTAGTTTAGGTGGAGTAATTACTACAAATAGAACAAAAATGACCATTTTTATTACATCAATTGTTGTAGATTGTCGTAAAATGCATACTCATTGAAGTAATCATTTCATTAATGATAAAAACATAAAGATTTACCACTCTGACAACAAATTGGTTGTGACACATGTTAAATTGTTCATAAACTAGTACATAGGTTGTAGTGGGAGTAATTACTACAATTAATTAGAATAAAAATTATCGTTTTTACATCACTTGTTGTAGTTTGTGGTAAATTACATAGAATAAAAGTAATTACGACTTCGACTATAGAAATTACACAATATATTATTTTAGTTACGCAAGGGAGAACTTCATTACACCAATGAAGACATACGTGGTTTTAGTCAAAATATAATGGTTTGTCTATATGATAACACACTGTGATAACATTTGTAAATTACTTAGTTAACAAGTTGTATGTGAAATAGTTACTAAATTTGAAACAAAGATTATCTATTTTTACATTAATTGTTGTGGTTGTAGTAAAATGCATGTAACAAGAATTATATTTGGTTAAGAAAATTAGTAATGATATAATTAATTAGTAAAATGCATGTAACAAGAATTATATTTGGTTAAGAAAATTATATTTTTCTCTATTACCTACTAGAGAAAAATTATGCTCTAAAGGTTACACGGGGGATCTACATTGTCTACTATGTGCACATCAATATGGAGACAATTCTCATGTCTTTTGCAAGTGTCCAAGTGCAGTTTCGATACTTACAGCTCCACCATTTAATTTAGGGAGCAGCTTGCTACCAAGTATTGATTTTAGACAGTGGAAGTTAGACCACGCATTGCATCTGCAGCAAAACTTTTGTTTGAGAAGCTTATGATGGTTCATATGGTCTCTGTGGAAGAATATGAATAACAAGCTTTGGAATGACACTTGTCAACCTACGCATGTGTTGATGTTAAGTTCATTGGCCTGGCTTGATGAATCCTGCAAAGCTAGGCAAATGGAAAAGAAGCCAATAGTTCAGGCTAAAACCTCCTGGACACCTGCACCTGATGACCAATGGAAGCTCAATGTGGATGGAAGCTTCTTACCAAGCCTCAGTCATGGTGGAACGGGAGGTGTTCTTAGATATGGTACAGGTGGTTTTAAAGAAACCTTTGCCAACCATGTTACTTTAGTAGCCTCGGCAAAGCATGCGGAACTGATTGCCAACCTAGATGGCTTGAAGCTATTGCAAGACTTGCAAGCTGAAAATGCTATTGTGGAGTCGGATTGCCTTGAAGTAGTGGCTGGCATTGCTGATTTATAAGCCTTGCATATTGCCAAAACTGGTATCATCGATGATATTCGAGGCAGTTTAGAGATCTTGCATAATGTTCAAATCAATCATGTATCTAGGTCCGGCAACATGGTGGCACATCGACTTGTAGCTGCCATAGCATATGAGGCTGATCATAGTGTAGTGTGGCATGATCAAGCTACTACATGTATTTTAGATGTTCTAAACTCATATTGTAAGCAACCTTAGGGTTCCTTCATCAATAATATACCATTGAATAAAAAAAAAAATCTGTGAGCCTAGGTTAGAATGTTTTTGTTTTTAATAAGGAAAAAATGTAATTGTCAAGTGCGTAATTGTCAATTGATAATCAAGCATTAATCCGCTAATGAAAAAATTAATTAGTAATAAAGATTATTTAACTAATAGTAATTCGGCGAGCTTAGGTCAGAAGGTTTTTTTTTTTTTTTTTCTTAAAAAGAAAAAAAACGTAATTGTAAATTTTCAATTGATAATTAAACAATAATTGGCTAAGGGGTAAACAAGTTACCAAAATTTAAATATTTTGGAACATTGGATATATTACTAATCCAATGGTCTAAAAAATTTAACAAAATGGAGGTATGACAAGCACTCAGGTACCTAAGAAAATTCCACCTAATTTCATGTGAATTTCCGAATTAAGGAACTTTGTAGACTACTGATGTTAGTATCTGAACCCATTGGAGCTCCAGTAGACGAAAAGGATCTTGATCGAACTGCCCATCTACACATCTCATCATGCATGGTGCATTCATCCAAATAAAATTGTCTTATGTTGATTGATATGTATATACCTCCATTAGTATGGAGGGTTTGCTATATCACGAAATATAAGTAACACCCTCTTAATGAGTCCAAAAGTCATGGTGAGACCCAACGCGATATGAATCCTGTACCCTGACGTCCAAGGTACGCCGTGATAGTCGAAAGTGGCCAAGACCTCACCAGAAAGCCACCTTCCCGGCCTTGCCAAGTTGCCTCCATAATAACCTTTAAAGACTAGAAATGGGACTTCTTGTCCCACATTAGAAAACATGTAAAGGAAGGAGCCTCCCTTCTCTAAAAAATAATAATAATAATAATAATAATAATAATAAAGACTTATTCCCACTTACTCAACATCTCATTACGACTTTTATAATCCTATTGGGTCGCAAGGCCCAAATACTAGTTTAACATTTCAAGTGGATGTAGTCTTCTGCTAAGGTGGGAGACAAATCACTATACATCGTGTCTCTCACTCTCTCTCTCTCTCTCTCTTTCTCTCTCTAAAGCTAACTAGCGCCTTCAATTCTAACGTTAACATGCCGTCTGTGGGAATACTCATGTTGGTGAGGCTAGTTGTCAATACAATTATGTACAGCTTATCTTCGTTGGCTTTTAAAGCACTAGCAAGGCGATAGTTCAATGGGTTTTACTCCTACTATCACGTTAATGAGGTTTCTGCCTTGGCCACAACATATTATTTTGTGAGCACTTGGAACTACTGACTCATACATTAACTTGTGAAAAAATGAGCATATTCAGCTACTTAAATTACATATCAAAGCAAATGTCATGCATGTTTAATACTATGCTCAAAGTCATGCATCAAATGTCTCCATGATCTCTAAGCATGTTTACAACAATGCAAAAATGTTATTAGCAACTTTACTACAAGTACATGCCATGCTTAAATCAATTTAATGAGACACTCACTTAAACAAACTATGTCATGCTTGAAATATTTTAACTCTTGTAACTTAATTAAACTCGTTCAGATTACGACTCGCTTGGGTATCGAGCATGGCCACGACTTACTTGGGCCAAGCCCCGCTTGCTCGCACAGTGCTTACCTGCTCAACTATACGTAACTTACTCGAACATATCCAACAAGCTTTAGTTAAGTAGAATACTTTATACTATTCACCGGGCACTATACTCAAATTTATATGGACACCCATCACACGTGCCACTATCTAGTATGCATGTTACATGGCCATAAGTTCCACATAATATCACTTATTATGCTTATTTGTCGTGCATACAATCAGCAAAATTTACATGCTATGTATGCAAAAATCTTGTCTAGCCTCTGGGCACCATACTTTGTCAAACTCTTCCTATGAGAAAAAGACCAAACGGGTCTAAACTCCATGATCCTGTGGTCCACAACCACCTGCCTGTGGCAAGGCTATGCCTGGACAATAGTAGTCTCCACGAGCCTCTGCAATCAAGTTTCTCCTCTGGGAAAGAGTAAGAGACCGGTTAACACAGCCCACGACAGCCATTCATCCGGCAGTTGACTCCTAACACTTGGGTCTTAAATATTAGGGTTCGCCACCTAACACCCACTGCCCATGCACAGACTCCCCTCATCAAAGAATTTTCTGACCATACGGAGGTCTATAGCTAGGGAGTGGGGGACTCCCTGGAGGGCCTAGCAGGGACCCACCCGAAAAGGCATAAGTGTACGCTCTAATAAAATTCTAGATGGACAATACACACGCACTAATTATGCTCGCTATAAGGCACAAGGCCACGCTTTGGTATCAACTCTGCAAGAAAACCCTCCTTGATTGGGGACTTCGGGGACTCATGCATACGGCCTAGCAAAATTAGTAACGGTTATGCTCATGTCTCATGGCATCACCTTCGAGCTATCCATTCAAGCCTCATGGTATCCCTGAGCTCTAATGCTCTTGCTTTCCCGGCAACCCCAAGCTCCAACAGCCTTCCCGGAAACCCTGAGCTCTAACACTCTCTTAACGCTCTTGCCTTCTCGAAAACTCTGGCATCCTGAGCTTTAAACTCTTGCCTTCCCGTCATCCTGGAGCTTTAACGCTCATGCCTTCAGGGTACCCTTGAGATTTCACTCTCCTACCTTCAGGGCACCCCCGAGATTTCACACTCCTACCTTCCTGGCATCCCTAAGCTTCACACTCCAGCCTTCCCGACATCCCCGAACTTCACACTCATTCCTTCCCGGCATCCACGAGCTTTAACACTCTTTGGTTCCCAGCACCTCAAGTATTGTGCTAACGCCTCCCCGGCATTAATTCCCTAACTTTACACTCATGTCTCTTTGGCATAATACACATTAATGGAACATTGGAATCCTCTACCATTTGTTATTTGCAACAGTCGAATTCTTTTCACGTTCCATTAATATGAGCCTAACTAACACAAATGTTCACATACTCATTGTTTATGAGTTACAAACTCTTGCCTTCACGCCACCCATGCAACTTATACCTCATGGGTGTAACCTCGTCAACTCGACCTCTTTCATTTTCTTGCACATATCACTTATTTATGCATCATATGCACTTCATATGCTCATTCTTAGTATGATCAAACAACCATGTGTGTTCTCGAGCTTATATGTAATAACATATCATACTCAGCACCATTCACATATATACATCATCATGTATCGTGCACTTCGTACATTCATACATGCAAATGCATATCAGTGCAACTCACATACGTTGCCCAATACAATAAGCATTCACTACTACAAAAATTGAATCAGGTGACACCTCTCAGACGACGCTATGTAATTATCTGTCGTGTGATTAATTTTTTTTTTTTCAGATGTCGTTTTTTTAAGAGCCATCGTCTGATAGGGACATAGGAATTAGTTCAAAAGGCACTTAAGATAAAAACTGTTGTGTGATGCTAAAAAAAATTGAGCGCCAAGTTTCCCACCATGTCAGCGGTGCCAAACACTATCTCAAATCTTAAATTTCCCCCAACACATGTTGATCATACGTCTAAAGATAATAAAACTATGGTCTGATCAGTAGGTTTGACAGAAAGGAGGGAGATTTCCCACCATCATTTTTCTCTCACTCCTTAAGGAGGGAAATCAAATTTAAAACTGATGCATTCAGACCACATTGCTATGAAATACTGTTGTGTGAGTCCTTGTAGGGCTTGTCGAAATTATAAGGCCAGCCTTGTCCTTGTGAATCCTTATAGCACTTGTCCAAGTCAATGCACTTGATAAAAAAAAATATTGTTTACTCCCTGAACTTTCAGGGAAAAAACAGTTCAGTTCCTGCCTTTTCAATTTCACACGTTTACTCCCTCATCTCTCAATTTTGGACCAATAGGTCCAATTTGTTATTCTCCGACCAAAAATGTCTATTCTACCCTCAAATTTTTTAATTAATTAATTTATTTATTTTGAAAAGATTTTTTTCTCTTTTGTTTTTTTTTTCTTTTTTTGATTGAGCAGATGAAGAGAGGTTTTGTGTTTCGGATTGATTTGTTCGCTTTAGAAATTTTGATGTTGAAGGAGAAGAGAGGTGGAAGAAGAAGAGATAAACAGAAAAGGAAAAAAAAAGATAAAAAAAATTAAGAAAAAGAAAAAAGATGAACTGAGGGTATAATAGACATTTTAATAGAGTTTTTTGACGAAATAGACCTATTGGTTCAAAATTGAGAGATGAGGGAGTAAACGTGTGAAATTGAAAAGGCAGGGACTGAACTGTTTTTTCCCTGAAAGTTTAGGAAGTAAATAGTATTTAACCCAAAAAAAAATAACAAAACATATCGACACTATCGACATAAACCCTCGTTCTCAACACTCAGGCAATCACTGGCAACTCCAACTGTATCTGTTCTTCGACAAAGCTCTCCCTCTTTGAGAAACCCCGATCTCCCCCCCCCCCTCTCTCTCTCTCTCTCTCTCTTCTCTCTCTCTCTCTCTCTCTCTCTTCTCTCTTCTCTCTCTCTCTCTCTCTCTCTCTCTCCTCTCTCTCTCTCTCTCTTCACTCTCTCAATAACCCATACCAGAACTTAATTGGTTATTCGATCTAGAAAATAGCAAAGGCCTTCATCGACAACCACTTTGAGCTCGCCGTTAACCTCTACACTCAGGCTATCGCCACGACCCTAACGACTCCGAACTCTACTCCGACCGCGCTCAGGCTAACATCAAATCCAACAATCTCACCAGTAATAAACCCCCTCCAAACTCCGTGAGGGGCTTCGGATGTACTATCTCCAAGACCTTCACGAGCTCCAGCTCTAGGTCTGCCAGAAGACCCATAATCTCAATCGACTCGAGGCCCATCGGATCAAGCTCAATTCTAGAGGTGCACTTCTATTTCTAATTGAAAGTTCAATTTTTTGAATCCTTAACCCTAACCCTAGTAATTGGTTCTAGAAATTTCAATTCGACTGTTTTGGGGTTTGTTTTTATTGGTACTTGTTTCTCAATTAAGACGAATTTTAGGTTTTGTTTGTTTAATTTAGGTTGGGTTACTGATAATGGGGTAAAGTTTATATCTTGTTGAATAAGATGAGTAAACAAGTGCACTAAAGTTGTTCGAGAAGATGTTGGAACCTTTTGTGATCTTTATCTGGATTTTTTTGGTTTATTTAGTATAAGTAGTGTGTTACTTAACTAAGTTACTGGATTGGTTGTTTATGTTTGTGTTGGGGGAAATGGTTCCTATAGAGAGTTTCTACTTATCTACGATGGAATTGAGTAAATATTAGTATTGAGAAATGGTCACAATGTGAGTAAAATGTATAGGGGAGAGGTTCATCTTATTCAATATATAGCTTTCATCTTAAACTCGACTTCATGTTGCAGGTTTCATAGCTATTTATGCTACATGTCATGCAATCCTAAATTCAAAAAGCTGGAATGGACAGATAAGCAAATTTATTTGCCTTTGTTCTTGGAAGTCTTATATTCTTTGAAATACCGATATTCAGATATTCTATACAGTTTACTATTGTCATGCTTGGTTTTGGATTGTTGTTCCTCAATGAAGGAAACATGTGTCTGTGCATATAGATTTTCTGAATTAACTGATGGTCAGGGGTTTGAGTGTATCTTTGAGATCAACTAATGACTCTATTTACAATTGGAAAGTAAATTGGTCTTGATCAAGAACACAATTGAGAACATGTACGGTTGTTCCTTCTTGCATTTTCACATACTAAATTTATGTTAAAGTAGCCTCTGATTGCTAAATAGTCTAGTCCATTATCCTTGTATTGCAGTATAATGGTGAAGGATTGCATATGCAGATTAGTCCAGGCATGGGTTACCCATGCATATGCATATCCAAGTGATGTTTTCTTTCTTCACATCTGTTCAGGCATGGGTTACCCTTGGCAGAGCTCAGTTAAACTTTGGGGAACCTAATAGTGCCATTCAAAGCTTTGACAAAGCATTAGCCATCACGGTACTGATTCTGGAAGATTTTACTTATAGTTTGGAGAGCTTTTTCCACTCTTCTGTGATGGTACTGAAGTGCGTGATTATTGTTTTAAGTGGTGCTTGCCAATATGATTTTTTTTTTTTTTCCCTTTTGGAAGTCATAGTCATCTTGTTGAATTGCTGAAATGGAAATTTATAAGTTTATGGTATAAGTTTATCTTAGGTTTATTAAAGTAGGCAAGTTGGACAAAATTGTGAGTTCCATATATATAGTCTTCTATATATATGTTCGATGGTATTGGCAGGGAAATATAGACATTTTGGACTTAATTTTTGACAGCAGAAAAATAGAAGTTTTGTGGGTGCCTTGTGTCTTTGGTTTGCTGTGCGTGTCAGTCAAAATGTGATTTATCTAATGTGACAACGTACATGTATCACAAAATATCATATTCTTTTATATTATGTGTTGATAACTTCTTGCTATATTTTCTTTTATATTATGCGTTGAAACTTCTTGCTATATGCCTTGACTTGCTTAATTAATGGTTACATAAATTAATTATGAAATAATCGAGTTTTGACTTGAAATTAATCGGATGTTTTTCTGATGATAAATTTTCAGTTTGAAAGCTTAAGGTTGTTGACAATAGGAGATGCATATTATGAAGAGCAAGTAGGAGCAATGATTGACCAAATGCTTCAACAGGTCCATGTGCTTTGAGAAGGGTAAATTCAAACTTGTATTGCATTTCAGTTGCTCATTGTTATGCATTTATCGGTAGCTGAAATCTATAAAAATTGAATATAAACTTCAGTTAATTGAATATGAATAACTTGAACTACATAGGATCTTTTAATCTGATAATTCATGTTCACCATAAATGGGAGGTGTGTTTTGAAACTTTCATTTAGCTGCTTGAACATTTACTGGGTTTACTACTCTTTATTAGTTCTCTGCTCTCTAAAAAACATATATAACACATATATGTATTATGTATATATGTAGCATAATATAGGTGTTTGTGTTTACATATATATATGCTTAGGACCAGAATACTACTCTTTATTCTATGCGTGCTTGTTTCAGTGATGGAATTTTGTGGTCATCTTATATTCTCATGATATAACCTTCAACTAGGATGTGAATCTGTTCTTCCGTGAGTATAGAACCTCCTAGCTACCCATATACACACACACACACTCAAGATGTGCTGCTTATGAAAACTCCAGTACATATGCTTTAACTAGGAATGGAACATCATACATACAGAGGATAAGCATGAAAATCTAATTTCATGGTTCCACACTTCCATCCTTCTCGGCTTCATTGTAGGATTTTGTGAAGTTTGTTGCCCTTTAGTGCTCAAAAAGAAGTGGAGATGCGGATATTTCAAATTCCTAAACAGAGCACAAGATTTTCTCTACGTGATCATAATTGATTGTGTGTATGGCAAGAGAAGGCTTAGAAGGTAGAATTCTGTGCTCTTTATTTAAAGATGTTTTTTTGTTTGTGTGATGGTTTGTTTTGTTTTCATAGCTCTATCTAATTGTTAATCTTCTGGTGTTTACTATGAGGAATGGCAACACACTCTATCAAGTTAAATTGAAACAAACAGAAACAAAGCACTTGCACTCAAATATTTTTCAGAACTAACCCTACTTTGGTGTCAAATTCCTGACCATGCTATGGCAGTAGTAGAAAATACTGGTCTATGAGTATATCTATACCAAATTTACAGAATGATTGATGAACTTTTTTGAAATTTTTGTACATCATGCTATTTTAGAAACAACTTCATAACTTGCTGCAATTTTTGTGAACGTTGCACGCCGTGCACCTGGTTAGTAGAGAATTTGTTTTTATTTCCCGACTTTCATGAGGTTGTGGATAAGTCATTTTTTGGCTACTTTGTACTAATATCATATGTATTGATCCCGGCCTGTTTCCCATAAAGTTCTTACATCTTCTTGGCCAAAATAAAATAAAATGAATATGTAATCTATCAACTCACTAGGCTAGGAAGTACCTTTTTGTGGCAGAGAAGAGTTAAGACCTTTGCTCATATAATGAAGCAGATACATGCAAAATTGCAGAAGAGAGTGAAGACACGAGGCTTTGCTGATCTTATCGCCCACACAACCTGTTTGACAAAATGCCTGTGAGGAGGTATGGGCTTGTGAAAGTGAAGATATTGGGTTATATTGGTATCATGTTACACTTCTCAACTTTCGGCTCGCACTCCAGCCCCATTCGATCGTCAACTGTTATGGGCTAGGCTCGACCTTTCAAGACTCGGGCCCGTTTGGTAGACAAAATAACACTGCTTTTTTTATTCTTGAGTAAGCCTACTTTTAAAAACACTAAATAAAAATTTAAATTTTTTAAAATTTGCTCTAACAAGCTGAAACCTCAATTTAACGTTTTTAATATTTTCACAATCTATTTTCAACCTTCATAATTTTAACACCTCCATTATCCTACAAGTCCAATACTCAAATAACAGAGAAATTTTCATCACCAGACTTATCGTTGTCAAACTTGTGTGGTTGGTAGAGTTACCAACGTCAAACATGAGTTGTCATCGAACGGGGCCATGTGTTGAGCACAAAACATAAATTTTACATTAAGAATTACCTAGATGATCTAGTGACCTGTCATAATAGCGCAAGTTGAATAAGATTATGAGGCACATTCTAAAGAGGATGTCTATTTTTCAATAATAAAAAAAATGTTCACCTTTCATAAATTTAGGTCACATAGAAGAATTATTACCTAAATATACCATTACGATCACTACAAAATGAAAACTCACAACTTCATTATCTAATCCTACCATTTCGATCACTGCCGAAACCCCAATTTAGATCTTCAAACCAATGTCAAACTCTTTAAGAGTTTTTGAATATCATTGAATCAAAAATAATAATTTCAATGATGATTCTTCCTCACTCAAATCACTCGGCGCTTGGGTGGGGAGTTGAAACATATATGCATTTATTTTCTAGATCCACAGTCTCAATCATATAATGACTCATCATGTGATTGAACGAATGAATGGTCAATGATGATACATTATATGTGGAGCCACTCAGCTTGCCGCTCTATTTCGCTCTCTCTCAAAGTTTTGTTCTATACTGCACTTGGTACTCCTGGTCATCAATTCCCAATGCTCTATTATTGTCCGAGCCCAGTAGTAGTTAAGCTTCGTGCAAAACAGGGAGGTATCCAAAGCCCGCTCATATCACAGAGGACTAGAGGAGGGAGGGAGGGAGATCTACGATTCACATATCTTGTCGGAGACTCAAACTACAGTTTGTCAAAACGACGACGTTGGGACCCATTTATTGGGGCCAGTACTGGAAGGAAGGAGGGAAGGGTGGTCGTATTATTCTTCGACTGGACCTTCGTGTGCCTCGGCTTTTAAGGCTTTAGCATGACCCCGCAATGACCATCCAAGGGCCACCGACTGTTTTCTCGATTCCTCGTTAACTATAGTGTGGAAAGGCATCACCTAGCAAGACAAACCCTCTTTGCCCATCGGTCAATATTCTCCCCTCCTAACTAGTTCGTTCTATTCTTTATGCTGTAAAAGTCATGCTTTTTATTATTATTATTATTTTGGTGGCCAGACACCATGCTGCAATGCATGGTTGGAGCCTTTCAACGGCGTGGGGGGGATTAGTCCTTGGGCCTAGGAAGCTTTTAGGATACCCTCCTTAGGGGTCTTTCCGATCGTAAGGAAGGCTGATTCAAAAAATATAAATATATATATAATTTTTTTTTTACAAGATTGACACTAGTAAGGCCCTGTTTTGGATTGCTTCGCTTTAAAAAAAATCAAGTTTTGGTCAAACTTTTAGATTTTATTATATTTGGTAAATAAAAAAAAAGTAGTTTTAATTGAAAGTTATAGGTCACGGGCAGCAGATTTTAGAGGCAGCCTAGAGGTTACTTTTAGAAGCTGTTGTGGATCAAAACATACTCTGCAGTTGTTTTATGTATTGATAGCACTTTTAAAAATATTATTTACCAAATACGAAACTGTTTTAAATCACAGCTAATTATTCTCACAACATAGCAGCATTTTTTTTTTTAAAGTCACAGTAGTCTCAACTAGCCCTAACTCACCCAATGACTCTTCAAAGTTGGTATTTTATTTTAGAAAAAATTTTGGATTGCCATTCCATTGCAGTCATCAAGAGATCTGTATATCAATATTCACCAACTTTATATCCCACTATGGTCTCTGGCACCGTTTAGGCATTGTCCAAATTGGCTAGCTTACGGAGGGTATTGAATTTCAGTCATATTAGTGATGGTGATCGATATTGTTGCTTATAAAACGAGTAACAAAATCATGTTTCATATGCGTTTTAAATTTGTACGAGTAATATATTAAATATGACTTTGTTACACGTTTTAAATTTAAATGATGTTTCATATGTATGGTACCATTCGATTCAGTTCTGAAAAAAAAAATGATCCAATCGAAAAGGGGAACAAAAAAAAACAATTCAAGTTGGGACATATATGTCATTTTCTTGATAAAAGCAATGGTTAATTAAACAAACTTTTCAAAAGGTTAATAGTTGTACATAAATGCTATTACCGGCCATAATCAGCACTCATATCAGGCCTTCTCACATTATCGGAGTGGCCTTGATGGTGTGACCCCCGGGAACATAGCAAGCCAATCTTCACCAATAAACCAGGATCAAGCCGAAACACACCTCAACGCTCCACCACGCGCCTCCCAAAGTCACCCTTGCAGAAAGGACCAAAAGTCATCAAACTGAAGCATATCAGTCCCACATCGCAAACAAAACTGAGATAACTCACCATTTCACCTATAAGAGGTCTACTTCTCTCTCTTCATTTATTACACATTTAATAGCTATCAACAACTACTCTGTCAATATAAATACATTGTCTAACTTTAGCATCAGAGGAGCGATGATTGCCAACCGCGGTCTCCTCTCTTAATATCGTTGTATTTCTCTTGACAGATAGTGAGACTTTATGAACTCGCAACATATCGGAAGATTGGACCTTTGTTTATGTTATCGGAAGCTAATGCCTGGTGGCGGTATTCTGAGCATTAATATTGGCACCGTTTGTGGAAATCTTTGAACTAAAGATTACTCCACCATAATCTACCATGGCTAGCGGTAGTGGAAATGGCGTTGAAGACCAGACAAACCAATCCATCAACCCTCAACCCACGAACCCTGCTAATCCAAAAATCGCCGTCAACCGCGAACTGTTCACCACACCAGCCAACACTGATGGTTGACCGCTTAACACCCCCAAGGTAACCCTAACACAATCCTTTGTGGAGAACCAACCTGGCACCAGCCATCAAGCGCAAGGCCGGGACCTTGCCACCATGTTGAAACTAGCTTTAGCGGACCTAAACAAAGCAAACAAAGAGCGGGAAAAAGAACAAAAAGAGAAGGCGGAAGCTCAAAACCAAGTGGCAACACTATTATCAAACTTGGACTAACTGAAGAAGGCGTTAGGGACAAATGCAAATCCGGCCCAAACTGAACATTGGCAAAGCGCAAGGCTCAGCCCAAACAGAAGGGTGAGGGCAGCGCCGGCATCAATAATTCAAATGGGTATTGCCTTGAACCTATCTGAACTGGCGGGATTACGGCCAAACCCACTGCCACAATTGGTGCAGAAGCAAATAGCGGACTCACAGCCGCAATATAATAACTCATTCAGCGCAAACCAGCAGAGGGGAACGGGAAACATGCTAGCCCCTGATAACAAATTTTAGCACCAAATCAGCCACTCCCCAATCCTACTGTCGATGCCACCACCTTGATCCTAGAGAAAATGTGAGAACTAGAAGAAAGGTTAATTCTTCCTCCTTCTTCATTCTTCTTCTCTTCTTCTTCCTTTTTTTTAATCAATCCTTGAAGAGACAAGTTTGCCCTTACAAATTTGACCAAAATCACATTGACTAACGATGGATGTAATAGCTTGTACATATTTTCAGTTGAGATTACAAGTTCATGTACCGTTTTGATTTTTTTGAAAGAAAATATACCAAACTTCGGAGTCATCCATTTGTCGGAAATTGTTGTTAAAAATTTCTCTTATAAAAAAGACTTAAGACTAAAAACAAAAGAAAAGCTAGAAGTATAAGAGAATAGTAAACTCTAACTGTTAAAATGCCCCTTATCAGTAATAAAAAAAAAAACTATTAAAATGCTAAAAGATAGAGGGGAGTGAAATTCACACTCCTTATTTTACAATTCATACTCCTTATTTCATTTTTTTATTGAGGTTCTTATAAAAGGACAAAACTAAGTTACTAAAGACAAAAATTTAAGTTACTAAAAAATAAAACATGGCGCGTGGATTGTAAAATAAAAAATGTAAATTTCACTCTCCAAGATAAATTATCTGCACAACCACTATATTAATTGACATAAAATTTGTTGTCTTATACATGTGATCCTTCAAATATTGAGAGATTCATCATTTACTATTCATGAGACTATGACCCATTTAAGAAACAAAATTCGGTTATTAACTGGACAAGACAAGATTAAGGCATAAGATCATAAACAAATTGTAATTTAATTAGACTAAAACTGCATGTGAGTGAAAGAATAATCAGACAGATTCCCCTGGCATAGTGTGCAAGATCATCCACCTAATTCCATCGTGTGCATTACGATATTGTATAAGATGCAAATTAACTTTCTGATATAAAATAATAATCACGTATGTTATAATATGTACTAGGGCTGTCAATGAGTCGTGTCGGGTCAATGTATTTGTCGTATCGCAAGATATAAACTCAAACCCAACCCATTTAATAATCGTGTCAAAAATTTAAACTCAAACCCAACCTATTTGTTAAACGGGTTACCCATTTCCAACCCGCTTAACCCATTTAATAAATAGGTCGTGTCTTGTTAGACAAAATGACTCATTTAAGCGTTAATAATGAGACCCATTTAATTAAAAAAATGCATAAATTGATTAAATTCACTAAAAACTCCACAAGACGAAAAATATAAATAATTATATATAATTCGTAAATAATTAAATCCAATAATTAAAAAGCGAAATATTTCAAATTATTTAATTCTATGACCAAATACTCCGAACGTCCAAAATTTCAAGAAGAAACATAGCACAATCGGGTTTTACAGGTTCACTTCGTGTTAGCGGGTTGACCCGTGGCCGACCCATTTATTAAATGGGTCATGGCGGGTTGACCCACCACCGACCCGCTTTTTAATCGTGCGGGTTCAACCCGCTTTATTTCGTGCGGGTTTCGAGTCGTGTTATTGGGTCGTATCGAAATTGACAGCCATAATATGTACTACTACAATGTACAATATATATGAAAGCAATAATGTTATGTCATTGTCCATTTTAATTTGAAGTTCATTATCATATGTACGTATGGTAAAATTAAAAGTGTGAGTGGAGAGTTTTTTTTTTTTATTAGAAGCGAAATAAGGGCTAACTCCTCGCCCTCATTCGAAATTTTATTAAGAATAAGAAAAAGTACAGAGAAATGGGGGATTAGGCCTAAACCATTTCCGCAATGCACAAACCAAAACCAGAAAGTGCTAATACAAGGACCAACTAAATTTAACAGACAAACTAAAAATAGAACAAATGAAAAAAACCTAACGAAACTGATAAACATTTGCTAAAGACAAATCCCAGCCATATGGGCTAGAGATGAAGGGAGGCAAAGCATACCACCAACTAGAGCCAACATTAATAGCACCATAGTTTGCTAGAACATTTGCTACTGTATTTCCTAGGGCTCTGTAAATATGGCTAACTTTGAACTGAATCATGCGAACCAGAAAAAGACAATTATTCCAAGCCACCCGTAGCCTCCATGGCACAAGCAATGGATTTCTGAAGTAATCAACTACAAGTGATGAATCAGTTTCAAGCCAAATATGAGTTCATCTCTTTGACCAGGCAATCTGCAAAGCTTCAATCACTACCAACACCTCTGCATCAATGGCGCTTTGGACCTCAACTCTCTTAGCAAAAGCTCCCAGAAATAAGCCATCATGGTCTCTGAAGATACCACCAGAACCTGATGTGCTTGAGTCGCAAAAAGAACCATCCGTATTGACCTTCAACCAATTAACCGGTGGAGACACCCATTGCACAGGAATAAATTTTGGAGCTTTGACTGTTAACGACGAGAGCCCAAGCACATTGAACATATTATGAACTCTCGAGTTTACTACACTGGGACTGAAATGGATGGAGCAGATTCCTTCAAAGAAATGCGAAAGAAATGCTTAAACCTTGTTAAATCAAAAGAAGCCTCATCAAACCTAATCTTATTCCTCTCAGTCCAGAGACACCATAAAGCATTGCAAAAAGCAAAACCCCTTAATATTCTACTAGAGTGGACCATGGGATGAATTAAATCATGGGAGATAAGGTCCAAAAGACATGAGCCTGGCATCAATTGCACATGAAAAATTGAGGCAAGCCAACTCCAAAACTCATGAACTAGATGACAATCAAAGAATAGATGATTGATTGTCTCACCTTGAGTACGACAAAGAGAACATTAGGAGCATAAAATAATACCTCTTCTTTGCAAAGCATCATCAGTTACAATCCTTCTATTAATTATCTTTCATGCCACCAAACTCTTACATGGTTGCATGGCCTTATGCCATACCAATTTACTCCAACCCACAGTGGGTCTTGGTGGTGAAAAAAAATGAAAAGCATCTCTGGTGGTCAGCTGCCCTGTGGCATTATCAAGCCATACCACTTGGTCCTTGGCATTATCCAATGGCAAGACCACAGACATAATCCTAGATGCAAGATCTAGAAAGAAAAAAGAGAACAAAGAAGGCAAAGACCATTGCTTGTTTTTAATAGCCTCACTAACCGTAATTGGCATGATTCAATTCGACACCTAACTGAGGTGATGAGTGCTTGAAATTAGAGAGCCTAGCCAGTTGTCCGAGCAAAAATTAATTCTATTACCATCCCCCACCACCCAAAATAGCTTTGAGTAAAACCTGTGCCAAAACTTTTTGATGTTGAGCCAAACCGAGGACCGCTGATAATACTGTAAGATTTGCATGCTGTTAGAGAAAAAAAGGCTTCTAATAAAAGTTGCTAAAGTAGATGAAGCATTGACAATACGCCAGCAGTTTTTAAGAAGCAAAGCGCGATTAAACTTAATCAGATTTTTCAAGCCTAATCCACCTTGATCCAAAGGAAGGCTGCAAGTATCCCAAGCAACTAAAGTATCTCTCTTTAATGGGTCCCCGGACTAGAAGAAATTCCGAGTCTAACTCTGCACTTTTAAAAGAAGAGAACGCGGCCATGCATAGACTTGAAAACTATGAAGGAGCTGGCTTTGAATTACAGAAGAAATCAATTGTAATCTTGCTACCTGAGAAAGCATTTTACCCTTCCAAGAAGAAAGCTTGCATCTGACCTTATCTGCAATGGCACGAAAATGACTGGGCTTTGGGCATCCCTGGAAAATAGGACAGTGATTCTTCTTTTCTTTATCAACTTAATAATTTTGTTATATAAACTTCAAACAAGGACCTCTACTATACACCACCACAACTTTGAGTAGAGAAAAAACAAGCTCTTTGATTCTTTCAAATAGAGCAGAGGAGCAACGATGATTACTCCTTAGTTTTCGTCCGTTTTTTCTTGAGACTTAGAAGACGAGCCTCCTCGTTCAGTGGGTCGAATTTTCGTGGTAAGAACCGGGTTCAGGGTGGCCGATTCTTGAGGTTTTGACTTCACAACGGCATTCGTCGACGAGTCGTCTAGCTTAGACGCCAGAAGGCCTTTTGACCAGGACTCTTTCCCGACAAGTCATGCTTGAGATTTGGTGAGGTCGAGGCAATAGATCAGATTTGGGGTATTAAGTGTAGAGGATCGGGCTTTCTTTTTCAAACTTTGCTTAGTTTTTGTTGTCGACTTCACAAAAGGAAGGCTGTGGAACCAGAGCTTAAAGGTGATACACTACTAGAGAAGCCGGTCGCCAAAGAACTTGGCGGCGGCTATTGGTTGGTAGAAGCTTATTAGAGTTGCTGCTATTCTTGCTCAGGTTTGGGCCTAGGCTCAAATCTGGGTTGTTAGGCTCTACATTGTGGACTAGTAGGGTGGGTGTCTTGTCATCCTCATTTGTCACTTAGTGATGAAGGTGAACCTGGCCTGAGAAGTAGACATTCTTAGGCTTTCAGGTCGACTTATGGTCCAGGACCAATCATTTCGGATAATGACTTTTAGGAGTCGGTAATTATCTTGAATAAGATTGGTTGTCAAGCGGCTTATGGATGAGGAGTTGCTCCTATTTGTTTGATAGGAATTAGTGACATTCTGTTGGTAGCACAATTGCATGCTTGGCTAATGGGAGGCTAGTTTATGATTTTACCTTAGGAGACATGGAGTAGTTTTTTGTACTATAAACTCACTGCTATAGCAAGCTCAAAACAGACTTGTAATGAGTTTGCATTTACTTGATAGAGTTCATGATTTGTCCGTATCCTATTCAAGTTCATGGTAGACTCTAGCCCACTAATGGCTATTGAATCTAATGCAATCAATACCCTTTAAAAAAAAAAAAAAAAAGGACCTCTACTATACACCAATTACCAATAGTTCAAAAGGGCAAAATCAAAGTGGACAAAAAACCTACAACGACCATAATTAAGCATAACTTATAGTAAGTAATTAAAGTCTACACACCGCAAACAAACTACTAAAACCTAAAGTAGCTCATAATTCTAAAATGATGTTAACAATTGCAAAGTGATCGAATAAGTTGTGCCACCAAAAGACTACTGCATCAATAACCAAGAAGAGATTACAGAATATAATAGAGCTAGGAAAGACTCACTCTCAAGCTTCATCTAATAACCGTATCAGAGTTCGAATTTGACCATGATTGTCAAAAGTGCTTGAACATGTTGGAGCAAGATCCTTCAAACTAGGTGTTGGTACTTGAAAAATCACACGACAAATAAATATGTCGTCGCGACATATTTTAGCATAAACACGCAATTTGTATAAAATTCTGTAAAACTATAGAATTTTATATCCGTCTCTCGACTTTAGATTCGCCAAGCAAACGCACCCTAGATGTGGACCCAAGCCACATCTGCTCATTTTTTTGGGCTTACAGAAGTGGGTATGGTGTGGAAGGTCACGGAAACATCTAGTGCTCGTCTATTGATTTAATGTCATAGGTGGTCTCGGTCTTGGGCTCGAGATCCAAGCCCGGTAATTTAAATCAATAGCGAATTGGTGAATGTAGAATTTGGGTCAACCTTTTTCCCTCAAAAACTCAAAGCCCAAACCTAAAAGAAACAAGATAATCCATCGTTCCCCGTCTTTCTTCTAACTTCCTTTCCTTTCCCCGCAGCTCTTAAAATACACTGCTCGACCCTAAGATCCAGGAGAAACATCGATCTTCCCTGTCAATTGGCAAGAAGGAAACTTTCCAACCGGTAAGCGAATATCCCCTTCCCCCTTGAACTGATGAGCTCACAACTCCCTAGCTTCCCCTTCAACCTCGTTCCAGATTTTCTGTCACCGCAGCTGTTTCTGCTGCAATCTTTGCACACGGCTGCAACGATCTTCCCCTTTTTCCAAGACTCCATATCTCAAGTAAGCTCTGATATCCGAAATTTTAAGGCAGAAATCCTGCATGAGCTAAAGGAGAAGCATCTTACCCAGAAAACCAAAGGGCTGAGCCACCATAACACCCCTCCAATTAAGCCTATAAAATGAGAGATTTGGAACTGAAATCATCATCAAGCAACAACCAAGAAAATTTAGAAGCATCAAAAACCCCCAATTCTTCAAGCTTCCAGGCCCCCAAATACAAAACCCAGCTATTAGCCCCTTTTCTTTCCCAAACCTCCCTTACAAGCTTATCTCCCAGAAAACGAAATTCAAAAATCCCCAAATTCTCTCACCGCAGTGTGTTTCTAGCTCCCACACCACGCTTCACGCTGCAAGCTCTGTTCATTATCTGAATCACACACAAAAATCCCCCCATTAATCAATTATTGGGTTGATTTTGGCCTAGTCAATGTTTAATTCAAAAAGAACCCTCACACTAGGTCTTTAGGGTGCGTCCAAATTCTGAGGAGAAAGAACAAGCGCATTTGCTACATCCTCGAGTCCTCTTCCCTCCAGCAAATGGTATAACTTACGGCCTTGCTGGTAACTTTGGAGTCTAAATATTTGACTACTCAAGCATATCAGATGAGTCATACCATAGTTCTTAGGTAGATTAAAATTTAGGGAGGAGGAAGTCCTATCTACCTCCTCTATTAGCCCTCATCCCCTCCACTTTTTCTGATCAAGTTATGTTCAATAGGTATAAACTTAATATCCAATAGTATTTGGGAATAATTTAATATTCTACTTATCTCTCAAGGAATTGCATTAGTATACATAAAAGGCGAGTCAACTCTACTTCACTTTTTCCTGATCATCTCCTATAACAATCAGTATCATCCACATAAATAGTCAAAGTAGTCAACTTACCCTTTCTACATTTGAAGAAAAGAGTGTGATTTGAGTTACTCGGCTTGCAGCCAAATGCCTCTATAAATTGTTTGAACCTTCCAAACTATGCTCTGGAGACTACTTGAGGCCGTATAGAGATATCTTTAATCTACATACCATTTCTCATTGCAAAGGTGCAATGAACCCAATGGGTAGATCCATGTATACTTCTTCTTTCAAATCTCCATGCAAAAATACATTTTTCACATCAAGCTACTTCACAAAGGCCAATCTAAATTGGTGGTTAGAGACAATAATATATGGGTAGTACTGATCTTGGCTATCGGTGCAACTGTTTCCTCATAATCAATACCATATGTCTACGTGTAGCCTGTAGCAACTAATCTTACTTTATACATGTCCAATGTCCCATTAACAACATACTTCAATGTATAGATCCACCTATACTCCACCGTTTTCTTCCCTGGAGGTATTGATAATAGATCTCATGTATCATTATTCTCTAAAGCTTCCATTTCAATCTTCATTGTCCCAATCCATTTAGGGTCTGCCCATGACTTGTACAATCTATGAGTTGACACAATATTACTTATGTGTATTTGGTTTCGGCTTTGGGATTAGGATCGACTCATACTGGGCTCTAGGCTTCCATTTTGTTGTATGATTTGGCAATCGATATTTGGGGCAAACACTTGTTTCAGTATTAGGCATTGTTTTAGGGTTAGCCTCAATATGTATAATATCACTAGACTCACAATCAGGGAGAGGCTCATCATTTATAACAAATATTTGACTCAAGTTCAGGATTAGAACTTACCTCAGGAGCATCCTCATGAGAAATAGGGACTAGTGTGGTAGGATTAAGGAGGTCTTCAGTTGAATCTGGCAAGAATGACTGAGGTTGATCATCAATTCCTATTGCTAGTACTTCTAGTTTATCAACATTTCTTATTGTTGGTGCTTGAAGATCCATTTGATTTTGTTATAAAATTTGGGTTCTTTCTTTAAGAAAATTAAAATCAAACAGAAAATGAATTTAAGAAAATAAAAGAAAGAAAGGTTAAACAGAAAACAAATAGGCTAATAGATATAATATATATATATATATATATAGTAAAACCAAAGTAAGAAAACAAGCCTGGTATGGTGAAACATGTCAAAAGACGTTGTTCTAAAGCTTTTGTAGCCTCCCCACGTGCAGGTGCTAACAATCTACAAGACTCCAAGATACGAGCCCAATAAAACCAAAGGTCTGCTATGAGTACGTTCACAGTCGGATAGAATCTCCAAATCACAAAACCGTTGCCCAAAATAATAGTATGAAATAGGGAAAGTAATAATCAAATGGTAGTACACAAATGAGAAGTAGAAATAACCCTCTTATTGTAAACAACTTGGGAAATTACATTGTTGCCTTTTATCGGCTCCAAATATCTCATGTAATCTCCATCATAAAACATACCATAAAATTAGAAAATTAAATCCAAAATGAAACTCCTATATCCCCCAAATAATTATAGGATTAAAAGCATAAGTTACAAATTGAAAATTGAAAATTAAATTAAAATACCAACAGATTTCTTTCTTGTACAACGAGTCTTTATTCCACAACAATTTCTGGTACTTTCAATGTTGAAGAACACTGCTCCTCTTGACCAGAAGTCTTTGGGGAATAGAAAAGTTCTTACTCACAGAATGTTAATTTTTTTTGTAATGATGCTCACAGAATATTACATCCATCGTAACATACAACTTCATGGTAAAGGGATTGTAGCACTTATATCCTTTCTAGGTAGAATAATCATATCCCACAAAAACACACTTATCAGCACAAGCATCCAACTTTCTTCTCTAATTACGAGAGATATGTCTATAAGCCACACAACCAAAGATCTTGGGTGGAAGGGTAAAGAACTGGCCAACAGCTTCAAGTGGTGTTTTTAGATGTATATGGGCATCTTCATTTGGTGATTTAAGGGCTTGTGTGAGCAGACAATTTAGGAGATAAACTGTAGTAAGAATGACATTATCCCATAAATATTCGGGCATGTGGGCAACTAATAGGATGAAGCGGCAACTTGAAGGATATGATGGTTTTTTCTATTCTGCCACACCATTTTGTTGGGGAGTTTGGGGACACGTGGTCTGGTGGATAATGTCATGATTGTTTAGGTACTGAGGGGAAGGCATAGTTCATATATTCACCACCAGTTTTTGAGCATAAGACTTTAGTGGGTCTGGATCATGGTATGAAAAATTTGAAACACATAACAAACATCGCTTTTATGCTTCAACAAGTAAACACAACACATTCTTGTACAATCATCCACAAACACTAGAAAATAATGCATGCCAAAAGGAATAGCTGGACAAGGCACTCACACATCTGAGTGGATAAAGTCAAATGACATAATACTGCAGGAATTTCTTAGAGGAAAGCTAGCACAACTGCTCTTTCCTTGGATGCATGTCTCACATTGAAAATCAGACTCCTTTCGAGTTTTGAACAAGGAAGGAAGTAAACTCCTCAGGTAGCTAAATGATGGATGTCCAAATTTTTGGTGGCACAACGGCTCTCTCTTTTGTTGATGAAGTTCTCTTCTGAACATGGCATACTTCACTAGCATGTGTCATTTCCATGTAGTACAATCTCCCCTTCTCAATACCACGGCCAATAATTTCTCCTGTGAGGATGTCTTATACAACATTAAGGATAAAGGATTACACAACAATATAATTGTTTTGTAATTTGACATATAGACAACAAGGTATTAGACAAAGAGGGGACAACTAAAATTGTAACTAGGGTTATATAGGGTGTTAAAGATACATAATAACATCAACGATAGGATATGAGCCACCATTGGCATTAGTGACAACTGACATACGAGCAGGAAATAGTTTTTGGAAGAAATTTGGATCATGACTCATATGAGAACTTGCACTTGAGTCAATTATCATAGATTTTTCCATTTAAGTCTAAAATTTTCTAAGGGTGGCCGTGTGTTCCTTAGCTAGTCAGGAAAGTTGAAGCGAATGGAAGATCATGGCAAAAGTACTAACTTACCTAATTCGTAATCGATAACATCTTACAGAGATACATATTATCAGCCCAAAATATATTCCCATACAACTTTTGATTGAGCAACCATCTTGGGTTTTCAACTCAACCAAATCTCTTTTTTTCTTTGTTTTCTTGTGTTGGTGTAGATACCCCTCAGGTAGAAGTATCGGAAGCACATGGCGCATTAGCCATTTAAAGTAACGCCAATAAAGCCCAGACATGATGTCGATACCATATAGTTGTGGTATCGGGTGGACCACAACTAGTCCCACATTGGAAATAAAGGGGTGACAAGCCCATCCCTACACTATAAATACATGTCTCTCCACTCATTTAAGGTAAGTCACCACTCTCCATTTACTCCTACCTAGTCTACATTCTTACATGTATCTAACTTAGGCATCGAAGGGTTGAAGACCAGCTAGCTCGGTCTTCCCTCTTACCTCTGTTCATGGTTGGCAGGTACGGATATCGGAGGTGAAAGCTCTCACGACAACCTTGTTTCTACCACTAAAACATCTGGCACTAGAATGAGGGTTTGAACCTTTGAGCTTAACAACAGCAAACCGAAAGGATGTGCCAAGCATAACAATAGCGATATCACCACGTACATTCCAGCCACTATCAGCTACATTCATTATAGCTATTATCGGCTTCACACCACAATTATTATATAGCCATATGCAAAAGTGGGCTAACATAGCCAAGGTTATCCCAACAGACACTAAGTGTACCAAGTACACCTTATAGCTGGCAACACCTAACGCAACATGCTAACGGCACCTGGTCCAAACCCTATTACTGAGGGACTCAGAGGACTGGTTACCCGAAGGAAGACACTCTCGCCAAATGTCCAATGAATGCTTGCATTGTTTTTACTTGAAAAATTAAATCACCACCCCAGTCAAGACTCCTCTTAGCTGGGAACTTGGGGGACTGGGGGTAATGGTTGTACAGAAGCCACATGGCGAGGATACTCGCCTTGCACTTCTGATACTTCTACCATGGACAAACTCCCCACCCAAGAGAACTCTTGACTGGGGACTTGGGGGACTTGTTGATATAGATCCCTCTCAGGCACAAGTATCGGAAGCACAAGGCTCGTTAGCTATTTAAAGTAACGCCAATAAAGCCCAGACATGATGCCAATACCATACAGTTGTGGTATCGGGTGGACGACAGCTAGTCCCACATTGGAAATAAAGGGGTGACAAGTCCATCCCCACACTATAAATACATGTCTCTCCACTCATTCAAGGTAAGCCACCATTCTCCATTTACTCCTACCTAATCTACATTCTTATATGTATCTGACTTACGCATCGGAGGGTCGAAGGCCGGCTAGCCCAGACTTCCCCTCTGACCTCTGTTCATGGTTGGCAAGTAGGGATATCGGAGGTGGAAGCTCTCACGACAACCTCGTTTCTACCACTGAAACATCTTGTTCTAACTTTTACTTGAGCCCCCCCTTCTGGTTTTCAACTCAATGAATTTTTTTTTATTTTTTTATTTTGGAAAGCAAGTCAATTCGTGTCAGATCTTCAAAATCGAATTAGATCTTCATTTTCTGTTACCCAACTATATCGAAAGAGTTAACAAATTTGGATTGTCGGCTTGTCGCCAGTGGTTTAGGCACGAGATTGACTATGTGGTATGGGTTAATTGTTGCCTAAAGATGAGGATGTTATCGTTAGACTCAGCATTAACGACGGTGGATTGGATTCTTGATCAATGGGTCCTCTACAAATGGGAGCATTCGGTCCAGGACTAGAGATCAGGGGTGTGCTCGATCATCTAGTTTTGATGAGAGAATCATTCTAGCCTCATCGGAGGTCTAGTCAATCTGCGAAAGATGTTACCGGAGTGGTCTGGCGTCAGTAAGAATCTCACAAAGTCTAGTGGTTGCCGCTGACCAGTAGTGACCTGATCAGAGATCATCGAATGGGTATGATCGGCAAGCTGTCCATCTCTAGGTCTGAGATCAATTTGGTCTAATGTAACTGATGATTGTGGCTTTGATGCCGGTTGGCAATCTGGTTCGAGTCTGATCTCTACTGGAACTAGGCTGAGTTTAAGTTTGATCTTCTAATAGAATTCGAACCTATATTCAAAGATGATCTCTGGGTATATGATATGGGTACTTGGATACAACTATATGGTATTGGTACTGATCTTGGTATTGGTATGAATCTGGTATTGGTATGGTTATGAATCTAGTATTGGTATTGGTAGGGTAAAATGAAGAACTTCGGAAAAGTTCTTATGATATTTGATATTTCTACAGCGGAATTCGGTATGAGAAATTTAGGTTTTAAAAACGTATTGCTCAGATACCATATAAAACAATATATAGGAATAATTTGATATTCTATTCATCTCTCAATAAGGTCTGTAGATAATTACATTAGTGTACATACAAGGCAAGTTAACTAAAAAAGGATGGAGGTTAGTAACCTGTAACGTCCCGAACCTAAATTTACCCGTTTACTAGTCATTTGGACGGTAACGACAATTACTTTCACTTTTTAATTTGTTTCGATTCTTTTAGTGGCCCTAAAAGTTGACTTTTTGTTTGGGTCAAAATTTGAGAAAATGTTCTTCATGAAAGTTGTAGGGGACGTTAAACTGAGCGAGTGTATATGTGGTACGTAAAAATCAGAGTTCGTATGCGAAAGTTATAAGCGAAATATCAAAGTTAATGTTCATGGTAGATAGTATATATTTGAATTTTTTACTATGGGCCGGTAAATTTCCTTTTTCTTTTATCTCTCCTTCCCCCTGCTCTCTCTCTTCTGCAACTCTCTCTCTCTCTCTCTCTCTCTCTCTCTCCTGCAACTCTCTCTTTCTCCTCCTCCAAGCCACCTGACAGCTTGCAACCGGCATCGTTGGCTTCATCTCCTCCTCCTCTTGATGCCTAAACTCTAAACCCTAAATCAATGTCAAGGCATCATGGCTGGAAAATGAAGAACCAACACCGAGAAACATGCGGTTACTATAGCAGATGTGGTCAATGTCAGTTTCTCTCGAATCCAGCTACCTCCTGCCACAAACCCAGGTCCATTAGAAGTGCATTGAGCCACTCTTCATGCTCTCCAAACCTCTTGAAATGATTCGAAGCGTGGAGGAAGAAAGAATAATTGGAAAATTTTAATGTACAATCAGGTTCAAGCTTCTCCTGAATTGTTGAGGTACTTCTTGTCATTTTCTGGATTTGTTGTAGTTGACAAAGCTGTTCGTATGGTTGAGACGATGCTGCTGCCAAAATTTAGTGGCCATTGGAGCTGGTGGCAGTGGCGGTGGCGGTGGCGCCACCACTGTGGGCGGCAGTGGCAACGTGTAGGGGAGCTTTTTAATTTCGATTTTTTAGCTAATTAAATCCTATATTTTCTATAGAGGTTGGATATGTGATTTTAGCGAAATTTGGAGAAGTTTGACATTGATTGTGAATTTTTGAAGTTTGGAGTTTCGGATGTCGATTTGTGGGAATCCGACCTTCAGATTTCCCTTGTTTCCGCTATGGAATGTTTTAATAGAAAATTACACATAAGTGTCATTCTAAAACTTTAATTAGTCATAAGGCCACATAATCTTTTTTGTACAGATAAGGCCATTTTAGGCTTAAACTATTTTTTACCATGACAATTATACCCCTTCACCATTATAACAACAAATTTTTCTGATCTCTCACCCCGGTGATTCAGATCCACTCTCTCTCTCTCTCTCTCTCTCTCTCTCTCTCTCTCTCTCTCATTCGAATCTCAACTCGATCTCACAAGAAAGCGGCGAGCTCTTCCTCTACTTTCACTGCAGCGCTGCGACAGTGGATCGCCGGTTTTCATCATGATGTCGGTCGATTCGCGGCCTCTCTCAGTCCTTCGCCGATCAAGCCTCGCAGAACTGGTGTCCGATGACGATTCCGATTGCGTCAAGATTAAGGTAGATTCAACGGCGAGTCTCCTACGACGATTCCGATTGTTGGTGCGATTGGCGTGAAGTTCAAGGTCAGAGCATATGAATTAAGTTGATTCACTATGATGGAGATGGAGATGGAGGCCATGCTATTTGTGAACCTTGCAGAACTAAAGGAAGATGTGGAAAGATGTATACAATGGGCTTGGACTAGTGGTGGCAAGAGAGTATGATGATCTGGCAATCTCTAAGCATCAGAACAATATCCAGTTCAACTCTAGTCATCGCAAGTGCTTTGGGAAGATGGATGAGGCACCTAGCATTGTTGGTAAGTACTGTTACTTGATACACTTTGATATTCGCCGTGGGTTATTTCTTATAATGATTCAGTTTGGTAATAGAAAAGATGATATAGAAATTGTTTTGAAGATCTGTGTTTAACTTGTATGAAACTTATGTCTGCTTGTGATTTCCCTGCTTGTTCTACAGTTCTTCCTAATTTTTTTCTTTAATTTCTATGTTGAAATATATGACATTCTTAATGTATGAAATAGAGGTATCTATTAGAACTAAAATGAATAAATAAATAAATTTTGGGTGCAGATGACAAGTACATTTCCCAATACAATGAAGAAACTAAGAACTTTTGAGGAAAAGTTGCGTATTTCTCATTTGTGTTATTCAATATGTTGTTATTCCTTTGGTGTTAGATTTTCGGTGCAAATTGTTAGTTTGTGGAGAAATGAAATGCTACTGCTCTAGTGGTTATCCTGCTTTACTTGCTTTCGTGCGGTGAATTATAGTGCACCATAATGTACTGAAGAATGCAAGAAACTAATTTTATCATCAGCTACAGATTATTTTGACTCATGAACATGCTGATGCGGTTCTTGGTCTAGATGATATACGTGTTGTACAGTCATTTAGTCCCACAAATGACATTGATCCTACTCCCATCTATCTAACTCAATTTGCAATGGAAAGGTACTACATTTCAGATGAACTTGAATATTGTTCGTTTCCTATGTTTAGTGCAGGCATAAATCTATTATTTTTAAGAATTTTTTTTAGAAACCTTTCCCATCAAAACAAATGGAGCATAAGAAAAACAGAATTTATTTCCAATAGGCTATTTAAATTGTAATTCAACTCATTGTGTGTTGTACTGTTGAATAGCATTGCAGTGAAGTTTTCTTACTTGGTTTAGAAAAAACTTAAGGAAGGCCAAGAATTTGATTAGGATGGATAGTAGTTCTGTTTGTTGCACCCTACTTTAGAGTTCCATCTCTATGTTGGTTGCCAATTTACATCTTGTGTTGATAGCTCTCTATAACTGTTATTGTAGGTTTTCAACACAACGATAATAGCTTTCTACGGCTACATTAGTATCTTTTCAAGCTGAGGTCAGTAGCTTTTCTGTTTTTGATTTCGTAGCTCTAGGATTTTTTTTGTTTGGGATTTCAAGTGAGTAGCTCTATAACAGTAATAGTGGCTTTTAAACACAATGATAGTAGTTTTCTATCCCTATGTTAGTATCTTTTCAACGTGATGTTAGTAGTTTTTTTGTTTTCATTTTATTTGATTTCAAGTAAGTAGCTCTGTATAATTGTTATAGTGGTTTTTCAACACATTGATAGTAGCTCTCCGCCTATGTTAGTATCTTTTCAACGTGTAGTAGTTTTTTTTTTTCATTTTATTTGATTTCAAGTAAGTAGCTCTGTATAATTGTTATAGTGGTTTTTCAACACATTGATAGTAGCTCTCCGCCTATGTTAGTATCTTTCAAGCTGGTAGTGTTTTGATTTTCATTTGGATTAATTTCAAGTCAGTAGCTCTCCATAAGTGGCTTTTTGACACAGTGATAGTAATTTTATATCCTTATGTTAGTATCTTTTCAATCTAATGATAGTAGCTTTTTTGTTTTTATTTTGATTAACTCAAGTAAGCAGGTTTTTGTGCGACCTGTATGTTAGTAGCTTTTTAGATTTACTTCTTTTTGATTATCTAATTGTAAAGAGTGCTAATTTTGCGGTGCGGTGCAGCACAACGCTACTGTTTTCTGCTTGCATTTCAAATATTAATATTTTGTTGTATTTTTGTACTTGCAGAATTCTTCCCCTTTGCATGCATTTACTAATCATGTAAATTTGTGTAATGATACCTTCATAAACCAAGAGATCATCCGGTCAACAAAGAAATGTTGAAATGAAGTCTGGTGCTAAAGGTGGCAACATAATGTCTATGGTTAGGGTAGTGTGGTAGAGCTTGACATCAAGAAATATCAACAGTGGCCATTTGAAAAATAACTGTAGCGTTACAACATTGACAGTAGCTTTATATAACTATTGTAACAGATTTTCACAGCTATGATAGTGGCTTTTACAACTATGGAAGTAGCTTTTTACATAGTTATATTATTGTTTAATCTTGCATATTTGTGTATCATTGAATACGTTTTTTGTTCTCTATTACAATAGCATTTTTATTTTGGTTGTATCCTTTAAATTTCCATAGCTTTGTAGTTGCTGAGAATAGTTTCTCAGTATCTAGGAGTACCTTTTGTTTTGCTTGATAGTAGTTTTTGTTCTGTTTGGTTATTGACTTTGGTGTTGATGAAAGTAACTTTTAGTAATGGTGAAAGTAGTTTTTGTTACTAATGAGAGTAGTTTTCTAGTGTTAGTAACAGTAGCGTTTGTTGCTGGTGAGAGTAGCTTTTGGTGTTGGTGAGAGTAGCTTTTGTTGGTGAGGACAGTAACTTTTGGTTTTGGGGAGCTTAGGTTTTATTGGTGACAGTAGCTTTTGGTGTTGGTGACAGTAGCTTTTGGTGTTGGTGACAGTAGCTTTCGTTACCTCGCCGGAGGTTGTTGGAAATCTCACTAGAGTAGCTTTTGTTCCTAGTAACAGTAGCTTTTGTTGCTAGTGATAGTAGCTTTTGTGACCTCGCCGGAGATTGTCGGAAATTTCATCAGAGTAGCTTTTCGGGTTAGTGACAGTAGCTTTTGTGGTCGCCGGAGTTCGCCTGAAGTTGGCCGGAGACCCGCCGGAGTTCGCCAGAGGTCGGCCGGAGACCCGCCGGAGTTGACCGAAGACCTAGCAGGAGAGGAGAGAGAGAATGATTGTTGACTTTGTACTGTAGTGGCATTTATGTAAATATGGTGGTTTTTAATATCCAAAATATAACACTATTTTTAATCTAGTGGCCTTATGAGGGAAAAAACTATTTGGTGGCCTTATGGCTAAAAAAACATTCAAAGATGCACTTATATGTAATTAACCCATGTTTTAATCGACAGATTGATATTAGCAGTGAAGTTTGGCTTGAATCTGGAAAGAAATGGAGATGTTGCTTTACGTGGGGTTTTCGGGATTCATCATAGAATTGTATTTATTTGTCGAATTGTCGTTTATGGAATATAATTGTGTACAGGACGAGGTACTGACTCATCACTCGACGAGGATCCTTACGTTTGGATACCACGTTACTACGTTAGCCGTATACTGTGAGTGGACGTTTGATTTTAAATAATGCCTGCAATTATTTTCTGAATTAAGAATTAATTTAAATTATTCTTTTAAATTATTGAGCATATTATCCGAGTTTTTAAATAGGATTTAGATTTTAAAATTTGGTGATGATTGACTTGTAGAAAAAGAAAAAGAAAAAAAATAATAATCAGAATTGCAAATGAAGGTAGTTAGGGTAATTTGTAAAAATAAATTGAATTAAAGTAATAGAAAAATAAAAAGAGTGTGTGAATAGAAAAAATAGGTGTGTAAATAGCACCACCCTTTCTTTTTAGCTTTCATTAATAAACGATCGATGTTCCCTGCACACATTTTAGTTTATCCTCTACCTACTACATTAGACAATAAAATGTGAAAACAAACTACATATCTTATTGGTTGGTTCTTAATTCTGATGGGGGGTTTTGTCGTCATGTATCTGTGGCTGTGAAATTTAAAAATTTGTAGAGCAATTAGTTTATAGTTCTACTAACAAGGTGCCAAGCACTTTACCCCTAATCTAAGAAAACAAATTGGGTTTATAAGATACATCGAGATAAATCTCATGAAAATATTGGCGTATTTAAAGTGATTATGGAAGTAATTGTTAATTTTTTTTGCTACGTCTACTAACAAGGTGTCAAACACTTTTTCCCTAACCCAATAAAATAAATTGGATTTGAAAGACATACCGTGATAAATCTCATGAAAATTTTGACGAATTTAATATGATAATGAAAGTAATTGTTGATCTTTTTGGTTACATCTACTAACAAGGTGCCAAGCACTTTACCCCTAACCAGGGTCGGTCCTGAGAATTCAGAGACCTAGTGCGAAAATTTGACAGAGGCCTTATGTTCATTGCATAATGATTTAAAAAAAAAAAAAAAAAAGAATGGGTACAATAAAAAAAATGTTATGATCATTCATTGCCACAGAGAGTGAAAGAAAAAGGAAGAAAAAAGAAAAAAGGAAGATTAAAAAGGAAAAAGAGAAAAGAAAAAAAATTCAGGGACACGGAAGGTTAAAAAAAAACAAAAAAAAAAAGGAAGAGAAAAGAAGATTAAAAATGGAAGTCTGGGACTGGGATTCGAACCCGTGACAAGGATATGAAAACCCACGCGCGCCTTGGCCAGTCTACCAACTGGACTACACAAGATTCTATGCATGGATAGGGAACTAAATTAATTATATTGACTTATACCTATATATACTCGAAACTCAAAGTCGGAGGCCTCCAATTTTCGGAGGCCTTGTGCGGCGGCACTACCTGCACACCCTCAGGGCCGCCCCTGCCCCTAACCCAAGAAAGCAAATTGAGTTTGAAAAACACACCGAGATACATTTCATGAAAACATTGACGAATTTAGGATGATAATGAAAGTAATAGTTAATCTTTTTAGTTACATAATAGGAAACTCCTGATCTAGTCTAATTCTAACCAATTTCTCAATCTCCTCTTTACCGCTTGGCTAATCTTAAGTGTTTAATTGTTAATTAATATATGTTTTTTTTTAGAAAAGAAGAAAATTCATTAATCCAAGAGATTACAACGATGGGGATGACTCCGATAAATCCCAACTAGTCTAACTAGAGAAGAAGACCTACTCATACCCCTAATATAGAACCAGCGGTTACAGATACCATGAGCCAATAGGGGCTCAACTCTAACCACATAAATCACCCTTTCTTCTGGGCTACATACCATCAACTTATCACAGGGGTCCCGATACATCCTTACAGTCAACCTCAAGAAGAAACTAACCCCTTCCAACACCATATACCAAAACAGCCAGTATACGTGTAGGGCATCTCCCCATTACATTGACAACAAGAAACATCGAAATTAAAACTAGTCCCTGGAGATGACACCATAACAATGGCACAATCACAAAACCAAGACAACCAAACCCTCGCTCAAATGAGGAAGGACTACTTATTAGACCTGACTAAAAACCAAAAGATAAAAACCTACTAATGCAAAAGAAAAATCTGCAACGAACCGCTTTCCATTCCCTCAAAGTTGACTCTAGCTTCCCGGAAACCGCCACAATAAGATGAGAGCTTGCAAGGTCAGTTAGCTCAAATCCAAATCTCAAGCATCTAGGCCAAGGATAGAGGCGTGAGCAACCCCACTCTAGAAAGAAATCCCACCATTCCTTTTCCGTAGCCACCAAACCCAAATCTAATCTCAGTGGAGACTAGAGATCGAGAACCATCCTTCCACCATGCCAACCTGCTCCTCCCTTGACTAGAAACTCCTACTCCTTGCGAACCAATCAAAAAAACCAAACCTCGTTGCTCCATCAATCCCGTTTTAGCCCGCCATGTAGCACCAGAACCCAAATCGACTACGCCTTCCTCTGCCAGCGTCGAGCCCCCACACACTTGTAACGCAACCCGGCTCCACCATCGAAAACGTATGAGCTCAAGATAAAGAGAGGCGCTGCACCCTCAAACTCAGACAGCCACCCGCCGCAACCAAACAACAACCCGTCCGGCCACACTCATCAAACAACGACGAGGCTGGAAGCCACCGTCAGTGTGAGGGCGCCGTCGGACAGGCGACAAAAACCCTTGTGTTTTTTCCAACCCTAATTCTCTCCTATTTTTGTGGAGCGAATGACTATTAAGTTTTTGTTAATTAATTAATCTATACTATTATTAAGAGAAGAGGTGTTGTTAGTCAAAACTGATTTTTTTTACCTTTATAACCCTCAAATATTAAAATATCATGAATTACATTAACATCAGGGATAAAAATGTAAAAAGCAAAATAAAACAATAAAATAAAATAAAATAACTATTTCAAACTCTCCACTCTCAGAATTATAACTCCCCACTACTCTCACACCCATCGGGTGTGTGGACATTTTCTAGTATATGTTAAGCCACTAAAGTCCTGAAAAATTCTATGTGTTTCTTTTTATTAATTCTTAAAACATATTAAAAAAATAATGTGCTTATTTTTTTTTTCAAAGAAGTTAAATTAAAGATAATTAGACAAAAAAGTTAATAACATTCATATAAAAATTTAATGACCTAGCTTTGCTAGGGTTTCCGAGCCATCGTCCCTAGAGGATGCAGCTCTTATACCTCTTCCTACCCATGGATAAATCTACAGGTCTTGGCCTGCTATTCTCCTTTCTGCGTCTTCTCGTTGGAGTTGGTAATTTGTTCGACCCATTGTTGGTGTGGACGAGATTTGATGAAGGTTCTGATATGGTGGACGGACTGACGTCAGGCGGCATCTAGCGTCGGTGTGAGGCTAACCCCGGCAGTGATGTACATTGCGATGGTGGCATACTTCAGGGAGCGCCGCATCTGCAGTTTTGGAAAGCTGGGAACGAGTTCCACAATTGCCTGGTTGGGTTTTGGCTTGATTGTGGCAGAGATGCAATTAAGGCAGGGGTGGTGTCGGGCTCGTCTTGCTAGCGGTGGAGTTGGGTGGCCCACAAGTCGTATCGGGTCTGGGACTGAAGCAAGAGAACCCGGATTTGGGATCCAGGCGGGCCGTGGGATTGGGCTTCAACCCATTCTCAATGTTGGGTTGGGTTTCTGGCCCACTTTATTTGTTGGGCTTGGGTTCTAGCCCACTCTATTCATTGGGTTGTTTTTCAATTTTTGGAATGGCTTGGAGCCTCTGCTCGGTACTGGTATTGGATTTGGGACTAAGGTTTATGGTATCTGTTTGTGAAAGATCGTCTGCCAACTTGACCATGTTCTGACAACCTTGGTCAGCTTCAGTCTTTAGGTGGGAGAGTGCCCTCATTCTGGGGCCAAATTGGCTATTGTCAATTTGTGTGTTGGAATTGCATGGATAGTCAAACCACCAACTACTCAATTTACTACATAGCTGTTATCCGTAGTAAAATAAGTGTTGTGTTTTGACGTTGCTGCAACACCTTTATTTCTTTGTAAATCAGATGAAGTTTTTGCATATTTTCCTTTCGCACTATTTATTTTCTTGAACAATTCTTAGGTTCACCCCTGGGTGAACATGCATATTCACCCCTGTTATCGATTAACTCACTTTTACTTAATAAATTTATAATCCAACCGTCCATATCTTAAATTAGCATTTAAAGATCATCTCTGTAAAAAATCAAACGAATCAGAAATCGTTTAATTATCTAATTGAATCAAATAAATGAACGGTTCTAACAACACTTACTGCTATTATGATGAACCGTCCATGTATTTCATATAAATGAATAATTAAAAGGTCTTCAATTTGATTGATTTTTTACATAACTAATCTTTGTATTACATTATACAACTTGAATGGTTGGATTAGAAAATTAAAAAGTTATTATGCATTAATCATAAGAGAGGGTGAATATGCTGCTTCACCCCAATGGGTGAACCTGAGAATTGTTCTATTTTCTTTATTGATGCTTTTTGGCATCTCATCATTGTAATCATTTAATTTCAATAAAGGACTTACCTCATTTTACTAAAAAAAAGATAATTAGACAAATAAAACAAAAAAAATCAATATTATCAGGTTGCCAAAAATCAATTTTCACCAGGAAAAGTTGCCAAGGAGCCTTGGACACTGGAGGCAATACCTACCTGGCCATACCATTGATGAATGACACGCACAGGTCATGACATGTACTACTTGATTTTTGAATAAAGCTTTGTACGTAGTTCGGAAAGTGATTGAACATATTCTGAATTTACTTCAATCCTTTCGTACTCATGCAATAAGAAACTAGGTATCAAGATATCCAACTATACTCGTAAGTCACTCGTAAATACACCTCAACGACCAATAGTTAATGATGGCTTTGATGGGTGATTTTGCTAAAATAAGTAGCTTGAGTCTTGTTGCGAATGTGAGAGCTCAAACCTAAGCCATTTAAATTTACAACCTTTTACTATTGAATCATCAATAGTTTTTCTCGCTCATTGCCTGAATGAAACAAATGTTCTATCTTTCTCTTTTTACGTATGGCTAGCCACGTATTTCTAACTTCTTATCTTTTGAGAATTTTTAAAGCTATGAAAGTTCAAATATAAACTTATGAGTTGTCGAAAATCAAACCATTTTCTTATTATTTACCGACAGTAATTTTCCTGGATTCTTAAATAGAGCAAAATATTTTGTTTCTTTTCTAACTTTTACATCTTGCATCTCCTAACTTCTTATACGACCTATATGTCCCCCAACTCGATCGATCTTTTTCTAGTTCCCTCTAACTAGGGCATCATCCAAGGACAAAAAATGTACTGAACATTATGAATGGTTGTACCACATATGCACGCATGTGATACAAACTGGTGCATGCTGGTACCAAGCCCCACGTACGTGTACACATATTGTTCGTATGTCTCTCTGCATACCTTATAAAACAAGGGGCATGTGGGTGTCCCCATTTGGATTCAATTAGGTATATATGGTCGTCGTAGAAGGGCTAAACGCTAAGTATATACGACTATAGATATAGTATACATATTCTTCTGTATCCAAATCCACACGTCAATTAAAACACTGCCGACTCCAACGAGGACAAGTCCAGTCGGTTAGGTGCTTAAAGAAACCTCACAACTCCCATGCTATGCCAAACCCACCTCTCTCTCTCACTCTCTCTATCTCTCTCTCTCTCTCTGTGAAAAGAAATGGAAATGAAAATGAAAATCAATGAAGTCGATCGATGATCTTATTACCATATGGTCCATGTGAGAAAGGACTGGATATGATATGAAATTATGAATATATGCCGACAATATCAGGAAAAAGAAATTTGATCAGAAACAAGCAGAGATACCTTGCATGCGTTGAAGGGCTTTCTCTTTGTACAATGACTACAATCACATTCTTGTGACTACTGCTCTTTCTGCACTTAAATTCCGTTCAGAATTCTCTGCCCCACATACTGTTGTAATATACATGGCCTATATCCTTTTTTCTTTTCAGACTAAATGCCAATGTATATATTTGCTTTCTTGTTTTAAAAGTTTAAAACCCTTTTTTGTTTTACCCATTCTGTTTCTATTACCGTCCTAATTTATTTCCTACAGAGTACAGACTATTATCTGACAAATGGAGGTAACTAGCTGGTCAAAGCTTCCCATTTATTATGTCTGTTATCATCATATCTTTGGACATCTCCATCAGAATACTTATTTAAATTTTTTTTTTTGAAATTTGACGCGGGCGGAAGTAACCCTAGGTTTACAAGCAATAAACCTAAAACAAAGATTCTGGAGTCCACCAGAGATAAAAGAGAAAACTCTCAATTTTGATTGATAATATGATAAAAGATAGTTCTGCAGCGTTTAAGGTTGCTTATATATGGGAAAAAAACCCGAGGGCGACTAACAATAAAACCCTAAAGCCCACGGATTAAAACAAAATAAATCCAAAATAACTAGAAAAGCTAAATAAAAGAATGTAAAACTAACATAAAAATATTAAATCACGAATCGGATAATTAAGACGATACATTTTGGCTTAAATCTGATATGGCTCACTAAAATGAGTCTTGAAGATCTCGTCGTTCCCATTCTGGAAAGGTATCATGCGTTTCAAACGGACATTCTGGCCAAAAGTTAGTCAAATCTGATTCAAAATCAAAACCTGACTTTTCGCACGAGAAACCCGAAAAGTCCAAAACCAAATCTTCTTGAATATTCCAGCGGCTAGTAACCTGATTACTCGTGAGTTACCTATTTTCCAATCACTCTTCTTGATTCTACACCGCTTCTTTACTTTTATGGTTTTTCGGCTAAACTGGGTCCATTCTCGTCCTACACCATTCTCCTCCACTATGAAAGAACTCGCCCTCGAGTTCCTCTTGAATAAAGGACAAGAATATGTAGACAAAAGACCTGAGAAAAAATTAGACAATTGGACATGTGGATTATTGCCTGGATCTTCTGCATATTCTGATGACACAATCATGAACCCAACACCATAGATGAGTCTGTTATAGGCAACCTTAGTAGATTCTTCACAGCTCTCAAGGTTGTACTCTTGAATAACATCTGGCTCTGAATTATTTATTTTAGGCTCCAAGACTTCATCAGTACAAATAACCGTGTCTTCATGAGCAATTTCATCTTTAACCTTTTCTTGGTCTTCACCCATGAATTCTTGTGGAGCTTCTTCCATTAGAAATTCTTCTGGCTTTTCTTCAATTAAATTATTAATCTCAACAGGCAAAGAAAACTTAGACTCTAACTTCTTCTCGAAAACCTTAGGAGGATAATTCTTGATGTTCTTCCTTCCAGGCTTGATTTTAATTTTGTGCGACTCCCACCCTAAATAATATGTGTCATCTTTGCAATACACCTTTGACACTTTATGCCATGCCTTCCAAAAAGCACATTAGTGTCATCCATGTCAATCGCATGACAAGTAATCTCTTCTTTATAAAATTTTCCCATAGAGACAGGAACTTTACAAACCTCTGTTACTTGTGCATATTCATCCTCTCCAAATGGAATCCAGTATGGATCACTCAGCTTCACTGTCGGCAATTGAAATAATCCACAATTTTGTTTGCTACAAAATTCTCTCGTAGACCACTGTCATTATTACAGAGCATACCTTGTCTTTGATGACACATGTAGTTCGGAAGTCGTCGTTAATCCGGCGTTGTGAATATCCAATGTTCCATGTTTCTTCTTTCTTCTTCTTTTTTTTTTTTGATTGATGAGGTTGTCCTAGGGCAAATCCCTTGGTATGTTCCTCTTCAACGAAACTTTCTTTGATAGATACTCTACGACCAGCGTTCGTTGAGGTTGGTGGTAGTGAACTTCTCCCTTGGATCGTCGTCTGCTAAGATAGCGGCGCGAAACCCGCTCTGATACCAAATGACGCGGGCGGAAGTAACCCTAGGTTACAAGCAATAAACCTAAAACAAAGATTCTGGAGTCCACCAGAGATAAAAGAGAAAACTCTCAATTTTGATTGATAATATGATAAAATCCAATTTCAACCTGGGTCCATTCTGTTTCTATTACCGTCCTAATTTATTTCCTACAGAGTACAGACTATTATCTGACAAATGGAGGTAACTAGCTGGTCAAAGCTTCCCATTTGTTATGTCTGTTATCATCATATCTTTGGGCATCTCCATCAGAATACTTATTTAAATTTTTTTTTTTTGAAATTTAACTAATTTTAAGCTAAGTTTGATATCCAACCAACTAGCTAAACAAAAGCTAAATTTAACTTTAGCTAAAAAAACCTAGCTATATTCAGCTAAAGAGGAGAAACAATTTAAGTAAAACTTAAATTTAACTTGGACTTTAGATATTCTGCTGGAGTATAAGAGCATCTTCAGCAATGCTAGCCATATTTAAGTTAAATTATAACCAAAATAGCTAAAAAGTCATTTTGACTATCCACTTTAGAAATAAGTTTGCACCAATGCTCTCTATTTTAGCTAGTTTTGAATTTATATTATCTTTTAAATGAAGATTAAATAGTTTAAATGTACTTAGAAGTTACATAAAATAACTCAAAATGAATGTTTTAAATTATAGAGAGTCTCATCTCGCTCTCTATATTTAGGAGCGAGATAACTAAAAGTTATAATGGTGAGCCACTTAGGAGTTTGGTGCAGCTGCTAAAATATATAAAAAGCTAAACACACTCTCCAAAATGGCTAAGAAGCCAAAATATAGAGTCTGCTAAAGATGCTAACTCAATAAGTAACTAGTTATATTCAAGTTTTAGTTACTTTTAGCTATGCAAAAGCAAACTTACTTCCAATTTTTAATTTTTTCTTTCAGTTTCAATATTTATCTATTTCATATGAGCAGCATTGACCTAGCGGTCTGTTAGGGTTTGAGAAACCTCTCGCGGCGGCTTCTCATATCTCCCTATTGTCAGTCAATGGTGGCCTTTAGGCTGCTTATTCTCCTTTTAGTTGTGTTGGGTAACGATGGTTTTGTGAGGGTACGTGTCGGGTTTTGGTGACATTGTGGCTACGGATGTGGGTATTGCAACCAGGGTCTGTGGCGCTGATCGGGTGTTGTGCTCGATGATAATCGAGATGTCTTTATTTGAAATGGGGTCTCGGTTGCTCGGATTGCAGAGTGGATAATAAAGGAGCTCGGAGATCTGAGCGCTGTCTTGCAATCCAAGGTGAGCGAGGTTACAGAGGCCAAACATGGAAGACGTCTCTGAGAAGATTCAGCCTTCCATCTCGGGTGGGCAATGGGACCAGATTGGGTGTGCTCGAATCTTGGGTGGATTTGACGGCGGCGAGCACTGCAGTGGTGATGGTATCGAATATGTCTTCCCTTGATATGGATGGTGCTGGTAGCTTGAACACTAGTAGGTGTTGCGGTAGTAGTGGTAGGTACGGCAACATTGGTGGTTGTTCAAGCGGTGGATGTGTCATTTGTGGCGGTGTTGATCCTGAGGCTTAGGAAAACAATACTGATGGTATGGTCAGCATAGTCGTTAGTGGTGGATGAAGGAGCTCGGAGACTTGAACACGGTCGTGGGCGATGGGACCAGATTGGGTGTGCCTGAATCTTAGGTGGATTTGACGACGGCGAGCATTGCAGTGGTGATGGTATCGAATATGTCTTCCCTTGATGTGGATGGTGCTGGTAGCTTGAACACTAGTAGGTGTTGTGGTAGTAGTGGTAGGTACGGCGACATTGGTGGTTGTTCAAGCGGTGGATGTGTCATTTGTGGTGGTGTTGATCCTGAGGCTTAGGAAAACAATATTGATGGTATGGTCAGCATAGTCGTTAGTGGTGGCTACGGGAGGGAGTAGTTGATTGCTAGGGTTTCTGCAACCTTGGACTATTGGACTCCATCTTGGATGATGGGCTTAGGCTGGACTGGACTGTTTTGGGTCTACAAGGCCCTTAAGGCCTTTTTCCTTATTTTATGTTATATTTTAGGTTTATTCATCATTCCCTCTTCTTTGAAGGAAGCTATGACTACTAGTAATATTTAATTTTAGTTTGGGTTGCAAAATCTAGTGCTCGGTTGAAACATATATTTAAACAGTTTTTGTTTTTAACCAAAGAAATTCATTCATAAAATGGGATCTACCCCAATTGTTTACAATTGTGCTTCAGTAACTCTAGAATTAGAGCTGGAGGTTGGGTCTGCCAAACACAGGCATTTCCCGCATCATAGACCGAGTTTGCTAGACAGTGAGCAACTCTATTACAAACCCTTGATGTATGCTTCACTACAATATCTCTCCTCTGATGAAGTTCTTGCCTCATGTCATCTAGTGGACCTTCTTAGTACTTAGGTTTTGTTAGAATAATGGTGCGTGGATTTCCTAAAAGGTGGGTGTACTCTAGATTGCGGAGTTTCTATTTGGCTAGAATAAGTTCTTTGTAAGTCCTAAATGACGACTCTTTATTGTAGACTCTATTGGGGTGTGTCGTTTAGTACTGCTTGCTATATTATAAAATTGGGTTGACCTCTTTCGTTTCAAAAAAGGTCCTTCATGAAGATGCTCTTAGGTACCATCCTAACCATTTTCATGAAGTTGCTGATCACAAAATTAGCTTTCTATAGAAAATTTGACAAATAGATCGAGGTTCTAGACTCCGAGTCAAACCTTCACATTATTATTCAAACTTTCACTTCAACTTGAAAAAAAATAAAAATAAATAAATAAAGGAAAAGAAAATGAGAAAAAAATTCAGTCACTACGTAAATTTTTCTTTTTTCCTTTTATCAAGATTTTATTTCCACAAATGTGAAAAAATCATTAATGTAAGCTATCTATGATGCCACATAACCCTATGAGTAAGAACCCTTCTCACTTGACTAACGCTGCCAGAGGCGTATCTTAGCCATTGAAGCACTTGAGGTTTCCCCAACACCCAGCGCTCATATGCTTGATTCTAGCGAAGCCCACCGTAACCGCGACAAAGGGGAGCACGCTTGCCCTTATACCATCATTTCGACAAACAATCATATGGATCTATTTTCTTTCATCAGGATCAAGCGAGCACTGATCACTATTTGGGCAAGATTGTCAGCTCAAGGGATCTAATATGGCTCTGGGATCCCGGTCCTAGATGGTGACTTCGCTGCTTCCTTGCAGCTATGTCATTGATGGTGATGGTAGTGGTGTGGGGCTGTGCACACGTGAGGTAGACGACGAAGGATCTGCTCTGTGTCGTGATGGTCTGCTAGAGTGGTGGTTGACTGCGGCACTTTTGAGTAGGGCTACGTCAGAGATGAAAAAGCGGTTAGTGCTGATGGCCGCACGGAGATGGCATGATTGGGTGCGAAACAAAAGCTGGGTGTCCTGATCAAATCTGGCTAAGGCTTTGGGCTGTTGTTGGGCCTAGATCTGAATCCATTCGATGGGCTGAACCTCTCTAGGGGGGTGGATTTGGGACCAGGAGTTGTGATGATGTTGTTTAATTCTCCTGTTTTCTTTTCGCTGGGGATGTTGGTTTTACTTTCCGGTAGACTGTTCTTTTCTACATTCTATAAAGAGTCTCAGTACATTCACGTTGTGAGTACCACAATTGCGTGTCTTGGCGAGCAATGCGTTTTAGGCTGGGATGAGTCTAGATTTGATTGGTTGGCCGATTTCTTGCATGCCCAGATTACATATTCTGATGGTTTGATATACAAATCTCAAGGTCGTGACAATAGTTATATTGTTGGGAATTATCTTGAGGAGGCTGAGGATTTATCTGCTAGTTTTCCTATAAGTGTTTCAGAGCAGTGTTCTATTGTACATGGACAAGTCATTGGTGTAGTACACCTTCTAATTTGTTTTATTTTAGCTCTAGGATTAAATCTTTCTTGGCCTTTATATACTCCCCATTGGGATGCCCTCTTGAGCGATTTCTATTGCTAGTTCAATGAAATTTCCTTTCCTCAAAAAAGATTTTATTTCCACACACCGATCGAGTCACTTACGCCTCTTTTCCTAGCTTCTCTCCTATTGTGGAACCCAAACCCTAACTGGAAATTACACATATATAAAACACAACAAAAATCGCCCAGGAGAAGGATATGTCAACACGATCTAGGTTGGAGGGGCCGGATGGATGAGATGGAAGAGGTAAAAATGGTGAGATGTGCGGTATGTGGTTGTTGAGATATGGAGCAAATTCATAAGATTAAGATGAAAAAATTTAGGTGCATGTGTAATCAGAACTTCCATTCGACAAAAAGAAGAAGAGAAAGTAAAAAGATTAAAAAAAAAAAAAAAAACAGTACTGTTAGGGTTAGGATTATAGTTTTAAGAGAATTTTTTAGATTACAAAACATGTGATGCGTAATATGGAGAGATTTAGAGCGACTACATTCTTTTAATAAAATTAGCTAATTACATCAATGCCTTATATAATGTGGATTTCTTAATTACTTAATTACTTAATTAAGTAATGTGGTTTAGCAGAATACCTTATATAATGTGGTAAAATTAATTTGTTAAAGAGTGAAATGGAGCAAACAACTAACTCGAGGCAGAGACGTAAAAGGGCAAATAGTTGGGGAAAAGAGGGACAAAATATCGCAACAGTAGTCAGTAGTGATTCTTGAAAAAGCTAGAAAGTGAAAGCACCCTGCAAAGTGCACAAGGATGTCAATAATGTTCATAAATAAGAAAAAGAAAAGGTCAAGGAATAGCAAAATGAAGCAAACAAAAAGACCAGAGATTGATAAATAAAAAATACTATAATTTAATTTTACCAGCTTCATGAATTAATAGGACAATAAATGTTGCATGATGACATTTCAATTGGATATGGAGTACTACTGCTAATTTAATGAAATCCAGAAATGAGTTTTTGTTTCTGAGTGACTAGTGCCTGACTGCCTGGTGGGTAGTCTCTGCTATTATAACAAATTGGTATATAATAGTTTCCAAAGATATGTATAAATAAATATGGAAGCAAAAAAGGGTTGGCTGGTGGTCGTTTTCACACTGAGGTGGAGTTTACTCCAAATATAAAATAAGAGCAAGCAAGCAATCACATAAGGTTTTTCTCCTCCTCCCCATCATCCTAGCTTGTTTGTTTGTTTGTTTTCACATTTCAGAGAGCGAGAAACAAACGTTGTTTTCAGGAAGAACAATGAAACAGAGAGCAGGCTACTCAATCTGAAAGAGTTAAAACTTAAAACGATCCAGATTACAAATACCAAGAAACCAAAACCCGAAGAATTAATGTTACATATCTGAGTCTGAGATTCAAAGATGGAGAACACCTGAAACTGTGAGTGTAAGAAATGAAGTGAACCAGAAGCGCACGTGGGGGTTTTAGAGTGACAAAAGAAAATCGGGGACCAGGTGAACCAACCCATGCTCAGTAAATAGGGTTGTGACCCTCCACAGTCCGCACTGATACACTTGCTATATAAACCAAACGAGTAACAACAGTAGTTTGCAGATGGGGATATAAATAATTGAGGAGATCGAATATATTAAATGAACCTCAATGATATTGTAAATTGGGTTGTTTAAGTAAGGGGTATCACTATCAATTTACATCAGTTATGATGTGTTGGTTTAGTCATGAGCTTTGTCTTTGAAGGAGGCTAGGAGGAGGGTTTTTGTATGATATATATTGCACTCAGTTGGGGTTAATGACTCTAGATTCCAGTACGTCTTATACTCCGGAATATCATAAAATTCTCGTTGAAATAAAGCAAATCTAAAACTTTATTAATCGTTTCAATGACTATTGCGCTGTGTAGTTGTATGTCTGCAATCTGTCTCATGTGAAGAAATCTAAATATCAATCATAATAGTAATGGTTTTCACTCGACGGGACTGCAAATTTCCGAGAATAATAATCAATTATAATAGCAACATAGTTAGAGCTTTGAAACTGTAGCAACAAATCAGCGAAATAAGTTTTGCAATGAGCATAATAACGGCCCTATTGTTCCTCCTACGGGAAGAAGATCGAACCTACACTTAGCCTTTCGGGGAATTTCCATCGAACATGCAATAGATGTCTGGGTAATCCGATCTTCAAAAGATCGAAATTAATTTCTAAAATTTTCGTTCATTTGGGTCGATCCAATTATCATCAGAGAATCGCCTTGATATACATACCTCATAATCACAATTTTAAACGGGGAATAATATTTTTTAAGAAAAAAAAAGGGAGAGAAAATTAGTGGAACCTATACTGCGGCAGTAGTAGTTGTAACAGCTGCAGGAGCAGCAGCAGTAGTAGATTGACCAGTTGGAGCACCGTCACCTCCGCCAGCGGCAGCTTCGCCGACTTGTTGAGCAGCACTACTGGAACCCACCGACACATTCCCGGCCACCGTAACGGTACTTGGCCGTTTCCGCTTCTTTTTCTCGTAGGGAATGCCCCTGGCCTTGGCCTGACCCTCCCTGACCTCCCTCAAGTAGATTCTCACCGCGCGTGCCCCGAACGGGTTCGACTCGGGCCGTCCGCCGTTCTCCTCGTAGGCCGCCCTCAGCCGTCCGATGAGCGCGTCGAGGCTACCCCACGCCTGCTTGAGTGGGCAGGCGCACGGCGCCGGAGGATTCGGATGACCGAAATATGGACACCCCGAATTGTGCACCTTAGTCTTCCCGAACTGATCGAGGTACTTGAGGAACTCGATCACGTGGGCCCCGCTGCACCGCGCCAACGTCAGTGGCGGCTTGTGGTTCTTCAGGTACTGCAGGAACGTGTTCCAGTCTCGCCGCTTCTGCGACTCGTAACGGCTCGGCGGAGCTGGAGATGACGAAGCCGAAGCCGAAGCCGAAGCTGTCGTTGTGGCGGACCCGGTTGCGGCGGGTGGAGCCTCGCCTCCGACGCTATGAGGGTCGGATGGTCCACCGGAAGCTGAATCCATCAAGAAGAACAGGGACTACACAATGATTCTGTTTTGTTTAGCAATTGGGTATGTATCTGTGGGCTAGCTAGCTCTCTAAGAATATAAGCTATTATATTTATATGTAGCTAGCTCTCTCTCCCTTCCTTCATGTGAAATGAGAATTGGGAGCTTCAGGGGGGAGGGTTGAGTTACTGTGGATTTTTCACGGGAAAAGTTCTTAGAGTTTTTTGTTTTTGTTTTGTGTTTGAGAAATAGAAGGTTTTAGAGAGAGAAAGCTAAGAAATGGGTTTTAGGGAGAGAGAGAGGGAAGAAAGAGGGGAGCGTTTGGTGATGGGACGTGAAAAGTATGGATGAATGAATATGATGAATGAGACTCTCACTCTCATCTAATAAAATGAAAGAGAGAGAGAGAGAGAGAGAGAGAGAGAGAGGGAGGGAGTGAAGGGGAGGGTTTGTGTAGTGAGATCGAGGGGTATAGATAGAAGGAGATGAAGAAGGAAGGTGGTATTCACAAATATTTTCACATGGTGGCCCCAATGGAAGTGACATATTTACTATTCAACTCCCTAATCCCTATCTGCAGTAGCAATCCATTACCCTGGTTTTACCACTTTCCATTTATACTCACCATAGGGCGCTTATATACTAAACTACAGTACTACACCTCATTTTAACTTTTACTTTTATTTTTTTTACCGCACAAAAGAAAAAATTAATTATTATGTTTGTTCATGCAGCTTAATTCTGGAGCTAAGATTAATAGTTAACGGGCATTAAGAGTAAAATTTGGACAACGTTATTTGTCGCACCGTTAATGATTTTTTTTTTTGCACTAATTCGCTGTTTTTATCAGACTTGCAATTTTGCAAATAAAACTATCATAATGATGTTTTTTTTATTCGTACTACTACTTGAAGCCTCACTACAAACGTCAACAACATCCTTTTTGTATTTCTTTGTAGGTGGTATGGTTTGATTCTTAATTTTTCCTATGTGCTCACTTGAAAAATTCTTGACACTAATGATTTACCTTTCATAAGTTTGACAAAGCCGTTAAGCATTCGTGACGGTGAGGGAGGAAGGAGTGAATCAATAGTTGAGATGTGCCAAATTGACAATTATCATACTTATTATATTGCTAACTTTTTACAAACTATGTATGACTCTAATGTATTATATATGTATGTATTTTTAATTGCACAAGTTTTGTGTACTTGTTTATTAACTAAAAAATACATTTTTTTTTGTTTTATAAGTTCGAAGAACCTATCAAATAGTACGTATGTATAAACTAATACAAGATTACACATAAACAATGACCTTTTAAAATGTATGGTTAGAAACGTCATACCAATTTATAAAATGAAATAATATATAGTTACCATCATGAATATAACATTTCCCCCTCTATTATGGTTAGGGGGAAAAAAGCCAATGTAATGTAGTAAAGCTCAACATACTCACATAAAATAATGCTAGTGTGACAATGTCACCAAAAAATAGAAAATCTGAATCATTATTAATATGTCCAAATATATATGATTGCGTGTTTGCAACATCCAAGTTTGGTGCGTGTGATTACTGCACTGGCTTGAAGTGGATGGCAATGAATTGGAGTCTCAGTAAGGTCAATCATTCAGGCCATTTAAGGACAGAAATGGAAAACCCACTAATTAAAAGTAGATTATGATGATATGGTTGCCCCATTAATTAGAAGTGCTAGCTTAATCTTTGCTTCACACATCTGCTTCCAGTCTTCCACACATTATCTTGTACCCGGGAATATAAATGTGTTAACAGTGCCAAGATTAATGGTTAATAGTGCAGAGATCAAGAGGAAATTGGTGACTAAATTGAAAAGGGATTATGATGACCATTTTTATTTATCAAAAAAATTGATTTAATTCTAGAAGCTTAACTTACACTATTAGATGCAATCTGGATGAACTTAGTTTCTTATTAAGTAGTACTGTTTTCACGGTCACTATGGTCTCACATGAGTGTCTTGACATGTATTGTAAGTATATTGTATGTTATGTTACAAGTTATTTATTTTTGACACGGTTGGAAATGGGTATGAGGTTTTATATAAAATCTCGATCTTAATATATATAGTTCTATGTCTCACAATTCAATAAATAACTCTTTACTTTTATGATGATGTAAAATTTTACAAACTAAAATTTAAGTCATATCTTTTCAGCGTGTATAATTAATCAAATAGTTGTTTTTATGATATATTGAAACTTTCAATTATAGGAGGGTGGAGGGTTACAACAAAATGATAAAGTAATTTGGGGTTTACATCCAAAACTAATTGGCAATGGATGAAGTGGTCCAAACTCTTATAAACTCATAGGTAATGTCATATTTTTCCCATGTGGGATTAATATATTTTTAACACGTCCCTACACGTGTGGCGAATTTTCAAGCCATACACGTTGATAACTTTTGTTGACGTGGAGCTCGTGTGGCCGTAAGGTATGCACACGTAAGTAATCCGATCTGATGTCAAGATAAAGTAATCTGGGTTACACATCCAAAACCAATTGGCAATGGATGGAGTGGCCCAAACCCTTATAAACCCATAAGTAAAGTCTCATTTTTCCCATGTGAGATGAATATATTCTCAACACAAAACATCATCAATTAACTTCCACAATTCCATGTTCTTCATGGTAATGTCTTTGGAGTGGTGGTCGTCTTTTTTTTTTTTTTTTAAGGGTAAAGCAGAGTGGTCATTGTATTACAGCGCATGAATAACCCTGCGAAAGGTATCCATGCCAGATTAGGGAAGCGTTGCTTCAGTATTAACGTGCCTAACACAAAACACCTGCTAAATTACTTGACAGAGTTGACTTGATAAAATGACACTTAACTTCAACCTAATCCTTGACCTCTATGTTCCCCTCAGATATAGCAACTGATGGATCACTGTGACTACTCCCCCATTAAATCTCCTTGAATTTTCAGGAGAAATAATTGAGTGTGCTGTGCTGAGTCGAGTACTGTACGTATCTCTCTGGTCATTACTTAAATGAGAAAGAATCAATTTCGAATCGAGAGGTGCATGTATGACTTGTGTAAGTCGTATCACTCATTATAATTACTTGCAGGTTCCAAACATGTATTCATTGCTCGGTGCCCACAATGTTAAGAGGTACATCTCATGCATGGATTACCCTCTGGATACTAGAATTTACTCGATCACCAGTTATTTATTTATCTATTTATACTATTATTAATATAAGAAAGCTTACTTTTTAAAATTAAAAAATTTGACGAATATAACCCTCTAATATTAAAAAACTATAGAAATTGAAATAACCAACAGGGATAATAATGTCAATTTAACAAAAAAAAATTCCTCAAAATAAAATAAATAGTAACTATTAGTGTAGAAAACTGCTTTAGTTAATAAACTATCGACTTCCTTATTACCATAAAACCAAAACACCCACACACATAGGGTGTGGCACATGCTAGTACAAAAATTATTTGAGCCGGACTCATGGACTGCTGATCTGGTGGATCCGACACTGCATTTCGGGGGGCTCACACCCTTGATTATAGGCCGCGCACTCACAATTTTGCACTTCGTTTCATCAACGTATGATTAATTGTTAATCACATGCATAATGATTGAAGTTTTGCTGATTCTTTAATTCATGATTTTTTTTTATGGTAATGTTTCTCAACATTTTTTCATCAATCCAAAGAACAAAGCTTAATTTCTTCAAAAAAAAAAACTTAATTGTGAATGAAATATTACTATATTGATTAAATTCAAAAGTTCGGACAATAGTTGATACCTCTAAGGTTTGATGTAAAACTAACAGGCAACACAATAAAAAAGACTCGTGAATCTAAGAATTACGTTTTAGAGACACATCACAGGGTAACCAACCAAAAATTAAGTCCAATATCCTTAGGAGACAAATTTCGTGATTGAAACCAACCAATTTTTGTGAAAACTTGTTACACTACATGAAGTATATATTTGCTACTAGAAAGAATATGTAAGGATAGATAAACTATATTGCGTTGCTTTTTCAATTCAGCGAAAAGAGAATGACAACTTTTTCCCAAGGAATATTGACATCAATATTATTGAAGATCAACGTCAGTTTAATTGAGAGGAATGTAAATAAATAAATTTGCTCTCTAAATCTTTTCTTTAAAGGAAATGATCATTACATTAATAAATAATAATGAATCAAAGCCGACAGCCATAATAGCCTATACACTAAACAAAACTCATTAAGTAACTCGGCAATAATTGTACAACACTCATTACAAAAATACTGACGCTCACGTACATAAAATTCCTTTCTAGGTTTCCCATGAAAAAGCGGAGAGAGAGAGAACTCTGAGATCCTTCCACTCGTTCAACGGCAATCTGCCAACAGTGCTAGCACTTGCCTTGCTGATGATGAGTTGCTACCGGAAGGGAATGGTTTTCTATTGCCCTCACTTTTGGGATCACAGTGCTTGGGGTTTGATCAGGGCTGGTCCTGAGATTCTGAGGGCCCGAGGCGAGAAATTAAAATGTGGCCTCCTACAACACACACACACACAAATAACTAAACAAAATAATGTGTCTTGAATAAAACTATAAAAGTAAAAATAAAAAAACAAAAGTATATGAATTGAATGATTGGACGAATAATTGAATATCTATGTAGAGATTTTTTTTTGCTAGGCTTGCTGCACAAAAAAGCTTGGGCATGATCTTATTAGTGGCCATGATAAGTCAGAAAAATCCAATGTATGAGTTATTAACTTATTTCATTAGAAATGAAAAAAAAGAAATGAAAAGTAGGTAGCAAGAATCGAACCTAGGCTGCTATGACATGGACTTGTTGCAGCACCGCTGGAGTAACACAATGGAACATATTTAAAACAGAAAAAATAATATATATAATAAGTTTAATGAATGTACATAATCCATGGAGGCCTCCGGAATCCGGTGGCCTGAGACTGCTGCCTCAGGTAGCAGCCCTCAGGGCTAGCCCTGGGTTTGATAATGAGTGGGCGGTGCTGTTCAGGTTCGATACTCCTCTGTGGTTTGGGCAGTCGCGGACACCGCTTCATGGGCCAACGTCGGCAGCGCGGTTTAGGGGTCATCATTTGGCCCCTTCGGCCCTAAACCCGCCCGCCAGGCCCATAGGGCCGAAGCCCTACCCGGCCCTTGCATTAGGGCGGGCCGGCCCGACCCTTTCTCAAATAGGGTAGGGTAAGGGCCATGCAATTGAAACCCCGCCCTGCCCTTCGGCCCTACCCGTTTGAGCCCGTTAGGGCCAAGCCCGGCCCGACCCTCTAGGCCCGCCCGTTTAAGCCCTAATATTTTCTACTTTTAAAATAAATTTCTTTTTTTTCTATAGCATACAACTTATCTCTTTTTTGGTATGGATTTCTACATTTCTTTGTTAGATTTCCTTTAGTTTATTTTTTTTTAAATAAAAATTAATTTAGAGATTTAGAGAGATAGTTAATTAAATATAACCTCATTAACTAATATTTATAAATGTTATAACTTATAACTTATAAGTTAATCTCAATATATATATATATTAAATATGATCAACAAAAAATAATGAGTCTTATATTGCCTATATGACCATGGAAACACATTTTAAGGAAAAAAGAATAATGTATTTATTTTTGTGAAACAAATTAAAGCCCTTTTAGGCCCATTTCGACCCTATTTGGCCCTATTAATTTGGAAGGCTGGCCCGACCCGGCCCTTTTGGCCCTAGTGACTCGGGCTTTTCGGGCGGGTAAGGGTTAGTATATTTAAGCCTCGGCCCAACCCTACCCGGCCCTAAATTTTGTTGACTTTGACTAGGCCAGACCCGGCCCTACCCTAAGCCCTAAAATTTAGGGTAGGGCCGGCCCTAGCCCGGCCCATGATGACCCCTAGCGCGGTTTGGTCTTGACTTGGTGGCGGCGATGGCGTTTTTTTTTAGAATCTATTGGAGGCTTGGGGTGCGGAGCGATCCAAATTCAACAGTATTTGGGTGTGGCTAGTACGTTTAGGGGTTGGTGGTGTCTTCCAATTAGCAGCGTCGCAGTGGTGATGGTGTCTTTTAAGCTTGATGGCTGTTGAGTTGGCCAGATGTACGCTCCGGTGTGCGTGCGTTTGTTTGCTCAGAGGGGTGGAAGCTGAAATTGGGTCGGGCCAGTCACATTAGGTCTTGGAGCTGTTTTCTTCTTGGGTCGGCTGGGCTGCATGTACTAGTTTTTGGTGGATCTAGTGGGTTTTGGCCCAATCTAGTTTTTTAGTTATTTGCCTGCAAATGGATTTGGGTCTTTGTCGGCTTACTTCTTAGTTTTTTATGTTGTACATCAATTGATGCCTCTAGGCGACTAGATTTACTTTGAAGGAGAGTTAGGTTGTGAGGGTTTTGGTCTTTTTGTTTTCTTATTTTGTTTGCAATGAGGGTTTACCGATCAAATTGTTTTGGCGGCTTGTATCATCTATGACTTCGATATAATACAACAATTGATGTAATGTGCCTTTTTTTTTTTTTTAGAATCACGTAATGTGCCTTTAAGCCATGAATAAGTAATGAAATTATATTTTCTAAAAAAAAAAAAATTACTGACAATCATAAGTTAATTATTCCGGTAAGTAAAAAAATCAAACAAAATAAAATGAACAAGTACTACACTAGCTAGTGTGCTAATTAGAATGAAACATGTAAAATAATTTCGTGTGACTTACATTTCAAAAGGCAGATTCTCCATGAGAAATTAAGAAGGAAAAAAGAAATAAAAAGGCAGAACAAGATCTACAAAATCTGATCCAAATATGATACTTGTGCATTTTTGGTTTAATCCGTGAATTGGAAGAGAGGGGTTTCAACGTTCAGAGCATCATTCAATTAATCTATTTATACCCCATTAATTCAACCCATGACTGATGACCCCATTAACCAAAAAGAGAGGGTGATCGATATATGCATAGTCTTTTAGGAGACCAATTTGACTGGAGATTCTTGAAGTGGGATTACAAGTTGTGATAATTGTGATTCTAATTCTCATTAGCTTAATCTTAAGAAAGGTGGTGGGTATTATTTATGGATGACCCCCGTGACACATTGTCCAGAATCATATCAAACGCAATTTGATTTATTTTAGCTTTTCACATAATTTTTTTATTACTTCTTTTTTTATCAAAGATGTAGAGCATTAATTTGTTGGCTTTGTGTCTATAAAAGCATTAAATCTTTCCGTTAAGTTGTTGAAGACCATATGGAATTAGAAAATGGTATACCTGATTCCTAACTCAATACTTTTTTACTAATTCTCTTGAATAAGAACAAAAACTAAGATCGAGGTCATGAGTTCGAGTCACCATGATATTAGTGAAATCCTTTGATCAACTTTAAAAAAAAGATAAAAATAAATAAATAAATAAAAACAAAAGCTAGTTTGATCATCTACTTTGGAAATTCTTTCATGCACCGATGATGCAAGTGACCCAACACTTATAAAATTATCTAAATCCTTGATTATAATCAACATTTTTTTTCAATAAAGAAAAAGTAGTGTATTTAATGCAATATAGTTGTCCGTTCATGTCGGTGCAAGTGCACGTCAGTACTCTGAATTCTCTCCCAAAACTCTCCCTTCAATTATTGAATTTCGGGTTAACTTTCTAAGTTTTATCTGGTTAACTTCTATTTTCATTATATATATATATATATATATATATTTGTGCATGTTAATAAAGGCAGTGAAAGTCGTCGGCTTTACTCCCCAATGGCAACATAGTAGGAAAACTGTTCGTATGGTAATTATGTTATGTTGTAATCGAGTTACATTTCGAGTTATCTTTTCGTTATGTCACCACTATGTCAAAACAAATAGAGTAACTAGTAGAGCACTCTTTGCTATTTGGTGCCTGGTTGAATACAATTATTCAGTAGAGACTCGTGTTATTATTACATCGAAAATGTTCACCTGGTCAGTTGCTGACCAAGAAAATAATGCTCAACCACCCTTGGATTTACATCCAAGGGCAGAGAGAATTATTATTAAATTGAAGTGTTTTGTTTTCCACCATTGGATGTAAATCTAAGGGTTGTTGAGCATAAATTCTTTGGTCAGTAACTGACCAGGTGAACACCACTGATTATTACATAACGTTCTCTATATGCTTATTGTAATTAAGAGTTTAAGCTCAATGTTCCCCCGGCCCTTTGTATTTGACTGTTTCATTAATCAAGACTTAAGGGCAGCTACACCAACCCTTTATTTAAAAAATAAAAAATAAACGCAGTGAAAGTCATCTATTGAAATTATTTGCCTTATTCTAAGGGGAGTGAAATTTACACTCCCCAAATTGTAAACCACACTCCCACCTTCTAAATTTTATATTTTTACAAATCTTTCCCATTCTGCCCTCTCTCTCTCTCTCTCTCTCTCTTGAACTTCTCTTTCCATTTGCATGTTTTCCATAGACTCGAATCTCAATCTCTAATTCTACCTCTAAATGAAATGGATTCTTTTTGGGTCTGACAACAAAATGGAATATGATCAAAACCCAGAATTATTGAGCAAAACAGTCGAACATTGATAGACATGAATTTGGGTATTTTGGGTATGAAGCTGACGATTGTATTAGCTAACAAATTTTGCTTTTGGAGATGGTTGTTTGGCAAGAGAAGGTGGTAGAATTGGAGGTGTCAGATCCATCTTTGCCAAGAAGGCGATTTGACAGATACGTAATCCAATTGTGTCTTTCTTTTTATATTTTCAAATTTCAATTTCAAGCAAAGTACAATTCTCCAAGAGGGCCGATTTGCTAGCTATACATATGGAGACCTCCAATTGTACGTATATGTCATCGACCTATCTTTGCAGAGCCACCTCCCTCTTGGCAAGGGAAGCCACCAAGTGCGCGGCGGCATTCGCTCTACGGGGAATCTAGTCCCAACGAGTTTCAACAAAAAGAAGAGCCCAGGTCAGGCAGTTTTCTTGTGAAAGAATTCTTACCGAAATTCAATTCCTACAAATTAGTAGACTTGATCAAATCCTCAGTGAGACTTCCGTGTAGGAAATTTGACCCAAAAGAAAGCTTTTCTAGCTGTGGAAGTGAGCATATTGCGTCGAAAGGAAGAAACTCACAAAGGTTTTGTTGAGAAAGATTGATTTCTAACCATTTGAGTTGCAGACAATCCCAGTAAACTTGCATGTGGGAGTTTCTTAATTCCAACAACTAAACAGAGATGAAACTGAAAGGGGAATCTATCCCCAACGGCATTACCTTTCATCTGATCTCTTTTAGTAGAGGGAAATCTAGGTGAAAGTTAACCAAGTAGAAATGATCTTGGGTAATATTGGAAAATCATATGCCACAAACATAAGAATAATATTTAAAAATAAAAAGGGAGTGTGGTTTACAATTTGAAAAGTGCAAATTTCACTCCCTTATTCTAATACTCATTCTAAGTTAAAGTTTAAAAAATATTGACCACTGCGAAACAAAGGGCTTATATAATTTTAATTCATTATATTTCATAATATTCTCCCTTGCACTCCAAAATGATACCTGTATTCACCATTATTGGGACTTACTAACATGTAGTGTGAATGACTGAGTTGGTTCTTTGGTTTATTTAAGTTAGATCATGTTGCATAGAGTTATATACTTATGGACAAAATACTGTTTACTCCATATACTTATAGGAAGTCGATGTTTCAGTTCCTGACATTTCAATTTTACCTAAAAAGTCCTTAAACTCTCCAATTTCAACCAATTGGTCATTGCCGTCTATTCCCCATCAAAATCTCCTTTAAATTGCTGACGTGGCGTTTTTTACACGTTGAAATGTAATACCTCCTCAAATCTGCCCACATATCAACACCTTCTCTCACACTCCTTTCCCCATTCTCATCATGCACTCATAAAACCAGGCTTGACAAAAAAAACCTCTCTCTCTCTCTCTCTAAAACCCTCAAGACCATGGAGAACAGCTCACCTACATCGGCGGTGAGACCAAGATCCTCACCGTTGAATGCACCATTATGTTCCCCGCCCTTGTCGCCAAGATTTCTACCCTCTCCAACAGCAACGCATGTCATTCAAGTACTGGCTCCCAGGGGAAGACCTCGACACCTTGATCTCCGTCACCAACAACGACAACCTCGAGCACATAATGCACGAATACGATCGCCTCTACTAGGCTTCCGCCAGGCCCGCCAGGATAACTGTTTCTCTTCCCGGTCAATCGCAGCGATAGTTTCAGGTCTGACAGGTCATTGCGCCTCCGCCGGAGTATCAAGTCAGATCAGGCCTCAGCCACGACCGGGTCATCGGGTCAGATATGGTAGTGAGCCCAGTGGAGTTCCAGAAGCAACTGCAAAACTTGCAGAGGCTGCAATTTGGAGATCAAACTGATCATCAATACCGAAAAAAGAGTGATAACAACCTCATTGGAGCAGGAGGAGGAAGCTAGGGTGTCGCCGCCGATGATTACTACATGCAGAAGCTGCCGGAAAGCTTCTTCCAGTGACGATGCCTCAGCAGATTTCGGCTCTGAAAAATTACTTGCTGAAGAAGCATGTAACGAGAGTCGGACTCCCAGGGACGGTGACAGGAGCACATGAGTATCTACCGCCATAGCCACTGAAGTACGTGGCGACGTACGCCGAATCGGCACTGTATACTCAGGTGGCATATGATAGCGTAATGGGTATTGAAAATTTTGGAGGAGGTGGTGGGGCAGAAGCGTCGGCGAGAGGAATGAGGGTTGTGATGGTAGTGGTGGGTGGTCGTTGACAATGGTTAAGGGAAGAGAGAGAGAGAGAGAGAGAGATAGAGAGAGAGTTGGAAGAAGAGGTAAAATATATATATATATATATATATATATATATATAATAGTGAGGAAAAAAATAAATATAAAAGAAAAAAAAAGTGAGGGTACAATAGACATTTCAGCATGTAAAAAATGCCACGTCAGCAATTTAAATGAGATTTTGATGGGGAATGGAATGCAAGGACCAATTAGTTGAAATTGAGGAATTTAGAGACTTTTTAGGTGAAATTAAAATGTCAGAAACTGAAACATCAACTCCCTATAAATATAGGGAGTAAACAATATTTTGTCCTATACTTATATATGCAATTTTAATGGCGTGTCACAATTTAGGTTTACAACCCACTTGGTTGTGCAATGGTACTACTACTTAGAGACATGCAACAATACTGTGGATAAAGTATGTATTCGTATTACTATATTTAAGAGGAATAATGTTACGCCCCATATTTAGATTTACCTGTTACCGTTTATTTAGACGGTAAACATTTAAAATCTTTACTTTTTTACTTTCATTTTGAACTTTTAGGAGCTCTAAATGTTGACTTTTTCTATGATTCACTTTGTGAAAAACTTCCTTTTGCAAAGTTGTAGAGTCTGACCGAGTCCGTGGACGCGCGACATGCAAAAATTAGAGTTCGTATGAAGAAATTACGGTATGAAAAGTAGAAATTACTATTTCAAGAAACCTATTATTGATACGCTAAAAGCAAACGCATAATTTAACCCTTAAATGTCATCGTTAGTACACGGTAAATAGGGATCGTTCTAATCGGGGGATTGAGGGTACATCTGTCATTGTAAAACAATTAAAGAATTAATACAAATATAAAATATAATATTTACAAAAATAAATCAAAGGATAAATACAAAGTAAAGAAATAAGAGGGGTTTTAACATTAGGGTTTCAAAAATTAAAATAAACAAAATAAAGAAAATGTAAAAATACATGTACAAGAATGAAACGTACGAAACAAAGATCAAAACCAATTCCATATAATCAAATTAGATTCAAACCCTATAATTGATCATCTAAGTCATGAGAAAGAAGTTGATCATGTGAAACATTCGACGCAAATGATTTCTCATATTTTACTTTCCTTTACTAATTAACCTAAGTGAAAGCACTTAGATCAATCCTATTAAACATGCAATCAAAGTCTAGAAAGCTAACTAATCAAAACATGTTCAACGCAAGAAGCATAGAGAAAGGTTATCAACTTAAGTGCACAACCTAGTATGAATAAGTTCACCTATTTGCAATCCTCTTCAATTGAATTCGACCTTTGTCCAAAGCCTTTACTACTTGTGATTTAGGTTCACAAAACTATTAGGTGAATCGTTTACCTAAATCTAGCACCAATTACATGCAAATTCTATAAGTGTCGACCCAAATAAGATAAACATATAAAAGTTTTCTATCAAGCAAATTCAATCAAACAAACTCACATAAGCAATTTAGAATCAGAATTATGGAATTTCAAAATCTTTATTCAAACATAGAAATTAGGCTTAAACTTTTCCCCAAACGTTATTGTTAACTAGAAACAAATTCATACGAAATCAAACAAGGAAATCAAAAGATTACAAGGAAAAAAAATGAATTACACCGTGAATGAAGATGGATATGGAGAGCTTGAAACGTTCGGATCTTGAATCTTGGAAGCAAGTCTTCAAGGTGGATGATGGAGGCTAGGTCTTCACGGCTCCTTCTTCTTCTTCTCCTTGCTTGAAGACGCAGAACTTGCAACTAGAGAATGGAGAGAGGGAGACAGCTTTGACGTTATGGGATTTTTCTGAATGAGAATGTGTGTTCAAAACGTCTAGCATAGGGGGGTTTATATAAGGGGGCGGCCAAGCTTCATGATCCTTCTTTTAATTTCCCAAGGAATTAATCTGATAATACCACACAGCTTCGACCAATCACGTAGCGCCACGTCAGCTCTGTTGTGTCATCCAACCAATCAAAAAGCTCCAAAATAAATCCCTAATATATTGTTGCCGAATTTTCAAGGATTATTTCTGATTTTATTCATAAAATTTGGCCCAAATATCTAGGCATGAACCTAGACAATGTATCTGGATGCATTTTGGACATTTTCTCTCTTAAATCTCTTCATGGATTTATCCTTAATGTCCTCCCCTTGATTTTCACATTAATATTGCAGATTTTAATTCCTTAATTTCGGCCAACATATCTTGAGGAAATTGAGGAACGAATCTGGACTTGTTTTAAGCCTTATATTGTTGCACACACTTCACCCTTCCTTGAAATTCTCCCTTGATATTCTCCAACGTAATCTTTTTTATCATCCTTTGATTTTCACGTTGTCTTTCTGATCTTTTCTTGATAATTCACGGCAATTAAGGATTTATTCTCAAAAATCCCTCTTTGATGTCACAAAACCCTAAATCCAATGGGCTTCCTCCATTTGCTGAAAATCTAAATTAATCCATAAGATTCTTGGGCCTCCATGTGTCATCTTCAAGACATAAGGTCTCCTAGTGCCTCCAGGAATCTTCTCCCAACGCCCTCTAGATTTTCTTTCTCTTTTTGAGCTCATTTAAGCTTGTTTGCTCCATAGGACCTGAAAATAGAAACTATTACTAAAAACAGAAAATTCCTAAAAATAGTAACTTTCCTAAATAAAAATAATTCATTTAAGGAAATAACTAAGTAAATATGAGGAAATAACACTTAAAACGTCGCATTAAAATGCTCCTATTAACTATAAATAGCAATTTCATCCTACTATTTCTGGAAAGTTTCCATTTCCGTCAGAATATCCTATTCCCAATTCTTTTGACACAGACCTGTATTGCAGCCCGACCCAAAACCGAGATCCGAAGGGTTCTCTGCCTTCAGACCTTCTTTGGCCACGCCACTGGTGTCGTTCAACCTGCCTTCTCCTCCTTTACAGACTCATGATCATGGTTCGAGCTACCCAGCCATGAGGAGAGAGAATCGAAGCAAAATTCATCTCGGTGTTGCGCTGTAGCAAAGGTTCGATCTCCATTTTTCAGCCACCTCCGGCAACACCACCTCCTGAGTTTTGAAGCCCATGTTCTACTGATCATCCCAATACAAGCCTTATAGCATGAATCGATTGGAGTTGAGAGAATCGAACGATTGAATTTTTTGGGTGTTTAAGCTTTCGAAGCTAATTCCGGCCGATCTCGATCAAATTGACCTTAGCTGTAGAACGACATGTAGAGCGAGCTCGAGGAGGAATCAACGGATGGCTGTCAGAGACATAATTCTATGAGTGGACATTTGCTTTTAAATGAATTGTACATGCAATACTATTATTTTCATATTGAGATTTGATATATTGATTTTACGATTTATTGATTTCCATAAATTGTTGATTTATCCGAATTCCATGAAATCATGTTTTCACCAATTTATTGAAGATTAACGAAATTGATATTAAATTTTCTTTTCGAAAACTTTCATTAATTATCGAGTTATTTAAATTTCGACTTATTGAGATTTTCTTTCAGAAAGATGATGAATAATTGAAATTTTTATGAATCATGTTTGAGTATGGATAATTTATGGAGATTTTATAGATTATTGAGTTATTGAGAATTTATTTTCGGAAAAGGGATGAGTTAAGGAAATTATATGAGAATTAATGAGTTCATATTATGTATTTGAGGAGGTTAATCTCATTGTTAGAGCATACATGCATTACCTGGTTGACAGTATCCTCAATAATATATTCTGGTTGGTAGTACCTTCCAGATGACATGAGATGGTTAGTCGGCAATACCCTCTAGCCATCACCTCATAGTATTCCGGTCGGCAATACCCTCTGATGAGTCACCGAATAGGCAGTACCCTCCAAATGACATGAGATGGTTAGTTGGGAGTACTCTCTAACCATCGCCTCCTTGTATTCCAATCGGCAGTACCCTTCGATGCATCACCTAGTGGGCAGTACCCTCCAGGTGGCATGAGATGAATAGTCAGTGGTACCCTCTAATAATCGCTTATTTGAGATATCAGTATGTATTTGAGATATTTCATCATGTGAGGTTTCGAAATGGTTTTGAGATGCACGTATTTTATGTGATGAACTTACAATATGATTTGAGATAGTAGTACCACATAATGATTAAAAGTATTTTCACGAGACCTTAATGTGACAGTTTGAAATAATTTTTCGTGAGATACTTATATTAGTTTATGAGATTATTTGTATTGGTGATGTGATTTGAAACTATCTTATCGTATCTGCATTGCATGCTCGGTTTTTAAGAGATAAAATTGGGAAAGCATTAAATTTTATTTTATTTTCTTAAAATTATTTATTTTTCATCCACTCAATCTAAAAAAATTTCTAAATATTTTTCCCTGGGCTTTCGGTTTTTCGTGCCCAAGCTGCAGATTAGTTAAGGTCGGGCATGTATATGAGTCGAGACATAGCTAATATCCACCACTTCCATCTTCGTTGCAGGTTACTATTTAACTTTTTTTTTTTTTTTTATAGTAAAAACACAAACCAGTTTCCATTAATTAGGGTAAATGGTTACAATCAAAGTCTAAAGCATCCATTATATAGTCTGGAGCTTGACCTATCCATACCTGATTGGTATTAGATTCAAAAGCTAAGGCAGCTAGCCTATGTGCTACCATATTAGCTGTTCTAGGAGCACTACCATATTAGGAGCAAATAAAAAGAGTATATCTTTCACATCGGTTTAATTCTTAAATTGCTCTGATTACCAGATTATTGAATTGTATTGTAAAGTTAAGCATTTGAAATTTAAATTTAGCTATTGCAATCTTTGGGTTAAAATCTTATTTACAGGTCTGATTTTTGGGTAGTCCATCTTAGGGGTAATTTTACCAATTTTTTTGGTAAAATTTCTCCTAAGGTGGACTTTGGAGGGCCACTACGGATTTCAGGGTGAAATATGGGGCAAGTTCTGTCAAATAATTTATATATAGCTTTTTAAGTTTATAAACGAATTCCCCCAACGCATTCTTCAATATCAACTCATAGGTTTCTTGTGATATTCCTTCATACTCCTTTTAACACTCTGACCTTTTAAAATATTTTTTGGCAACTAGATTACCGTCTCAGGATTATCAAGAAGTAGAATGCTTGCACTTTTGTATTTGTTCCTAATCATGACTAATATAACCTTCTACATCCAAATGACTACGTCTTAATTAAGGGAAAAAAAATTGGTCATAAACTCATGATCACTGATCATATTATCATATATATCAAAATACTTGCAGCATTTATTTATCTTTCATTAAAGAGCATGCATGAAATGGGTGTTGAGAATATATACATCCCACATGGAAAAAATAGGACATTGCTTATGAGTTTATAAGGGTATGAGCCACTCTATCCATTACCAATTGGTTTTGGATGTGAATCTCAGAATACTTTATCAATGAGAACGAGGGCGTCGTGTGAAAACTGTAAAAAGATTTTTCTGCTTTATTAATTTTTTTTGAATGATAATGTAGAGGAAGATGAATATTGAAGAGGTTGGATGGGAGAATCAAACACTTGCTGCTTTAGCTATGAATAAGGGATGAGTTTCACACTACCAAAGCCAATTAATCTCAAAAAAAAAAAAAAAAAAAAAAAGCCAATTGATCTCATGAGATTCCAGTCAATTAATTAGTTTGAAACTATCTTTTTGGGTGGTGCTATTCACACACAATTTTTTTCTATTCACACACCCCTTCTAATTTTTTATTACTTTAATTCAATTTTTTTTATAAATTACCCTAACTACCCTCCCCTATAAATATGTTTCTTTTTCTTTTTTCTTTTTTCTATTTGGCAATTCAATTATGAATCAAACATGATTATAAAATAAATCAATTTTTTTTACCTATAAATGAAGGAAAAATAATACATTTATTAAGTGAAATGACCTGTATTATTAGACAAAGAATATACTTCCCAGGTCTTCACCCAACTGAATCCAAAGTGTAAAGTTTGTCCTCATACTTTGCAAAGTACGAAACTCAATGTTTGTTTGTTTTTAACTCTTAATTCAGGTACATCATCCTCAAATAAAATTTAAAAAAAATGGAATCAGCATTTTATCCACTTCAGCGGTTTAGCCACAAGATTCCACATTGCAGTTGATGATGTACACAAAATTTGGAGACGCTCTACATAATATTAAATGCAATGAGTTGCAATCTTCATGTGGAGACAAAATTATGTTCTACTAGCATAATATAGTAGAATAAATCATGTTTATAATCAAAAGGCCATCATTATTAGGCTGTCGTAAAGTTCTATAGTTGCTCAATAGATTCAAATAAACCAAATAATTTCAGTTAGAATCTTACTAGCAGGAATAATAGATTCAAAGAAGCTTGAATGATCATTGAACTCATATTTTTTTTTCATGTCTCCATTGCAAATCAAATGTAAAATTTTCTCAAAAGATGTGTCTAAAGTTTCTTGTTCTACCATGATTAAACTTCAAAACATCATATTAGAGAGATAGAATGACTATGCTCGAGAAGTTTTTGATGAAAAAGAAAATAGGGAATCGAAAATAGTTTTGAAGTCTTCTGTGTCTACGGAAAATAAAGGCTTAGGATTTGAGGATGATTGACTTGCCAAATAGAAAAAAGAAACTTAATTATAAAGAAGGGTAGTTAGGGTAATTTTTAAAAGAAAATTGAATTAAAGTAATAGAAAAATATAGGGGGTGTGTGAATAGGGAAAAAGGGTGTGTGAATAGCACCACCCTTTTTTTTTTGTCTTTTTATTACAATAAGCTTGTAAGATAAAAGTTATGAAATTCCACTCACCATCGTATTAACCAACAGAATTTTTAACACTTGCTCTTAAAATGGCCAATTATTATTCTTGCTTTTTTTTTTTTTGAATCAAGTAATTCATTCATCTCAAGCCAGAATGACACGGATACATACCTTCCCTTACCAAACTCAAGGGCAAGTTTAGAACGTGGTATACTAACACCACTCATTAGACAACCAGTGCACACTTATTAAGAGCGAGCCTATAAAACTATGAGAATAAACATAGTACATAGACACACCCCAAAACATAAAGAATAATATGACGATTAGCTGAGGCAATCCTCCTGGATCCCAAATGTGAAAACCCATGGAGTTATAACTCATTAGTTTGGTCCATGAAGGAGCCCAAGGCCTGACAACATTCATAGGTGTCCACATTGCAGGAGCAGTCCAATTCCAAAATTCAATTGCTGCAGCCCTAGGGCCCAGAATAGTCCAAGACTAGTTAGGGTACCAAAATGAGCTAGGCAACAAAACCGGTTTGGGCCTCCATCGTGAATGGCGCCACCCAATTTCTTTGGACACCCCCTCAGGAGAGGGCAGCCCCACATCCTTGCCTACCATAATCTCTGCTGCCACCAGGACCACGTCCGCAGTTGGTTTCTGACTGCCAATTGCGCCGCTCCAAATACAGTCAATCTTTTCGCCGACTTCCATTCTAAATCACCCACCATTGCATGAATTCGATGAGCCACAACTCTCCCTGCCTCCGCAGCCACAGAGAGTGACACTAAGCTTTTTTTCGTCAATCCTGCATATCGGAGAGCTCTGCTCACCGCCATACGGCCAATTTGATGCATGATGCTACCCATACCCTCATATCGGATCCTTTTCCTCTGCTTCCATCCCATATCAAAGACAATCCGGATCCACCATTTCTTCGCTGATCTGCGATTGTCAGAAGCCATCAAAGGCCCCCTCTGTGGTTGCATCCAACCTGATTCCCACCTCGATAGCCACCTTGAGAGGCCGGCAACAGTGACCTAGTTATCCGCTTGGAGTTCGGCCCGGTGCGATGCATTGAAGGGGAAGATTGATGAATCTTTTGTTGCAGAGAGACATTAGATTAGTGTGCTAAGGTAGCGAAGGGCAGATGATGATTATCTACTTAGTGCTGGCGTATGCCAGTGATGGAGTCCCAGGCCATGGCAGCTAGGGTTTGCAAGCCATCGAAACCCCTACAGAGAGAGCGAGAGTTTGAGAGCCATAAATCTTTGAGAGAGGAGATTATTCTTGCATTTATAGACATGTACTAGTAAAAAAGTCATTTTAGGATTAACCACCGCCATTCTAAGCTCATCATATCAATTACGAATAATGAATTATCTCATAATTTAAAGTTTTAAACCATTCATTTTTAGGTTCCCCACTCCTATATAAAAATAAATAAATGTGAAGCATTTTCACAATTTAGTTGTGATCAAACAAATAATTCGAGTGTTTTTAGAAATGACATTGACAATAATCAAATGGCTAAAAGGTAAAGAAAACAAGAGATGCACACACATAGTCAAGCAGAGCCCTAGGGTTTTCTAGCAGTGTGGCAGCGGCGCGGTAGTCTTCACCGGCGAGCTCTCGTTGTAAGCTGCATGTTACAGATCTTAGTGTCTGTTATGTTGGGACAAAGGGTTAGAAAGATCTGGCTATACTAGTATCTCAGCCGTATCTTGGTGGCCGGATTTGGTGCTGTCGGATTGAGGTAGATCAACGGCTTTTCCTGGGAGGCAGATCGACTAGGTATGTCGGGCTGCTACTGGTTGATCTCTATGCCGTCGTGGTGTTGGAAGAGTGACGGCGGGTTAGTGGGTTAGATTTGGAAGGCTTCAATCTCTCTATTTCCGACAAGTCGAGCAGCTTGGGGTGCAGGGGAGCAGCGGCTCTTGGGTTGCAGATTTCTGGTTTTTGGCTTGTGTTGATTGCGATTGGTAGTGGACAGCTTTGGGGTCACCATGATCGAGCTTGATACTAATCGAGGTCGGCCGCCGAAGATGGTGGTAGCGGAGGTGGCAGGTTGACAGCAATGGCATACGTCTCAAGCTAGCCTCGTTGCCTAGGTTTGGTGCTCTTGGTGTGGGCCTAGGCCATTTGGTCTTAGTCTTCCTTGGGCTCATTTGAGTAGGTCTAATTCTATTCAGAATTGGGCAAGTTTGGAGGGTGCCTAGACACCCTATTTCATTACTTAGTGTTTTGGGCTGGCCTTGGCCCGAGAGTTGGATTGCCTTGGGTGAGGTTGGGCCTTCCTTTATGGTCTCTAAAGTGCTAGTCGTAATTCAAATCATGGTTATACTGAATTGGTAATTATCTTGAGTTGAACTGGAGGAAGCGGCTTATGGATGAGGAATTGACTCCTATTTGTTTGCAAGGAAGTAGCTTTCTTTTCGTAGCATAATTGCGTGCCTAGCGGATGGAGGGTTAGAAGATAATTTTTCCTCAGAAGACACAAAGTTGTTTTTTGTTTATGGGTTCGCTTCAATAGCGGGTTCAACTAGACTTGTAATGAGTTTGCAGTACTTAGATAGGAACTTGTTGTTCTGTTTTTAAGTGTCTGTAGATTCTGAGTTTTTGACTGGTTATCTAATGCAATTAACCTTTACTCCTAAAAATAAAATGGCTAAAAGGTTTAATTTCGATTTAATATTCTAACAGTTAGTTAGCTCGTAGGCTTGTAGGTTCATTTTTTATAAAAATGATTAACCCCGCATAGTGAAACTAATTAATTCCCTCTAAAGCACTCTTCTATGATTGATCACCATTGAAGGACTTCCAACATGAAATATTTTTCATTTTCTTTTGTTTCATAGGCACCGGCGGATCCACATAGTTGATGTGTGTGTGTGTGTGTGGGGGGGGGGGGGGGGGGGGGGGGGGCTTAAGCCCGCCCTAAAGTTTTGAAGAAAAAACATTTTCTATATATAGTATCATTAAAATGTTGTTGTCTTGATGTTGAAGCCCACTCGAAAATAATTAGGGACCAGTATCCAGTCTCCTCTTCGTCCATGCCATTACTCATTAGAAATTGAGCCCTCGTTTTCTTATTCTCTCAGGTTTCTCACTCTCGTTTCTATAGCCTATCAGTCACTGTTTGTTCTCTTTTAAATACTCTCGCCTCCCACCAGCCGTCGACGTCAATACATCCTTCTTACATTTGTACATAGTTGTATCGGAAAAAAAAAAAATTGGGCTTCGCCCAAAAAAAAAAAACACTTGAATATGTAGCCCACCCCATTTTCGAATCCTAAATCTGCCACTGTTCATAAGGCATTCCCACTCAATTCAAGTAATTAACATATAAATGTAGGTACTCATCTTAAGATAACTTGCAACCTAGGACTAGGGCACCACCACTTTTATACGTACGGGCATCACACAGTGGAATCGCACATACATATATTTGTATATCTAGGAATTAAAATTAAACGATTGTTAGTAATTTATGATTAACAAAGAGTAGCGTAGGGGATTAGAAAATGGTGGTTAATTATAACTTAAATCGTGTGGTCTATGCAATCTCTTGGCAAAGAAAAAGATCATTTAGTTTATTGCAAATGAAATAGCTAGTATCCAATGCCTTCTCTCCTACGGACATTTTAAGTTCTTAGACCCTAAACTTGAGACAAGACTATGTCGATTTCGAAACCCCACAATTTCCTTTTTCTAGTATTCAAATACAAATACAACGTGTGTGTGTTTACTCAATGGTCGAAGATTGTCCCACCAGAAACGATTCCTCTTAATCGTTCATCATCTTAAGCAATCAAAGATGACTACGAAAATGATACCTCCTTTTGTAGATGGCAGGATATCCATATGCCTAACCCAAAGTTATCCAATCTCAATCTTTCTCATTCACTCACCAAAGAAAGCGGATAAGACAAATGACTTTGATAATTGTTATGAGATTTACGGATATAACACCACAAACGATTCTTATTGGTTGTTGATGGAAGTAGAGTTCTTGATAAATTTCGCTTACATCAAGTCATTTAATAACTTACACATATATCGACCACTGGTCAATGAAAAATTTCTTCACGTATGTGTCATTCACTCATTCATCACCCTAAAAGGGCGAAGAAGAACAATTTCATGATTGTTATTATATTATTGTACTAGCTAAACACATGTGTTAGGCTAGGATAGGTTAGGGTATAAGTGATATAATCAAAAGGAATTATATATATATATATACAGCCGTTCTCCACTGCGGGCGTCCGCAGTTTTTCGATCCGTACGGATTTCCAGTTTTGACCCACTTTTCGATCATATTTTCACATGTTAACCGTTCAGTTTTTAGGTCCTAATGTATAGATCACCTATGCAAAATTTCAGCCAAATTGGTGATCGCTAAGGCATCCAAAACTGCAATTTACATCAATGTATACGAACAGTTCCGGTTCGACAGATTCGGTTCGTTCGTGTAAATTGCAGTTTTGGATGCCTTAACGATCACCAAATTGGCTGAAATTTTGCAGAGATGATCGATACATTAGGACCTAAAAACTGAACGGTTAAGATGTGAAAATGTGATCGGTAAGTGGATCAAATATGGAAATCCGTAAGTTTTGGCTTAGGTGCGGATATCCGCACCTGAGAATGATTCTATATATATATATATATATATATATATATAGAATCATTCTCAGGTGCGGATATCCGCACCTAAGAAAAAAAGTGCGGATTTCTATTTTTTCCCCACTTTCCGATCACATTTTCACATCTTAGCCGTTCAGGTTTTAGGTTCTAATGTATAGATCATCTCTACAAAATTTCAGCCAAATTGGTGATCGTTAAGGCATCCAAAACTGCAATTTACACGAACGGACCGAATCTGCCGAACCGGAACCGTTCGTGTACATTGTTGTAAATTGCTGTTTTGGATGCCTTAACGATCACCAATTTGGCTGAAATTTTGTAGAGGTGATATATACATTAGGACCTAAAAACTGAACGGTTAAGATGTGAAAATATGATCGGAAAGTGGGTCAAAACTGGAAATCCGCACCAATGAAAAACTGCGGACGTCCGCAGTGGAGAAGGCCTGTATATATATATATAAAAGTCATTAAGACATGAACGATTGTCAGTTACTTACTTTCTACGTGGATATTTCTGGTGTCGGTTGTTTAGGCTTCACTTTAGCATTTGTTGTTGTTTTTTTAGTCATCGGAAAAACGATTGTCAGTTGTTCATGTAAGTATTTCATGATAAAATCTGCATGCTAAAATAGTTACAGACGTACATCAATGATGCTAATCAATGGAAACTCATTTCATCTTATGGATTCAACAAAAATAATTAATGTCATGAGGTGTTTATGAGCTTAAGAAAAGAAACACACACCTTATAATTACCGTGTTAAGCACCAACCCATCAATTACATGAACTTATAAACATCTAAAGAGTTAGTTATATATGATCACTTCAATACAAGGCATGTTTATCTACATACACACTTCATGAATTCTATTATTCACACAAATAAAAAAAAATTTAAAAAAAAATTTATTCACACAAAAAGTAACAGATTTTTAAGTATATAAATTTGAAATTTTCTTATTGGACAAGTGAGTTAGGAAGTTATCCATCCAATCAAGTCAAGATTGAGATTTGTTGAACAGGAAATCAATAATTGAACACGGAAAAGGATAAAATTTTCTAATATCGATGAAAGGTCAAAATCATCATAGATTTACATATAAATTTAAGGAATCAAATTTGCTCACCATTTTTATTTTGTGGTGATATCACCATCCAATTAAAATTTGTCATGTCATGTAAAATTAATTTAATACTTAAATTTTTTTTTTAATAAAACATCATGATTAACTGTAATTATGTTTTATAACATATGACAGTCATGACAGTTTTGTATTGAGTGGTGGTATCATCATCAAAGTATTGGTGGTGACTGGTGAGCAAATTTGAATCCTAAATTTAATGGATAAAATAATATGTATAATTCTAAAGTGAATAAGAGATGGAAATTGTAGACCATAATTAAGACCGATTGAGCTAAACATTAGGGAAACCAAACTTTAGAAAATATTAAATAACATAAGTTCTATTTCATTCATTATTCAAGCAAAATATATGTATCATTGGTGGTGTATAATCTTTATTGAAAGCGTTGCTGTTTATTTAGGCATATTTTATAAATTATATATTTCTACATGTAGTACAAATGTCATTGTATTATTTATACCTCCCACCCACCATTCATGCTTGGTGTTTCCATTCTCATGTAGGGTCTATTTTCTTATGATGTTGACCTACAAGCCATGAGAACTATTATATGACTAATTGCATAAACCCAAAAACCAAAAAGAGATAAAAAGAAACTAGAAAAAACTTAGCCTGTATAGTTATTATCACATAACCCATCCAGAATGGTCAAAAGGTTTCCTTAAATTTCAATCAAATGATGAAGGCATATGACATAAAATGTTAGAAATAAGTGATGTTAAAAGCAAAACCATATAGGAAGACATATAAAAAAAAAAAAAAAAATTCCACATTAGCGGGTATTTAAAGTTTGAATACCATTTCCTTTCAAAAAAAAAAGTTTGAATACCATGTTTTTGGAATAATTTTCATGTTACTCATTCTCATCTAGCAAGGTAGTTTATCAATGAATAGACTATTGATCAAAAAATTGAATGTACTTATTGTAATACTACAAAATCATACTACACACTGAAATGAAAAGATTGCAAAAGAAAAAAAGTTAAGAAAGTTTTGAGTTTCAATTTGAAGTCATCATCATACTAGAGCATCGAAATTCCAACATCTCAACAATTATTGCTATAAAAAGTCAATAATTACTACATAGTTATCAATAAACAAGCATTTTCGGATGGACACAAAAGATATTAGCACTCCTTAAGGGCTCTATAGAAGTAACAACATACTAATTGGAAAACGATGGGTCTATTCTTATCATCCTTTGTGTAAAGGGTTTGGTGTCACAATTTAGTTTGCTAAACTTGTGTAGGAATCAAAGTTAAGGGTACAATTTCTTTCATGAGTGCGTATATCTGATGGGCCTAACTTTTTTCGTTTGTCTCCTCCTTTCTTGACTATGAATAAAAGCAGACTCTAATGTCACCCCACTCGTTCACTTCCGTACATTATAAGGTACTTTTAAAGGAGTTTCTGGGCCTTTGTTTTCTTTCTCCCAAGTCTTAGTAATAAAATTCCAAAAAGAAAAAAGAAAAAGGGGGCATTCCGAGAATTGAACTCGGGACCTCTCGCACCCTAAGCGAGAATCATACCACTAGACCAAATGCCCTTGTTGGTCCTGTAGTAAATTTAAAGGATTAAATTGCAAAAAAGTTGAGACATACGATATATTCCATTTCCCCTTTCACCTGGTCTAAAAGAGCCCACATAGTGTGATAATGGAGATCATATTGGTCGGAATATAGGCCGATAAGTCTCCAGTTCTCCACCTTGTGTTTTATGACAGGTAAGGGGTCAAGCTACCTGCTTCTGTCTGATTGTTTAGCGGCAAGCCGGCAACTCTCCGAGCTTCTCTCCTAATCAGATTCCAGGTGTTAGGATGTCCCCAATGGGGTGGCTAGGGTGGGAAGTGCGCAAGAATTTAAGTTTTACAGAAGCTGTAATCTTGTTGAAAAATTTTAAGTAACAACGGAGCCCGGTATCAGAGATCAGCAGACTCTCCCAACACTCCAAATCTCAGCAGAATCAAATATGAAAAATACTCTGCTTGATATGATTGGTGTCAGATTGCTTTAAAGAATGGAATTTAACCACTGTACAATATCTCGAGAATGTTAATCACAAGAAACAACAGAAAGTGCTATACGGAGGTCATTTGAGGTTCCACATATGTACATTCTATATGTTTCTAGTTCATCTTGATAAGCATTTGGAGTACGGGCAGCATAGTGATTTCCGCTCACTTTATCACGCTTGGAAAAGATGATCTCTCTCAAGACGGGTTCATGGCCGTTGAGAAGATTGCCCAAGCTCAAAACTTTTCGCCATGACTGGTTAGCAGTGGGAGGCGTAAACATATTTGACACCACCGGTCTTTCATTCATCGTTACTATTTGCTGCTTCTCAAACTCCTGCAAAGATAACATGGCTCAAATGTGAAATGTCTGATAAAACAATGAAGAGGAAATTTGGATCCCTCCAGAAGTTTAAGCTGCTTAACTAACACCCTTGAGGCATGAATAATATTATTTGTTTGACTTCTGCTTAATAAGGATGGTTCATGAATACAGGCAGCGTACCTTTGGAGTATTGTCGCCTGAGGAGCTTGTTCCCATCCTTGGAAAATAAAAGTTGCAGCAGTCACGGAATATTGCTTCAGAGAGGCGTGGGGCATGCAAGAACTTGCGATGAAGAGAAGCTGCAATAGTGAGTAGCTTCTCAACATGTTCAAAAACACCACACAGCCGTTTTATGTCTTCAATAGTGTCAGTGTCAGCAGATAGCCGATTTGCTGGAATGGAAACCAAAAGTGTAAGTTACAATACCAACTTACAGTTATCTGTATATATATACTTATCTCACATATATTAGTTTCATTTTCTTTGAAAATTCAGACTAGCTAACCTTGCAAAGGCCTCAATGCAGATGTCATAGTAAGGTAAAGTTGATCGAGTTTGGTTGTCATCTGCTTCAAGCCTCCAAAATGAGTCTGATTCAAAGTATCTGCTGCCGCGCTGAAGGCAGTACATATCATTTGCTCGAGCAACTGATGTGGTCGTAAGGTTTCCAGGTAATGAAGACTCTATGAAACTCAATCAAAGAAAAGCATTAAGGAGGGTTTGGGAAAAACCGTAACGACCCAGGAATGCAAGTCAAGCTAACTAAATGATTGGTTAAAAGAACCCTTTTTCCTATTTAAAAGCACGCACCACATATAACTGTTATAATCTTGGGAAGTAAAGTGAAGTACCTTTTCTCCCTCTCTATTTGGATCCATTAGCGGCTTCTGCTCAGAAGCTGGCAAAGCAGGTGCGTCATTCCAAATCTTTCGCCACAAATTCCCACTCTCAGACATTCTCTTTGACAGCCGCCCTCGAGGGGGCCAGTCATCTTTTGAAACCTCTGTTGCAGGATTATTGGATGATCCGCTCTCTTTTGTAACATCACTCTCCCAATCTCCAGGAGAATGCCAGCGAATAAAATCTTCAAAAACAGCGTCTGGATTTGCTGCTTTGAATGCTGACATGTCTAATTCAAATTTTACAGCACGTAAGTGATAGCATCTGGCTAATGATACCCACTATTGTTTTTATAATCATTGTGTAACTCTAATTGGTAAAGAAAAACGAGCATTTAAAGCTTATTACCTGAAGCTAAGATCTCTCTCTCCAAAAAAGCAGAAAAGTTCTGCGATAGATAATTAATAAGATTATTACAGGCAATACTCAATAGTAACATAACAATTATTCAACTAGTGAAAGAAATTTGCTAAGCACATCATGGAAGTATCATGGTAATTAAGGATGAATTGGAAAGTTATTGCCGAATAATGGTAGGACTAATAATTAAGGGCTAAGGGCTGCCCTACACCTCAGGTTAGATAAACCCCATAAATCATTTAATTTCCCCATCTCCTGGAAATTACAATAAGCTAAAAGAATAAAATATTCGAAAACTTCAAACCACTTGAAAGCCAAATAAAGAAATTCCCTAAACCCAGAATGGCACAAAACCCCTTATCCCCGGTCTCAGTTCACTTTCATTGTAATGCATGTGATAGATTGGCATGGACAGGGTAAGAAAACTTAACTGGCAGAACTACCATATTAATAAAAAGAGCCTTGTGAGAATCCAAGTGAAATAGAAGTAATCTCTATATCTTACAAGTGAGTCACCAAAGGCTTCCACGGCCTGGAGCCGTTCTTCATGCATGTCTTCTGTCATGAGTGGTGCCTCCTATAGTGATGAAGTAGAAAAACATAAACTTTCAAAATCTTCAGACCTCCGAGAGCATAAAATATGATATGGTTGCCAAATAGTGTTACACTAACCTGCGTGAATGGTGCATGCATTCTCTGTTTTGATTTCAGAAGCATCATACCTGCCTCACCAGCTGAACCCCTTCTGATACAATCTGAGGGTTTTAGATCAGCAGACACTGCAGCATGTTCAGGCCTAGCACCAAGACTTGATACACTCTGTTTAGAGTCTTGCAAATCATCTGGAATTGCAGGGCTGCAGCATGAGCAAAGTAAAGTGCACAAATAAGATGCAAACTTATCTCTCTTTGTAAATTGAAAATTCTCTTCCTTAGTCTCTACTGACTTTAAATTCCACACAAGTTAATCAAGGAGAACAAAGAAATTTGAAAAGTCTTACTCAATATAACACTAGACTTTCCCTTTGCTTTAACATAGATAAACCCTTAACATAGATAAACTATAAGCAACTTTAACTTAAATTCCAAAGCAACAGGCGAGGCAGCCTATTGCATAAATCATTAATCTAGTTACTCAAATGTGGCAAAATTTCTTGAATCATTGCACCACTTCGGTTCACATCACCTAATAGGATATCCAAGGGCACCAGTCTATAACACCACGCACAGGCTAATCCAAGTATCAACCTGTGCTTGGATTGGCCTGTGCTTGGTCAGTTAATGCCAGAATAACAACCTGCCAAATCTCTGCATCAGCTGAACTTGCTAGATACCTACCTCTCCATGACCAGAAAAATTAATCTTGAATTACAAAAGACCAATATTGTAACATGCTCGAGCACCTATCTCACTCTAAGCATGTGAAACAGTTAATGAACCATTAGGCATGAAACAATGGAGAAACTGGAGAAACTCGTGAGGATGGGTGATTGTTAAAAGTTACATCAACCCATTATTTCAGGAAAGTGATTCGTGCAGTCTCAGCACATAAATGAATGTATATATTTACACACACACAGATACACAGACAGAGACACAGTGACAAATTATCTGCTTGCGAACTGGTAAATTATGGAAAAAGGAATCAAGTTTGAAAAAAGAAAGATAATCCAAGCGAATTAGTTCGTATTATATGAAGAAACCAAGGAGATCTCACTTGCTTAGTTCACCTGTCTCGTTTCCCATCAAGGTTTTCACCAGGTGTTTGCGTAATACATGAGTCTTCTGACCCCTCATCCAGACCATCTTCCTGCATTTTCATTCAACTAAGAGGGTCATGCTAAAGTAAGAACGAGCAAGCATCATAAATAGAAAGCAAACAGAATGACCTAGTACGAAAAAATAAAACAAAGCACCGTTATGACCTCAATACTAGGAGATGAATGATCCATGCTTCCAACACAATCTTGAAATTCTTCATTCAATTGACGCTTCCTCTCGATGCATATAGCAAGCTGAACGAAAAGGAAATCAGATGAGATATGATTTTGGCTTTGTTTCTTCTGTGCTTTATTGGAATTACACATGATACACTGTCAAATTTGCACCATCTTAATATTAATATTCACATGTCAAGCAGAATATTTTTTTTTCCCAATATTTAACCACATGATGGTATAATTTTTGTGTTTATGTATATCTTGTAGATTGAGTAGGGACTGTGGTGCCGTGCAGCCAAAATCATAAGCCTAAACCTGTGTTCATATGGGACAGATAAGCAAAGGTTTAAACCTTTTCTAACCCAATTCTTAACAACTGCGTCGAAAAGAATTTCACCATACTCCTGTGTGATATGTACAGATAATTACCATATGAAGTTTCTGGTAAATCACACAAGTGGACAGATCAATTGAACCAAAGGCTGGCATTAAGGGCAATGGCTGTGACTCTTCCCAACACCACCGAACTTCTCGAACAAACTCTATCCAGATAACAGAAATAGCTGAACGAATATAAACAAAACCCAACAGATTGTCATAATTAGGAACTCTCCTAGAAAATGAATCCAGAAGCTGAATGCCGTACACTAGGTTTTACTGCCCGAATAATATAAATGTATTCTTAAAATACCACGTATATTGCAGTTTCCAAACCAAAGAGAATGCAGACAAAACTGTGCAAAAAGGGATTCCAGAGGTGCGGCCTTTATTCGAGAAGTCTTGTGCTCACCAGAGGCAAAACTGGGGAATTGTGCACCTGGAATTTAACACCATGGAATTTTAATTTAACGTGTTGTTTAGTTAACTACATGAACATGTAAGTGCAGGAACGGACAGTACCATCATGAAAGAGTTCCTTGAGCACACGATCAATAACTGTAGGAGGAGGTATAACCATGGAGGAGTTCAAATTATCAGAACCTGGGTTTTCAACTACCAAAAAAAAATAAAAATATTGAGCATATCAAACAATAGAAAATGACATCTCCAGCTCGCAAAACAAAGAATTGCAATTAAACAAAAAAGGTCCTGAGACCAAGTTGGTATGATGGGTAAATCAAACCTGACACGAAATCTTCCATAAACTGAGCCTCAAACGACTTGTTCAATGCATCAACCAAAAGGCACAGCTGGCTAGCAAATCCAATTCTGTTTCCTTTGGAAGAATCAATTCTGAAAGAAAGTAATTATCAGAAACCTTAAAAAGAGTTAAGCACACTACACAAGAATACCCGATGTTAGATGCTCCATATAATCCCCAATCAATATATAAATGACATACTAGCACTTTGCAGATGCACTTCACTGGATATTGCTTCCAAAGACCAAGTTCAAATTTACATAAATTTCAAGTGTACAATTACAAAGTAGCTAGAAACTAGTTCTCTTGTCATATTGGGGTATACAGTAGAGAAGAGAGACAGAATCAAGATCCCGTAAATGTTCACAATTTACATCGATAAAAGCCATCACAATGACACAAACACTCCGGCATAGCTTGTACTTAACAAAATTGTATTAAATGACAGCTGTATAAAGTAAATACTCACAAAGTTGAAGACATATTAGGAGATAATATCCATTTTTGGGCCTCATGGGGTGAAGAATTTTCCAGTTCAGCCATCTCCAGGGAGCTCTCAACCACCTTTTCAGACCACAAGGCAACCAACTCAAATCCTGTATGGAGACAATACATAATCAGACAAAATGAAATAACAGTCCATTTGGATGAGGGGATTCCAAATAATGGAGTTGGATTTCAACAATAAGCTTCCACTGGTTAGAGAACCCATGAAAGTACCAAACACAATGTATTTGAAATGACTATTTTGAGTGAGTAATTGACATCCTTGTATTCTTCCATTTCTTACCACATAAATACAAACATTTAGGTACCTCTTAACATTGAATATAAGCAATCTACAACCATTTATCTGAAACCCCTATATTTGAAAATTATGACCAAATGGAATCCCACATGTCCTTCACATTCAACAAGCATAAAGCCAGATGAATATAAAGAAGTTTGTCATTAACAACAAAATAGGGTCACTTATTAGGACTGCATAGAAAGAATAAGTGCATCAGGAAATAAAGAGAACATCTTGTCCACATTGAGTTATCTAGTATACCCAAGTATATATTGTGCAAAACAGAAATGACATGACTGGAAAAACCTCAGTACACAAGCAATAAAATTAACAACAGAATTTACGATTACCTTTTACAGGGTCTTCAGCAGAATACCACTCACTCCATGGACAATCATCATCCCATTGTGTTCTATTGTGCATGTCACCACCAAGATCGTCTCCAGATTCAGTAACATCAGCATCAGCTCTTTGTACATCATCGTCATCAGGCGGAAGGGATCTGTAGGTTAGCTTCATAGTAAAATGGACTTTGAAGAGATGCATGGAAAAGTCCAATGTGGAGTAGGCCTTCAGAATCAAATGACAATATATTAGAACTTGGCAAAAAGAGAAACCAAATGTAATCTTAAAGAAAATACAGTTTTAGGTAACTGCAAATTCCAGAGCTAAAAACTTGGGCGTGCGAATATGATGTAATCACAGGGCTCATAGCAAATAACTAGAATGAGATAGGTAAACCAACGGCATACAAAAAAAAAAATTAAATAAATAAAAAAAAAATAATAATAACTGATCCATAATGAAGGAAACCAACATAGGCATTTGCACTTGCAAAAAGGAAAAAGAAAAAAGGTTGCTTCTCACAAGGCGAACTTAAATATAACACCTTGCATAAAGGAATATAAAAAATAATAACAAAAAAATTGTTCTTTCCAACCTACCTATTAGATTATTATATGAAACAGAGCAGGAAATGAACAAGAGGCACAACATGGAGAAATTAGTACAGCATAACATTATATCCGCCAAGCAAAGTGGTGATTGCAAGCTCAACAAAATAGAGAAACAACCAATGTAAAGCAGTAGATAATATAAAAACCAAAGAAAATGGTATAGAGGTGGTAAAACTTACAAATTTAGAAACAAACAACTCGTATAATCCTTCCAAATGCATAAGTTTTACTGGAACCTGGCTACCAATATGATCAGCCTCAAATCTTCTAGTGAAAACTGTTCCCATATTCTGAATGCCAATGTAAGCTTTCCTAGCAGGAACATGCACCGGGACAAATGCGGGCCACAAACTGCATACCCAAGTTTTAAATGATTTCATGAGTCACTGTGCTTTATTCACATAAAATTATCCAACAGCATGATAATAGATTAATGAACTTTAGTCTACTAATTGTAAAGGGACAGCATGTTCATAGTGATCTAACACCAGACTACAATTGATCAGGATATGTAAAAGAATTCAAAGTTACAAGAGTAGAGTTTCAACTTTCAACTAAGCATCCCACCCACCTTGAACAATTTGATAAAGCAATTGCAACTGCACTTAAAAGCTTGCTAGCCTCAGGCGCGTCAAGAACCACTCCGCTGGCACTTTGTGGAGCAATTACCTGAAGGATTATGCTCATCAAATTTTACATACAAAAATATCAGTAAAGAACATAAAGGGGGAAATATGTAAGGTTAAAACAAACCAAAAAATCTTTGACCCCAAAGCACAACTGCAAATCATGCAATCTGGGATCCCAATCCATAACTTTACCTGTGCATCCAGGATAAAAAAGATATTAGCCTACCATCCTAGTATTGTGATGAAAACCAAAAGAAATTCTTTAGTACCGTCATTTTTAGATCCAAAGTAGTATTCCATGCAGTAACTTTTCACTGCAAACTTCAACTCATATTTAACCTTATAAAACTCCTCTGAAACCCCCCTTGCATCCTTTTTCTACAACCAAAGAATACATAAAACAATCAAATAATCGCAAAAAAGCTTCTTCCCTCAACATGATCAAACACAATATAATTTCACCATAATGCCAACGGCCACAAAAATCAAACTTGACAATGCAAAGTACCAATGACACTCAAATTACAAGTAATTATTGCTGTATGTTCCATTCACACAATACATTTGATAACAAAACCAAGCTTTTTAAGCATACCAACAGATTTTTCGGACCGTCGGCTATCCATTGCCTACAAACCGCCTCTATATCAGAAATGAACCTGTAAAACATCAAATATATGAACCAAAATTAGTTACATCAGTCAAAAATTTCAGAACAAGCACTGATAAAAAAATAAAATGAATTACTTTTCCCATGAAGAGGCGAGAGTGAAATCATCAAAATGCTCAACCTGCCAAAAAAAAAAAAAAAAAATTAACTTGAGTGTTCAGATTACGCTTATAAAGACTATTACTAATCGCTTTAAAATAAGAAAAAATTGAAATTAAAAAAAAGAATAGAAAATTGAAAGCAATGGAGTTGAAACCTCGTCGTCCTCCTCCTCCTGTTGAGCTTGGTGGTCTGCGGAAGATTCCATCTTGCTGGAAGAAGCCATTTATTTAAGTAACAGAAAAAATGTGAATCTCGGACTGTAGATACGGCGTCGTATAGGTTTGTATCTAGTTGACGACGACGATCGCTGAGATCGAGATCTGTGGGATTGAAGGAATACGATTAGGATCTGTAAAGTGCGGGAATTGCAGAGACTTACCGCTTCCCGCTGGGTTACGTTTTATGCAAATTGCACTTACCTTATCAAGCTTTTTGTTAATTCCTAAAACTCCCCCCAGTTAATCCGGATTTGCAATATGTCCCCTCCGACTTCACAAACATGTGTCCCGTCCCTTCATCAGGTCAGGTTCCAAGTTCTAATCCGAAATTTTTTATTTATACAGTTCCAGATATTCATAGTTTAGACAACCACAATAATCTATGTGGCCTTAATGAGGTAGCGATTGGCCCTTCAAAAAAAAAAGAAAAAAAGAGGTAGTTGGTTCATTTTTTTTCTGATTTGTTTCCTTATTATATAAACGTATTTATGCTGTATTGATCGGGAACACAAATGTAATTAGTCTCAGATCACACATTAATTATTCTAAATATTAGTCGCAAAGTGAAGAGTACTCTCATAATGTAACCTCATAAAAAATTTTAAAACACATTTTGATTATGACTTTTTATTCTCTAGCAGATAAGAAATCATTATTGTACAACATTATTGAAATTATTAACCCTATACTATTATCAAGAGAATAGGCTTTGTTAGCCAAAGTGAACGTGAAAAGACGACTAAATCCTCAGACCATAGATTATCTAAAAGTATATTTTAATAAATAGAGGATATAATCGTAATATAACCTAAATTTTTTTTAATTTATTTCCCCCTAAAATCTTTCTCTATAACTTCCCACTTCCACAACAAAAGAGGGAAAAAAAAATTCAAGAACTCCCCACGTTTTCTCCAATGATTATTTTGTTTTTGTTTTTTATTTTTTATTTTAAATTAAACCCACACACAGGTGTGTGTTTTGGTCTAATTTATTATACTAAAACTAATCTTACCGTCACGGAGAGAGATAAAGCAGGAATGCCCGTATTTATTCTCTTGGAATAAAATGATGTTTTTGACCAATTTTCTTTTACGTAGTTGGCTAATTATTTTATCAAAACATCTGTACTAAGTATCTTTGCTAACACAAAATTGGATCCAATAAAATGAAAGAAGCAAAAGTGTTACGTAGTTAAGAGTTAAGAGTAGTGAAACTCTGGAGTCGGTAAAGCTGTTAGATAAGTATTGTGATATACTTATTATATAAAACTCCAAAACGCTACAAAACACCCCAAAAAGCTCCGAACCGCAATGAATCTCCGAGGAACAGCCGAGACAGCAATGTCCAAAATCAACGATAAAACGCCAAAAACTCTCCAATCCAGTCCCGCAGAACAAGGGAAGACGAACTGACACAAACCGCGGGACAGGAGGTCCCACACCCACCACAACCGTCCGATCAAGTCCGTAACCATCGCGTTACGATGCTCCTCAACGCACCCAGCCCTAACCCTCCACCAAAGTTCTTTAACTAATTAATCACGCTCCCAAACTCAAAAGTAACAAACCCACAAGCGCACCACTCTCACTCTCTCTTTCTGTCAGAAAGTATGGAAGCTCAGAAATCTGAAAGCAACGACTCTCTCTCTGTAAATTTTGATAGATAGGGAAACTGGCCGAGTGAGCCGAGTCGAACCGCATTGAGCTCTACCTAGCTATGGCGGCAGCGTTGGAGTGCTGGTCGAGCCGGGCGAGTACGGACGAGGACATGGTGGAGCAGGCCGTGCTGATGAGGACGGAGGACAGATCCGAGGGGATGAAGTCGTCGGCGGCGGAGAGCTCGGCCATCGTCGCCGGAGTTAAAGAGTCGTCGGCGATGCAGAAGAAGCTGCAGAGGCTGAGCAGGAACGTGAGCGAGGCGATTGCCTCGCTCAAGAACTCGCTGAATCTTGACTCGGCCACTGACTCGCAAACGACGTCGTCTAAGATCGAGAGCTGTAGGAAGGTAGTGTGGGGAAGCGTGGTGAGGAACCTCACTCAGCTATATCCTGGTAGTCAGTTACCGGAAAAGCTCGTCTCCAATCTTCGCAAGCATTATGATTCTCTTCCCCTCAGGTTCGAAGCCTTTTTACTGAAAGATTGAATCGAGCTGAGTGGTTTGCTAATTGTTAGCAGTAAAGATTTTGGTTCCGAATTTAGGGTGCATTGCTTGTGTTGATTTACTGATTTCGGTTTTTTGTTGAACAGTTATGCGCAGGCGGGGTTTGAGATGAAAGAAGTGTTTCTTCATATAAAATTGATAGAGCAGGCAGCGGTGGACGACCACCCTGCAATGTTGATTCAAGAGGTGTCTGAACATGAAGGTCCGGGGTCTGTCTACAAGCTCACGTTTGCTTGTAACTCTTTGGTTTCGCGGCCGGTGATGTCGGATGCGCTTGAAACCGCATCCATTTGCTGCAAAAAGATACAGATCTTTGAGAAGAAGGGTTGTACTCTTGGCATTGTTCTACTTATGGTTCAAGCTGGGCAGGAGAAGTCGTTCAGAAACCGAGTTGAAATTGCGTTGAAATCAGCTGTAAAGAAGCCCAAACTCAACACAGTAAAGCTCCCATTTGGGCTGTGTGGGTGTCAGGAAGAAAGTACCAAGGGGAGAGATATGGGAGAGATGGAGGAAGACATTGGTGAACAAAATTATAGAAATGGGATTGAGATTTCGAGTCAAAAGATTCAGCTTCCGACACCCCTACCCACTACGTCAGTCCTTGTGTCTGTGGATGAATGGCAGACAATCCAATCTGGCGGAGATGAGATAGGGAAGTGGCTGTTGAACTCTGATAGTCTTGACTTTGTTGATCAGATTGGACCCAATACGTTTAAGGGAGTTTACAAGGGCAAAAGGGTTGGAATTGAGAAGCTAAAAGGGTGTGACAAGGGGAACTCTTATGACTTTGAGCTCCGAAGAGATCTCTTGGAGCTCATGACCTTTGGGAACAAGAATATTCTGCAATTTTATGGTGTTTGCATTGATGAGAATCATGGGTTGTGCGTTGTGACAAAGTTGATGGAAGGTGGATCCGTATATGACTTGATGCTTAAAAGCAAGAAGATTCAGACTAAGGATGTAATAAGGATTGCCGTTGATGTTGCAGAGGGGATCAAGTTCATGAATGATCATGGCGTTGCATATAGAGACCTCAACACACAGCGTATCTTGTTAGATCGAAATGGGAATGCTTGCTTAGGTGACATGGGTATAGTCTCTGCTTGCAAAGGTGTTGGTGAGGCAACGGAGTATGAAACTGATGGATACCGGTGGCTAGCTCCTGAGGTTTGTTCTGTTTCCTCAGTTACAGTTCAGTGAATTATTATAACTAGGACTCAGAAATGTTCCTGATATTTTCATTTTAGAAGTTAAGCTAGCTATTCAGACTACATCTTGCACAACCATGGTGATGGCGTCATTCCATGCATTTTGTGTTTCAGACCTGTTTAAGCTTAAAATGACTTCGTCAATGACCATAAACTTTTGTCTTGTCAATTTGCATCTTCAGGCCTCTGGGAACAATCCTTCTCCATTGGATACCCAAATTCCCCTTGGATTATTTTTCAAGGACTGATGCAATTGATCTATTTGCAGACAATATAGTTATATAGACATCATTTTGCCTTCTTTTCTATGATTAACTTCTGTTAGGTTTTTACCAGCATTCATAATAGAGTCAGTGTATCTACTTCAGCTTTTCTTGATCGGTCCATTATTACTTAAAGATACTTTATGTCATTTCTTCCCATGCAATTGTTTAAGCATGCCTAACATGTCATCATCATGATTGTAATTCCTGGTACTTTAATATAGTGTTTACCATTGTCTTTAGAACAATAAATTCCATTAAACACTATAACCTCTTCTATGCATTCCACTGAACAAAGCAGCTCAGCCGCAACCTTATACTACTGCTACTTTCAACAATATAGGGATGATGTGTGGAGCCCCCAGATGAAGCTTTTAAGTGTTTAGCATCATGATAGTTATAAAGTATTGTACCCTATCGGATCAAGTTTTCATGTCACTCTGTAAACACATGTTTTATCCAACTTTCATTAGCTTTTGGATAATCATTAGGTTCCAACCTCTAATTCCACTTGATGATGAAATGCAAATATCTTAAGTGTGGGTTGATTAGATTTGCTTTTGTTTATATAACTTAGGAGTTAGGACCACCTTTCTCCCTTTAGCTCCATTGATCAACTTGCTCTGCGATATCATAATACAGTTCTAATAATAAGGAAGTTAAGAGCTGTTCTTCCTTATAAATTACAGCTCACCTCTGATTTGAATTTATAGTGTTTGTTTCACTAAACCTTTGCCACATCTTTTTCTATGGTATATCCCACTAAAGTATTTACTGGTTTCTTTTACCTCTTTGGTTTTACACAGATCATTGCTGGTGATCCTGAATGTGTTAGTGAGACATGGATGAGTAATGTATATAGTTTCGGGATGGTGATTTGGGAGATGGTGACTGGTGAGGCAGCCTACTCCGCATGTTCACCGGTCCAAGCAGCAGTTGGGATAGCTGCCTGTGGCCTCAGACCTGAGATTCCAAAGGACTGTCCACAAATGCTGAGATCCTTGATGACCAAGTGCTGGAACAACTCCCCCTCAAAGCGTCCTCAGTTCTCTGAAATTCTTTCACTATTGCTGCGGACCAACAACAATGTTAGGTGAGGATCTGTATTCTCAATGGTATGTATGAGGACCGTAATTTATTAATGTTTAGTACTGCTGTAAAACTACCCCGAATTTTAGGGAGGAGTGAGTGCTTAATGTAGGTGCAAAAATAGACTGTGTAGCTGAATTGAGGAAAAGTCTTCCTTCATCTACATTGCAAATTACTTCTCTTTATATCTATCTCCACATTGTAATTTTGTATCCAAAAAAAATAGAGAAAAAAAGAAAATCCAAGAGTTCCTTTGTATTATTGTGGTCCTTTGATGTGATTCATTATGGTGATGATTTTGGTAGTGGGAATATTTAATTAATTTTCGTTGTGCCAATGTGCCATCATTGATTGAGTAGGGAATTTGACAATTGCATGTAAAAGCTTATGATTTTCATATGCAAGTAATGGTGGATATAAAGTAGGATAGGGCGACAAGCTGTGAGAAATCATGGATCTCACACCTCTCTTTCTTTTTCTGTGTTTTGTTACTTCTGTGCCAAATTAAAAGGGTGTCTTCTGTATTATTAACTACCTGACGGACAAGGGAGTGTCCATCTTGTTTTTGGTCCCATGAGCAATGAATCCAGCACCTGCAACCGCAAATTTGTAGGGCATATGACCTGAAAGTGCAAAATTGTTTACACCTAATTTCTTGCATCAAGCAAGGTTTTGATCAACACTGTGTGAACTCGGTTGCCTTATCAATATTTGAGCGATATATAAAATACATTCCAGGCTGTCGTTGATATTTTATTCAATACAGATTATTGATGTATCTATCGAGAGCGAGTTTTGAAACCTTGCTATGATGAATTGTGTTACTAGCGCTGTCAGCATGAGCCAACTATGATGACGATGTGAGACATGACGTGGGTGAAGTGGACTAGGATAGTTTTGGATTATAAGAGATGTGGTTTGTGCGTGGTGGAAGGGTTAATCCTCTTTTACGTACTATTACATAATGACTCAAGCACGAGAAGTCTATGGTATCATTCAATTCAATTGAGTTGATCATTGGCGACTTTGAGCTTGGAAAAATAGTCATCAAGTTAAACCAAGTTCTAAAGAATTACAGAAGTTAAATCAAGTTTGAGTTTCAAATTAATAATTCAATTTCAAGCAAAACTTAAGCTTAAAAAAAAAAAAAAAACATATAAGCTGAACTTGATAACTTTGCCATTCAGCTGAACTCGATGGATCAATGAATTATTCTTGAGAGATTCTTACATAGGACACCCATGCTGCTACGTGTTAGTGTATATAATTTTTGAGCTTTGATTGGGTAGCTGATTCAGTTCCAAACACGTAGCATGGCTTCCTTACGTTAGAATTTCTCAGCAGCCCTAAAAGTGCCGGTAGAGTAATTACTCTTTGAAAACACTGTGCAGGTAAATCTTGTGCAGTAAAAAGTTGACTGGAAACGACGACGTTGGCTGGAAAGCTGCCACAAGTTCTTAACAAAGCCCACAGTATCTGATTCCTCTCGCTCTCTCTCACTACAGCGGTCAGCGGAGGGCGATGATAGTAGTATGGTACATTAGCACCGTCCTCAGCCACCACCTGTCCAAAGCTCCCAAAACCCCTTTAGAAATGAAACAAATTCACGCAATTCCATAATTACCCTTCTTCTTCCACCTCCTTCCGTCCTATAAACCCACACCCCATATCCACAATCTCACTCTTTCACAAACCCGAGAATCCAAGCAAAGCATAAAACCCTCGCACAAAACCAAAGCAAAGCCTAATCCAATCATCAAGCTCCTTCTTCCAGATTCCAATCTTCCTCTCAGTCCTAATCGGTACGTTTTTATCTCTCTCTCTCTCTCCCTCTCCCCCTTTTCAATTAATTAATCAGTCGCTTGCTTTTGCTTTAGAATCAAAAATGGTCAAATTAGGGTTAAAGTTTTGGGGGTGGGTTGCTGTAGCTTCGGCGCCGATCTTTGTCGGATTGGCGTTCCGAAGCTACTCCGGCGTCGGCGACGGTGCCGATTCGGTTGATTTTCCGGTTTTGTGTTTGGTTGTTTCGGTGATCGTCGGGTTTTGTGGCGTGTTCAGCAGCTTACTGCACTATATGCTTCCTAGAAAGAGACCTTGTGAAGGAGAAGAAGGAGACGGTGACGTTAACAAGACCACTGGTACCAGCTCGGCGGCTTCTGCGTCTTTGATCAAGAAGCTTCGGATCGAATCCTACGTTGCCGAATCGGCCATCAACAACAGCAGTAACAACAGCAGCAGCAACGGTAGCGGGAGCGTGGTTGAGAACGACGTGCCGATCATGGCTTTGGGAGATTCCAACGCCGGAGATATCGATGAGGATCTGCACAGCCGGCAGCTTGCCGTCTATGGCCGGGAGACGATGAGGAGGCTCTTTGCATCCAATGTTCTGATCTCAGGGGTACAGGGCCTCGGTGCTGAGATTGGTACGAAAACCTCTGTTCGGTTTGGTTTATCATTTTCATGTAGTTTTATGATTACTGTTTGATGAGAGTATGAAATGATAGAGTTGGATTTCTCTATTTGGTTTTGTTTACTGTCATTTAGGTATTCATTTTCGTGTAGTTTTGTGATTACTGATTAGTGAGTAAGAATAGAGTTGGATTGTGGAGGTGCTTCGTGAACTGTTATATCTCTATCTGGTTATAGATTTACCTTCCGTATTAACAATCCTGCTAGACATATCACCCAGCTATGTTCCTGATTAGATTCTCTTTATGATCTGGGCCTTGTCCATATTTATATATGATTGGTGTTTACTTTGTTCTGTTTTTGTGAAAATATCGTTGCACTTATGTGTATGTACATGCTCGTGTGTATTCATTTGCTTTCGCCACTGTTTTTCAATGTGAACTTTTGCTTCCTGCAGCCAAAAATCTCATTCTTGCTGGTGTGAAGTCTGTGACCTTGCATGATGAAGGGACAGTGGAGCTTTGGGATTTGTCCAGCAATTTTATTTTTACAGAGGATGATGTTGGTAAGAACAGGGCACTTGCTTCTGTTCAAAAGTTGCAGGAACTCAACAATGCTGTGATTGTTCATACCTTGACAACTCCATTGACTACGGAGCAGCTTTCTGATTTCCAGGTGCGTTGTCATTTAGGTATTCACTGTTTGCCAAATGTTATGCAAATTATTGAAGTGTGGTTGAGTCTGGAAGCCCACTTGAGTCTTAATTGCTAAATTATGTTTTATCCAATTGTTTACTGCTTTATTAGAATGGCTAGTTGTTTTGAGAAATGGATGAGCAGCCTACATAATAGTGTTTCATGGGTTTTATACAGATAATGAAAGATAATGTTAAAGCATGTCTAACATCTGATACAAGTAAATAAAAGATAACTATAAAGCATGTCTTAACATCTGATACGAGCAAAGGACTAGAATTTTTCTAGGCTATATATAAAGAAGCCATCACGTGGAACTGTAAAGGTATTCATTTTTCTGTTTGGATAATGTAGATGTGACTTTCATGTAATTGCCTTATATTAGGCAAAACTAAAGTACAAATCACGTCCCACCGCTATTGTTCTAACATTATTTAGTTGATGCGACTTAATTTCAGTTTTCTATCTTTGCCAAGAAGAAGTAGATATATAGAACTGACAATTCATAGTTTAGTTATCAGCCAAGTGGTTTAGATATCCAAAATTGTAAATGCCTCTATCTTGCTAAAGCATGTAAAAACCACATCTTTGTTTGTTTTATTTGAACTTTGCTATTCTGCTTATTGTTTTGTACAGACATTTACTTATTTTCTGTTGTTTTAGGCTGTTGTATTCACTGATATCAGTTACGAGAAAGCTATTGAATTCAATGATTATTGTCATAATCATCAGCCGCCAATCGCCTTCATAAGAACCGAAGTTAGAGGCCTTTTTGGTTCTGTATTTTGTGACTTTGGACCTGAATTCACTGTTTTTGATGTTGATGGGGAGGAACCACACACGGGTATTATTGCATCAATCAGCAATGACAACCCTGCTATTGTGTCATGTGTCGATGATGAAAGACTTGAATTTCAGGATGGGGATCTTGTTGTGTTCTCAGAAGTTCATGGAATGACAGAACTAAATGATGGAAAGCCAAGGAAGATAAAAAATGCTAGGGCTTACTCATTTACTCTTGAGGAGGATACCTCAGGTTTTGGTACCTATGTGAAAGGTGGCATTGTCACACAAGTGAAGCAGCCAAAAGTGTTGAACTTCAAGCCATTGGGGGAAGCACTCAAGAATCCTTGTGATTTTCTTCTTAGTGATTTCTCCAAGTTTGATCGCCCTCCTCTCCTACACTTGGCATTTCAAGCACTGGACAAATTTGTTTTTGAGTTGGGACGATTCCCTGTTGCTGGTTCAGAAGAGGATGCTCAGAAGCTTATATCTGTTGCTACTAACATTAATGATAAACTGGGAGATGGCAGGCTGGAAGATCTTAATCCAAAACTTTTGCGCCACTTCGCCTTTGGTGCAAAGGCGGTACTAAGTCCCATGGCTGCCATGTTTGGTGGTATTGTTGGTCAAGAGGTTGTAAAAGCTTGCTCTGGAAAGTTTCATCCACTCTTCCAGGTCAATACACATTCTTGTTTCTCTTATGTTTCAATGAGTTGAACTTGTTCTTCATCTCCCTGCCAGTATAATTGTGTGCAATGCTTAAGCGTCCATAATTGTGTGGACAAGGCTTCACAACACACACAAAGACACATTGGGTCTTTGCAGCATACAAAATTAGATATTTGATACTACCTCAAGAGTTGTTTCTAACTATCATCTAAAATTTAACCATTTAAATATGTTTCACATCTACTATTTTGCCTGCTCGTATTAATCGAATGTTTAACTTGTTCCTACAGTTCTTCTACTTTGACTCAGTAGAATCACTTCCAACGGAGCCACTGGATTCCAGTGATTTGAAACCATTAAATAGCCGTTATGATGCACAGATTTCAGTTTTTGGGTCCAAGCTACAGAAGAAACTGGAGGATGCCAAAGTATTCATGGTTGGATCCGGTGCACTTGGATGTGAGTTGTTGAAAAATGTTGCCCTGATGGGAGTTTCATGTGGCAACCAAGGGAAGCTAACAATCACTGATGATGATGTAATTGAGAAGAGTAACCTCAGTAGGCAGTTCCTTTTCCGTGATTGGAACATTGGGCAGGCAAAGTCTACAGTTGCCGCTTCTGCTGCTGCATCAATAAATCCCCGTCTCAACATTGTAGCGTTGCAGAATAGAGTTGGCCCTGAAACTGAGAATGTGTTTGATGATACCTACTGGGAGAATTTAAGTGTTGTTATTAATGCACTAGATAATGTCAATGCCAGGCTCTATGTTGATCAGCGGTGCTTATATTTCCAGAAGGCACTTCTTGAGTCGGGTACTCTGGGTGCGAAATGCAACACTCAGATGGTTATTCCTCACCTAACAGAAAACTATGGTGCCTCTAGAGATCCTCCAGAGAAACAAGCACCCATGTGTACTGTCCACTCATTTCCACACAACATTGATCACTGTCTGACATGGGCTCGATCTGAGTTTGAGGGGTTGCTTGAGAAAACTCCAGCGGAAGTGAATGCATATTTATCCAAGCCAAGTGAATATACCGCTGCAATGAGTAATGCTGGGGATGCACAGGCCAGGGACACCTTGGAGCGTGTTCTTGAGTGCCTTTCCAGAGAAAGATGCGAAACATTCCAAGATTGTATTGCCTGGGCGCGCCTCAAGTAATTTCTTAGATAATACACCTTATTATATTGTTTTATCTTGTCCGTCCTTTCTCTCTTTAGTTATGAATTATAGTTTGTTTTGTATGAATAATTTTAATATTTGCTCTGGCTTACACAGGTTTGAAGATTATTTTTCCGACCGGGTGAAACAGCTGACATATACTTTCCCTGAAGATGCTGCAACTAGTACTGGGGCTCCATTCTGGTCTGCCCCCAAGCGATTCCCCCGTGCACTGCAGTTCTCAGCTAATGATCCCGGTCATCTCCATTTTGTCATGGCAGCATCCATACTCAGGGCAGAGACATTTGGTATCCCAATCCCCGACTGGGTTAGGAACTCTAAGAAGTTGTCTGAAGCTGTTGAGAAAGTGGAAGTCCCAGACTTTCAGCCCAAGAAAGATGCAAAAATAGTGACAGATGATAAGGCCACCAATTTAACTCCTCAATCTATAGATGATGCCCAGGTTATTAATGAATTGATTATCAAGTTAGAGCATTGTCGAGAGAAACTCCCACCAGGGTTCCGGATGAAACCGATTCAATTCGAGAAGGTAACGCAATATTAGAGCATCTTTCCCTGTCTATCCTTATTTATAGTGTATATGGTGAGCCGATTAATTTGGGTGATTTTGATAATCAGGTTAAGGTTTTGAAAACAAATAAAAAAGATAATGGGTTAAGGTAACATGCGTGTACAGAAAATTCCTTACAAGACAAAATGAGGGGAACAGGCTCAATTGGATGTAGATTTCTTCAAATATTAACTTCTATTCAGGCCCTTAATGCTCTTGGGTTCATGATATCTTTTTGGCCTGCAAGTTGGGAATCACCTTAGTTTTTTAATACTGTGCCTGATAAATTTGCAGGATGATGATACCAATTACCATATGGATATGATAGCTGGGCTTGCCAATATGAGGGCTAGGAATTACAGCATTCCTGAGGTGGACAAGCTGAAAGCCAAGTTTATTGCCGGTAGGATTATCCCTGCAATTGCAACCTCCACTGCAATGGCCACAGGATTGTGTGCCTGGAACTTTACAAGGTTCTGGATGGCGACCACAAACTGGAAGACTACAGAAATACATTTGCAAACCTAGCACTACCTCTGTTCTCCATGGCTGAGCCGGTACCTCCCAAGGTCATTAAGCACAAGGACATGAGCTGGACAGTGTGGGATAGGTGGATCCTGAGGGGCAATCCTACTCTGAGGGAACTTCTCCAGTGGCTTAAGGATAAGGGACTGAATGCTTATAGCATCTCTTGTGGAAGCTCTCTGCTTTTTAACAGCATGTTTGCTCGACACAAAGACCGAATGGACAAGAAGTTGGTGGATCTGGCTAAGGACGTGGCGAAGGTGGAAATTCCCCCATATCGTTGCCACTTGGATGTTGTTGTTGCTTGCGAGGATGATGAGGACAATGACATTGACATCCCATTGGTGTCGGTTTACTTCCGTTAGGTTGTGTTCTCGAATCCGCCGAGTTTGTCGGTCTGTGATTCTAGGATGAGAACTCCACATTTTAGGATGTCAACTCTAATAGTCTTTCATTCCTCTGTTGATGACTCAAGTGAAAAATTTGTCACAACATTCTCGTGTTTATATATCTTTGGAAGCAACTCCAATTTCATATTCGGTTTGCCATGTTTGTAATATGCTGATCATATATCTGCGGATCCATTATTGTGGGTAGTCCACAAAGCTGAGTTCATGGAATGTCTTGCAGACCAAAAGGGAAAATAAAGAGTTGTGCAAGGTTTATTATGTCAATGGTCCTAGTCTCCAACTGTGAATTTATAGCTTTTGCAATACCATCAAGAAGCATTGGTTGCCGACGGTTCAAATTGTTGTGTTATTGTGGTTTGTTTTTGCATCGACCTTTCCTTTTTCAGTTCTCGCGTAAAGAATCTAATTCAAACTGCAAGAACTCTCTGGAAAATGTATTACAACGCCTTGATTCTGTGCTTTTGGGTCTCGTTTGGTTCACGAAAAGTAAGCATTGGGAAGAAAAGTTATTATTTTTCGCGATTGGGTTGCAAAAGGAAAAGAAATACTTTACTGAAGCAAAGAAAAATGGAGGGGCATGAGAAATTCTTTCCTGAAAGCATGAGAAATTCTTATATGGGGCAAATGTATCACGTGGCGGTGGGGCAATTCAATCAAAACTCAGAAAATTTTATGTGTGTTCCGAATTTATCCCCTTGCTGATCATATATCCCCTTTATGTGTGTTCCGAACTTATTAAAATGAAATACCCAAAACACCCCCTTGCATGTTCACTGATTGGGCAGCCCTTACCAGCCACGTGGTACGTTAGCCCTATGTAAGAATTTCTCTCATTTTATTTCATTAATTACAAACTTTTTAACAACTGTTCAGACACTTCCTTATGTTACTAAACATTAGAACGGAAAGTTTTTAGGAAATTTCATTTCCATTCTCATGAGAAAGGAAAAAGAATTAATTTCCTAAAGAATTACTTTCCTTTCTCCCAACCAAACAAGGCCTTATTCCAACAACTCTGCCTGTGGGTATTGGAAGTAGAAGGTTCATTTTCTGAGGAGTTCCCTAGTAATCTTATGTGCATTGTGTTTCATTTATGTGGAAGGTTGGGACTTGATAATTTTCATTTATGAGGCTTAGTAAGTTGTGTTAGTGTGCATTGTTTCTGGGATGAGGAGAACAGAGACATTGGTACTTTACGTTTCAGCTTCTCTAGACCTGGAGAAGTTAAATACTTGAATACTATTAATTCACGGATAATAGACTATCTATCCATTAAATAAATAAATTAATTAAATATTCTAGGGTTCTTGACAGTTTACTCAATTTGGACCCAATAAATGCCCACTTACTCCACTAAAAGATTTGTGCGCTCACTTACTCAATTTAAATGTAAAAAGACAAGTTTTCCCTCCAAATAATTAAAAAGTAATTGGGGACTTCGCGGGAATCGGGTCACTGGCCGGACGTTCCCAAAGAGGTTGCTAGAGACTTCTACTACCCCCGAATAAAACCCAATAAATTTTTATTGGAGAGCAATAAAGTTTATTAGAGGACAATAAAAAGTTTATTGGGTATTATTGGGGGCACTTTTTGTTGGATATTATTAGGGGGTATTAAAAAGTTTATTGGGGGCAGTAAAAAGTTTATTGGAGGGTAGTAAAAAGTTTATTGGGGGCAGTAAAAAGTTTATTTGGTATTATTGGGGGCATTAAAATTGGACGCCGGACTTCGGTCACCGGTCTCCTGTAACTAGATTCCTGCTTCCTGTGACCAGTGACCGAAGTCCGGCAACCGGTCACTGGATTCAGGCGGCCAGCGAAGTATCTGTCTAAGTGACAAAGGGAGATAGGGCAAAATTGTCTCAAAAATAAACAAAAAACAATTAAAAAAATAGCTTAATTGGGTATTGGGGCAAAAAATATGTAATTTATTTAGTAAGTGGGCAATCCTATAAGATGTTTGAGTAAATAGGGTTAGTGTAGCTCAGATTTGGGTAAATTGACATTTTCCTAATATTCTACTTGTTTTCTTTGCTAAATATAAATCTATGTCATTCATTATGCACAGTGGTGCTTCCTGTGTTTGTATCTCACGATTCATCTATAGCTATGGCAAGTCCACAATTCTCCATGGGGAACACTACAAGCATAATAAGCATAGGTAGGTTAAAAATATGCGAAGCATTTCAATGGCTGAAAGCCAAGGTCCAAGGTTTCCTAAACTACTTGTCGAAGATGATAACCGATTCTTTCAACCATGCTATGTGCTTCTCCGAAGGCTTCACATATGGAAAAGTACCGAGTCCCACAATGTATCTTTCTTTGACCTATACACAGAGTCCTAAGAATTGAAAGAACGAAATGCCGGTGTGTGATTGAAAAATTAGTCATACAAAGAATCTCTTAAAATGACCAAAGAAACGATGGAAGTGTTTTTGATATTGGTTTGGAAAATAAGAAATTTCTCCCTCTAGGCCTCTATAATGTTCCACGTGATTTCACGTGATGCCTTGCCATGTACTTTAGATTGCATGTATTTAGTCATGGGTTCGAGTCACCATGGGGGCAGGAGTGAAACCCTTTGATTCTATTTAAAAAACAAAAATTTAATGAAAAACTTTTCCTTCTAGTAAGAAAATTCTCTGTTGTGAGTCATTTACATTATTTTGTTTTTTACATGTCTTACGAAAATGCTAGTGATGAATTTTTTTTTTTTGATTTGTCAATCACACGGTGTCCTCAAAAGCTTCTTAGGCCCAGAGACTAATCTGTGCTCGGAGGATCTTGTCAGAACACTTCCTCCCCCCTGGCCACCAAGAATATATTGAGATTTAACTCCAATAAGCGTCGGCGGGATTTGAACCCGGGTGTGGGGGGTTCCACACTTACCAACTCGATGCTATGAACTTTCTCCAAACTTGGTGACTTTTAGAACAAATTAAGACTCACACATGAATCACGTTTACGGTTACCCCACTCTTTTTCAAATTACGTGACTTTACTCCACTCTAACTTGTGATTCACGTTTACCTATTTCCTTGGATAAACCTCTTGCATTTATAAGCCTAGTGAAAAGAGCAAAGAGTGAATATGAGCTAATTAAATACCAGATGCGAAGTTCCAATTTCAACTTGAGGGATAACAGAAAGAGATTTGGTGTAACTACCCCAGGACTAATCATTTCTATCACGTTCATGTTGAATGAATTAATCAAAGAACAGATGCAATGTCTCCGATTTCCAATCAAGGACAACAGACAGAGACCAAGACTCGCAAAGTCTCCCCAAATTGAGTTCAGAAATCAAAATCAAACCAGACTTTTCAATTCTGAACCAACTCAACCAAGGCACACGTAGAACACTACCAAATGCCACAAATGCATGCAGAGCACTATAAAGAAAGCCCTCGAGTACTAAAACGTTTCATACAGCCAACACATTCAAAAACATGAGCACATCAAATTTTTATGGTGAAGCTTGCTTTGTAGCTTGCATTATCTTGTATGCTCAGCTGGTTTCATCACCAAACAATGCTTTTGCTTCTGCAAGTTCTAGTGCTAGTTCCAATGAAGCAGAGGCCCTTCTAGAATGGAAAGCCAGTTTTCAAAACCAAACCCAGAATAATCTGACCTCATGGACTTACTCTCCTAGTAATTCCACCAATCCAAAAGCAAATGCAAGTCCATGCAATGGTTGGACAGGCATTTCATGCAACACTGCTGGAAGTGTCATCAGGATAAACCTCACCAATTCTGGTATTCAAGGTACTCTCCGTGAATTATCATTCTTGTCTTTCCCTAATCTTGCATATCTTGAACTTAGCTTCAATGAACTCTGTGATACCATCCCACCTCAGATCAGTTTCCTCTCCAAGCTCATCTATCTTGATCTGTCTTCTAATCAGTTGTCTGGGCAAATCCCACCAGAAATTGGTCTTCTAACAAATCTTGAGGTCCTTCACCTACATGAAAACCAGTTAAATGGCTCAATTCCTCACCAGATTAGCCAACTTAACTTTCTTTCTGAGCTTGCTCTGAGCCACAACAGTTTAGAAGGTATGATCCCGGCTTCTCTGGGTAATTTGAACAACCTGACTTCATTGTATCTCCATGAAAATCAACTTTCTGGTTCTATACCTGCTTCTCTAGGCAATTTAAGCAACCTGACTACTTTGCATCTACAGAAAAATCCACTTTCTGGCTCAATCCCACCATCTTTAGGTAATCTGACAAAGCTTACCTCTCTACATCTCTACCAAAATAACTTATCTGGAACCATTCCGGAACAGATTGGGAATTTGAAATCAATTGAGGATCTAGAGTTGGGTCAGAATCAACTCAATGGTTCCATTCCCCCTTCAATTGTTGGCTTGAGTAACTTAGTTTTCTTAAGCCTCCGTGAAAACCAACTTTCTGGCTCCATCCCCCAAGAGATAGGAAATCTCAAGAAGTTGATTTACCTCCAGTTGGATACTAACCAACTTTCTGGTCATTTACCCCAAAATATTTGCCGTCATGGAACACTGCAAAGCTTGACAGCAAAAGCCAACCAATTGACGGGTCCAATCCCCAAAAGCTTGAAAATGTGCAAGAGTTTAATAAATGTCCTCCTTCAAGATAACCATTTGACAGGCAATGTATCTGAAGTATTTGGTGCCTATCCAAATCTTAAAAAAGTAGACCTTAGCCACAACAACTTCTACGGTGAAATCTCACCCTCGTGGGGACTTTGTCCTCAGTTAGCAACCCTACGAATTGTAGGAAACAACCTGACTGGCAGCATCCCACCTGAGATCGGCAATGCAACCCAAATTCAAGAACTCAATCTTTCTTCAAATGGTTTAGTTGGGGTGATTCCAAATGAGATTGGGAGATTGACTTCTTTGCAGCGTCTGAATTTAGATGGTAATCAACTTTCGGGTCACATACCTTCAGAATTTGATTCATTGAAGGATCTTGAATATCTTGACCTGTCAACCAACAAATTTAGTGGGTCAATTCCAAGCATTTTAGGTGACTTTTTTAAAATACACTATTTGAATTTGAGCAACAACAAATTCAGCCAAGAAATTCCATTTCAATTGGGGAAATTGGTCCACCTGTCCCAGCTAGACTTGAGTCATAATTCACTTGAGGATCAGATACCATCACAAATGAGCCAAATGCAAAGCTTGGAGATTCTGAATCTTTCCCACAATAATCTTTCTGGTTTAATACCCAAAAGTTTCGAACAAATGCCCGACTTTATTCAAATTGACATGTCCTACAACCAGTTGCAGGGTCCCGTCCCCAACAACAAAGCATTTCAAGATGCTCATTTGGAAGGCAATGAAGGACTGTGTGGAAATATTGCGGGACTTCAACCCTGCCTCTCCATGGAAAATAAGCATGCCACAAAAAAGGATCGAAGACTCGTGTTTATAATTGTTTTTCCTGTTTTTGGGACACTTTTACTTTTACTTGCCTTCCTTGGAATTGCCTTGGTTAGGAAAAAAAGAAACAAAGAGCAAGATACAGAGCAGAGCAATGTGCAGCACAAAGAAGTTTTTTCCATAGCTGAATTTGATGGGAGAGGAATGTATGACAAAATCATCAAGGCAACCAATGATTTTGATGCTCAATATTGCATCGGAAAGGGAGGATCCGGAAGTGTCTACAAGGCAGAGTTGCTATTAGGTAGCATTTTTGCAGTGAAGAAACTCCACCCGATACTTGATGGTGAGGAGTCGTCTGGGAAGGAATTCCTTGACGAAATAAGGGCACTAATAAAAATACGGCACCGGAACATTGTGAAACTTCGCGGTTTCTGTTCACACGCCCATCACTCGTTTTTGGTCTATGACTACCTAGAAAAAGGTAGCTTGGCTTCAATCTTGAGCAAAGAATACGAAGCCAGCAAACTGGATTGGAGCGCAAGGGTGAGGATTGTGAAAGGTGTAGCTCATGCCCTGTCATATATGCATCATGATTGCTCACCACCTATAGTGCATCGAGACATATCAAGCAACAACATTTTGCTCAATTACGAATATGAGCCTTGTGTTTCAGACTTTGGCACCGCTAAGCTTCTAAATGCAGACTCATCAAATTGGACTGCCCGTGCAGGCACATATGGATATACAGCACCAGGTAAACTAGTTAACACATGTTTCCTAAATTACTTTAGCCTATATATTGATAAAATAATGTGGGGTTTACATCCAAAACCAATTGGTAACCCAAACCCTTATAAGCTCATAGGGAATGTTATATTTTTTCAAGGTTCGAAAAAATGCTAGGTGCTAGTCGGGCAGTGGATAGGGGACTAGTGCCCAGACGCCTAGGCGGGTGCCTAGGCTATTTTGTATTATTTTTATTTTTATTTATTTTTATAATATATATACATAAAGAAAAATAAAATAAGAGGAGGAAAAATATATATTTAGTTAAATTATTAAATTTTTGTTTAACATAAACATTTATTTAATTGAATATTTGTTTAATTAAATAAGGAAAACACATCACTATTCAATTATGCTTTTAATATAGGGGAAATTACTGGTCATTCCCTGTACTTTGGGTGCATCGACAGTTTAGTCCCTACTATTCCAATTTTAACAGATTACTCCTTGCACTTCCAAATTTCGCCCAATTTGGTCCAAAGTGACTATTTTACCCCTCACTTCCTCTTTTTTTTTTTCCCTCTCCTCTCTCTCTCTCTCTCTCTCTCTCTCTAATCTCCTCATCCTCTTCTTTTTCAAGCCTGATATGGCAACAATATTTCCCACAAGTTTCATAAATACAGGATGACTCTCTAATCCAAAGCCTTGTTGCTTTTCGAATTGCTATCACCAGCAACACAACACAAATCCCAATTCTAGAGATGGTGGTGGGATTAAGGTGAGTTCCCGGTCACCACCTATATCGTCACCATTGCCGCAAACACGACCTGCACATCCCTTAGATCCTTACCTTCACCACCACCAAAATCCTCACAAAACCCACAAATCCAAACACTCAAAACAGCGATTCCACATTTCACAAAACTCACAAAACCCCAATTCTTTCTCTGAAACCCAAAATTACCCGAAAACAATCAATCTGAAGTACTAAGATTAATAAACCAATCCCAATCCTCAGTATCGGCTCGCCAGCCTCCATCACCAACTCCCCCTCGCCGCCGTCACCGACCACCTGCCAGTCCACGAAGTCCTCCGTCGTCACCTCCAGCAACTTCTCGATCATGACCTATCACCCCTCTTAACGATGTGCGCCGATATCCTCGCGGCAACGGGGATCAAGGCTATCCGCTTGGACTTCCCGGATCACTGAACCATCGGCGAGGAGACTCTGGTGTTTGGGTTTCCTGAGATTTTTGCAATCTAATCACCGAAGGAATTTAGGGAAGAGAAGGAATGGGTGGTATTTATGGTGGCCTGAAAAAGAGAAGAAAAGGCTTTTGATGAGCTAGGTGTTTGGGTAAAGGAACAAGAGGAAGAAAAGATTGCAGCAGAAAGAGAGAGAGAGAGAGCTTGGTAGTGGTGGTTATGGTCAGTTTTGGTCTTGCGACTGAACTGGTCCCAAATTGGCTACTCTCTTTGTTTATAGGAGAGAGAGAGAGAGAGAGAGAGAGAGAGAGAGAAGCAGAAAAAGTAATAAAGAAAAGACATTGAAGAATTAAAAAAAAAAACAGGTGAGGGGTAAAATAGTCAATTTGGACCAAATTGGGCGAAATTTGAAAGTGCAAGGAGTAAACTGTTAAAATTGGAATGATAGGGACTGAACTGTCGACGAACCCAAAGTACAGGGTGTGACCAGTAATTTCCCTAAATATATTATACTTTGGCCTATATATACACACATCAAGTGGTTTGCCCATCCAGCCATCTTCCCTCTTCTCTCTCTTGACAAATAACAGCCACACTTTTTTTCTTGTATCTTCTATTATGTTATTCTCTCTCTGCTCGTGTTCTGTGTTCTTCTCCTCTCTCCATCTCTTCAGCGAAACCAACAGCGACCACCTCCACGTTCACTTTCATGTCTCTCTTCATCATTTTCCTTCTTTTCTTCATGTCCACACAAAAGATAATATAAAGACGCAATTACCATCAAAAATTCGTCCAACCCAGTAAAACCCAGAATTTCAATTCAAAAATGAAATGTCATTTCCATGAATATCAGGCAAACCAATCAACCCAATAATCATATTCACGTTCAACCCAACATTCACTGGCCAAATTCATAGAATATCAACTATTCGAAGAGTCAAGAATGAAGAGAGATTGGGAGTCGAGTGGAAAAAGAGGAGCGGGCGACTGAAGGAGAGAAAGAGAGGCTTGGTTGTAGATTAAAGGAGAGAGAGACTCGCCCAGATTCACCGTCCAGCGAATTCCGCCCAGCATCACAGATGCCCAAGCGCCGCCAAGTCTGCCTAGGCGCCCGCCCGAAATCAGACCGTCCAAGAGCACCGATTAGCCATTAATCGAGTCGGAGACTCACCGCCCAGCGCCTAGGCGTTGCCTAGGCAGCCGAGTCTTAGAACAATGTATTTTTTCAATGTGGGAGTTAAATTTTTCACATTCTCAACACACCCCCGCACATATGGCGATTTCTCAAGCCATACACGTGGACAAGTTATATTGAGTGACGGTGAGCACATGTGACCATCGCTGAAACCATGCATGTGGGAAACCCGCTCTGATACCATGATAAAGTAATCTGAGGTTCACATCCAAAACCAATTGGCAATGGATGAAGTGGCCCAAACCCTTAAAGCAACTCCAACGGCTTCCCTAAAATTTCTGTATATAGGGAAGCAAAAGTGAAAGTTTTAGCCTCTTTTTCTTCTCCAACTCCAACAAATTCTCTATTTTACAGCAATCTCTAAAATCTCCATAATTCTTCTTTAAAATTTTAGAGATTGCTGTAAATTTAGGGAATTTGGTTTTCTGTTTCTTCACTATCCCTAAAATGGAAATAGTTATAGGGAATTATTTGGAGCAAAAGAGACTCATTTTTTCCTAAAATAGAGAAAAATCAAAATATAAGGAACCTGTTGGAGTTGCTCTAAGCCCATAGGGAATGTTATATTTTTCCAATGTGGGAGTTATATTTTTCACATTCTCAACATATATACATTATTATATCTGAACATACATTATGTGTTTGGCAGAGCTAGCTTACACAATGAAGGTAACTGAGAAATGCGATGTTTATAGCTTTGGGGTGCTGGCACTGGAAGTGATAATGGGGAAGCAGCTGGGTGAAGTCATCTCCTCTTTTTCTTCTTCATCTTCCAATAGAGACAAATTGCTGAAGGATGTATTGGACAAACGCCTCCCTGCTCCTACACCTCATGTTCAGGATGAATTGGTGACCATTGCAAGGCTAGCAATTGCATGTAAACATCCTCATCCACAATCTAGGCCAACAATGCACAAAGTTTCTCAGGTCTTATCATCCTACCCTGCAAGTTCCTCAGGACAACCAGAGATTACACTTGCGCAAATCATTAGTTAATTATCTGAATTGTGTGGCCTATAAGTATGGCATAAATAAGATGCTCTTGTTTGAGCATAGTCATGTACTGATTTCCACTACTAGAATAATGTTAATAGACATCATGTCATAGACATCAGTCAGGAATTCACGCGATGTAAAAGAGATTTCTAACATCAGTTCTTGAAAATCCGATTTCTATTTGTATAATTAACATCGTTTATCATTTTGGACCGATGTATGTATTTTTTTCTAAAATTTTGAAAAAGCGCGGAACGACTAAGTTACAAAATTGATGGGGCGGGGGAACACAATTTTTGTTGCCTCCCACTTGACTGCACTTAGTCAATTTTCTCTCTCAAACCCTAAGCACCACGACACCCGACGAACACCCATCCTCCTCTTCCTCATCTTCCGTCTCCGACCAGCACCCGACTGCTCTCTGCCTCAGCCTCCGCCTCCGCTCTCCTCCTTCTCCGCCTCCGCCTCCGCTATTTTCCTCCTTCTCTTCCTTTGGCACATCTGTTATCTCATCTCTCTTCTCAAATTCACCAGATCCGCCAAAGACGCAGTCCACGCTAGAGCTCCTACTTGCCCTTCCTCTCAAAAGGACCAGCACGTCCGGAAAGACGTCGCTGCACCCACCCATTTGACAACCCCGAACCCAGTAGAGACTAAGAGTAATAACTAACAACAACAGTCCCAAAGAGAGGTGCGATCTCATGTTGGCCGCTCTACGCTCTCGATGGTCGTCCTCACTACCTTCTTCAACAATGGAGGCCAGGGTTTCCATCTCTACACCAGGCCTTCTCCTCCTCCTCCGCCCCCGCCGCCGCCAAGGAAGGCCTGCTTGATCTTCAGGAGGTCGAGACGGTTCTCAGCGAAGTCAAGGCCGACGACGTCAAGGTCATACCGGCGAACAAGCATTGCTAGTGGGCCGATTTCATGGTCCTCGCCACCGAAAGGTCCACCTGGCACGTCCACCTGGCACGTCAAGAACATCGCCCAAGCCCTAATTTACAAGGCAGGTAATTCGGCTTCCACCTTACTAATTTTACCTATTTCCAATTGAATAGAGTAGAAATTGAAGCTTTAGTAGAAAAATTTGAGTTGTGAAATTTCCTATATGAATGATGAACTTGATCACTATCTCATTGATCACTATCTGATTGGGATTCCATTTGTTTATACGAGTAGTCTAAGCAAAAGCAGAAAGGAGCTCGGCTCGTGGTGCTTCCCACTGTTGAAGGGCAAGAGGGAGGCAAGTGGATTGTCATTGACTCTGGTTTGTGCTCTGCTCTTTGGTGTATCATCGTTGTGGTGCTCTAAGAGCAATGTTGATTTTAAATTATGCACAACTTTGTTTGGTACAATTGCATAGACCCACATCGGAATAGTTGGAGAACTAAGAAGTTCATATATTCACATGGCAGCAATCTTTTCTGGCCATCGATATTGTGACTTTGAGATGGCATTAATAGGATACAGTAGTTCTGTAAAGTGCATTCTAACTAGATATCAGAATAACGAATTCGATTTCTGTATTTTCTATTGTAAATTTCTGAAACTACTTTGAAATCTATAATACAGTGTTCACAATGAGTGCACAGTGATTAAGTCCCTCGCTGATGTGGGACGATATGTTTTCTTTTTTTGGTTTTTTGGTTTTGTAATAGTCATCTTCACTTTTTCCGGGAAAGTGATAGTTCATGCTCTTGATGAGAATGCTAAAGCTTACTACAATCTAGAGACTCTTTGGACAACAAAGCCGTCTGAGAAAGAACCAATTCAGGTATGGTTGAAGTTTACAAATTTGTTTTTTTTTTTTTTTGCAATATGTGCATCATATACTCATACTTTATACCATCCCAATCCATCTCATTACTGGAAAGCTCATTCATCATGTTTTGGGAGATCAGATCACCCAATTAGTTTGCATTGGATATAGTGCTCCCTAAAAAAAGTCAAGTTATGAAGTAGCTACGCATGTTACTGTCATCAATTTGTTATTTGATGGTAAGTCCTCAGAAAGCATGCACATATTCAGTTCCACAAACCAATGGCATGCAGTAATAAACTATTATTTTCTCATTACCATTGGTGATGAAAATGTTTATAATGTTGCATTGAGGATGCAATCTATTTTTGGGCCGCCTTCGGAAGAATTATGTAGGATATAGTTTACTTTGTTACTTTGTTAATTTTCTCATTAATGTTGATTACAAATGTCCACTGGTTGTTTTCTATAGCCTGCTTTTTTGGAGGATAAATCACTAATTCCTGTCAACCTTTGGATGAACAATGCTCAAGCTAGATCAAGCACTCACTATGATCCACACCATAACCTTCTCTGCTTAGTTTCTGGCTGTAAACAAGGTCAAATAATTTTCTCTAATCTTTTGAATGTATTGGGTTGCTTCCAACTTCATAGTCATTGTATATGTTTATATAAAGAATGACTTGGATTGAAGAAAGAAGTTTGTTCAATTTTGCACAACTTTTGTCTATTAGAGTTCTCTTGGTTTTTTCTAAAGCAAACTTGTATGCTTCACAGTGCTTCACAGTGAGCTTCTTGTTGCCAAACAAGTAATGTTTCCAGCTTTTGTGACTTGTATTAGTTTGAGATGATATAGTGGATGTTATACAGTTTGCAAAAAGCTTCATTTTCAGGGTTTGAAACTTTGAACACATTTTATTTGTTAGGAAGCAGATCCTGAGGATTTAAGAGAAGGCCAGAAACAGATGAAGGCATTGTTCCATGAGTAAGTGTTTTTCAGTCTGATTCAATCACTTCTGAATTCATTTTTTTACGTTTTATAGCTGCTTGCTTGTCAACTATACTTGGCTATCATTTTTTATTTAATAAATGTTATGACTTATTTCAAACTTTGAGTTTAGATATAGATTTCTTAGCTATAGTTCATTTCAGTTCCTATCATCACGCAGCCATCTTGTGTGCATGCCCATGCATTTAAGTATTTAACATGAAACTGCATAAAATTCTGCAGATACGGAGTCACTCCATTTTCTCAATTGAAAGGTTTATTTATTCAAGGTCCTATTTTCATCAGCTTCTTTCTTGCTATAGGATATGAGCCCGTCAAATTTATAGCATATGTTTTACATAGTTCCATTTAAGATTTGATGTATCTCTTTTTCTTGAATTTGTGAATTTCAAATTTTGTAACACATATTATTGTAGATTAGAAACATGGCGAGAAAGTTCCGTCTTTTCAAAATGGTGGTGCTCTCTGGTTTACTGATCTCACAACTCCAGATAGCATGCTGATCCTTCCAATTCTGACAGCAATGACTTTTTGGATCACAGTTGAGGTAGGGCTTTTCCTTTATTGATTTATCTTGCCAAGAATGGTATTGAATACGTGGTTGGCATATGGTGAAGTAAGAATCCATTGATTGTGAGTCAATACCACTTACAGTTTTTGCTGCTACCATTTCTTTTGTCTTATATCTATAATGGTTTTATTGTTTGATCGAGTATAGTGCATGTTTCTTTATTTTGTGATTCTCTATAATGTTGTTCTTGTTATAATATCACTTCAGCAGCTGGGTTTGAGTTTATAGTCTCATTGTAAAGTACCATCCTGTGTCTCTTATATTAGGGTAGAGTTAAGTCACTACAACAAAATTGCTTATTCATAGCACTTAATGATAGCGTTTTTTAAGCAAGTGCTATAGATTCTATATACCTTATTCTTTGATAGCGTTTGTAAAATTTTAAACGCTGTGAAAAAAATTGAGCGGGAGCAAGCGGGTAATGAAAAACATAGGCGGGCTTAATTTTAGGTAGGTGACACTTTAAATGAAAAGAAATGACGAGGACCCTAAAAACCTCTTCTCTTTCGGTGGCCGCTCTCTCTCTCCTCTCTCGGTAGCCGCTCTCGATCTCTTCATCCCCACCGAGCTTCTTTCTCTCTCGATTGCGGACACTCTCCTCTTCACTCTTCGTTTCTTCATAAGGTATGAAACATGAAAGGAACTCATCAATCTTCTCTCTTCATCGCCACGGAGCTTCGAAATCTCTTCACTTTGAAAATTTCTTTTGATTTTAATTTAAGAATGATATCTGGGTATTGGTTTAATTTTTCAGTTTTCTGTTTCAAAACCTGGAGAGCTTTGCAAAGGATTAAATTTCGCTTTGAAGGTAACAGTTAATTAAGCATATACTCGCTTCTGTTTTCTGCAAGTAACTCTCTCTCTCTCTCTCTCTCTCTCTCTCTCTCTCTCAGGGAAGACATTGTTGTTCACTACTATTCTTACTTGTTAATTGCTTACATTGCTGATAGACCAATATATTTCATTCTCTTGTTGCTTGTCACCTTTCTCCTTGTATTGATTTTTTTTTTTGGGTAATTGCAGGTTTATATTTTTTATTTGGTTCTTCGAGATCTAGACACTGTGGGTACGTATCTATTTTCTTGGGTCCTATGCTTTCTAAATGCTTTACTGTTGATTGTGTCTGAAAGATTCAATTTGGTTTGTTTGAGCTTAAGATTCAATTAGCCTTGGGCATGTGGTGTTGTTTGTTGGGCAAAATGTCAGCATAAAGTTTACTGAAATTTCAAATTAATTGGACTTGATTAGACACTAGGTGAAAATGATTTTTAGCTTTATGAACATTATTTGGTCCATTAGCTTAACAAGGCCATTCTCCCAGGTTGGATTTTTGTCTCTGTTTTCCCAATTCTGTTCAGTTTTGCTGGTCATATTGTTCTTCATGCATGTACGGAATCATTGTATATGAAAACTGAGTCTGTTTGATCTCTGTCTTATTTCTTGTGTGTTGAGTTGTATCTTTATTTGCAATCATGGTGTTTCAGATGAATTGTTAAGTCCTTCAAATACAGGTTATTTTGTAGAGCATTGTCCCAGACTTATACTCAGGTTAATAATCAAAGGTATGCTTTTGCCTTCTGCAACTGCATTTTTCAATTCCATTCTTATGTATAATCATATGATATATTCTCAAAAAAATTAAATAAAAATGTGATAAATATATATATATATATATATGTATGTATGCATGTGAATGCCAGTAGGTCAGATTATTCTATGCATCATATGTCAGATTAAACTTTTTTCTTCTTTATTAATCTTAATTCCTTCTATATATAGAGAATGTGAACTTAACATAAAAGTTGATTATGTACGAGTGATTATTTAGCTTATTTGTCTTGCATTAATTTAAAGTTTCCATCTTTCATGGCTGCTACCCTTTCATTGATTTCATGATGCAAACTATCTGTGCAAAATTTAAATGGTGTTCTTGATGTAGGGTATCATCATCACAAGAACATGCTAGCACCCCACCCAGAGGTTGGAATTCCTATGACTCCTTTTGTTGGACTATTTCTGAGAAAGAGTTCTTGGAAAGTGCTGATATCATAGCTAAGCAGCTACTTCCACATGGATATGAGGTGCTTATGGATGCACAAGAACTGAATTTCCTTTTGTTTTGCTTTATTTGTTTGAAGTATGAGAGTGTTATAACTTGTGATGTAATTTTTTCCTTCTTCAATGTAGTATGCTGTTGTCGATTACCTGTGGTATAGGAGAAAGGTTCCAGGCGCTTACGTTGATTCTCTAGGATTTGGTGTAATCGACCAATGGGGGAGGCCTATACCTGACCCAGGCAGGTGGCCTTCCTCCAAAGGTGGGAATGGGTTCACTGAAGTGGCATCAAAAGTACATCAGCTGGGTTTGAAGTTTGGGATTCATCTTATGAGAGGAATTAGTACTCAGGCAGTAAATGCAAATACCCCTATCTTGGATGTCACCAAGGTATTGCTCCTTTGTGCCACAAGGAAATCTTTATCCTAGGATCCCACCATTACCTTCATTTTCGTTATTGTTGTTATCATTATATTTTGCATGAGTTTCGAATGATGCATCATCTGTTGGTAGTTTTTAATTCATGAAGAAACTGAAAGCACACGCGATATGAATACTATATGTCATCTAAAGCATAACTGATGCAAGTCATGCAACAAGAGAATTTCATGACTAGTTATTAGAATTGATCTGATTGCTCAAGTAATTTTTTATGGTTATCAGGGGACTGCTTATGAAGAGTCTGGAAGAACATGGACTGCAAAAGACATAGGGATCAAGGAAAGGCATTGCGCATGGACTCAACTTTACCTTCCACAGAGCCATCAGCAGAACTAATGCATCATGTTGGACATAAGTTCCATGAGGTATTTCAGATAAGACAAGGATGCTACGCGGATCTTCCTGCTGCAAAGATCTCAGAAATGATGAAATCCAACAGTTTAGATGTATGTTGTTGATGTACCTGGAAACAAAATCAGGTTCTTTTTTTGTGTTCTCATCAAAGTTGTTATTCTTTGAAAATCTGGTAATATGTTTTATATATGTAGTGGTCATGCCATTTCTAATCATGCTGCTACTTGTGATCGATTAGCAAACTTTTCAACTTATCTAATCATGATTCTGTCTTCTGTTTTGTAGCAGTCTGCTGTTGAAGATGATGAGCTCCCTCAATTCAATGCAAATGCAGTAAATTAGTTATTATATATGTTTTTCTACTTTGTTAAATTTCAGTAAGTAGTCCATATTGGATCCAAAGACACAACTTGTTGGTTAGACTAGTTTTTGAATTTCTTGTATGGTACAAATTAATTATGTATCATTTTGAACCATTAAATGAATTATTATTTTTATGGCTGTCATTATTTGAAACTATTTTCAGTTTGACACAAATGTTTAGATGACATTATTGAAATGCTATAATAAGTGTACAGAGACAATGACAATGCTATTAAAAGAATAATGATAGCATTCCTTAAATGTTATGGTAGTTATCTAAAAGCAATTATTATATGACAACAGCAGTTTATAACTGCTATGAAAAACAAGCTAATAGCATTTCAAAAATGCTATAGAAAATATTTTTATAGCAATTCAGAAATGCTATAAAAAACTAATCTATAGCGTTTACAAAACGCTATGCTTACAGATGTATAGATAGCGTTTATGGGGAAACGCTATCTAAAGCAACAAACCTACCATAGCGGGGGCTGTCATAGCGTTTTCTATAACGCTATGACATGATACTATAGCGTTTTTTGGCCGCTATTGATGACTGTTTGTGGTGTAGTGAGTTATATTGAACTTTGAGTACAACTAATAAGATTACCAGTGTTATTGGGAATCTTCTCAACTTTGACAAGGGAACTAGCTGGATCAGTGTTTACTTTGTAATCAATTATAGCTTGGAAGGAAGATGAAAGATTGAATTTTGGTTGATCACTAGTGCACAATATAGAAGTTATATCCCAAAGAATGCTTCGCTAGGAAATACCATGCAATTTATTCTGGAGTTCTTGAATTTTTATAGTGATTTAATACTTAACTGTAAATGTTTATTCTACTTGTTTTTATTTCTGATTTCGTGTTTCTGATTCTAGAGAATGGAAGGCAAGGGGAGGGATTATGGAAAATACATCAGATCGGAGGAGCCTGTATGGTTCGTGAGAGAGACTGGTAAACCTTTTTTTGCAGTGACGACATTCGTATTCTGCCTTAGCTTTCAACTGATTACTGCTAAATCTATTATTGTTGACTTAATCTTGAGTAGATGTCAGATCTTGGTTTCCATTGCTTTGCACCTAATTGGCTAGGATTTGGTTTCAGTGACAAACCACAGCCATGATATGGATTTAACTACACAGGTTTATTTATCACCTTATACTTTGTTTTGGGGACAATATAATGTGCATTAATTTTGTATTAGTTTGTGCTTTTGTCCTCCTGTTGAAGGGATTTCTTGTAGGTTTATATGGATTGACATGGCTAGTAAAAAATCCTAGCAGACTAGAAAAGCTTGCAATTCTAAATAGTCCACTCACTGTGTCATCTCCTCTTCCAGGACTGTTTAAGCAACTAAGGTTTGTTCTTAATACTTGAGATTTGAGAAAAAATAATGACATAACTAAGAAGTAGGTTTGCCTCTCAAGTTTCCTTTTATGATCAGATTAGTCAAAGTGTACATGCCAGAATGCTATTATGAGCGCTTTATTGAAGCAAGTAGCGTGTACGTAGTTCTTATATCCAGTTTTGTGTAAGCACATTAGATATAACTAGAAGAAAAAAAACCTTGTAAATTTGGTGCTATCGTTGTCTTTCTTGTCCAATAACACTTGCTACTATCAGTATGTAAATGGAATTGAAAGCAGCATTTAGCTGAAGCTAACCTGAGGATGCTTGGAGATGCTAGTACATGTTAGTCCTTGTGTCAAATGAAAGAAGATGTCAAAATATGTACCTTTGCCAGGGTGTAACAAAATTATCCAAAGCATCAATAATATAATAGGCATGTGAAAAATTGTTTGCAAAGAATTGAATTTGTAGAAAGATATTAATCTTATCTTTGTACTGTTTCTTTAATAAAAATCAACATCATTGGTAGCTCTCAATCTATGTATTAACTGCTTGCCTTCATATCTATTGGGATTTCCTAGCTCTTATAAAAATATCTATTCTTTCACCAATTATGCGTTGAAGCTAGAAAAGGCTGATGTGTATCGATTACCATATCTGTCAAGCAGTGGCCCTGGATTTGGTTTGTAATTCACTAATTCATTTCTTCTTTTGACGATATCTTGCCTCAAGAAACTGTCAAAGTAGGTTTACATATAATTACTTATAATGCCCAGGTATAATTGCCATCTAGTTTATGGTGAGAGCAAAATGAAACAACATTTAGCAGTTTGATTTAAATAATAAAATGATATTGACTTATGTTGTGCTATACATTTATAGTTGGCGGCAAAGAGTCGGATACAATATACCCAAGAGCAACTGGATGAGGTGTGCATTGAAGCGGCTGACTACTTGCTAACCTTGTGTGACTATTTTGCTGACCATTTTACAAATTAGGACACAAACAGGTTTATTTTGCTGACCATTTTGCAGTAGATGTAGTGATATCAGGATGAATTGTGAACAAATTATACTGCATGTAGTTATTGCAGTAGTGGTATCTTCTAGACTAGCCTTAAAGTAGGTTAGGGTTTATTGTGCAAAACTTTTGAAGCTACCTCAAGCTCTAATTTTGGATAGAAATTAATGCAATTCCCCAATATTTGGATTTCATGTTATTTGTGGATCAGCTTTCTAGTACCAAATACAGCACAAAAGGGATATAACAGCAGTTTGAATTCACAGACTGATGTCAAGAAAAGAAAAAAAATATCAGTTACTGATGAAGAACTGATGTCAAAAAATAGAAATTACATCAGTTTGAAAATAAAAATTGATGTCAGAAAAGAGAAAATACATCAGTTTGGAAACAAAAACCAATGTCAAGAAAGATAAAATACATCAGGTACTAAATAAAAACCGATGTCAAGAAAGAGAATGTACATCAGTTATTAAACAAAAACCGATGTCTAGCATTACTATGAACATCGATATATAAACAAAAACCGATGTCTAGCATAAATATAGACATCGATATAGACCAAGGAACCGATGTCCAACATAGCATTGGGCATCGTTCTTCTTCAGGAACCGATGTGTAAAATATTATTAGACATCGTTTCTAAATCAATAACGATGTTAAAATGGATAATTGTGTTGTTAGACGTATATTTTATTAAGCATCTAATGCCAAAATATGAAGGTTTGACAATAGCTAAACACACCAAAATGGTGATCACATTAACGTTTTTACATCGGTTCTGAACCTTAAACCGATGTCTCGTTGCAAACTAGACATCAGTTATGAACCGATGTCTTAGTTTCGGCGATCTTTAACATCACTGACTAAGACATCGGTTTTTTTTTTTTTTTAACATCAGTTGTGGACTGATGTCTATGAACTTTATCCAAGTAGTGTTCTTTGATCATTTCATTTTGTTTGAACTTGAGTTCTCTAGAAAGAATTTGCACTCACTTAATAAGAGAGACTTTCTTCGTCCCAATTTGCTTGGGCTGACTTTCAAATTGGAGGAAGTTCTTTTGCCATCCTTTGAAGTAACCTCAGAAATCCAACACTTGTTTTTGGGTAACTTAATGGTCGACATTAACAATGATGGAAGTATATTTTGCAATTAATTCCAAGAAAAGAAAAGAAAAAGAGATGCTTCTGCGTTTTGGCATGGACATGGACGGAGGGGACTTGGTCAACGTAATCAACCTATACCTTCTGGCGCATACATGGACACAATGAAGTTGATGTATTATGATCACATTTGATGGATACATAAATGATGTGATACTACCCCAAGGATTAAAATATATGTATCTACATATTATTGGAACTTTGAAAAATGGAGATAACAAAAATATAGGGGATATCCGGGAAAATATATTTTTTTGAAAGAGTCAATTTATTGGAATTACATATAAATACATATGAATGTTAACTTCATCTACATCCAAAAAGACTCTAGGTGGTTCAAAAAAGTCGCTTGCTGGTCTACGAATGTACAATAATCAGAACAAGACATATGACCTATATAGTACGAATTATAGTCATAAACATGATAGTTATAGATATAATTAGAGTTGCCGACTTGTTCCCCTATAAGGGGATGATAAGAATAAATCCAGCTGGATGACTGATCATGTATTTCTCACCCAGAATAGCCTTGAGGGTATTTCTCCTCACCCAGATTAACCATGAGAGGATTTCTCCTCACATAAATTTGCATTTAGAAAATTACTTCTCACCCAAAATCGCCTGGAGTGGATTTCTCCTCACCTAGATTCCCCTTGAGGAGATTGCGCCTCACCTAAATCTGCCTTCAGAGGTTTCACTTCGAAGTATTTTCCCAAACAAGTTAATTTGCCTCTTTAATAGGCCATATCCTGACTATAAACCATTATTTGTTGAAGGATATTCGATTTATGTGTGCCATACCAAACTAGGATTACTTTATATTGTTGTAATAAGAGAACATTGTTCTAAGATTCCTAGTTCTAATTAGAATAGGATTTCTTGTACTCAGAGATTATGTACTTGTATCCTCTATTTATAGAGGCTTCTATTATCAATGAAAGATACAACTATTCTCCCAATTCTCTTTTCCTTAAACACGTTATCAGCACGGGTTCCAACCTTGAAATCAGAAACCAAATACTTTTCTGCAAAGCATCCTGCTGCGCAAACATCAATCCCTAGAACCCCAAAACCCTAGGAGCACCATGCACACCATCCTTGGCCGAGCACCATCTCCAACGCTGCCATCCTCCTGCGCACCCGTGTGCCATCATCTTTTGAGTTCAAGACCAAGAAGAAGAACAAGAAAAGAAATCCAATTAAGTTTTCAATTAAAGTTCCTGCTTTTTGTACTTTAATTATTCTTTCTTTTCTTTGGGGACTTGCAACCTCCCTTCTTCTACATCCCACCTTTCTTGTAACGTGGGTTTGATTAATAAAAGCGGAATCGTGGGGAGTTCATACTAAACTACTAACTAAGACGTTCGTAAGCTACGAACTAAGAGCATTTGTGAGCCTCGAAAATTGACCATTCAAACATCATTGTTTTGGTCTAATCCAAATTTCTTGGTAGCAAAGAGGCTAAGAAATCTTTAATTAGTTGTCATGGAAGTATTATACTCTGAAACTAACTTATTCTCCTTTATTTTTGAATGTCAAATGCAAACCTGCAAAAACTCGACTTCACTAAACCAGATTCGAGTCACATTGGTCATCACCGATGGGTAAATGACGTTGAGAATCACTTCACTACTAATAGGGATTCTGTGGAGTAGAGCTCACAGAACAAGAATTAATTAAGAAAACCTCTCAAACTTCCCAATTTCAACATTAATAGTTGCAAAGAAATATAAGATTTAGTGCAGTGCTAGCAGGATCACAAGGTTTCATCAGTTTATTACTGCTGAAACATGACAACATACTCGTGAGCAACTATAATTCAAGACACGTTGAAACTAAGAGCGAATTATAAAAGCACACCTAAAGGAGGGTGTAAGGAGCGGAACCCTTAAAGTTAAGGGACAACAAAATGGACCTGTGGGTCCATACAACCGCTCTTCAAAGGAAGGAAACCGCCAGATTGAAGTGCGAACACATGGCAATGTTGGCCAGTGTGGGAGAGGCAAAGCCGTTTTGCCTCCGGCAGTGGTGGTGCCGCTACCAACGTCACTAGGGGACGTCCTAATGCACAAGGTACATCTCAATCAAGGGGTGAGGTATGCTATATATGTGGATCTTCAGACCATTGGTTTAAGCACTTTAATGCGGAAAAACCAGCTGCACAATACAAGTTGTATAAAGATATGAGAGAGTATAAGGCTTATCTCGCAATTGAAGGAGAAGATGGAGATGATAATGACGTCAATCTCACTATTACAGACTTCAAATATGGTGAGGGAAATAATGTTGATGCCGTAGATTTTGATTAATAGTCTTTATTTTCCAAGAATATATGTAATGGTATTTTGCTTTAAACTATTATCAATAAAGACATTGGTTATAACTCTTTCACAAGTAGGCTCATCCAATTAAGTGTGATGTCTAGGGAAATAGTTGAGATAAGTGGTACTTAAGCGAGTTTTGCTCCATCGACATCTCCTCTTACTTTCCTGGTTATGCTTAATTGGAGTTACCGAAAGGATTTAGTAACGACCATTAGTCGAGTATTGATTATAATTATTTTGGATTAGAAACTTTGATGTAATAGTTGGCTATGATTAATAAAGTGTCGATTATTTCAATTTGAGCGTTATTTACTCAGGTATGTTTCACGGAGAGATAAAATGTCTCGCGGATAGTTTTCGGATAGTGCTACTACACATACTATACCTTAACATAGGCAATTATTCCTTGAGATGGCAGGGCCATCTAAATTGATTCATGGTTGAGGACCAGCTCAATTTCTGTTGCCAAATGGCAGATTGATAAATGTTACTGAAGCTCTCTACGCTCCTGGGGCCGGATTTTGAGATTTAGAGATATTAGAGCCAATGGTTTTCATGTCAAAACACATAGTGAGAATGGACATGTGTTCCTTCGCATTTTCTCTAATGACTGCAGATAAAAACGAGTATTAGAGAAACTTATATGTAACCACTATTTGAGTAATTGAGTCCAACTACATCATAAGAGATGACCTTTGGGACCCCGATACATACAGGCTTTGGCATGGCCGTTTGAAACACCCGGGTCATGATATGATGATCCGTATATTAAAGACTTCACATGGATATCCTTTCTTTCGAGTGAAGAGAAGTAAGAATCAAAAAGTTGATTCAAGTAGACACGCAGAACGCCGTCGCGCCTCACGATGCCACCGATTTCTGTCACTGGCCGAAGAAGAGCCATGCTGCCACCCCCATACGGCAAGAACTTGGCATTGACGCCAAGAGTGGCAACGTGCCAACTCTCTCCACTTCTCAAGTTAATTGTGATATCATGGCTCAACCAATCCTCATTGGTTGCTCTATGGCCTATTGCTCGTTTTGCAAAGCCTACTCTTTAGCTAAATTAGGATCAAGACCATCCTAAAGGACACATGCGTTCTCATAGAATCTAAGGGGATTATGTGGACCTATTCAACCAACTTGAGGACCGTTTAGATGTTTTATGGTGTTGGTTGACGCGTAGACATGCGGGTCACATGTTGCGCTATCGTCCACTCATAATGCTACTGATGATAAACTTCTGGTTCATATCATGTGGCTACAGGCTCACTACCCAGATCATCCAGTTCAGTCAATTCGACTTGATAATGCTGGAGAGTTTTACATCAAAGACTTTCGATGACCATTGCATATCATTGGGGATTCATATTGGGCGTTATATTCCCATGTACACACCTAAATAGTCTCGCGGAAAAGCACCATTAAACAACTATGATGGAAGGCCGGACATTATATAAACAAAAAGAAAAGGAAATAAAATAGAATTAATTCGAGTGGATGAATCTTGAAACAAGACATGTACCATAACAAACAAACGAAACTGCGCGGTTCGATCAAAACCAATAATTGTTTTGACTAAACAGTTATGGCTGATTTGACAATTTATTTTTCAAATTCTACTAATTCACCTGCCATTACTTCATCAAGACCATAAATACGAGCAATGCCATCTCCCACTTGAAGTACAGTACCCGTATTTAAAATCTTTACCTCTCGGTTATATTGCTCAATACGTTCGCGGATAATACCAATATTTCCGCTTGGGATTATGCAATATTGCACGCAGCTATGCTAATTCGTGTATGACCAACGCCACTCACATTTCTTTGTGTTACAGGTAGTGATTGGGTGCGAGTTTGCTATCTCGTTTTTAAGCATATTTGAGTGCACGGTTTGTGTGCCAATTGCGCCTCCACAGTGTATCAAAATGGGTCATTAGGAGCGAATGCATACATATTTGTGTTGGATATCAATATCCAACTATAAGTCCACCATGTAGAACCCTTGATAGGCGATCTCTTTAACTCTAGATTTGTGGATTGTCACTTTGATGAGACAGTCTTCCCGTCGTTAGGGGGAGATTAGAACGTCAACATTCAACAGGGACGACAGGAATTGTCATGGTCTGTCCCCATTATGTCTCATCTCGATCCCCTAACAGTGACGTAATCACATATACCTACTACAAACATGCCTGCAAGGATCAATGTTCCCTTAAGAGGACATGGTGTCTCCCAAACGAGCTGGGCACGGCACCGCCGCCATAGATGGTGGCATGGTGACACTACAAGATGGCATAATGGCGTCACAGACCATGGGTTCTTCTAGAGAGTAGAGGAGACCATAGGTTCGATGGATTCTCTCCCTAGGAAGAGAGCAAGTTTGGCACAATCTGATCCTTTGATTATTGATACTCAAAATCGCCTCATGAGAATATTATGGATTGTGGTTATGTCCAAGAGACATTGTTGGGGGACGCCTCAATGTTAGAATCAAGGAAAAATTCATGAAAAGTATCCTAAGTAAGGCCCACTATGCATTTCCGTACATCAAGTTCCAAAATATAAACTTTGGTATATCAAATATGAAGCCCGACCCAATATACATACACGACGTCAATGACTTCGTTAGTCCGTATGCCATTACACACATAATGAAGGGGAAAATTGGTTTTCCATTGTCAACGTGTTTCCTCACACACACACACACACACACACACACACTCTCTCTCTCTAAACCTCTCTCACCGACTCTGCTATCCCAAACTCTAGCAATAGCTTCCGACGACTTCTCCACCGTGTCCGCCACCGCTGATGACTAGAAGTACGGTTTCAAGAGGCCAATACCTTTTGTCACCACTTGAAGAATAAGAAGCACCAGATTCTGATCTAGAATCATGACCCCTATGTCTTCTGTGGCTTGACTTCTTCCTCTTCTTATCTACTTCATAGCCACTCTTATATCCATCACCGTTGGATCTCTTTTCATTGTCACAAATCACCATGCCTCCGCGCACCGCCTTTCACCACCTCCACTCACAGCCCATATCCCCAATCTTACCCTTCATCATAGTCAGATTTTTCACTAGAGCTCAACCTCGACAACCTCAAAGCCATCAAAGTCCTCGACAAAGGAGACATGGGGACCGTCTTTCTGGTCCACGACCCGAAATCTGACCCATCCGGCGTCTGCCCTTTCGCTCAAATTCTTGTTCCACACCAAGCTCAACACTAACCTAATCCAACTCTCCGGCTTCAGAAGCAATGATAGTGGCTATCTAGGGGATGAAGTGGCAGAGGCTGGGGCCGTCGAAGTGGTTCGGAAGGGGAGAGCTAGAGTGATAGAAGCTTCTAGAGCCAAGACTCCTCCTTTGTAGCCGAGTAATGGTCAGCTGCCAATAGTAGCATCGGATTCCGAAACCTGCTTCCGATTTTCAATTGAGAGAGAGAGAGAGAGAGAGAGAGAGAGAGAGAGAGAGAGAGCTGGGTGCCCAGAATAAGAGAAGAGAGATTGCTAGGTGCTCAGAGTAAAAAATGTGAAGAGACCGTTTTACCCCTTGAAATATGACATCTGGCACAAAATTAACCGCATCATTGGAGTCGTGTATGTATACTGGGTCGGTTTTGAAACCTCATGTACCAAAGATTATATTTTGGAACTTGATGTACTGAAATGCATAGTGGGCCTTACTTTGGGTACTATTCATGAATTTTCCCTAGAATCAATTCTTGAAAATATAGAGATCTCTACAAACTACACTAGTGTACATGAGGACATGAGATTATTAAGACCAATGACATCGAACCTTGCTCCGTTGAAAAATGTCAACGTAGAGAAAAATGACCTAAATGGAAAGATGTGATCTAGGTTGAATTGGATTCACTAACGAAGATGAAGGATTTCAGGCCTGAGATGCTGACACCTCCTAACATAAAACTTGTTGACATAAATAGGTCTTCATTAGAAAGCATAATGAGAAAAAAGAGATTATAGACTCGCCTCATGGCGCAAGGCTTCTCACAATGCCCTGGAATAGACTATGAGGAGACATATTCTCTCATAATGGATGTCATTACACTCCATTACCATGTCAATCTGGTAGTTTCCAAATAACTGAACATGTGGCTTACGAATGTGGTCATTATGTATCTTTATGGAGATCTAGATATAAAAATATACATGAAGGTCTATGATGGACTTCATTTACCCAAATCAAGTGGCTCTAGACCACGAAGCGAATTTGCAATGAAGGTGAAACGCTCACTAAAGTGACTACTTGATCGGGAAGGGATATGATGAACTATGCCCGCACTTTTTCATGACAAGTTTTGGATTTGCAATTGTCGCGGTTTATAATTGGAACCCTTGATGAGTTCAGGGAAATAGATGAACACCTAAACTTCAAGTTTGACATGAAGGAACTTGGGAGAACATATTTTTGTCTCGGTTTAGAACTTGAATACCGTGTCAATGGATGCTTAGGCATTTTGTTAAAGTCAAGCCTGTAAAGCACTCCCATGGTCATCCATAGTCTTGACCCTAGGAGGGATCTGTTTTGTCCCAGGGATGATGAAAAAGATGTGTTAATAACAGAAGTGATTACTTGAGTACAATAAGCGCATTATTGTACTTAGCACAACGCAAGACCGGACACCTTATTTGTTGTGGACTCGTTGGATATATAGATGTAGCCCTGCGCCAACACGACACCATGGATTTGTGTAAAGACAATCTTTCGATACTTAAAGGGTACGATAGATATGCACTTATTCTATCCCTAAAGAGAGAAAAGCATGGATGATAAGATGGAATCGGACTCCATAGACCCGAAAGCCGTAGTCACCACCGCCACCAAGGGTGGCCAGCGTCCTCCCTATCTCCGTCAAAATGATGGTGATGTTTTGATGGGTTCTGCTGATGCAGGGTATCTCTCTGACCCGTACGAAGGTCGTTCCCAAATTGGTTATGTCTTTACCATGGGAAGCACCACGATACCTTGGGGGTCTACAAATTAGATCATTGTCAGTACTTCTTCAAATCACGTATAAATCATTGCTCTACATGAAGGTATGTGTGAATGCATATGGTTAAGGTCCATAGTTGGAGGACATATTCGAAGAACATGTAATTTGAAGTCTACCACAGATGAACCTACATGCATTTATGAGGATAATACAGCTTGCATTGAACAAATGGAGCAAGGTTTCATCAAGGGCGATAACACCAAGCATATATCGCCTAAATTCTTTTATAATCAACAATAACAAACACTTCTAAAGATTGAAGTAAATCAAATCCGATTTGAAGATAATGCAGCGGACTTATCCATCAAGTCGTTACCTAAATCCACTTTCAAGAAACATGTGAAGAGTATCAGAATGCGGAAATTATCCAAACTCCCATGATTGTAGCAATCAGGGGGATATCCCGATATTAGGGGGAGGTATGATGACTAAATGTTTGATCTCGATATCAGGCGGAGGTATGATGACTACATGTTTGATCTCGAATAGTGAAGGGCGTGTTGTACTATTTTCTCATCCTCAAGATTGTTTTTTGTCCCACATGATTTTTATTACTCAAGTAAGTTTTTTAACAAGGCAACATTTGAAGCGCCATGGTGTCATGATGACATCATGTTTGGACGGTATAAGGGGGAGTGTTAAAGGATATTCGATTTATGTGTGCCTTACCAAACTTACCAAACTAGGATTACTTTCTGTTGTTGTAATAGGAGAAGATTGTTCTAGATTCCTAGTTCTAATTCGAATAGGATTCCTTGTACTCAAAGATTATGTACTTGTATCCTGTATACAGAGGCTTCTATTATCAATGAAAGACATAACTCTTCTTCCAATTCTCTTTTCCTTAAACAATGTTAAAATTTTACACCCTGATATAACATCCATATTCCATAATGCATATTTTTATGTGAATAACTGAGTTTTTATTTATTTATTTTTTTTCCATCAAATTTTACAAATATTTCTTCATTTTATCTGGGATATATCTCAAATATCTAATATATTAGGAATATTTGACTATATTAGAGAAATTTCACAAAAATGGTGGAAGATAAGATATTTTTCCCCTATGATATATCGGTCCCTAAAAAATGGGTGACATCGGAAATATCACCGATATTTCAGTCCTTGATACTACCCATTGGCGGCAAACAGCTATCCCCTACCAGGCTACTAATCGATCATGTACGGCTCACAATTCCTCTCTCTAGTTTATCCTCTCAATCTTTTTGTTCTTTTTTCTTTCCCTTCTTTTCTCTGGTTCCTTTTTAGTCTCTCTTCGGGATTTTATATAAGTTGATGACTCATACGTGCATATGTCAGACGAAAGAATTAGAAAATAAGAACAGAAAATTTATGTCTTATTTATAAATTAGTTTGTTCCACACTACAAACACGTAGTAATTTATTCATTTTTTTAATTTTTTTTAGAATACAAACACGGGGGCCATTTCAAGGAGTAATTCAGAACACAAACACGTAGTAATTCAAAATTACTCTCTAATTTCTTCAATATATCTAACTATACTTTACATTTGTTCCTGAACAAATCCAGATCGAAATAAAGTTTCACCCAATTGAAATATCTAACTATATTTTCATTACTTTGCATCTTTCAAGTAGGTTGTCCAGGTCACAATAAAACCTCAACCAATGATAAATCAGGATTAAGTATGAGAAATGTTGACGTACCATAGCTTAATATAGGATATGTATGAGAAATGTTAATGTACCATAGCTTTAGCCCATGTTCATAATGATAAATCATGATTAAGAACACCTTAACAACATCAATTTGGTCGAAAATTTGCAAAAATGATCTATAGACAGACTCATAAGAACTGAACAATCAAAATGTTTAGATGTGATTGAAAAGTGAGTTCCACAAAGAATCTCTCAAAATGACCAAGGAAACGTCACAGTGTTTCTGATATTGATTAGGAAAATAAGAAATTTTTCCATCTATAATGTTCCAAGTGATTTCCAGAGATGCCTTGCCATGTACTTTAGACTGCATGTGTTTACTGTTATTAATTTAATGAAATTTTTTTCGTTCTGGTCAGAAAATTCTCTGTTGTGAATCTTTTACATTTTTTCTTTTACAGGTTCCACGAAAATGTAAATGACTAGTGGAAACTTTCTCAAAAAAGAAAAAAGGTTATTTTCCTGCTGTACCTTGACTTTTAGAACAAAGAGTGGACATATGAATCACGTTATTCCAAATTACATGACTTTACTCCACTCAACGTATGATTCACGTTTACTTACTTCCTTACCTCTTGCATTTATAGGCTAGTGAAAAGAACAAAGAGACAAACCTCTATTTTACAAATTATAGTCAAATTAGTAACATGGTTTCACTCCTTTCACCATCATAAATTATCTTCTTTCCACAAAAATCACTACAAATGTAGCCAAATTTCTTTTGATATTCTAAATTGTAAGCTGAATATTCCACGGTGTTATCAATTTTTCAATCTGTTCATTAGGAAACAGTTGATAACATCAACGCCAGGACTCAGTGACCCCCATTGGTCAATTTTATTTAGGATTCAAAGTCACAATTTAATAGTTTCAATCTATACTTTAATGACTTGGACCAAGTAAACAAATAACTTTTCAAGTCTACAAATAAAGTTTCGAGACAAACAAAATGAATGACAGATAAACTAACCACAACCATCAGAAAGAAAGAAATTAAATGAAACATCCCCTCTTCAAGTCTGAACTAGAACAGTGCACACAGAATAATAGTCGTTGTGATAGGGTTTAGAACATTTTAGTTTCTGCATCAACGGTAGTGCTATTGTAATAATGTCAAAGCTAGTCAAGGTCTTAGGTCACGTGTTTTACATATATGAGACTAATATTCCACATAGAAATTTCTTCCTTTATATCTTCTCATATATATGGAATTAATAATGTTCATGAGTCCACGATATTTTCCAAATGCTTGAAGATAAGAAGGTTGACCATAAACTAACTAGCTAACCGGATATTGATGAAAATTGGATGAATGTTTGTTTCTCTTTCTTATT